>CM041516.1:19226506-19931506 GCA_023091065.1 Dianthus caryophyllus | reverse complement strand
AGCCCAACTAGCTACAAAACGGCCCAAACTTACAAAAACGACCCAAAACACAACCCGCAAAACGGGCCAAAGTGCGTCCCGTGTCACATTTTCACAAAGCTAGGTTTTATGAAACCATAAAATAATATAACCTAATATTATTTTATTTCAAGCCAAAACCGAAAAACACGACAAAAACCGAAACACGAAAATCGAAATTGGACCAAAAACCGATTTGGCCCAAACAAGACTTAACCCACACGACACATACCTCACAAACACAATCATCACCCCTACTAATACGTCATCAACCAAAGGCGGTTTAGTAGCCCACCAAAACAAATTAAAAATCGCACGTGAGCAGAGCGATTAAAAATAATCGCTGTTAACGGCGATTATATTTTGTTTTGTACCACCCGCCTTCTTGTTTTTCTCCTACAAAATATCTAACCCAAACCAACTTAAGAGCCTGTGGTCAGGCGGTTAATTTTGGTCACCTACTCAAACCAAATTTTTCCTATAAATACCAACCCCTTTCGATCTTTCAAATGGTCGGTTTTCAAGGTCGGTTTTTACACACTCGGTTTTAAAAACACATATACACTACTCACAAAATCCACTCAAAAATACCGTCTTTGCATAATCGAAAGGTAAACATTTTACCTACGTTATGGACATTTGAGACTCGGAATGAAAGGGGTACACTAGCCCCTACCCGATGAATTATCATCACTCTTTCTCTATCTACGCCTCACGTACAATCGACCTATACGGGTTCCTAACCCGACCCGATTTTGGCATTAGCGACACCTTATTCGTAATTCGGTGTGTAGCAATTCGGATTCATAGTCCGTCTAAACCCCGCCAATATCGCATAAATAAACGACCCACTATCACTAAAGCAAACCGACGTCACTTTTATAATTATGCAAGTCCTCATTCATGCATTAAATTACGACTAGAATCACGGTTCCAACACTAAATTGTACCGTTTCATAGAGTCTTTTAGCATGTCAAAACTGAGGGTTTTCACAAAATCGTAGAGTGTAATACGAGGTCGGAAAATAACGTCTATGGTAATAATTTAGCCAATAAATTATTACTTAACGTATATTTCCTATAGCAATATGTCATTATTTTGACATTTTACATTATTTATGCATTTTAATCGAGTCATACTTATTCGCACTTGTACGTAGCGTCATTTTAGCCCAAATATCGAAATTAAGCAAATGTTTTCAAATTAGTAGAGACTACTTTTACGTAGGCTTTTTGATTTCAGTTTTCAAAATACATTTTGTCAAGACTTTCGAAAAGTAACCTCACTCCGAACCCCTCATCTGGTTTCAAACCTCAGATTTTTAGATATCGACGCATCTTGAAATCTGAGACACTCGTGTCTTGTATTTCAAGACGCGTTGAATAGGTCCCAAATGCCTTTAATATTTGGTGGCGACTCCGAAAAAAAACACCTTTCAAAATGATTTTTCTACATTTCTTTTTGATCCTAAACTCATGCAATGATCTCCCCCATTTTTACAAAACTGTGATCGCAAGACATTTTCCAGCGATTCGCCCCTACGCCCCAAGAGTGAGGTCGAACCCTTGAGGCGAGTCGGCGCGGGGCGTCGATAGGTTTCAACCCGATTCGATTACCTTCAATTTGGCGACTCATTTGGGGAAGAGCATGATTTTTATTATTTTTGAAAAACTAGTTTTTTCTTTTATTTTAAAAACATAAAGAAATGAAGCTTGAAACTTTGAAAACATTTTCGCTTTCGATATTTGGGCAAAAGTACGTTGAGTCGAATCCTCCTGATTCATAACTACACCCTTTGAGGGACGGCCCCTAGTAAAGCTCGCTTCATAAGCGGGATAACTCTGGACACGTTGTCTCTCACCCCTCCACGATTACAAGTACGGCATCCGTACAAACGATCGTAACCAGTCAAACTCGAACGCTCTAGGGTCCGTATTGAACTCACGCTTAGACGTGTGCAATGCCGCGGATCGCCCTACCTAAACGTTGCGGGAATGACTCGGAGGGAACCTTACCCTATAAACCAAAAACCTGTGTTTATATGTACAAGTGCGAAGCTATAGTACCCTCACTATAGTCGTCTTTCAAAACCATTGCATACAAAAAAACATTTCCTAGGCATTATACTTTTTAAAATACGTCCATTTTGAAATTACTTTTTTCAAACTTTTTTCAAAAAGGTCATACTTTTTAAAACACGCCGTTAGGCTCTTTGACCTATGGTCATTTGAGTTTGATAAATAAAATGCCGCTACATTTAAAACCGATCCGGGGATAATCACTATATCCTCGATCTTTTTCAAAGCGTAAATGAATTATCTGTGACGTATCGCCATAATACATTTATTGCAAAACATTTCAAAAAGCAAAAGCGAAAATGTCAATTCATTTCGGATATTTTAAATGTAATCGATCTTCCATGCTTTAGGATTAGCTCTAAGTCGAGTGACTCATTAGTCACCAGATTTTAAAGCGAACTTTTTCTCTCAAAACAAAAGCGGGCTCGTTCAGATGCGAACCCGTTGATTTAAATCTTGAATCAAGTGACCTATCGTCATTTTGATTTGATTTCCTGAGTCACACATAAAAGGCGAACAAGTAATCGCCTTTTACCCAATTTTAACATCCTCAGATCGACTAGCCTATCGCTACTTCGGTTTGATCCTTTTTTATCATAACCTAAATGATAAACCCCTAGCAACATACCGCTAAACTGGGTTAATCTGGTTATGATCATACAAATTTTACTACCTCGAGATCACGGACGTATCAATATGCCCCTACCTCAAAAGCTTCCCGTGTCTTTTTCAAAAGCTAAAAACACGAGTCAAGTCCTGCACCCACTTTTTACACTTTTGAGTCTTTCTTTGGTCGTGAATGTGATTTTTCATTGAGTCTTTTCCTTCCCTTTTAGAATCACTAAAGGTTTAAAAAACTTTTGTCAGGTCCTCTCATTCAAAAACCCTGAACCCACGGCTCGCAAACGCAAGATGAATTTCCGTTTCAACCTCGCAAGTGATGAAGTTGCTCTTCCACCACCTCCTCCACTAATGACGATCGCCGAACGCGTAAGGTTGCTCGACCACAAAATAGCCAATCTGACCGCTTTATTCGAACATCTGGTCGCCATGCAAAAGATCGAAACCGAGAAAAACACAAGACTGTTCGCCGAAGAGTCTGCTCGACACATCAAGAGGATTCGATCCCTGGAAAACGAAATTCACAAGTACAAACTAGCCAAAACCACAGGTCATGGTCACCAGGGCAATACTCCTCGAACAATCGAACCATTTAACACTCAGAAACCCTAAGGCACTAGCGGCGCAACCAATATTCCTGGCACAACCCACTTCTGCTATGCCCAGATCATCATCAGTCGGGCCATTTTCGTCACAGCAGCGACGAAAGTTTGACCCCCTCTTCATGACCTACTCAGAGGCATTAGGAAAGCTCGTGAAGAAAAACATTCTGCATCTTCCCAACCCCACCAATGTACCACCTGAGAATAGGAAGCCGCTATCATGGCACGAAGACTTGTACTGTGAATTCCACAGGGGAAAAGGACATGATACCGAGAACTGTTACCGTCTGAAGAACGTAATCCAGGACATGATCGACAATGAGACGATCGACAAGCCAATCATGGCTCCTAAGCCAACCCAGCATAACCCACCATCCGCTCGCCCCATTTTCATAGGGACACATCCTATCCTCAATTATCCCCTACCGCCTTCGTGAGCGATCACGAAGTCAACGCCCTTTTAAGCAAAGCATCAACAACGACGGTAACAACATCGATCGCATCCGTCAAGCTAGGTCAAAAACAAAACCAGGGCATGAGAACGGGAAAGGAATCTTCACCCAGATCCCTCGTCAGCATCCCCTCAGACAGTCCGACAGCCACAATGAGGCCCCTCACCTCCAAAATCTGTACCGGTCTCCTTTAGAGCTACAAATACCGCCGGGATTCCTTCCTAAACGCACGGGCAAAGGAAAAGACAAGGGCATAGTCAAAGATATGACTACCCCACCCATCACGAACGACCCCTCATATAACACAGCATGGCATGATGCCAAGGACACTTTCCCAACACAACTCGTTAACCGCATTATCCGGGATTGGCTACCAGGCGCCATAACTTTCTCTAACGCAGATCTGCCACCCTTTCGAGATTCACACAATCCAACACTCTACATAACTGTAGAGTGTCGTGACATGGTGTTGCCCGTTACCCTCATCGACAATGGTTCCGCCATCAACATCCTACCTCTAACAACTGCCTTTAAGCTAGGACTAAAGGAGAGCGATTTCGCCCCCTGTTGTAACACCATAAGGGCATACGATGGTGCATCTCGCAGTATAGAAGGCGTCATCTCATTGCCCATCATAACACGTTAAAGTCGAAATGACCGAATTTCAACTCCTGGACATTCCCCCGGTGTACAACATGTTACTGGGCAGACCCTGGATTCACAATGCCGGAGCCGTCACATCAACTTTGCACCAAAAAGTTAAGCTACATACCCCTGTATGACGAAATCATCACCGTAGAGGCCTCAGACTTCCAAGTCACTCTCCAACAACTGAAGTGTGAAGAAAGTTTCACCGAGTCTTCCCGCGACATGGGGCTTTTCAACTCAAGCATCTACACCTAGAGTCTAGGGTCCGGCGTCCTTATGATGCCAAATTTTCTAAAATCGTCAGAGTCACTTAGGTACACTCTTAGTATAGTAAACCTAGCTATAGAACTAGAGTCATTAAGGTTGTCCAAAGCTCCCTCGTCTGAGCTATCTTCAAATGTAACCGCTTTTGATAACATTAATAACATGAAAGTTTTTGATTACTCTTTGCCTCATTTAAAATCTACATATCCTAACAAATGCGATAAAATTAAACTAAATAACATTGCATTATATAGATACATTGCAAGCATTGTCTCAAAACCCGAACAGGACCCCATTATTGAAGACACAGCAACCATTAACATAGGCACGCCTGAAGAACCTCGAGAACTACAACTGGGGGCTTCTCTAAGCACAGAAGAGAGGACCACATACACCGAGCTCCTCACAGAATTCAAGGACGTCTTCGCATGGTCGTACAAAGACATGCCCGGCATCGATCGCGAGATAGCCGAACACCGCATCCCAATCAAGCAAGGGAGCAAACCCGTCAAACAGAAACTGCGACGCATTAAGCCAGAATGGTCCCTCATGGTCAAGGAAGAAATCGAAAAGCAGCTACAAGCTGGGTTCATCCGAGTCATCGAATACTCAGATTGGGTCTCCAACATGGTCCCGGTTATGAAGAAGAACGGTAAAATACGAGTATGCGCCGACTTTCGAGACCTAAACAAAGCCTGCCCGAAGGATGACTTCCCACTACCTCACATGGACATCCTAATCGACAACACCGCTGATCACGCCTTACTCTCGTTCATGGATGGATACGCAGGTTACAACCAAATCAAAATGGCGACAGATGACATGCCAAAGACAACTTTCGTAACCCCCTGGGAACATCTCGCTTCTGTGATCATGCCATTTGGGCTCATCAATGCCGGCGCTACCTACCAACGTACTGCTACCACCTTGCTCCACGACATGATGCATAAGGAGGTCGAGGTATACGTCGACGACATGATTGTAAAATCAAAAGAAAGGGGTGACCACGTCACCAACCTCCGCAAGTTCCTTACCGTAATCGAGCAAAGATAAGATGCGATTGAACCTGAAATGCACCTTGGGTCACATCGTGCAAGTTGTTAGGCCACATCGTAAGCCGGTAGCGGGATCGAAATAGACCCAACCAAAATCAAGGCAATAATGGGTATGAAGCCGCCAAGCAACATCGACGAAATAAGGAGCTTTTTGGGACAAGTCCAATATATCTCCCGATTTATCAGCAAACTCACCATGATTTGGGAGCTGATAAAGGTTTAGTCGTATCGCCTATATCAAAATAAACCTAACAAGCAACTAACAATAGCAAGCGGCAAGTAGGGATCGAATCCACAGGGAAACGGAGTAATTTTAAGCTTAAGTCGGAATAACAGGCTCAACTCAAGGGTGTGAAAATAGGTTTGTAATTAGCTATAACTAAAACAGCAATAATAAAGATGAATAAGAAATATAATAGGGAGAAAGATTAGGGCGTCGGGTTCATATATGACAACGATTCAGGAACGCAAGTTAATAAGACGGAAGGGTTAAAGCTGCGTAACTTGACTAGGTTTGTAATACTCTCTCGAGTCAATTTTAGCCTTAAGCAAATTTAGCGGGCTCTCATGAACTAACTAAATTCAACTTATCTAACTCGCGTAAGTCTAGTTTTAACTCGGCTTTCGATCTTAAGTCAAACTTACTCAGGTTCAATTAAACTCAGATTAAACGGTGATCAGGCGAAATAATCCTAATTCAATTGACATAAAACGCGTAGAAAGAAATCAAGTGCACAGAATAATCAACCAATTTAATCTCAAAACATGTTCCTAAATCATGTGTCACAAATCACCCTAACCCTAATTGGGAATTTAGCTATGCATGATAAGGGCAATAATAACAACAGTAATAATAAGGGAAGACACAATGAAATAATAACAATTAAGATTAAAACCTGAAATCTTGAAGTGCAAAGTATGAATCTTGAAATTAAAACTAATCTTGAAAGTAGAAGCAGTAAAACTAAATTAAAAGCTAAACCTAAACTTAGAAAATTAAAAGCATGAATGAAAGATAATCCTAAATCACGTCCTAAACCTCCTTATATAGTTACCAAATTACTTAAATCCGAAATACATTAAAAACCGGAAAAATAAGCCCTGGAGCCGGCCGGCCGGCAGCCGGTCTGGCTGACCGGCCTGACCCTCCAGCTTGGGCCGGCTTGCTTGTCTTCAACTTGGGCCAAAGATCTTGGCCTTGTTTATTCTTTGGGCCTTAGTACTTCGAGGCCTCTTCATTCTTTGGTCTTGGTCTTGGTTCTCGAGCTCGCCAAGATGCTCGGGATTGGTCTTCTAAGCTCAGTTCTCGAAATGTTCCAATCGTCCGGGTTTTGGCTCAAAACCACCAAAACCTCGCAAAATGTAAATGAAATCAAAGAAGAATTTAGAAATATAGCAAATAGCTTATAAAATCATAATAAATACATTGAATGCAAGCTAAATGTAAGCGAGCAGGGGCATAAAATGAATATAAATAGAGTGTATCAAACTCCCCCAAACCAAACCTTTGCTTGTCCTCAAGCAAACATCGTCGGAGAAAATCAAAGTACACGGACCAATCACGTTAGTATCTCGTAGTGGACGACCTATGCACAAAGACAATACAACCAAGGTCTATTTCACCAAGAATAGAGCACAAGTCTCAACCATTCACACCACATTATACCACTAGCCTCTAACGCTTACGCAAAGTAAAACTGACGACAAATCAATTCGAGCAAGGCCAGCCGTTCGAACCACTAACCATCATCCAAATCGTACCACATCATTTCCTTTTGTTCTCTTTCTTTTTCTTTCTTTTGTTTCTTTTTGTATTTTTTTTCTTGCAAATGCGGAGCATCCCTCGTATGTAATCTGTAGTTTAGCTTAGCGTTCACTCGGTAAAAATCGCTCGGTACACATTTAGCTTAAGGGTTACATTATTGCTCATACTCCCGGTCGCAACCAAATTCATGGCCGCTGTGGTTACTCAAGTCAATGAGTCCCCTCCGAGAGCATCGAAGCATTGCTCCAACAAATAAAAGATCTTTCCAAACAAACCTCAAACCAATCATACCAACATTCCACAAACCATGCCAAGCTCGAACGTCAAAGTCGAAAGTAAACAAGCGAAAAGCGAAAGAATTAAGCGAATACAAGTGGGTTAGTGTTGAGGCTCGCAATCTAGTAACAGGAAACAAACCAATCGTGCAAGCTAAGGCGATAGAAAGTCGACTCAGAGATACTAAAGATCAAAATAAGCGCACTAATCAATTCTCCAAACTAAGCAAAACAGGACAAAGCAGACCAAAAAGACTCGTATTTTTGAGATTTTTCGAATTTTTCAATTTTTTTGGGTTTTTATAATAAATGCACACAAAAATGAAAATGCAAAGCGCGATAGAGCTTCCCTCCCCCAAACCAAATCACACATTGTCCTCAATGTGGAAAACAGCATAACCACACAAGCAGAGGAGGACACATAACATACGGGGTAAGGAAAATGAAAACGAGGAAACGAGGGAAAAGGGGTAAAGAAAGCTCACATTATCAAGTCGGAGCTCCCCCAAACCGAAGTCGAGCGTGGAGTGGGGCTAAAAATCCCCGAATTTGCATCCAATTCAGTCCAACGTCGAAGCACCTCGGCAAAGCACGCAAGAAAAAACAAAACGGAGCAACAGTGCATGCCAGCCGGTCCAGGTCCAGACCGGCGGCCGGTCTGACCGGCCCTGGTGTATTTTTCAAAATTTTTTCGCTTTTTCTTCTGTTTCAAATTTTCAAACTACGGTTCGGTTTGCCGAGTCTTGCACGGCCGGGTTTACCGATGCTCTTCGTGAGCGTTTGCAACATAAAAAGGACTTAAAAGTCCGTAAGTACCTGCGCGCTAAAATCAACATATAATCCCTCATCCTCGCGCGCTCAAAATCAAACCAAATGTCTTAAAAACAAACCAAACAAAGTACAAATGCAAACTAGAGTACAACGTCGTCGGGTTGCCTCCCGGATAGCGCTGGTTTATAGTCCCGCACGACTCTTCAAAGCGAGAATCAATTATCAATACGGAGGCCAAGGACATTGGCCATTTGCAACAGCTTCACTCGGCGAAATAGCATCCATTCGCCAAAGCACTTCTCCCTCCCGAGGCAGCTGAGCATAATCCATCATCACGGGTCCTCGATCGCGAAATGGCGCACCAAATCGCCCCCGTGCTCCAAGCGGCTCGACCATAGGCCCTCTATCCCCATCACTCGCGTCGTAGACGTCAGCTCCAAGCAACTTTCTCTCCCCCAAACCATCCTTGCAGCTAACCTGTGGCAAACCTGCACAAGGAGAAGAGACATGCAAAACCTCCATAGAGTCTCGGTAAAGTGAGGCGGAGTGCAGAAACAATACAATAAACTGACTCTAGACGCATGGGTGATCGCGGAGTGTCCGAATGAGTGAAGGTTAACTTCTCACCCCCCACCTTAAAGGTTAAGGTCTTACTACCCACGCGTCGATTCTGGCGCTGCGGTATGCGAGAAAGGTCTCCCTAGAATGATCGGGACGTGGACATCCTCAGGCATATCTAAAACTACGAAGTCGACAGGGATAAAGAACTTTCCGACCTGTACGGGGACATCGTGTAAGATTCCTAAGGGACGCTTAACTGAGCGGTCAGCCATCTGCAAAGTAATGCTAGTGGGTTCTAAGGCTGACAAGTTCATTTTCTGGTATAGGGAGTGGGGTAGGACACTGACGCTGGCTCCTAGGTCACATAGTGCATTCTTAACCACAAACCTGCCTATGGAGCACGGGATAGAAAATGTACCAGGGTCACTAAGCTTAGGCGGCTTATTACCCTGCAAACGAGTGCTAGCTTCCCCCACAAAGGCTATAGTCGACAAGTCATCCAACGTACGCTTACGAGCTAAAACATCTTTTAAAAACTTAGCATACGCAGGTATCTGAGTCACGAGATCAATGAAAGGGCGTTTACGAAGGGCTCGAATGGCGTCCACGAATTTCTTGAACTTTGCCTCGGGCTCTGCGCCTCGTTGGCGACCGAGGAAAGGCGACTTTATACGAGCGGGGCGTTGGAATAGCGGCGAGAACACGAAATCATCTTTCCCCGGCTGCTGAGTCCGGCCGGTTGGACGGCCGGGCTGCGATCCGGCCATTGGCCTCTTTTCACACGGATTCACCGTGTTTTCAACTTCATTCTTCTCCTCTTCTTCTAAATTCACGGGGTCACCGTACATTGACCCACTTCTCAACGTAATCGCGCACGCCGTGTGGTGCGGAGGGTTAGGAGGATTACCTTGAGGAGGAAGAGTACCCGGTTGTCGCGACGCCTGCGAAGCGGCGAGTTGAGCCACTTGATTCTCCAAGGTCTTAATTGCAGCGTCCTTAGCTTGCCCATCTTTTGCATTCTTTGCAACATCATTTCTGCGACCACGCAGACGGCGTTACCGCGACATTTGCATCATCATGGCCTTTATCTCGGCCAAAGGATCGGCATGCTGAGGGTAGGTTGAGGTGGAATGAAGGGTTGTTTTTGGTAGGTGGGTGGGGTTGGTTGATGTTGGTGTGGAGGTTGATAAGGGGTATTTTGTGGAGGTGGGGGAGTTGGGTTAAGGATGTTGTTGTTGCGGTAGGATAGCAGCGACCGATCGTAACCCGGTTGATTCTGGTACGGCAGGTTCGAGGATAAGGCGTCACGCATAAACGCTGCTCTGGGCGCAAGATACCAGTAGAATAACCTGAATCGTGCCCCATAACAGCATTAACATGGGCACTCGAACTCCCTTGCATAGCGTCAACCTTCTTATTCAGCTCGGCAAGTTGACTCATAATTGCATTTGTGCTCTCATTTCCACGGTCGTTGTGTGCGGATAGTGAATTACCGTGGCTTACCAAAGCGAGCGTATGGGCCGACCATCTCTTCAATCGTTTGCCACGCTTTATCATCATCCGTGTTGTTGGCAAACCGACCTCCTGCAGCTGAGTCAAGAATAGCGCGACTCTCTGCGTAAAGACCATTATAGAATGTCATAATGATCAACCAATCGCCCAACCCGTGATGTGGGCACTCTCGAATTAACCGTTTATAACGGTCCCATGCTTCAGCTAGTGTTTCATCGTAGCTCTGCTGAAAACCTTGAATCTGACTACGGAGTTGGTTAGTCCGCTCTGGAGGGTAGAACTTGCGATAAAATGCAAGAGCTAGACTAGGCCAATCCGTGATACCCGCAGCTATCTTGTCCAAATCAGTGATCCAGTCTCGCGCTCGATCACGTAGAGAGAAAGGGAAGAGCATCTCCCTAATCTGGTTCTGAGTAATCCCATTCTGCTTGATTGTAGAGCAGTAGTCCGTAAAAACCTGCATATGTTTACCGGGATCCTCCGTAGGACTTCCACCGAATTGATTGCGCTCCACCAAAGTAAGAAAGGCGGGGCGAATCTCAAAGTTACCCTGGACCGTGTTGGGTATAGTAAACCCCTGCGGGATCGCCTCGGGCTTCGGTAATGAGTGACTATATAATTTCGGCATAGTCACACGCGGCGGCGAAGAGACTGGAGTAATAGGAGGTGTGTCCTCTTCGTAGGACGATTGCGCTGCACTTGACTCCGAATGCGACGCTTCCTCAAAATCAGGATCAAGTAGCTTCCTTGCTTCCTTACGGAGTCTATGAAAAGCTCGCTCAGGTTCAGGCTCAAAAGGAATCAAACCTGTAGGTGACCTGTGCATAAACAAGACTACAAGGAAACGATAAGAAACGGTCTCAAGGAACTAGGTTCCTTGAGACTAAGGAGAAAAACCTGTAAAAACTGACAAAAACTAAAACTAACTAAGCCGTCTCCCCGGCAACGGCGCCAAAATTGATAAAGGTTTAGTCGTATCGCCTATATCAAAATAAACCTAACAAGCAACTAACAATAGCAAGCGGCAAGTAGGGATCGAATCCACAGGGAAACGGAGTAATTTTAAGCTTAAGTCGGAATAACAGGCTCAACTCAAGGGTGTGAAAATAGGTTTGTAATTAGCTATAACTAAAACAGCAATAATAAAGATGAATAAGAAATATAATAGGGAGAAAGATTAGGGCGTCGGGTTCATATATGACAACGATTCAGGAACGCAAGTTAATAAGACGGAAGAGTTAAACTGTGCAACTTGACTAGGTTTGTAATACGCTCTCTCGAGTCAATTTTAGGCTTAAGCAAATTTAGCGGGCTCTCGCAACTTACTAAATTCAACTTATCTAACTCGCGTAAGTCTAGTTTTAACTCGGCTTTCGATCTTAAGTCAAACTTACTCAGGTTCAATTAAACTCAGATTAAACGGTGATCAGGCGAAATAATCCTAATTCAATTGACATAAAACGCGTAGAAAGAAATCAAGTGCACAGAATAATCAACCAATTTAATCTCAAAACATGTTCCTAAATCATGTGTCACAAATCACCCTAACCCTAATTGGGAATTTAGCTATGCATGATAAGGGCAATAATAACAACAGTAATAATAAGGGAAGACACAATGAAATAATAACAATTAAGATTAAAACCTGAAATCTTGAAGTGCAAAGTATGAATCTTGAAATTAAAACTAATCTTGAAAGTAGAAGCAGTAAAACTAAATTAAAAGCTAAACCTAAACTTAGAAAATTAAAAGCATGAATGAAAGATAATCCTAAATCACGTCCTAAACCTCCTTATATAGTTACCAAATTACTTAAATCCGAAATACATTAAAAACCGGAAAAATAAGCCCTGGAGCGGCGTAGTGCAGTGTCTGGTCGACCGCCTGACCCTCCAGCTTGGGCCGGCTTGCTTGTCTTCAACTTGGGCCAAAGATCTTGGCCTTGTTTATTCTTTGGGCCTTAGTACTTCGAGGCCTCTTCATTCTTTGGTCTTGGTCTTGGTTCTCGAGCTCTCGCGCATGCTCGGGATTGGTCTTCTAAGCTCAGTTCTCGAAATGTTCCAATCGTCCCGGGTTTTGGCTCAAAACCACCAAAACCTGCAAAATGTAAATGAAATGCAGCAGTAACGAGAAATATAGCAAATAGCTTATAAAATCATAATAAATACGACTGAATGCAAGCTAAATGTAACTGAACCGGGGGCATAAAATGAATATAAATAGAGTGTATCAGGAGCCAATCTTCAAAAAGCTGAAGAAAGAAGAGCATACAAAATGGGACGACGACTGTCAACAAGCGTTCGACAAAGTCAAAAGCCTGCTTACAAATCCACCCGTTCTAGTACCTCCGCGAAAGGATTTGCCACTATCACTGTACTTAACAACCACGCCAGATGCTATGGGTGCCATGCTGCGCCAGGAGGTGGAAACAGCGAAGAGCGAGCCGTCTACTACATTAGCAAAAGGTTCCACGACTACGAAACTTCGGTATGAACCCGTCCGAGAAAAAGTCGCCTCGCCGTGCGGGCAACTAAAAAGCTCAGACATTACCTACTCACCAGCACAACAAGAGTATATTCCCTAATGGACCCTCTCAAGTACCTATTTGAGAAACCAGTCTTAAACGGACGCATGGCCAGATGGACTCTGCTGCTCGCCGAGTACGAGCTCAAATACCTCCCGCTGAAAGTAATCAAGGGAAGAGCAGTCTCTGACTTCCTTGCAGAAAACGCTATCATAGAACAGCCCATGATCGACACAATGTCATTTCCTGACGAAGGGATCTTCGCCGTAGAAAAGGAATACTGGCAATTATACTTTGACGGAGCATCAAACTACCGCGGCTACGGAGTAGGAATACTCCTAATATCCCCAGATGGTGACCATACGCCGCTCTCAATCAAACTCGACTTCAGCGTTACAAACAACGCCGCAGAATACGAAGCCTGCATTTACGGCCTGCAAGCAGCCATCACTCTCAAGATAAAGAACCTGCGAGTGCATGGAGATTCCTTCCTCATCATAAACCAAGTAACAGGAGCATGGAAGATCATGAGCGAGACCCTCACCAAATACCAAGCAAAAGTACAAAAACTCCTAACCAACTTCGACTGTGTTGAATTTTACCACCTCCCAAGGGAAGAAACCGGGCCACGATGCACTGGCCAAACTGCGTCATCCCTCCTAAACATGCCACCAAACATGAAGTTACTACCCATCATCGTGGAAAGACGCGACGAACCAAAGATACATCCATACCATTGACTTAGGCCGAAGCCAGTGCAGAGCCTTGGTATCAAGCCATAATCAACTACAAAATAAACAACGCTTACTCCACCTAATACCGATAAGCGAGGCGAAGCGAGCCATAAGACTACTAGCCTCCCGATTAATTGCTAGAAATGGGGCAACTACTCAAGAAAACACCACAAGGGACACTTTGCTCATATCGTCGACTACAAGAAAGGGCGAGAAATCATTGCGCCAAGTTCATGATGGCGAAACGGTCCCCACATGAATGCTCGGGCGTTATGCAAGCAAATTCCTCCGACTAGGATGGTATTGGACAACCATGGAAGCAGATCGCATCCAATACGCCAAGCACCGCCACAACTTGCCAAATTTTTCAAAGAATGTACAAAGATACTCCCTTCACCACTATACACCCTTAACCTCACCCTCGGCCCTTTTCAACTTGGGGCATTGGCGTGATAGGAAAAGTCCACCCCATCGAACAGAGGTCACCGCCGTACTAGTGGCAAGCGACTACTTTACAAAATGGGTAGAAGCAGCATCTTTTGAACCCTCGGCTCCAAAGAAGTCGCCAAGTTCATACAGGCAAACATTATATGCCGATATGGCATACCCCATGAGTTCATCAGTGATCAAGGCTCGCACTTTCAGCGCGAGACAGAAGCTATACTCACAAACCCACATACAACATCACAAATCCTCACCCTATAGACCCCAAACCAATGGAGCCGTTGAAGCGACAAAGAACAAGGCGATCGTCACCATACTCGAAAAGATGATCGACAGTTGCAAAGATTGGCCCAACAAGATACCCTATGCATTATGGGGTTACCGCACCACCATTCGCACACCCACGGGCATGACCCCCTATTTCCTCACTTACGGCATGGAAGCCGTCCAACCAGTGGAAATAGAGGTACAATCACTACGCATACTAATGGAAAGTAGCATCCCAGAAGCAGAATGGGCCCGTGAACGCTACGAACAACTCACGCTCTTGGATGAACGCCGACTTCACTCCCTGAGCACCGTACGAATGTACCAAGCACGACTACAGCGCGCATTCAACAAACGAGTTAAGCCACGAAACATTAAGGTGGGGGATCTCGTACTAAAGTCAGTTCGAGCACCACTCCCAGTCGACCCACGAGGAAAGTTCAAGCCTAACTGGGCTGGGCCCTACCTCGTCAAGGAGATCTACACGGGCGGAGCAGTCAAACTAACCGACCTCGACGGCCAAGAGTTCAACCTCGCCACAAACCTCGATCAACTCAAGAAATACTATCCCTAAAAACCCCTTGCAATGTATCTATAAAATACAATTTTCTAAAAACAATTCATGGGCCGGCATGCCCCTAAACATGTATTTTCAAACTCTCTACAAAAAGCAAACACAATTCATGGACCGGCAGGTCCTTAAACATGCTCCCTCCTGCAAACACAATTCATGGGCCGGCATGCCCTTAAACATGCTCTTCCGCTCCACAAAAATCAAAAACAATTCATGGGCCGGCATGCCCTTAAACATGCATCCACCAAACACAATTCATGGGCCGGCATGCCCCTAAACGTGCGCATTCACCACAAAAAAGCAAAACAAAAACTCCCGAACTACGCCGGTTTGATTCCATTTTACATGGATACGTAGGCAGCTTTGTAAAAAGCACAACCGATATTCAACACAAAAACGACACGTCCAAAGCTTAAAAAGGCCAAGGACACAGTCAACACAAAAACCCGTCTTTTAAACCTGAAAGGTAAAAAAGGACGACATTCAAACACAAAATGACACGCCCAAAGCTTAAAAAAGGCTAAGGACATAGTCAATACAAAAAAATTCGTCTCTTAAACCTAAAGGGTAAAAAGGACGACATTCAACACAAAAATGACACGTCTAAAGCTTAAAAAAGTCGAGGATACAGTCATCACAAAAACGTTCCATAGCCCAAGGGTAAAAGGAACAACATTCAACAATACGCGACAAACCCAAAGCTTAAAAAAGTCGAGGGAATAGTCAATACAAAAATTCCTAAAAACAAGAACCATACTTACATTCTAAGCTCTAAAAAAAAAAAAAAAAAAAAAAAACCAAGGAATTTCACACAGAACAATAAGCAAAATGAGGCAAAGTCGTAAAATAAAAACCTGATTTTTATTAATATTAAAGAGAACGGTTACATTTTAGATTTTCCAGCGTAGGAGCGTAAACTACAACCCTAGAAATACACTAACAATATATTACAATACAAGTCCCGGCATATACATCGGGCTTTAGGATAATATATTACATAATACAGCATAGTAGGAACATAATACTAACAAAACACACATTAACTAGAACCAGGTTATCATCAAAGCAGGCTTGGAACTTTTTAGCTGAACAGGGGAGCACCAACCCTCAACCCTTATGACGACCCCCCATCATTGTTACGACGAGCTTTGGCCCCTGACCTTCGCGAGCAACGCCGTCCAACAGAACGCTCTTTCAGCTCTAAAGCACGAAGGCGTGACCTCTTATGAGGACTCTGGGCGACAGTCCACCCACTATACGCCTGTGATACCCAAACTGTCCTAGGAGTATCAGCCACCGGCCACCGGGCACGCGTGATTCAACCACGCGCCCAAGGATCGGTTACGTAACTAGTAGGCTTAATCCTGCCCTGCTCTTTGGTATCGACCAGGGGATGAATGCGTGCTCACCCTATCCGCCGTCTCACTCGCAAAGCGATGGATGTGGACACCCATGTCAAACCCGCAGGAGGATTCGGATGAACCATCGTCGGCCACTCGCGCTTCACATCAACTATTCCCACTACCGCATCGAGCCAGCGGATGGTCGATAACCTCACAAGTGCGGGAAAGTAGTCGTCAGGACGATGATGTGGGTCTAGCCACCTAATATAACGACTAGTCACGTCCCCAGCAGGATGTGACCCGGCAATATCACCTAGCACACTCAACCTCTCCATCAACCAAACCTGAAGGATTAAGGGGCACCCCCGATACGGACGCTCCCTATTGCAAGCACGATCATCCAGGCCCAGGATAGTCTCAGCCAGGATCACGGCGGAAGGGTTACAACCATACTCCATCTGCTGGACGATAGTGATTAAGCGGGGATCACCAAGCGCTCCCTCGTACAAGGAATCGGGGAACACATAACGATGGATTAAACAAAACGCTAACACCCTTTTCCTTGCCCCGAAAGAGATCGCCTCATTTTCGCGGTTCATAAACCGCTTACACAGGCATTTGAGTTTGATGCGACTACCGGCAAATAACTCCTCCGTCTCGTCAGAGGTCATCTGGAAATAACTCCCCACATGCCTTTTGGACCCCACGTCCCGCCAAACACACACGGGAGAATTAGCACGCAGCCAACCACCGATGGCTCCAAACTCCTCGACCAGTGGGCAGACCTCTCCGCCAGGAAAGCGGAACACATGGAAACCCAGGTCCCAAAAGTCGAGACACGCGTCCAAGAACTCGGGCTCCATTTTAACCTGCCCTAGACCCAGGAGCGCCCCGAAACCGCAATCTTTCAAGTCTTGCTCTTCTAACCCCGACAACGACGAACACCAACGACGCAAATTACTTTCAAAATTTTCCATAACTCGACTAACGTTCCGTAAATATTTTGAATATCTTTGGAAAATCGAGAATAGAACGTTGAAAGGATGAGTGAAATGAACTAACCTAGCCCTCCTTTTATAGCCGAGATTTGCCAAACGAAATACAACACAAAAACTTAAGCGCTAGTGTAGATACCCGTATCCGTACCCCCCCAAAAACAAACCCGATGATGAAAAGGACAGTCGTACATGCTTTTAAAAGAGTCGAAACGGTACAAAAGTGTCTAAAACGTATTTAGTCATTTTTAGCTTATTAATTTGGACTTGCATAATCATAAAAATGAATGTCACTATTAGTCATTTTAGGAGCATAACACGAGCGCAATACTGGAACGTCCTATTAAGCCAAGCCACAAAAACAAATTTCAACTAGCTACAAAACGGCCCAAACTTACAAAAACGACCCAGAACACAACCCGCCAAACGGGCCAAAGTGCGTCCCGAGTCACATTTTCACAAAACTAGAAATTACAAAACCATAAAATAATATACTTTAATATTATTTTATTTTTAAGCCAAAATCGAAAAACACGACAAAAGCCGAAACACGAAAACCGAAATTCGGACCAGAACTGAGTCAAGCCTTAACCCACACGTATAATACATCACCAAACATAATCATCACACAATAATACGTCACTAAGCCAAATGGCGGCATAACAACTCCCAGAACAAAGTTTTAATCGCCTGAGAACAGGCGATTAAAAAGTTAATCGCCTGTTCACAGGCGATTAAAAACTTGTTCTGTGCAGCCGCCTTTTTGATTTTTCTCCTACAAAATATCTAACCCAAACCAACTTAAGCGCCTGTGCTCAGGCGATTATTTTTGGGCACCTACTCAAACCAGCCATTTTCTATAAATACCAACCCCCTTCGATCATTCAAATGGTCGGTTTTTCAGGTCACAAAGTCGGTTTTCAAGCTCATTTTTCAACACACACATAAAATACTCACAAAACCCACTCAAAAATACCGTCTTTGCATTTTCGAAAGGTAGACATTCTACCTACGTTTTTAGATGTTTTGAGACTCGGACCGAAGAGGGTTACATTAGCCCTCCTCGGTCCACCACTCGATGAATTATCATCACTCTTTCTCTATCTACGCCTCACGTACAATCGACCTATCACGGGTTCCTAACTTGGGCAGATTGGCATTAGCGACACCTTATTCGTAATTCGATTGTGTAGCAATTCGGATTCATAATCCGTCTAAACCCCGCCAATATCGCATAAATAAACGACCCACTATCACTAAAGCAAACCGACGTCACTTTTATAATTATGCAAGTCCTCATTCATGCATTAAATTACGACTAGAATCACGGTTCCAACACTAAATTGTACCGTTTCATAGAGTCTTTTAGCATGTCAAAACTGAGGGTTTTTTACAAAATCTTAGAGTATAATATGAGGTCGGAGAATAACGTCTATGGTAATAATTTAGCCAATAAATTATTACTTAACGTATATCTCCTATAGCAATATGTCATTATTATGACATTTTTTATCATTTATGCATTTTAATCGAGTCATATTTATTCGCACTTGTACGTAGCGTCATTTTAGCCCAAATATCGAAATTAAGCAAATGTTTTCAAATTAGTAGAGACTACTTTTACGTAGGCTTTTTTATTTCAGTTTTCAAAACTTATTTTGCCAAAACTTTCGAAAAGTAACCTCACTCCGAACCCCTTCTCTGGTTTCAAACCTCAGATTGATAGATATCGACGCATCTTGAAGTCTGAGACACTCGTGTCTTGAATTTCAAGACGCGTTGAATAGGTCCCAAATGCCTTTAAATATTTGGTGGCGACTCCGAAAAACACCCTTTTCAAAATGATTTTTCTACATTTCTTTTTGATCCTAAACTCATGCAATGATCTCCCCATTTTTACAAAACTTCGCACTTTTCCCGGCTGAGGCGCATTAGGCCCGCATGCCAAGACTGGCGAGGTCTGATGCTGGGCGTCGATAGGTTTTCCCATACTTATAGGAATGATTTTCCCGGTACCTTCAGCTGGCGACTCCGCTGGGGACGAGCATGATTTTTATTATTTTTGAAAAACTAGTTTTTCTTTTATTTTAAAAAACATAAAGAAGTGAAGCTTGAAAACTTTGACAACATTTTCGCTTTCGATATTTGGGCAAAAGTACGTTGAGTCGAATCCTCCTGATTCTAACCACACCCCTTGAGAAACGGCCCCTAGTAACTCTTGCTTCATAAGCAAGGTAACTCTGGACACACTGTTCTCTCACCCCTCCACGATTACAAGTATGACATTTGTACTGATTATCGTAGCAGGTCAAACTCGAACGCTCTAGGGCCCGTCTTGAATACACACCTAAGACGTGTGTAGGCTTGCGGGTGCCCCTACCTAAACGTTACGGGAATGACTCGGAGGGAACCTTACCCTGTAAGCCAAAAACCAGTGTTTATATGTACAAGTGCGAAGCTATAGTACCCTCACTATAGTAGTCTTTCAAAACCTTTGCATGTAAAAATGTGTCCTAGGCATTATACCTTTTAAAATACGTCCATTTTTGAAATTACTTTTTCCAAACTTTTTTCAAAAAAAAAAGGTCATACTTTTTAACACGCCGTTAGGCTCTTTGACCTATAGTCATTTGAGTTTGACAAATAATACGCCACTACATTTAAAACCGATCCAGGATAATCACTATATCCCAGATCTTTTTCAAAACGTAAATGAATTATGCGACTGACGTATCGTCATAATACATTTATTGTAGAGTCTTTTCACAAAGCAAACATTTCGGAGATTTTAAATGAAATTAACTCTTATAGCATTAGAATTAGCTCTAAATCGAGTGACTCCTTAGTCATCCCGATTTAATCTTTTTTCCTCAAAAACAAAAAACGCGGGCTCGTTCAGATGCGAACCCGTTGATTTACTCTTTGAATCAAGTGACCTATCGTCATTTTTGATTTAAATCCCTGAGTCACACGTGAAAGGCGAGCAAGTGATCGCCTTTTGCCCAATTTTAACATCCTCAGATCGACTAGCCTATCGCTATTTCGGTTTGATCCTTTTTATCATAATCTAATGATAAACCCCTAGCAACATACCGCTAAACTGGGTTAATCTAATTATGATCATACAAATTTTTCTACCTCGAGAATAGGGATGTGTCAACATGCCTCTATCTCAAAGCTTCAGTGTCTTTTCTAAAGCTAAAATACACGAGTCGAGTCTTGCACCCACTTTTCACACTTTTTCTTTGGTCGTGAATGCGATTTTTCGTTGAGTCTTTTTCTTCCCTTTTAGAATCACTAAAGGTTTGAAAAACTTTGTCAGGTCCACTCATTGAAAAACCCTGGATACACGACGAACCACTCATTGAAAAACCCTGGATACACGACGAACCAAAGACCGTCACCTAAACCCTCGCCCACCACCGAAGAAACGCGCCTACAACAGATCAAAACCAAAACCTGTCATGGCCTCTCCACACAATGAAGGTTTCGCCGGACCGCCACCACCTCCCCCAAAGGTAACTGCCGAGCAAGTTCGACAACTCAATGACAGAATAGCTAGCCTCACCGCAATTATTGAACAAATGGCCATCATGCAAAAATTTGAGGCAGAGAAGAACGCCGCACGCCTCGCCGAAGAATCCGAACGAAACGCAAAAAGGATTCGAGCCATGGAAGAACGCCTTACAAGCTCCAAGGGTTACTCCATTCACCAAGAAAACGAGCATATCCCGAAGAATGTTAGGTCCATGCTGCCCGACGAGCTAGAACTCAGTGATATTCCCGTCTTCAAAGGTCACGAAAGCCCACTCGTACACGTCAAGGCCTTCAAAGCTAAAATGGCCATTATGGGGGTCGACCCCCCCCCGCCTGGGCCACTCTATTCCCACACTCACTGGACCCGCAACCCAGAGCATGGTTCTATTCTTTAGAGCCACACAAGACTGGTAGTTTCGAAGACATAACAGTGGCATTCGATCTGCAGTACCGGGACAACAACGACATCCAAGTCTCGCTATGTACTTTGGAGGTCCTGACTCAGAAGGAAAAGGAAGGGTTTACCGAATACCTGACACGTTGGAAGAAACTCTGTGCCCAAATACCTAACCGCCCAAGGGACACTGATTTAATCACCAAGTTCATCAACAACCTCACCCCTGCATACCAACAACATCTACGGTACAAGAACTTTGACAGCTTCTCAACACTCGGCGTCGTCGGTGAACTCATCGAAGACGACCTCCGCAAAGAAAATAGGAATAAAAATACGGGACGCGGATATCAAGGCAGCTCATCAGGAACCACTGCCAAGGTCGAACCCACACATGCTATCAACGCACTGGACGCGTTGGAGGCACCACCAGTTTTCACAACGCCACCAAATCCACCAAAGCCACCAATGACATAAGTGGTTTTAACTTAAAATACCTACACCTATAGTCTAGGGTCCTGCGTCATCACGCCGCCAATTTTCCTAAACCGGCAAGGTCGCTTAGTTACGTCCCTAGAATAGTATACCTAATTAAAGAACTAGAGTCATTAAGGTTGTCCAAAGCTCCCTCGTCTGAGCTATCTTCAAATGTAGCCGCTTTTGATAACATTAATAACATGAAAGTTTTTGGTTACTCTTTGCCTCATTCTCATTCAAAATCTATATATTCTAAATGATTGCGATAAAATTAAACTAAATAACATTGCATTATATAGATACATTGCAAGCATTGTCTCGAAACCCGAACAGGACCCCATTATTGAAGACACTACAAACATCAACGTGGGTACACCCGAAGAGCCTCAAGAACTGAAACTGGGGGCTTCCTTAAGCACAGAAGAAAGAAGCACGTGTACCCAGCTACTCACCGAATTCTAGGGCGTCTCCGCATGGTGGGTGTAAAGACATGCCGGCATCGGCCAGCGAGATAGTGAACACCGTATCCCGATCAAGCAAGGTAGCAAACCGTCAAGCAAAAACTACTGACGTGTCAAGCCAAAAGGGTCTCTCATGGTCAAAGAAGAGATCTCGAAAAAAAAAAAAAAAAAAAAAAAAAGAGAACAACTACAAGCCTGGTTCATCCAAGTCATCGAATACTCCGACTGGGTCTCAAACATGGTGCCAGTCATGAAGAAGAACGGCAAAATACGAGTATGCGCCGACTTTCGGGACCTCAACAAAGCCTGCCCAAAAGAAGCCACGAAACATAAAGGTGGGTAACCTCGTACCAAAGTCAGTTCGAGCACCACTTCCAGTCGACCCACGAGGGAAGATCAAGCCTAACTGGGCTGGGCCCTACCTCGTCAAAGAAATCTACACAAGCGGAGCAGTCAAGCTAACCGACCTCGACGGCCAAGAGTTTAGCCTCGCCACCAACCTCGACCAACTCAAGAAGTACTACCCCTAGAGAGACCTTGCAATGTATCTATAAAAGGCAAAAATTTTCTAAAAATCGCAATCAATGGACCGGCAGGTCCTTAAACATGCTCATGGGCCGGTATGCCCCTAAACGTACACTCCCGAACTACGCCGGTTTGATTCCATTTTCCATGGATACGTAGGCAGCTTTGCAAAAAGCACAACCGATATTCAACACAAAAATGACACGTCTAAAGCTTAAAAAAGCTAAGGACACAGTCAACACAAAAATTCGCCTCTTGGAACCTAAAGGGTTAAAAAGACGATGTTCAACACAAAAATGACACGTCTAAAGCTTAAAAAAGCCAAGGACATAGTCAACACAAAAACCGTCTCGTAACCTAATGGGTTAACATAAGGCGATATTCAACACAAAAATGACACGTCCAAAGCTTAAAAAAGCTAAGGATATAGTCAATACAAAAATGTTCCACAACCCAAAGGGTAAAAGGAACAACATTCAACAATGAACGACAAACCCAAAGCTTAAAAAAGTCGAGGGAACAGTCACCACAAAATTCCTAAAAACGAGAACTATACTTACATTCTAAACTTTGAAAAAAGAATTAGAGCCAAAGAATTTCTCACAGAATAACAAACAAAATGAGGCAAAGTCGTAAATAAAAACCTGATTTTTATTAATCTTAAAAAGAACGGTTACATTTGGGATTTTTCAAAAGTAGGAGCGTAACTACAACCTGAGAGATACACTAACAACACTACAATATATTATAATACTTATACTTAACTGCATTTACATCGGGTTTAGGATAGACATATCTGAACATAATACAAAATAGTATGAACATAATACTATGACAAAGAACACAATAAAACAAACACGATTCCCTAGCCACCAATAGCTCCAAACTCCTCGACCAATGGAGCGGACCTTCCTTGAAAAGCGGAACACATGAAAACTTAGGACTCAATAGTTGAGACAAGCATCTAAGAACTCGGGCTCTATTTGAACTCGCTCGGGCCCAGGAGTACCCTCGATACCGCAATCTTTCAAGTCCTTCTCCTCCAACCCGACAAGGATGAACACCAGCAGCGCAAGTTTTCCTTCAAAATTCTCCATAACTCGACTAACGTTAAAGTAAATATTTTGAATATCTTTGGAATCTGAGAATAGAAACGCTGAAAGGATGAATAAAATGGGTAAACCTAGCCCTCCTTTTATAAGCCAAATTTGCAACACAATCTACGACACAAAAAATTAACCACACCACAAAACACGACTTTCGCATTCACAGTTTTCGTCTCAACATGTCGTGTTAGCTCACATTTTTCAAATATCAAAGCGTCCTTTACGAGTCTAAAATATTTTCTAACCAAAGATTTTTCAAAAATGCATTTGCATTTGAGTTTGGTCTTTAGTAGTCAGTCTCAATCGAGACACGTATATATGCTTTACGACTAACAATGTTTTGCAGTGCGCTCGGCAAGTAACTACGCAAGGATTTCAAACCCCTCTGACCCCAACATGCATTTTTGCGACAAGACGAAATATTCAAAGCCTAGGACGTCACACACAAAGCCAACAACTACAATCAAAACCAAACCACAAATATACCCATACATACCCACAAAACCAAACAAAAGCGCGTAGCCTCCTCACGAGACGTTCATAGAAGACTAACCTTTTATGAGAAAACCAAAAAGCGCGTAGCCTCCTCACGAGACGTTCATAAAAGAATCTGACTTTTTATGAGAAATACAAAAATACGCGTAGCCTCCTCACGAGACGTATCATAAAAGAATCTGACTTTTTATGAGAAATACAAAAATGCGCGTAGCCTCCTCACGAGACGTTCATAAAAGAATCTGACTTTTTATGAGAAATACAAAAATGCGCGTAGCCTCCTCACGAGACGTTCATAAAAGAATCTGACTTTTTATGAGAACCACAAAAAAGCGCGTAGCCTCCTCACGAGACGTTCATAAAAGAATCTGACTTTTTATGAGAAATACAAAAATACGCGTAGCCTCCTCACGAGACGTTCATAAAAGAATCTGACTTTTTATGAGAAACCACAAAAAATGCGCGTAGCCTCCCAGAAGGCGTTCATAAAGAATCGACTTTTTATGAGAACCCCAAAATGCGCGTAGCCTCCAGAAGGCGTTCATAAAAGAATCCAGGCTTTTATGAGAACCACAAAAAATGCAGCGTAGCCTCCCAGAGAGGCGTTCATAAAAGAATCAGGCTTTTATGAGAACCACAAAAAATGCGCGTAGCCTCCCCGAGAGGCGTTCATAAAAGAATCTGACTTTTTATGAGAACCACAAAAAATGAGCGTAGCCTCCCAGAAGGCGTTCATAAAAGAATCGACTTTTTATGAGGAACCACAAAAATGCGCGTAGCCTCCCCGAGAGACGTTCATAAAAGAATCTGACTTTTTATGAGAACCACAAAAATGCGCGTAGCCTCCCCGAGAGACGTTCATAAAAGAATCTGACTTTTTATGAGAACCACAAAAATGCGCGTAGCCTCCCCGAGAGACGTTCATAAAAGAATCTGACTTTTTATGAGAACCACAAAAAAACGCGTAGCCTCCTCACGAGACGTTCATAAAAACCTAGCTCTTTTTATGAGAAACACAAGAACGCGTAGCCTCCTCACGAGACGTTCATAAAAACCTAGCCCTTTTTATGAGAACCACAAAAGCTCAAACCATTCTTATAAACCAAAACGCGTAACCTCTTCTACGAGACGTCCAACCAAGTCCGAGCAAGGAGCGCAAGCCAGAAGCGCACACAAAGTCCGAGCAAGGAGCGCAAGCCAGAAGCGCACGCAAAGTCCGAGCAAGGAGCGCAAGCCAAAAGCGCACGCAAAGTCCGAGCAAGGAGCGCAAGCCAGAAGCGCAAGCAAGGTAAAGCAAGGAGCATAAACGGAAACGCAAGCAAAGGCGCCCGGTGGGAAGTACTCGAGGCCACATGCGGTGACATGCCCTTAAACATGTAGGACCGTCATGTCCTTAAAAACATGTCGTCCCTCCCGCATTTCCGAAGCGCTAAGTCCTCGTCTCTCCCATAAGACACATGCTTAGCGTCGCCAGGTAGTATCGAGGCGTGATGGTGGGATACTATCTTTAAGTTTGACTAACGCTTTGTCCAAGCTCGATCAAGCTGGGGGCTCTGTAGATACCGTATCCGTACCCCCAAAAACAAACCCGATGATGAAAAGGGCAGTCGTACATGCTTTTAAAAGAGTCGAAAGCGGTACAAAAGTGTCTAAAAGCGTATTTAGTCATTTTTAGCGTATTAATTTGGACTTGCATAATCATAAAAATGAATGTCACTATTAGTCATTTTAGGAGCATAACACGGCGCAATCTTTGGAGCGTCCTATTAAGCCAAGCCACAAAAACATTGACTAGCTACAAAGCGGCCCCGAACTTACAAAAGCGACCCGAACACAACCCGCCAAAGCGGGCCAAAGTGCGTCTGAGTCACATTTTCACAAAACTAGAAATTACAAAACCATAAAATAATATACTTTAATATTATTTTATTTTTAAGCCAAAATCGAAAAACACGACAAAAGCCGAAACACGAAAACCGAAATTCGGACCAGAACTGAGTCAAGCCTTAACCCACACGTATAATACATCACCAAACATAATCATCACACAATAATACGTCACTAAGCCAAATGGCGGCATAACAACTCCCAGAACAAAGTTTTAATCGCACGAGCGGCGATTAAAGAGATGTCGCTTTGTTCACGAGCGATTAAAAACTTGTTGCAATGCGTACCGCCTTTTGATTTTTCTCCTACAAAATATCTAACCCAAACCAACTTAAGCGCCTGTGCTCAGGCGATTATTTTTGGGCACCTACTCAAACCAGCCATTTTCTATAAATACCAACCCCCTTCGATCATTCAAATGGTCGGTTTTTCAGGTCACAAAGTCGGTTTTCAAGCTCATTTTTCAACACACACATAAAATACTCACAAAACCCACTCAAAAATACCGTCTTTGCATTTTCGAAAGGTAGACATTCTACCTACGTTTTTAGATGTTTTGAGACTCGGACCGAAGAGGGTTACATTAGCCCTCCTCGGTCCACCACTCGATGAATTATCATCACTCTTTCTCTATCTACGCCTCACGTACAATCGACCTATACGGGTTCCTAACCCGACCCGATATTGGCATTAGCGACACCTTATTCGTAATTCGGTGTGTAGCAATTCGGATTCATAATCCGTCTAAACCCCGCCAATATCGCATAAATAAACGACCCACTATCACTAAAGCAAACCGACATCACTTTTATAATTATGCAAGTCCTCATTCATGCATTAAATTACGACTAGAATCACGGTTCCAACACTAAATTGTACCGTTTCATAGAGTCTTTTAGCATGTCAAAACTGAGGGTTTTTTACAAAATCTTAGAGTATAATATGAGGTCGGAGAATAACGTCTATTGTAATAATTTAGCCAATAAATTATTACTTAACGTATATCTCCTATAGCAATATGTCATTATTATGACATTTTTTATCATTTATGCATTTTAATCGAGTCATATTTATTCGCACTTGTACGTAGCGTCATTTTAGCCCAAATATCGAAATTAAGCAAATGTTTTCAAATTAGTAGAGACTACTTTTACGTAGGCTTTTTGATTTCGATTTTCAAAACTTATTTTGCCAAAACTTTGAAAAGTAACCTCGCTCAGAACCCCTTCCTGCGGTTTCAAACCTCAGATTGATAGATATCGACGCATCTTGAAGTCTGAGACACTCGTGTCTTGAATTTCAAGACGCGTTGAATAGGTCCCAAATGCCTTTAAATATTTGGTGGCGACTCCGAAAAACACCCTTTTCAAAATGATTTTTCTACATTTCTTTTTGATCCTAAACTCATGCAATGATCTCCCCATTTTTACAAAACCGCACTTTTCCGCGAGGCATTGACCTGCGCCCGCAAGACGGCGAGGTCGAGCTTGTGGCGTCGATAGGTTTTCCCATACTTATAGGAATGATTTTCCCGGTACCTTCAGCTAGTACACAGGCGATTAAAACAAACCAAACAAAAACCACAAAACAAAAAAATAATCGCCTGAGAACAGGCGATTAAATTTTAAAACGCCTGTTCTCTGGCGATTTAATTTTTGTTTCTGACAAAAATATTCGATTTTCTCCTATTTTCTTACACCCCTACACCCTAAATGCCTAATGTTCAACCATCTTAGCCACTTACAGGCCTCTTGGTAGGACCTTGATCAGTCCGTCGCGTCGTCTCGATTTGCGTGATCGTCTCGCGTCTTTCATATTTTTCGTTTTCACAAAACACAATAATCACACAAAAAATAAACCACGACACAAAAATATGATTGTCGCATTCCCGATTTCGTCTCAAAGCGTCGTTTTAGCTCATATTTTTACTATGTCAAAAGCGTTTTACTGAGTCTAAAATTTTTCTAAACTAGCATTTTCAAAAATCTGCATTTGCATTTGAGTTTGGTCATTAGCGAGTCAGTCTCAATCGAGACACGTATATATGCTTTACATTACTAACAATGTTTTGCGTGTACACTCGTGAGCAACTACGCGAGGATTTCAAAACCGACTCACGACCTAAGCATGCATTCTTGTGACAAGACAAGATAGCCTAAGTATAGAGATATTTGTACCTAGAACCTTTAGCTATAGGAAAGCCGAAATAACCACTCATAAACACCTACAAAACACCCAAAACCACAAACACAAAGTCCAAATACAAATTAAACCAATAAATACGAGTCAGTCCAAAATACATAAACCGTCAAAATCCAAAATACATATACAAATCCAAATCCAAGTCCCAAAATACAGAAAATACAAGTCGAAACCTACTACGATTTGGTCACGTATTTGTAAAAAAAGCGACGCAGGGAGTCAATCTCGGCCGTGCCTATCCGGCTCCTCTGCGTCTTGACCCTCCACTCGCTCGGACCCTCGCTTGACTCCTCGGATGCAGCGACCTCGGTCGACGTGATCTCGCACCCTCCTCAGCCCTGACCCTGGCCAGCTCCCGACGGGCCTCGGCCGCCTCTCTGCGCGCGCGGCATCGACCACCTACCGTTGACGAGCCCTCCATGGGTTCGCCGCTTTGCCAAAGCCTCCTGTACGGCCGTAGTCACTGCAGCAACCATGACATGACCACTTAGCCTTTCAACTGGGGCTACGCTCAAAGTCGCTTCAACAAAGTTTGACTAATGATTTTAAACTAAAATCTAACTCAAACTGGGGGCTATAATCAGAAGCTTTTTCCAAAGTTTGACTAATGATTTTACACTAAAATCTTACTCAAACTGGGGGCTATCTTACATAATACACATGCTGAACAAAGAAGAAAGTGGATACCTTCTTCACGCGCGGATCCCAGCTCTCCAGACCCGCATCGGTAACCACGGACAGACAAGGCGGCAACTTAATCGAATGCTGGCAGCCCCCGTGATCAACCAGAAGATCCTCGACGAACGGAGGAGGCTGGAACTCAAGATCAGGGTCACGTCGCTATAAAACAAAAACAGGGTAAGTTTTTGCTTTTCAAAACCAAAACCCATACACACAAGTAAAAACAAAGACAAAACAAACCTCAATCACTGCGTCAGCAAGGGCATGCTGTGCCCACGTCACGTAGTCCTCGGCCGGCCGCAGCAGGGAGTCGGACTCACCCTCGTGGTACCGCGTCCACGGCCTTCGTCGACATCGAGCGTCTCGCGAAACAAAGCAGGCGGAGGAAGCGGTGCGATGAAGCCGCCGCGACCGTCTGCTTGTGACGGCATTCGCCCAAGTGCCCGGTCTGGCCGTCTTGGGTCTCGATCTCTGACCGCCGTCCGTCAAGAGGGCCAAAGCGGCTGTCGACCGGGGGCGTCGATGAAATGCCTCGGGGTCGCGAGCGAGCTGCAAGACAAAATCAAGTTATAAACTACAAAAACAAACACAAACGAATACAAGCTACTGAAAGACCAAAGTACAAAACCTGATCACCGCCACCTTGTCCATCACCATCCGGGTTGAAGAGAACCACGAGCCTCGTCATACTTGAGGCCAATGTTCTGGATTCCGTAAATGGCATCACGCATGGAAGGCAAGATGCGCTCGGGTGACCTTGAACGTACTCGGAAGCAGAGAGGGGAAGTGAGCATAGCACCAAGCCTGCAAGCAACCAGAAAACACGTTATAAAAAGAAAGGCGAAAGCGAGACAGCGAGCGCTACAAATCGACCTTACCTCCATCGAAGGCCGGGGCCCTGGCGACCGCGTCGACTTATCTTGATCCGGTCGGGACGCAGCTGCGTCCTCAGTATCGAATCGGCAACCCAAAGGCGAGGGTGACCGGTCAAACTCTCTGAGCGTGGCGGTCAAACGGCGCCATCGGCCCGCGGTAGTCGTAGCTCTCTCCCCGCCTTAAGCCAAAGTGGGTGGTAGTCGAAACCGCCTGACCCACAGTAGGACCCTCGCTTTCGGTAGCTCATTGAGTAGCCCTCTTCTTCTTCCGTCGAATAAGTCGGCGAACCCGGATAGTCCGGGAGGTGAAAGCGTCTTACTCTCGCCTCGCTTGCACTAACCGTCAGCCGTCGTTGCCTGACCGCGGACTATCGATGGTAGGGCGCTCCGCTGATCAAGCGACTCCTCACCGCGTCTGCAGCGACCAGTGACGACGCGCCGAAGAAGAAGGTCGCGCCCGACCTCGTAACCAGGCATGTGGAAGGTGTTGGTGGTATCTGAAAACCTATCAGCCAACGCGCTGAGAAGCCTGCAATGGCGCGCGTTCACCGCTTTTCGCGCACTCTCTCCATTTACGCACGAGGACGAAGCGTCCCGGCACTATCTGCGCTCTGCCTCGGTAAGCCTCTTACTCAAAGGCATCAGCCGTCAGAAACCCGAGAAAGGTCACCGTCACTTTGGCGAAGCGGAAACCTTTCGCCGGATAAGCCAGTGCTCGTGACTCAGAACCAGGCTCGCTTGCCGTCGATCTCTAGTGACCTGGGACCCGCAGACGCGGCCCCTGAGGTGGTGGCCGTACACCCGGCTTCGTCGACCGTCCCCATAGGCAGATCATGGCGGCCTCGTCCTCGGCGGCCGGCCATGAAGACCCTCGGCCGCGGCTGGCGTCGGCGGCCGCGTCTCCTCAACCTCGTCCTCGGCGTAGCCTGAGCGACCTGGCCGGACCACTGAGCGGGCCCCAGCTCATGAAACGGCCAGCGCGCGGCGTTAATGGCGACCGCAGCGGCATCATCGATGGCAGCGGCCCGTAGCGGCGGCGGCGATGCTTGACGGCCGCCTTTCGTCAGCGACCTCGCCTGCGTCACTCGAGGACCCCTCCAGGCTTCGGAAGGATCCTCGTAACCACTCCGCGCCCCAGGGCGACCCGCGCCTCACCGGAACCTCGCGGGGTCTACCCTGCGCAGCCTCCTCAAAAATGCGGCAACCTCATCCTCGTCCGGTCACCACCCTCGGCGGCCGACCACAGGCTCGGCGTCGTGGCCTCTGGCGCCCTCGCGAAAGCCTCATCCACCTTGCGCTTCCCGCCTCGGTTCCTCAGAGCCCCGTCTCGACCTCGCCACGGCCTCCTCCGAGCGCGCCCCTGAGCTGGCTTAGGTGTGCGCCCCCCTGAGCGGCGGGTAATGCGTCCGAAACCTCTCGCGCAACACCTCCACCTCGCCTCGGCCCGCTTCCGAGCCACAGGCGCCGCCCGGCGCCACGGCCCACGCCCTGCGAAGACCTGCGGTGTATCTCGACCTGCGCCCACGGCCTCCAGGAGCCCAGGCGACTCAGCGGCGCGGCGTCGCGCCCTGCCAAGACTACGAGACAAAACCACGGAGTGCGACCTCGGCCGCGGCGAGGGAGACCTCGGCGGCTCGGCCAGCGGCTCATTACCATTGCGCACTAGGAGACCTCGCGCTCGTGACGGTCTCTCCAGCGTACCTCGCTGGCGAAAAAGCGGGAGACTCAAAGTAGCGAGAATCACGCTGACCCGCTTTGCGAAGACCAGTGCTGGAATTTGTTTTGTTAGTTAATGGTCTCGTAAGAATGAATCTAGTTCCATGAGCAACCCCCTCTCGTGTGCCGCTAACCGAAAGAGCAGGTGACTCGGCAGCCACGTCACGACCCGCCGTGAGAGGATGGCTCGAGCCACGGCAATGAACACCGTGCCCAGCGCCGCGCGAAGGCCCAGACGGCCGCAGCGACAAGACTAGCACCACCGGCGTAAAGGCGGAGACTCAGAGGCGCCACAGAACTCACTCGCTGGCGTCGCAGAAGCCCCGGGCGTCTGAGGAAAAGCCACCGGTCCGGTCCGGGCGGACCGTCGAAGCCTCCAGGAGGCGGCGTCCCAGTAAGGCACGATCATCCCAAAGCAACCAGCCCGACCAAGCCAAAACGGTCGATGGAGCTAGAAGTAGGGCGAGAAAGCGCGAGATCACTGCACAAAATTCAAGGGCATACTGCATAAAGGCAAAGAACAAATCAACCTAGGAAAGCAAAAATATGCCAAAAAGCGACAAAAAACAAGCAGACAGGCCTAATATCGGCGAAAAAGGCGGAACGCAGCGAAGAAGCACAGCAGAGCGTATGTTATGACACGTATATGGTACACACGTCATACGAAGCCAACTCAGGAGCAAGAAACCAGCAAAAACAGCAGAAATAGGCCTATTTAAGCCTAAAATAGCAGAACAGGGAAAAACGCTACAGAAGGCCGGAAACCCATATTTTCCAAGACAGACCCAACCCATAAATCACAATAAACACGTGCAAAAAGTTTAAATGCAGCGATGTCGAACACCTCGGTGAGCGGCTTTTACAAAACGCTTACAAACTACAAAAATGGCCTTTTCTTGACCATAACTCAACCCAAAAAGCCCCCACTTCCCACAAAACAACCCCCTAGCCAACACAGACAACATACAGTGCCATACATCCCATGAACGGGGCACTAAAGCGAGGAAAAGCGATTTTTGTATACCTTACCTAAACTACAAAAAACCCTCCAAAACACCTCCAAACAACACATTTCCTACCAAACAAAGCCAAATATGTACCATGCTAGCCATAACAATGCAATACAGAGAATTCGGGCAAGTTTCGGAACCGAAAATTTTCGGCCAAAAATCGACCCTTATACCAAAACGCACGAAAATGACGTTTTTTTTGAGCCGTTTTTCGCATACAAGCCATCCAAACCTCCACACTAGCTTATTACAACATTCTCAAAACAACCAAGCCACTCGGGATCGTCGTAGGCCGCAAAAACAGAGCAAAGCCCCGACTTAACCCCCTTTTACACGGTTTTTACCCAAACGAGCCGCTTTTCGCGCGAATTTCAACAAAACTAACTCACCAACGCATTATACTACTAATGGGTAAGCTACACTGAAGTTTTGAGCCATTTTCGAGACGTTTTCAAAAATGACCAAAATACCCTCCGAGTCAAAACGCACGAAAATCGAGACCACGAGTCGGGTTTTCACAAGCGATCAACAATGGCAGCAACACAAGCCCCATGTAACCCCCAAGCATCAAGTTCAAGCAAAAACGAGGGCTAAATTCGAATCAAAACCGACATTTTCGACCAAAACCCTAAGAGACGGTATTTCAAGCTAAAACCGACTCAAACAAACTTCAAAACACGAAAAACCAAGTGAGTTGAGTACATACCTTGGTCCATGACGAATTGTAGGAGTCGGAAAATCGAATTTTGATCAAAAGAATCGCCGGATTGAGTTTTGGTGGTTTTCGATTTAATTTTTGTTTTTTTCGGATGAATGAGCCAAACCCCTCCTCTGCCCGAGTTTTAACCAAAAAACACAAAACAAAACATTAATCACCTGTAAACAGGCGATTAAATTTTAAGTCGCCTGTTTACAGGCGATTACCTTTTTGTTTGATGGGTCTCAGCTTGGTTTTGGGCTGATTTTCCTCGGCCCAACTACACTTAACCCCTTTTAAACACAAATTCAACCCATTTCCAAAATACGCGTCACCTCTTTTAAGAGTCGTTCATAAAAACCTAACTTTTTATGAGAAATACAAAAATACACGTCACCTCTTTTAAGAGTCGTTCATAAAAACCTAACTTTTTATGAGAAATACAAAAATACGCGTCACCTCTTTTAAGAGTCGTTCATAAAAACCTAACTTTTTATGAGAAATACAAAAATACACGTCACCTCTTTTAAGAGTCGTTCATAAAAACCTAACTTTTTATGAGAAATACAAAAATACGCGTCACCTCTTATGCAGTGGATTCATAAAAACCTAACTTTTTATGAGAAATACAAAAATACACGTCACCTCTTGTACGAGTCGTTCATAAAAAACCTAACTTTTTATGAGAAATACAAAAATACGCGTCACCTCTTGTACGAGTCGTTCATAAAAAACCTAACTTTTTATGAGAAATACAAAAATACGCGTCACCTATTTTAAGAGTCGTTCATAAAAACCTAACTTTTTATGAGAAATACAAAAATACACGTCACCTCTTATGCAGTCGTTCATAAAAACCTAACTTTTTATGAGAAATACAAAAATACGTGTCACCTCTCAGACGAGTCGCTTCATAAAAAACCTAACTTTTTATGAGAAATACAAAAATACGCGTCACCTATTTTAAGAGTCGTTCATAAAAACCTAACTTTTTATGAGAAATACAAAAATACGCGTCACCTCTTTTAAGAGTCGTTCATAAAAACCTAACTTTTTATGAGAAATACAAAAATACACGTCACCTCTTTTAAGAGTCGTTCATAAAAACCTAACTTTTTATGAGAAATACAAAAATACGCGTCACCTCTTTTAAGAGTCGCTCATAATAACCTAACTTTTTATGAGAAATACAGAAATACACGTCACCTCTTTTAAGAGTCGTTCATAAAAACCTAACTTTTTATGAGAAATACAAAAATACGCGTCACCTCTTTTAAGAGTCGTTCATAAAAACCTAACTTTTTATGAGAAATACAAAAATACACGCCACCTCTTTTTAAGAGTCGCTCATAAAAACCTAACTTTTTATGAGAAATACAAAAATACACGCCACCTCTTTTAAGAGTCGCTCATAAAAACCTAACTTTTATGAGAAATACAAAAATACGCGTCACCTCTTTTAAGAGTCGCTCATAAAAACCTAACTTTTATGAGAAATACAAAAATACACGCCACCTCTTATGCAGTCGCTCATAAAAACCTAACTTTTTATGAGAAATACAAAAATACGCGTCACCTCAGATGCAGTCGTTCATAAAATCCTAACTTTTTATGAGAAATACAAAAATACGCGTCACCTCTTTTAAGAGTCGTTCATAAAAACCTAACTTTTTATGAGAAATACAAAAATACACGTCACCTCTTGTACGAGTCGTTCATAAAAACCTAACTTTTTATGAGAAATACAAAAATACGCGTCACCTCTTTTACGAGTCGCTCATAAAAACCTAACTTTTTATGAGAAATACAAAAATACGCGTCACCTCTTTTAAGAGTCGCTCATAAAAACCTAACTTTTTATGAGAAATACAAAAATACACGTCACCTCTTGTACGAGTCGTTCATAAAAACCTAACTTTTTATGAGAAATACAAAAATACACGTCACCTCTTGTACGAGTCGTTCATAAAAACCTAACTTTTTATGAGAAATACAAAAATACGCGTCACCTCTTTTACGAGTCGCTCATAAAAACCTAACTTTTTATGAGAAATACAAAAATACGCGTCACCTCTTTTACGAGTCGTTCATAAAAACCTAACTTTTTATGAGAAATACAAAAATACACGTCACCGCTTTTAAGAGTCGTTCATAAAAACCTAACTTTTTATGAGAAATACAAAAATACGCGTCACCTCTTTTAAGAGTCGTTCATAAAAACCTAACTTTTTATGAGAAATACAAAAATACACGTCACCTCTTTTACGAGTCGTTCATAAAAACCTAACTTTTTATGAGAAATACAAAAAACCCGTAGCCTCCTTTATGAAACGTCCGTAAGAGCGCAAGCCAGAAGCGCAAGCAAAGCACAAGCAAAGAGCGCAAGCCAGAAGCGCAAGCAAAGCACAAGCAAGGAGCGCAAGCCAGAAGCACAAGCAAAGCGAAGCAAGGAGCGCAAGCCACCAGCACCAGCAAAACACCAGCAGGAAGCACTCGAGCAACACGCAGGCTGGCATGCCCCTAAACATGTAGGACCGTCATGTCCTTAAAAACATGTCGTCCCTCCCCGCATTTCCCGACGCTAAGTCCTCGTCTCTCCCATGAGACACATACTTAGCGCCGCCAGGTAGTATCGAGACTGTAATGGTCCGGATACTATCTTTAAGTTTGACTAACGCTTTGTCCAAGCTCAATCAAACTGGGGGCTCTGTAGATACCCGTATCCGTACTCTTCCAAAAACAAACCCGATGATGAAAAGGACTGCCATACATGCTTTTAAAAGAGTCGAAACGGTACAAAAGTGTCTAAAACGTATTTGGTCATTTTTAGCGTATTAATTTGGACTTGCACAATCATAAAAATGAATGTCACTTTTAGTCATTAGGAGCATAACACGAGCACAATACAGGAACGTCTTATTAAGCCAAGCCACAAAAACAGCCCAACTAGCTACAAAACGGCCCAAACTTACAAAAACGACCCAAAACACAACCCGCAAAACGGGCCAAAGTGCGTCCCGTGTCACATTTTCACAAAGCTAGGTTTTATGAAACCATAAAATAATATAACCTAATATTATTTTATTTCAAGCCAAAACCGAAAAACACGACAAAAACCGAAACACGAAAATCGAAATTGGACCAAAAACCGATTTGGCCCAAACAAGACTTAACCCACACGACACATACCTCACAAACACAATCATCACCCCTACTAATACGTCATCAACCAAAGGCGGTTTAGTAGCCCACCAAAACAAATTAAAAATCGCCTGTGAACAGGCGATTAAAAACTTAATCGCCTGTTAACAGGCGATTATGTTTTTGTTTTGTACCAGCCGCCTTCTTGATTTTCTCCTACAAAATATCTAACCCAAACCAACTTAAGCGCCTGTGCTCAGGCGATTAATTTTGGACACCTACTCAAACCAGCCTTTTCCTATAAATACCAACCCCTTTCGATCTTTCAAATGGTCGGTTTTCAAGGTCGGTTTTTACACACTCGGTTTTAAAAACACATATACACTACTCACAAAATCCACTCAAAAATACCGTCTTTGCATAATCGAAAGGTAAACATTTTACCTACGTTATGGACATTTGAGACTCGGAATGAAAGGGGTACACTAGCCCCTACCCGATGAATTATCATCACTCTTTCTCTATCTACGCCTCACGTACAATCGACCTATACGGGTTCCTAACCCGACCCGATTTTGGCATTAGCGACACCTTATTCGTAATTCGGTGTGTAGCAATTCGGATTCATAGTCCGTCTAAACCCCGCCAATATCGCATAAATAAACGACCCACTTATCACTAAAGCAAACCGACGTCACTTTTATAATTATGCAAGTCCTCATTCATGCATTAAATTACGACTAGAATCACGGTTCCAACACTAAATTGTACCGTTTCATAGAGTCTTTTAGCATGTCAAAACTGAGGGTTTTCACAAAATCGTAGAGTGTAATACGAGGTCGGAAAATAACGTCTATGGTAATAATTTAGCCAATAAATTATTACTTAACGTATATTTCCTATAGCAATATGTCATTATTTTGACATTTTACATTATTTATGCATTTTAATCGAGTCATACTTATTCGCACTTGTACGTAGCGTCATTTTAGCCCAAATATCGAAATTAAGCAAATGTTTTCAAATTAGTAGAGACTACTTTTACGTAGGCTTTTTGATTTCAGTTTTCAAAATACATTTTGTCTAGACTTTCGAAAAGTAACCTCACTCCGAACCCCTTCTCTGGTTTCAAACCTCAGATTTTTAGATATCGACGCATCTTGAAATCTGAGACACTCGTGTCTTGTATTTCAAGACGCGTTGAATAGGTCCCAAATGCCTTTAATATTTGGTGGCGACTCCGAAAAAAAACACCTTTCAAAATGATTTTTCTACATTTCTTTTTGATCCTAAACTCATGCAATGATCTCCCCCATTTTTACAAAACTTCGTGATCGCTAAGACATTTTCCCCGCTGAGGCGATTCCGCCCTACGCCAAGACGGCGAGGTCGGCTGCCAAGCGTCGATAGGTTTCAACCCGATTCCCGGTACCTTCAGTACCTCCTTGGAGAGGTTCATGTGATGAGCTCAAGTGACCTAGTGCTTAAAGGTTGTAAGTACTACTCATATCAATAAGATGCATCCTCTCATGGAAAGTTTTCAGGATGCGCTGGAAAAGGACTCATGTTAGTTTGTTGGCGATGTACGCAGTCTGGCGAACTACCGTGAGTGACATTTCGGCTTTTAGTTGGGGCCGTGGTGTTACAGAAATTTCGCTTTAACTAAAGTAAACTAAACACAATTCAAATGATGCATTTGTTGCTGTAATTCTAACCCAAAAAATTAGAACCAATTGTAGCAAACTAGTACGTGTGAATCTGACAAACAGGTTAATCGGGTTAGGATTGGATTATGGATTAGGTCGATTGGGATTAGGTTATTTCTGATTCGGGCGATATAGCAGGTTTAGTGTGTCAAATGGAGTCATTTTGCATCTATTGTGGGTCAGTTTGTACAGGTTCGACTCATTTTCATGTCAAGTTCTTTTCGGGTCAAATTATAAAAACTTTGGGAAGAAGAGACAATAGTTTGTCAATAGAGGTTTTATTATATCTTGATTAATCGTTTAACCAGTATCAGATTAGTTATTTTTAATCAATTTAAGTCATTTAGCGTGAGTTTGTAGTGAGTTAATTTCGATCAAGGTTAAGGTCAATTCAGATTTCGAATCGATAAATTAAATTGGGGTCGTAAATTCGTAATCAACCTTACCGCCTCCATTTTTAGAAAGAGAGGAAAGTAGAGAAATTAGCCGTTGCAAATCAAATGAACCAAAATTCAAAATCTTCAAATTCAAATCATCTCCTTCATTTTTCGCGTTTTATTTTTGATTTCATCCCTTTATCACTCTCCATAGACCCTAAGTTCATTTCCTCCATCTCCAATCAATTGCTGAATTTCGCGTTATTCATACTCCGTATTTAAAAATGGATGGTAATTGCACTTATAACACTTCAATTCTTGATTGATTGATTGATGATTATCTTGTTTTATATCGCACGGAATCGAATTGTTCAGCATTTTTCCTGATTGATTTTGATTTTTTGCAGATAAATTTGCGGAAATTGTTACTCATGATTTTGGCGTTGATTCGTGCTCACATTTCGCGAATCTAGTGACGCCTTCACCAGAATGCGGTATGAATCTGATGATTCTCGATTTTAATTTGGTGATTAATTGTTGAGTTTGTTATTCAAGACGAAATTCTGGAGTTTGTGTGTAGTTCTTGTAGTATTGATTGAGCTGTAGCTTATTTGTCTTGTCAAATTAGGGTTTTGTGACTTACTTTTGATCATTCTTCAACACTTGAAGTCTTGAACTTGCATTTACGATACAGCAAACCCTAAGAAAAAAAAAAAAAAAAAAAAAAAAAGGGTCTTTCACATTGAATTGTGAAAACATTTCTTCATTTATTGTCAGTCTTTCAATTTGAAAGTGAAAGAGGGTCTTCTGAATACTTACAATTGGAGTAACAAATTTCGTAGGTGATTTGATCAACTAGAACGTTGAAACGACTAAGAATTATCGTCTTCCATTGTGCGTGAATTCATCCTCGCTCAGCATCAGAAAATCCGTATTCTATTGTGTCTATTGTTTCTGATAAATAAGCATGTGTTATGTGTTCGTCTGCCAACTTATGGTTTACTTTCTGTGAATAATAGAACTGACACAATTAATTTAGTTACTCCTGGCATATGGTGGGGAAACTGGGTAAGGCTCGAACATACTTAACATTATGCCTTATCGTCTTGTGAATGGAAAAAACTCATTGGCCAGCCTCCTACCGTCTAGTGCGCTGACAGTGGGGCGGAGGGATTAGTCTCACGGTTGTCGACTGTGGGGAACCCTTGGGAGACCAAAAAAAAAACATTATGCCTTATCGTGTGGATGCAACGACGAGCCTCCCCATACCCGTTGCTATATTATTCCTCTTAGAATGGAGGGAAGATGAGTGGTGAGATTCGAGCCTGTGACCTCTGATCACAAGGCTCTCATACCATGTGAGGAACCAACTCAACCAAAAGCTTAAGCTGATTGTTGGAGGACCAAGATCGGTTTTATACTCTAACAGTTTAAGAATGACCCGTCATGGAAAATGCTTTGGAATTGCACTGATCAACCAGACTTTAGAATCAAAGAAGAAAAAATTGATATAAGTAGGAACAGTAAGTTTATTCGTGTCTTCTGTGTTGTAACTAGAGTTTGCTTGCTTGAACATTATTTAGTTCCACAAGGAGCCGAGGAAAGTGTAGACTCAGCTGATACAAGTCAATTTTCAAATGAGTTTCAAGTTGTATCTACTGATGAAGAACCAAAGCTTCCAATTCTAAAGAAAATTGGAGACCTCAGTGACAAAATTCAGGTGAAAATCAATTTGATTATTTTGTAGTTGGATTATGTTTGTTTTCGGTTGTTACATATAAGTTGAAACTTTTTCTGGCAGATTCTACGAAAGGAGCATACAACTTTATCTGATGAGGTAAAGAATATCACAAATAACCCGTTTCCTGGCTCTGACGTTTTAGATACTCTTCAGAACTCAAGGCAGTTATCACCGCCCTGTATTCCTTTTTCTGGAATGCCCGATTCGTTTCTTGCTTTTCAGCTCGTATGTGCGTTTGAAATTCGGTGTCAGGTAATAATCATGAAGTTTTGAAGAAAAAGTATTTAGAAGAATATGGAGAGAGAAAGAGGCTCTACAATGAAGTGATCGAACTCAAAGGCAACATTAGAGTATTTTGTAGATGCAGACCTTTACACCAAAATGAAGTTGCAAACGGGTCTGCATCAGTTGTCGATATTCCTCCATCACAAGATCATGAACTGAATGTAGTTTGTGCTGATTCATCAAAGAAACAGTTTAAGTTTGATCACGTTTTTGGGCCTCATGCCAGTCAAGGTAAAGAGTTTGCGCTAATTCGACAGAAATGTCGATGAAGACTGTAAAATTATATTTTAGGTGCCTTTTTTTTTCTGATTTTGGTTGAATTTACAGAGGATGTCTTTGCGCAAACATCGCCAATCGTTACCTCTGTGCTGGATGGTTACAATGTATGCATATTTGCTTATGGACAAACTGGCACCGGAAAGACTTTTACTATGGAAGGGACGCCTGAGAGTCGAGGAGTGAACTACAGGACACTGGAAGAGTTGTTCAGAATAGCTGATCAACGATGTGATACAATGAGATATGAGCTGCTAGTCAGCATGTTGGAGGTGTATAATGAACGAATCAGAGACCTCTTGGTGGAGAATACAAATGAGCCACAAAAGAAGTACGTGACTCAGATTTACGTTTTTGCAACAAATCAGCTTGTTATACTTTTTTTTTTTTTGTCAAATACTTCGTATTATCTTCACATCCGAGAGTTTAAATATAAAGATGTTGCCTTGTTTTCATCAGATTAGAGATTAAGCAAGCCCCAGAAGGCACACAAGAAGTCCCTGGACTAGTTGAAGCTCGGGTTTATGGCACCGAAGAAGTATGGGAATTACTAAAGACGGGAAGCCGAGTAAGATCAGTTGGCTCAACGAATGCTAATGAACTCAGCAGTCGCTCTCATTGGTAATATCTTTAACCAACAGAGTTTAAGCTCTTTTATTATGGTCAAAACGATGAATAAACATCAGTTTCTCATTTGGCTCAACCATGGAACCGCTATTTCCTTTAGGGTTGATGATTCTTATTTCGCTTGTGTAGCTTGTTGCGTGTGGTTGTGAAAGGGGAGAATTTAGTAAGTGGCCAAAGGACCAAAAGCCACCTTTGGTTAGTTGACTTGGCTGGAAGTGAGCGTGTTGGAAGGATTGATGTCGAAGGCGAAAGGCTTAAAGAATCACAGTTCATAAATAAATCTCTCTCCGCTCTAGGCGATGTCATCTCGGCTCTAGCTTCAAAGACAGCCCATGTCCCGTACAGGTTTGTACAGTTTTCAGTGTGGATATTAATTAGCACTTCTGTCGATTATCAGTTCATCTAATCGTTTCGCTAATTGCAGGAACTCGAAGCTAACTCACATGCTGCAGAGCTCCCTCGGTATGAAATTTTCTAAATTAGGTTAACATTGATGAATTTGTAAAGCGTAGTCGTGCTATTCAAGGATTAAAGTTGCGTAACTCATTTCTTTTACTCCGCTTGCAAAACAGGTGGTGATTGCAAGACCCTCATGTTTGTCCAAATCAGCCCTGCTAATCCTGACTTGGGGGAGACGCTTTGCTCCTTAAACTTTGCCAGTCGTGTTAAAGGAATCGACCATGGTCCAGCCCGCAAACAGGCCGATGTCTCCGAGCTTCTGAAGTATAAGCACCTGGTGTGTTTCATCAGAGCGTTTCTGGTCGATAGTCTTTTAACACTTCTTTCCTGCAGCTTTTTCACTTGGCTTTTGTTGAACAGGCGGAAAAACTAAAGCATGATGAAAAGGAAACGAAGAAATTGCAGGATAATGTACAATCTTTGCAACTTAGACTTGCCGCCAGAGAGCATGCTTATCGAAATCTTCAGGAAAAGGTATTATCCAAAAGCAACATGAACTATTACGCGCACAGTGCATCCTTCTATTCATTTAAGCAGGCGCCGCTAAACATTGTTGGTCAATTGATGTCAACTCACCCATACTTCATTTACGATATTACACTTGCAAAATACGGAGTTTAATAGTTACAACTATAACTCTTTGTAGATAATCTTATGCAAAAAGATGTGTGAAAAACTATAAACATCACAAACATTCACATTGTGTTGGTCGATCTTGATATTGATTGACCACGCAAGTCAATGGGGACTGAATTCAGAATGGAGGTAGTACATCATCCAGTCTTTTAGACACATCTTATTTAACACGACGGAAATGACATGTAAATTTTATCATAAATTCAACAGGTGAGGGACCTCGAGAATCAACTGGCCGACGAAAGGAAGCTTAGACTGAAACAGGAAAGCAGATCCTTTACGTCTACTTCTACCAGACCTCCGAAACAGTCACAAAGGACCACGCCAGCTGCTTCAACCCGACCACCACTAGGCCCTTCGAATACAAGGATGCCACTACGAAGAATATCCAATTTCGTACCCCGACGATCACCTCTTCAAACGAAGAAATCTTTCAACATGCCCTCTCTTCGCGCACCTTCATCTGATGGTAAAGAAAACAACCCCTGCGACTCAAACACGAGAACACTCAGAGGACCACGACGTGTCTCAATCGCTGTGAGACCGTCCACACAAATGGCAGCGCCAATGTTACAGCCCAGAAGACGGGTTTCTATTGCAACGCTCCGCCCTGAACCTAGCTTACACCAAGGCACGTCTCTCGATACACAATCGAAACACGAGAGTGCATTACCAAGGCCATCGTTTGTGAGGGAAGTATCAAGGGTGAGAAGATTTTCGAAGGTTTTTTCTCCTTTGCCCGAGTCAAGGGCCGTGGCTAGTTCATCAGTCGAAGCAACGCCAAGGAGCAGTAGGAGGTTTATGTTAAGCCCTCCTTCTCAACAGGTCGGATCGTGGAAGCCAAAGCACCCGACAGTCATGGCGTTGCAGAAAAAGCCGGTGGTTTGGAGCCCTCTAAAGTTGCGCGGCCTGAAGAATTTCAGGAAATCGCTCGTATTGCCGTGAGGTCTCGCCGAAGAAGATGCTATATGTCATCAGTGTGAAATGTATTCAGTATATTTGGTACCAAAGATTAGGTTTATTAGTTGGAGAACATAATTATCCCTTGAATGTTTATGTTCTTCACCATTAACTTGGCTTTCTAAGATTTGTGATGTTTAGAATCAAACACTTAATGTGCAACACACATGAACACAATATTAACTTAATTGAACAAAGTAGTTCCACCACATAAAATTGACATGACGATGGACGATGATGATGTCGATGTCGATAATGATGACGATGAACGCAAAAAACCTGAGATGACAATGAACGATGATGACAAGCATAAAATTGAACAATGATCATGAACGATGACGAGAATTCAACAGAATTCGAAATTGAGATGAATTCAATGGCTCAAATCGATGCATAATTTGACGATGAATTCAATATATGGATTTCGGTTGAATTTGAATTGAACGATGAATTGTTGAATTGGAAATTAAAATTGAATTTGTTGTCGACTGAAATTGACATTGAAAAAATTGAATTTGATCTCAAATTGAGTTAGAGAGAGAAGATGGAGAAAGAAACAAAAAGAACGTAATGAAGGGGATATGTTTGGGGAGGGTATGTTTACGTATTAATTTGTTTATTTAGCAATAATTAATTTGAGCCATTAGATCTACATGATCCTACGGCTTAGATTTGGATGTAGGATTTACAAATATGGGTAGGATGTACATGATCCTATTTCTATATATATATATATATATATATATATATATATATATATATATATATATATATATATATCTGAGAAAGTGATCACATTTAATCCTTTATATTTAAGCAAGATCCTCAGACACCCTGTGTTCTTGATTAAATCAAATCAATGGTTGAGATCTAAAGATAATAAAATCTCAAAAATCTAATAGGTTAAAAGAATCCTACCTCATTTGAAACTTTCTAAAAATAAACACCAAATCTCTCTCTAAAATAATCTCAAAATCTCCCAAAAAATAATCCCAAAATCTCCCTCCAAAATAATCGATCAAATTGAAAAAATCATCCTTCAATGAAATTGAAAAAATCATCCAAAATCATTCAAAATCATCGAATGAAATTTTAAAATTCGTTTGCAATTACCGTAAATCATCCTAAAGTACTACTAATTCATCACTAAAAACTTGAATTAATGGAAAATCATCATCTCAACTTCGTTACGGATGCTCAACATCAAATCTCTTTGAAATTGATCCTAATTCATCAAAATCGTCTCTAACACCAGGTAAATTTTGTTTCGCTTTTTGATTGTCGTCGCATATTTACTTTGTTTCGCATGTTAATGAATTCATCAACAGAATAATGAAAATCGATTGTGATAATGAATTCATCAAGGATCAATTTACTCTGCTTTGTGCATCTTAATCGGTTGTAATATTGAATTCATTAAAATCATCTCTAATGTTGTAATAATGAATCAGTTGATTATAATTGATGAATTTTGTATTTGTATATAGATTTGCTACCTATGGAGAAAGAACAACAACAAGAACAACAATATCAAGAGGAATTGATGGAAGGATCAGGTAAATCGTAAATTCAATTGATAATGATTTTTTTTTAATTAAAATCTGTTAGAGTAACAATGAAAAACGTTTAAAGTTACACAAGTAACATGTTAGAGTAACAATTTGTTTTCATCAGCATTACGTGAATTAATTTTGATATAAAATGAATTCTGAATCATTATTATTTCTATTATAGTAACACGAGAATAGTATTACTGTTACATTATTATAGCTTTGGAGTAACATTTAATTCTGATAATAAGTGTTGTTATGTCACAGATTCTATGACGGACTTGGATATCAGTGCTATTGTAAACGAGGTGATGACAAACCAAAACAGCGTACCAGTAACCCCTACTGTCCCAACAGAAGCTTATGAGAGCATGACAACACCAGTTTTGCCTCAATACACACCAAATGGGAGTGAAGAATGGAGGAGAAGGATTGAAAAGGAATTTACTCCTACAGTTGGGAAAAAGTTTTACACAGTTTTGGATGCTGTCGACTTTTGTAAGAAATATGCATTGGCCTGTGGCTTTGAATATAGGCTTGGAACACAAAGGATGTTTAAAGATGATACCATACGAAGAAAGGATCTTCTCTGCCATCGACAAGGATTTAGAGAGTCGAAGAAAAACTGTCGGAGTGTTTCTTCAAAAACACAGCAGAGTTCTGAAATAGCAGCTCCAAAAAACACAAAAAAACAGAAAAAAGAAATAATCTCAAGAAACACAAAAATCACTAGAGTTGGATGCAAGGCAATGATTCGGATTGTGTTTCAAGACAAAATGTATGTGATTGAGAGATTCAAGGAGGCACACAATCACAAACTCTGCTCTGCAAAGCATGGGCCAGTTTTGAACCACTCTGCAAAACTTATCATTGTATCATAAGCGGATGATCTTGAACAACTCGAAGGTCAATATTGGTAGACCAAAACATTGAAATTTGCAAAGAGTTTGCAAATGGATACGAAAATGTGGAGCTTCTTCTTGATTTCAAGAATTTTCAGGGATGTAAAGTGTTTCATAGGAGACAAGGATTTGAAATGTTTGTGAATAATCTTCACAAACTTAGTGAAACGAAAGGGCTTCTACTTTGCGTATGATGTTGATCTTTGGCCGAATTTGTGTCGTGTCTTCCGGGTCGATCACGATAGCTAGGAGAAATTACTCGCTTTTGGAGATGCTGTTACATTTGATCCCACTTATGGTACGAACAAGTATATGATGGTATTTACTCCTTTCACTGGCATCGATAACCACAAAAAATCTGTTACTTTTGCTGGTGCTTTGCTGTCTAATGAGGATGAAGCCTCATTTACATGGGCGTTCACTAAGTTTCTAGATGCCATGGGAAACAAAGAGCCGAAAATATTATTGATGCATCAAGACCCAAAGAATAAAGAATCTTTGTCCCGGTGCTTTTAAAACAGCAAGACACAGATTTTGCATGTGGCACATAATGGAAAAAGTCGTTGATAAAGTGGGGAGTGCTATCTGCAAGGATACCGAGTTTCTCACAAAGTTTGGTGGAGTTGTGTGGAACAACGACTTAGAACCATCAGATTTTGAGAGCCAATGGGCTGAGATAATGAAGGAGTTTGATTTGGAAGAACATAGGTGGTTGTCGTATATGTTCCACATCAGACGAAACTGGATTCCTGCGTACCACAGAGACCTGGAGATGGGATGTATCCTTCGAACTACGCAGAGGTCCGAAAGTGCAAATAGTTTCTTCAAGAAGTTTGAGAATCAATTTGGAACTTTGGTTGAATTTTGGATGAGGTACCAAAGTGCAATGGATCAGCAAAGGCACACTCAAAAGCTACTTGATATTCAAAATGACAGCTCATTACCTCAGACAATCACCCCGCTGAAACTAGAACTTCATGCTTCGAAGGTATACACTCACAAAGTGTTTTCTGAATTTCAAGAGGAAATAAAGAACTCGATGTGTAGTTGTAGTGTTGTTGGGTACACAAAGACGAGTGTATGTGAAACTACTTTGGTTGAAGATACGTTGAGAGAGAAGACGTATGAAGTTCAGTATAGCGGAGTGAACGTTGAAGTAAAGTGCTCCTGCAAGTTGTTTGAGAGGAAAGGGCTTCTGTGTAGGCACGCAATTTGGGTGCTGTCGGGAAAGCGAGTGGAACAGATACCTGAAAGGTACATCATGTTGAGATGGTCCAAAGACGCACTTAAGAGAGGTGCCTATGATTTGGAGGGCAACCTTGTTGATGATTGCGACGTGATTGACGTTACGAAGGTGGAGATATCCAAAGTTTGGTCTGAGTTCTATGGCATTATTGGTGTTCTATCTTCGAAGAACGAGTGTCAAATAAGGGAATTTGCGGACTCTTTGAGACAATTAGAATCAAAATGGATCCTCAACGTAAAACATCACAAAGGAGAAGGAATTGGAGATGTTGCTTGGTGTGAGGATCTGAACAAGTTAATATATTGCCAGAATCACTCGAAAAACAAAGGAAGTGGTAAAAGGTGATTAGCAATAAAAGCAATCAATTGCCAAAGCTTAAAAAGCGAAAAGGCTTTGCAACAATTGCAAACAAATGGCTAATCATGATAAGAGAAACTGCCCTTTTCCTTTTGTTGAAAAGATGCCAGAAAATCAAAATGCAACTGAAGAAGAAGAAGCAGCAGATGGAGAAGAAGAAGATGAAAACGATGAGTAAATGTAAGTATATCTTATAGTAACACCCTTTACACATTACAGTAACAATAACACTAAATGTACATTGTCAGAATAATCATTTACACATTCTGAGAATAATAGCTCTATTTTACATATTAATAGAGTGACATTATTAATATACATTTAATTTTATTGTTTTTTTTTTTTTTTTTTTTTGATTGCGGAAAAGATCAAAAAGAACATTCAAGAAATAAAGTTTAGGAAAAATAGACTTATAGTATTTGAATTTTTATTATAGTTGAACTTTTATAATTTTTTTTAGAGTAACATCAATAGAGTATTAAAGTTACACGATTACCGTGTTAAAGTAACATCAGTATAGATTATAGTATTTGATTTTATTTTTTTTATAGTTGAATTTTTATTGTTTTTGTTTTAAGTAACATCAAATACCTTATTAATTTCTCTATCATGCTCGTAATTTTCAATTTATATTATTGGTATAGGCATATAGTAATTCAATTTTTATTATAGATGATAGTTGGTAGTTTTCAATCCTATAATTTTATTTAATTGACTAAATTACTTGAATGATAAAGTAACAAAAATGAATGGCAGCTAAGTAAGAGAAAAATAAATTAATACTATTATTGAAGTAACATTACTGTTAAAGTAACAATGAAACCACATTAGAGTAACAGGGGGAACGTATTGAAGTAACATAAAATAACAGATGTTAAAGTAACAATCACTAGAACCGCAAAATAACATTTAAAAATAGAGTTGTACAAAATCAGAATCATTTATAAACAAAATAAGCCATTTCAATCAAGACTAGCTAGCTCCACACAAAAGAACATTTACAAACAGATTTGAACAAAAATCAGAATCATTTATAAACAACAATCTGTTTCTTGGCCATTTCAGCTTTACGTCTACCTCTTCCTGATCTTGCGATTTGCTTCAACCTTTTGTGGTACTGTATGCTCTTTGGAACGTCGCTGTTAGAAAAGACCATAAAACAAGATTGAAATTAGACTTTTTTACAGAAAGGAAAAATTTTGAAAAAAGAAATAAAAAAAACACAAATACACATACTCCTTAGGAGGATCAGTTTTTTTATGGTACACAAACTCCTTAGGAGGATCAGTTAAGAAAGTCTTAAGCCATGATAAAGACTCATCAATTACCAAAAAGGTAGAGTCCTCATCATCGTCAACAACATCGGAAGGTATCTTAGGCTCAAGATTAGGTTTTGGCCTCTTTGAACGTGGCTTAGTTGCTTTCCCATCTACAACGGCTTTCCTTTTATTTACCAAAGTCGGAGCCGGTTTGCCTTTGATTCGTGACTGATGTAATGAAGGACTCCATATTAGACGCTTTTCCTTGATAAATGTTTGAACTTTCTTAAGAACTTCACTTCTTTCATCGTTGTAGTCACATAATATCAAGGAAGCAGCAATTTCAGCAGCATAACTCCGTCTGCATGGCTTCTTCTTCAACTCAGATTCAAATTGCTCCCCCTCGTAACAGACCATGTGCATTAATAGAAATATTCCAGATTCCAGTTTCAAATCTCCCTGTTTCTGCCAAGGAAATCTGATGTGCAGAACGTCAAATTGAATACAATCTTCATCTCTTTCAATGCCCAGCACGTCGAAAAAGTCAGTAAGAAGACCAACCTAAAACAAAATAAATAAAACAGCAAAATGTATTACAGTAACATCAAAAACACATTAAAGTAACAATAAAAATAAACTAGAGTAACATTAATAATATACAAAAATAACATGCATTAGATTGTACTGCTGAACAAAGACTAGAACATACCACCATCTTGGACCATTTGTAAACTTCACTACTGTCCCAAGTACGATAGACGTCATTGTCGAGGACATGAACAACCCCCTCTTTGAATAAAACACATACACAAAAATAGTGATCATCAACGACTAAGGGGATGAAAATTATGTCCGCCATTAGATTGCATTTATGAAGATTTGTATTAAGGAAAGACTTCCAAATATCAAACAATTTCCCATACATATCGTCTGATTGACTTCCGTCGAACGATGCTTCATAGATACGATGAAGAGCATCCTATCATAAAACAAGACCATATAAGTGAAAACGAAATAATTTACTGTAACAAAAAACTTTCAAAGAAAACAAAGAATAAAAAAACACACAACGATAAGAATTATTACCATGTGACGAATTCCAAAATACATTTTGGAAGGAGATAATGGATCTTTCAATTCAAGCTCATTGAGCAACACTGACCAACATTCTACAACACTTGTGCTCAAATTCTTATCGAGTTGCATCGTAAGAAAATCATCCCTTCTTAAGAAGGGAAAATCACCAAATGAACACAATAACTCCCTGCAAAAGGGAAATTCAATAAACAGACACATACAACGTGTTATCAAAAATATAAAAAAATCAAGTAAAAAAAAAACTGAAATAATGAAGGTTACAATACCTAAAGTAACACAGAAAATGAATTAAAGTAACAGACAAAATAAATTGAAGTAACACATCCATAGAAAACAAAATATATACTCAAGTTCAAGATGAAATGTGTTACAGTAACACAGAATATACACTAAAGTGACACTGGATATATACTAAAGTAACACAGAATATGGATTCAGGTAAAACACAATATATATTAAAGTAACACAGGATAGTAGACTGAAGTAACATAGAACATACACTAAAGTAACAAAGACAATAAAATAAAATAATAGAAATCAAAATAAAAGAGAAAACTTACTGATTTTGAAATTTATGATCATCTAAAAACACATAGTCAAGGACATCCTTCTTCAACTTCAGCATGTTAGAAAATAGCGATTTATGTAACTTCATATATGCTGAAATAAGTAGGACCTCATTGTCTGGCACTTACACCCAAACTCTGACCCAGTCCCATCTCCTGTCTTCCTCTTCCTCGCTACCCAAAGCAGTAGTAGGAGATGACTGACTTCACCAAGTTTGATTTTGTTTGAAATTTGTGGGTGTTGCTAATTCTTCATTCACAGCGACATTCACCGGGTCATTCGCAGGGGCATTCTCTGTGACAACACTAGGCATTCCATCATTAACAGCAACATTTCCCGTCACATCAGGCTGAATTTGGTCACCTCCTGCTGCCTTTCTTCGTGCTTCTTCTGCTGCCTTTCTTCGTTTTTCTTCAAGTTGAGGCAACAGTGACATCTTGATGTTTGTGAACTGATTCACTTTCTCAAGAACATCAGACCTCAAAGTGTTGATGTCGCTAAGAATAAGAGTGGAAGCAATTTCCGCTCTATATAAGGTCCTCATGACGACATCATTCAGCCCGCAACAAAAAACGTCCCCCTGGTAGAAAGTCATGTGAAACATTGCGAACAAACCGCAGTCGTTGTTTGCAGTCTTATCCAACTGCCAACTAAACGGTATGTTGACAAGTTCAAAACGACGAGAATCCTTAGCTTTTTTGATACCCTTTTTCATTAAGTACGAACACATCATTTGAGCCTAGACAGCAAAAAAAAATATTAATTTATGAAATGAAAATAATAATTAAAGAATAATAGGAGGGAAAAACAATTGCAGCGAGGCACACTTACAGATCGTTTGGCATATTGTTCTAAAACAGAACCTTCCCATCCATCACCATAATCCTGATTGTCTAAATACTCAAATCTTTTCTTCAAAAAGTTGATACAGACACAACTATAATGAGTACCAGAATGAATGGGAATAAATACCTACAAAAAAAAAAAAAAAGCAGAAATTTTAAAGAGAAGGAGAATGAAACTGATTTAGTTTAATTCAATTAATTTTAAAATGATAGATGATATTACCAAATCTGAATTCAAATTGCACATGTCAGGTTGAATGGATATCCAACTGTCCCATGCCGCATGAACTTCTTTTGACAGGGTATTTTTATCTTTCCGTGTACTCGCAAATAAAAAATTCCTAAAAGAATCCTGCAAAAAAAAAAAATGAAAAAAAAAAAATAAAAAATAATAAAAAAGCAAAACAGTACAGTAAGAACTAAAAAAAGTACGTGATAAATGACATCTGCTGATGAGTTAACTTAGATGAATAAATAGAAACCTTAGTCGACGATTTGGTTTGAGAATTAAGAACGTTTAGAAGAATACACCAGCACTCAATAACTGGTGAAGTAATCTCTACATCCGGCATCAGCGTCAAAATGTCGTCTCGGCTTATGAAATTGTAAGGTCCATAACTAAAAAGGACTTCACTGAAAGAGACAATAAAATTCACATCAGGAGTCAAATAAAATAGAGTAACAGACATATAAGATTAGAGTAACAACAAATACAAGTTAAAGTAACAGGGGAAAAAGTAACAGACATATAAAACTAGAGTAACAAGGTATACAGGTTAAAGTAACAGAAAATAAAAAATTTAAAAAGGAAAGAAATCTAACCCTCGACTAAAGTCATTATCCTTGACAAAGCAATAGTCAATGACATCCTTTCGAAGCTTCAAGACACATGAGAACAAACTATTGTTCTTTATTAAGTGTGCTGAGACAACATTACAGCTGCCGTCAGGTTCACCACAGTTAATGCTACAGCCAAACTCTTCAGGTACTATTTTCATTATGCTCTCCTCTATGTTTGAATGCAACAAATACGGGTGATAGGGACCAACTCCGACACCACCATCAAAATCATCACCACCATCATCAAAATCATCAGCGGCAACATCATCATCATCACCAACGGCAACATCATCAGCACCAAAAGAATTTAATTCAGCAGCAACACCATCATCACCAGCACCATTATCAGCAGCACCAAAAGAACTTAATTCACGCAGAACACTCGCAACGACAAAATCAACACGATCATCACCATCATCACCACCATCATTAGCACCATCATCACCACCATCATTAGGAGCACCATCATCCCCTAAGTTGACATCACCACCATCATTTTTCGCAGCACCATCATTAGAACCAAATCCAGCACGACTGGCTTCCTTCAGGTTCTCACAAAAGCTTTCAAATGATGGAATACTATCAGCAGCTGCTTTCAAAGGGCCAAGGTGATTATATATCTCATCAACATACATGTGCAAAAAAGGGTCTGCGAAGAATTTTTGGGTGGGAGTAAGTGTTGGAGATGAAGAAGGGGACGACTCCCGAACTGGAAAGTCATTCCACTTGCCCTTTATCAAATTAATAATGGCAATGGATTTCTGATGGTACTCTTCAGAAACCCCTTTCAACCTCATTAATAGTTCGCCAAGATCCTAAAAATGAATTAAAGATGAAATATGTTAAAGTAACACAGAATATAAACTAAAGTAACAGAGAATATAAACTAAAGTAACACAGAATATGTATTCAAGTAAAAAGAATGTATATTAAAGTGACACAGGATATTACACTGAAGTAACACAGAATATAAACTAAAGTAACACTGAATATATACTAAAGTAACACAGAATATGTATTCAAGTAAAAAGACAATATATATTAAAGTAACACAGGATATTACACTGAAGTAACACAGAATACAAACTAAAGTTACACTGAATGTATACTAAAGTAACACAGAATATGTAAACTAAAAACACAACTTACATCAGCAGCAGCCGTATCCGGTGCTTCAGCTCGACATCTGACTGGAGAACCTTCAGCAACAGGGACGATGCCACTACGAGGGTAATGATTTTTACTGAAGGGTGCATTACCCAAAGACCCCGTCTGTAACTCGTCATTAATCCGTTTTTTGAAACTCTCATCCGACCAATGTTGAATGAGAGGGAGTTCAGTAGGCATCGCAACCCCTCTAAAATCAAAGCGATGAAAGTACGCCACCATCAAGAAGACAATACAGCCACGTAGAACGGATCGTTCACCCGACTTACAAGCTTGAAATGCAGACACAAGATCGGCAAGCACGTGTGTACACCAATCTAACTGACTAACAGCAGACACATCGTCTACTGATTTCAACAGCCTCAAATCAATACTATGATTTGCTGTTGGAGCCAGAAAACAAGACATAGAGTACAACACGAACAAGCGCTTGAAATAATCATCCGCATGCTTATACCTGCCCAAAATATCATGTATTTCGGAGAGAGAAATAACACCATTACCGCTGATCCCAAACTTCTTACGCCAAACAGCTTTTATGTCCTCCTGAGAAGACATTTTACTACGACCAGTGGCGACTAAATCAATCTTTCGAGGACCCCTTGGTAGTAAAAAAACATCATGCACATCATCACTAGAGAGTAGGAATTCTTTAGTTGCAGAAGCATGAAATAGATGGCTTGAATCAGAAAAAGCATCGACAAACCAGTCCACTATTGATTGCGGCACTGCAGTAATTTTCAAATCCAATAAACCTCCAAAACCGATGTCCTTAACAGCTTGCTTTTGTGCGGACGACAACTTCTCAATAAGCTTAACCAAATTGTTTGGCCGACATTTCGTCACGTAAGTATCACGCCCCAGAAAAATAAAAAACAGAAAGCGCGCAAAACATGAACAACATAAATTGAAATATAGAACACTAAATTCTGGGAAAAAAAAAATACATATTAAAAAGCAAAAAAAATAAGACATAAAAGATAACAGACTATATACTGAATTCTAATAAAAAATATAACTCACTTTTGGCCAGCTTTGCCTTTATTAGTACGCACCAAATCCACTTTTTTTCCTTGTACCTTTGGAACAACAAGCGTGTTCGTCTCCTTCACTGAAATTTGAGGAGTTGGTGAAGAAGACGCTTCAGCACCAGTAACACATCTTGTCTCATCCATGATATGCTGTAGGAAAAACAATCACATCAAATATACAACAACAAATATACAACAACAACCAAACTACCCTCAAGTAAAAGACTAAAATAAATTAAAGTAACAAACTATATAAACTAAAGTAACACAATATATAAATTAAAGTAACAAAATAAAAACAGTATAGCATAATAACAACATTTTAAAGACTATAAATTAAAGTAACACACTATATAAATTAAAGTAACAGAATAAAAACATTATAGTAACAAAAAATTTAAGTAGCAAAAAATAAAGACTTAAAACATTAGATTAATAAAATAAATAATTTACACTAATCCAGTAATCCAGTAAATACTATTACAAAAGCTGGACATACACTAATCCAATAAATATTCGAACCTAATACTCAAAAGAGTATTACTAAAGCTGGACATACACTAATCTAGTAAATATTCAAACCTAATTACTACAAAGTCAATTATAATTACATAATATCCATTTTTAAGGATTACAAAACATGGACATTGAATAATAATATAGTAGATATTAAAACCTAATTATTACTTAGTCAATTATAATTACATCATTTCCATTTGTTAGTAAATACACTCCTAGTTCAGCTGATGAAGCAACTTCCTCGGGACTGTAATCAGGTAGGGAACTGTCTTCAACTTCCTCTTCGATCAAATGCTCAACATGCTGTCCACTTAACATCTGACATTCATGTAACAAGTTTTGTGCTGCTCTATTAAATGTCTTGTAGCACACACAACGTTTACATACTACATTGTCATTCCTGCTCAAAATTTCTACCCCCAATTTAAATGTTCCTGTTAAGTTATTATTGTATTCAGTCTTAATACGGGGATCATCTTCATTACCCAACAAAAACATCGATGCCCAACTTTTACAAACTTCAGCCACACAAGCTTTGTCAAGTCGATCCTCAAGTTTGCTAAAGATGATTTCCATGTAATCAAGAGTACTAAAAACATCAATAAGACCTTGGACTCGTTGCCTTCCGTATTTTCTTATCTTAACGCTATGCTCCTCACCAAATATAGACTTCATGTTTTCCTTTCTCTTATTATTGTAATCATTGACAAAAGCAGCAAAATCTTGTTCATAAACATTTACACCCCAACCCTTGCACTTTAGGACCATTTTGTTTGTTTAACAAAAACCTACTTATAATGGAAAAAATGAAGTCAGTAGCAGGTAAAAATAAAAAAAAGTATAAACCTAATATAGTAACAGAATAGATACATTATAGTAACAGAATACATACATTACAACAACAACCAAACTACCCTCAAGTAAAAGAAGGCAGAAAACGAAAAAAAACATCAATAAATCTTAATTAATTGAAAATAATTATCATGATTACTTGAAATACATGCTAATTAGTTTAAAATCATCATCATCATCGTCATCATTAAAAAACATAAAACAACATGCATTTATCAAAATTAATCGAACAATAACAAATGTTAAAATTAATTAACCAAAATTTATCGAACAATAACAAATGTTAAAATTAATCATCCTAATTACTTACAAATTCGTTATCATTACTTTGAATTTCATCTACTAAACACTATTAACAATAAATTTGTGAAAAATCAACCTAATTACTCCGTAATAACATCGAATTCATTTTAATAACTTCAGATCTAAAAAATATACATCAACAACAGCAAGTATATGTCAAGTTAGAGCAAATTGATTAAACATGCAAGAAAAATTTACAGCATAAAAATATTAAACCCTAATTTCAACTACTCCACGAAATAATAAGAAAATCTAAAGCAAAAATACGAAAATGCAATAAAAAACAAAAAAAATTGTCGAATTAAAGTAGAAATTAAGTTACCTTAGAAGTAGAAATTATTATTAAAGTCGAAAACAACCGAAATATAAAACGAACTGAAGAAAAATGACGAGCAAAAGATGATAGAAGATGAAGGAACTGAAGAAATGACGAATGAGCTCAATAAACGTGACGAAGGAACTGAAGAAATTTCGCCGGAGAAGACGAAGAAGATGAATCGCCTGGTGAAAATGAAGCGTTCGTTTTTAGAGAGAGAAAGTTTTGGTCGAAAATGATTTTTTTTTTAATTTTTTGACGCCTTATATGAGGGTAAGGGTGAGGGGCGACGTGGCACAATCTCAGCGCTCCAATTTAATTAGATCCGACGGCTATTATGAGGATGCAGGACTCACCAAATTAGGGTGGATTCATAGGATCCTATTTCTATATATATATATATATATATATATATACTCCCTCCATTCAACTCCATTCACTACATTTGCTTTATTGACACTATTTAAATATGTCGGGAATCTTTGAAATTCCCGACAATCTATAAATGAAAATATAGTCGTGTGTGATCTTGTTTGATTCGTCATTCCCGACAATCTATAAATGAAAATATAGTCGTGTGTGATCTTGTTTGATTCGTCTTTATGGGTACAATATTATATCCAATTTTTAGATTTTTTTATCGAGTGAAATTGTAGATATTTTCGTTACGACATTTGCCTCGACAAATGTGAAAAAGGGAAATGTTGTGAATGGAATTGAATGGAGGGAGTATATATATATATATGTTGGGGGGTCGAATATCCGACTACGCTCACGAGTATAGAACGATAAGAATTAGAATATTAGGATGCGCCAGTAGGGCCCATCTGTGAAAAAGGCGCCAAGCGCTATAAAGTCTATAAATACTCACTGCAAGGGAGGCAAATGAAGTGATCTTCTTCTCTCCCTCTCTCTAAACCCTACTCACTCACTATTATATTCATACATATACATTTATATCGGAACTGACTTGGGCGTCGGAGGCCCTCCCCGGGGGCAAACCCTTGGGCCCGAGGGTTGTTTTGTAGGTCAGTCCTGAGCCGACCCAGGCCTAGCAGACTACCACGCGTCATCCGGCGCCTCAAGTTTTACACCGGAACCATTACACGAAATATCATCATAGCTGAGTCGTGATCTACACTGCGTATTTACGCAGGAACAGTGGCGTCTGGGGAAGAATAACTTCACTCACGAAAACCCGTAAAAAGCCAATCTCCAAAATTTCAAGGCAGCCTACCGTGTTTAAGGAGAGAAAAGAAGAAAAGGAAAGTCCAGTGCAAATATCTAAGTAGATGAAAGGCTGGGAAAATAGAAAGGGATAAGAGTAGCACCTACTCAACTACAAGTCCACAACAAAGAAAATAAAATAAAAGCCATGTGATAGTGGAAGCGGATCAAAAGACAGGTCCATGGACCGAGAGAATCTTGGTACTAGCATGGAAAAAGTGTGGAAACCAAGAAAAACCAAACTCAATGAATGAAGAAGAAGACGAAAAAAGATAGCCAAGAAAGAAAAGCTAAGGAAAGAACAAAGTGGGAATAAAATCCCATGAAAGCAAAGCCAAAAACAGAGCCTAGAAAGGCAAGCAATAAGCCGCCCCTCCAAAGCTACCATTGAGTCGAAAGGTTAAAAATCAGCCCAGCCGAGTCATATACTCCGTAGTACTCCGTAGAAAACAAAGACATGAAGAAGCACCTAATCACGTGTAAAAGTCAGAGGAAAATAGGAGCATAAGAAATACTCCGTACAAAAGAAAAATCCACATGGAAAGGAAGGGCTGAGCTGTCTAGCAAAGTCAAAAAAAAAAAAAGTGAAAAAGCATTTTGGGTATGAGGCTGCAAGAAGACCAAGGTGAAGGGTAATAAAAACAAAATAGAAAGGAAACCATATGCAATTGCAGAGAAGCATGGAAAAGGAAACCAAAAAGCAAGGAGCCCCATTATTACTATTATATTATTATTATTATCATTATTGTTTTTGATATTTTGTCATTATTATTACTATAATAATAATAATAAAAGGAAAAAGAAAGAGAGTCATAAGTGTGGGCAAAAGGAGACAAAATGGTGGAACACGACCAAGGTGGCCGCCTACTACTAGGCCGCTACTACTCGGCCGTCAAGCCTGTGGAGCCGCCTCGATAGTCACCGCTACAGCTCATGACCACCGCACGGCCACCCTTTGACGGAAATAAAAACCCGAAGCGTCATGCAACGCGGCCACACAACCTATTCACGGTCACGGCCGCCGCTAGTTACAACGCACGGTCACCGTCGCCGACCACCTTGAGTCGTCTCAGTTTCGACCCTGGCCAAGTTCAGCCGCCTCCCATCGGTCCTATCTGTGGCGGCCACAATACAAAAGTTCCGCCTCGAGCTAGCCACAGCCACCGACGGTGTTCCGTCACGAATACGGCCGCGGACCTGCTTCAGCCAGCCGCAGCAACTCACGGTGCTCAGACAGCCGAGGGTTTGCTCATATCAGCCCAGCCACGGTCACAGCCACCTCGGCTCGCCGCACGGCTATCACCTGCACCGCGGACTTCAGCTCGGCCACCGCGACCATGACATCCGTTCGCCGTCGTTATACGACCGCGCGGTACCGCTTAGAACACCAAGCGGCCATCACTCGATATCTACGGCCAGCCAGCACCAGGCGGTCAAGCTCAACTTCATACGGCTACATTGAAGCGGTCATCCTAGTACGGCCACCACCGCGCGGCCACCGTGGTCCTAAAATAATACTTTTTATTTAAATAATACTCCGTAATATAAAAGAGGAAAAGGACAAAGTCCTAAAAATGAAGAAGGAAAAGTGGGAAGCATCAAAAAGTGGCTACACCCATTATTATTATTATAATAATAATAATAATAATAATAATAATAATAATAATAATAATAATATATAATAATATAATACAAATGAAAAATGCCAGAAAAAGACAAAAAGTGAAGAAAAATTAATAGAAAAAGGGGAGAAAACAACGAGGAGAGAGGAAGGCACTTGCATGCCTTGAAAATAATAGTAAATATAATGCTCCCCATAATGATAAATAACAGGAGGGCGGCGTGAATGTTGTCATCACGGCCCCGGCCACGGCAACAGCAACGGCCACCGCTTACGGTCACCGCTTGAGGAGCGGCCCCTGCCTAACGGTTGACATTCTGTCAGTCGACACCCAAGAACCACTCACGGCCGCCTATGACGCGGCCAGAACACAAGAGGCGGCCGCGATGCCCCATTGTAGAACACATCGTATCGCCGGCATTGACCACTTGCTGCCGGCTTGCGGCCACCCTCAGTCACCAACTCACAGCCGTACGGCCACCTCCACTCCAATCTCGACGGCCACCCCAGGCCTCCGCGCCTCCAACCGGCCGCCCAGCTATTTGTACGGCCGCTACCATGGCCCCTTTACAGACTCAGCCGCTACCTGTACGGCCGCTACCTGTACGGCCGTGCCCATGTCTCGGTCCTTTACTCGGTTTGTGTTTTGACCTGGCCTGCCTTTCTCGGCTAATAACGCCGCGGTCAGTTCCAATCAACCATCTCGGCCCGTATAACTCGGTCTTCACACACGAGCAAAGTTGGAGGGAAAGATAAGTACTCTCTCTTGCCTTATTTTAATAAGTGAAGAGGATAAAGTTCTTTGAATGAATTGGTCAATCTCTGACATTACGCGCAATAATACTTTACTAGTATGAAAGATAGTGAAACACCATGAATCACCTTGAAAAGGTATAATACACGTGCTAGAAAGAAAACAATCACGAACTACGACAACACTCGTAGTATTTTATTACTAAATTTGGAAATATCAAACAATATTTGTGCTGCTAAGAAATTTTCTATTATAAAATCAATTGCTACAAGAAGATGAGCACAATACTTTTACAGCTTCTAAAGCTACTACATTGGCACGGATAAAGGAAATATTTTATTATTGCCTAACAGAGTACTCTTGATACTCGTTTTTATTTTTGGCTAATATTATGACTGCTCAAATAAGTTGTGTCGTAATACTCAAAAACGGGCTACAGAAGCCGAAAGTTAGGAGTAGAATTATGCCCATCCCTTGTTTAGACGGCGCGTCACACAAGAGATGGCCAGGGGGCAAGGAGGGGGGACTACCCCGAGAGCCCGAATAATCATATTTATCGATTCAAAATATGTAATTTTTTGAAAATTTTGTACTAACAATTTGGCAGGAGTGGGGGCAAAAACGCTCTCAGAAACAGCCAAACCAGAAATTGGGTAAGACCACTCACGCCGGCTACGGGGTGGCTCCGACCGTAGGAATCCCCTACGACAAAATGTTAAGGCTGGCATAAGTGCACTGCGGCGCCATAGTGCCCAGGCGACCGATCCATGACATAGTCGAGAATGTTAAAGTGGCATGAGCACACTGTGCGGCGTAGTGCCAGGCGATACGATCCAGTGACATAGTCGAGAATGTTAAGTGGCGTAAGCTGCACTGCGGCCATAGTGCCCAGACGACCTGATCCGTGACATAGTCCAGAATGTTAAAGGTGGCATAAATGCACTGCTGACCATAGTGCCCAGACGGCCCAAATCCCATGACATAGTCGAGAATGTTAAAGTGGCATAAGCTTCCTGCCATGGGCCATAGTGCCCAGACCTGGGGCCCCCATGACATAGTCCAGAATGTTAAAGTGGCATAAGTTCGTCACTGCGCCATAGTGCCCAGACAAATTTCGATCCCATGACATAGTCCAGAATGTTAAGGCATAAATGCTGCGGCCATAGTGCCTGACGACAAAGGCCCCATGACATAGTCCCGAGAATGTTAGTGGCATAAGTGCATCATGACCATAGTGCCCAGACAATTGGCCCCATGACATAGTCCAGAATGTTAAGGCTGGCATAAGTCTGCCTGCGGCCATAGTGCCCAGACAGCCCCAGTCCCATGACATAGTCCAGAATGTTAAGGCTGGCATAAGTCTGCCTGCGGCCATAGTGCCCAGACAGCCCCAGTCCCATGACATAATCCAAAATGTTAAGGCTGGCATAAGTCTGCCTGCGGCCATAGTGCCTAGACAGCCCTAGTCAGAAAAGGCAAAGGCTAGATAAGACCACCTCCGGGCGGCCCTAGTCACGGTGTTACTTTTACACGGAAAGGCTGGATAAGACCACCAACGGGTGGCACCAGTCACAAAGTCCCACGGTCATGAAAACGAAAAAGTTAAAGGAAGGCGCCAGGGCTACGGTGCACAAAGCAGACTAACTAGAAAATGGCAAGGGTAAGACCACTGCGGTAGTAGCTCACGGTGGTACGATCACTGGCGTTACGGAAAAACCATGTAAGACCATCTACGGCCACAGTACGAAGACGACACCAGTCACGAAGTTCCACGGTTACGTGCCTGGGCAGACACTGTGTCAGACACAGGAACGTCCTGCTAAGGAATATCCTTGGCTCGCAGCCACAACAAAATTCAACTTATAAGTTGAGCAAAAAGTAAAACAAATCTGCGGTCGCCGGAGCCCAGAACATTTCTCACGCTATAACTATCCGATAGGGGCATGGCCACGCCGCCCAGCCTACTCTATAGTAGTCACAAAAGAGTTACGCGCTCAAAGAAAATGACACACAACAGGAAACGGTAGGCCGCATGCTAAAAACGGCTACGGCCAAAGAACGGCAGATGGACGTAAATCCGATAAACATCCAACAGCTACTCTAAAGAGGGAAAATTTCCGAAGTGATTAATGAATGATAGTACACTAAGTATGAAATAGCAAACACTTGTGCAAACTTTATCAAGTGACTGCTAGCCTCCAGCCTCTAGTCGCGCGACTTTCTCCGTCTGCGCCGCTAGCTTTGTATTTCAGTGACGCTGTGTTCTTAGCGTCACCCTTGGCCGCGGCCGCGTGGCATCCTCTGTCCACACCGCTAGCCTCCAGCCCTTAGCCGCGTGACATTCTTTGTCCGCGCCGCTAACTTTGTATTTTCAGTGATGCTGTGTTCTCAGCGTCGCCCTTGGCCGCACCGCGTGGCGTCCTCTGTCCGTGCCGCTAGCCCACATTCGAAACGCCAACGTGCACCAAGTTTATAAAACGCCTCCTTTACAGCAGATTCCTTCTACGGGATCTTATTCGCGTACATCGCCCACGGTCAACGGTTTCGCGTATTCCATTCGACACCGGCTTCAGACACCGAACACGCGTACTTATATGCGAGTCCGGTGGGGGCATTTGTTGGGGGGTCGAATATCCGACTACGCTCACGAGTATAGAACGATAAGAATTAGAATATTAGGATATCAAGGCCCAAGGGGCCCAATACACAGAAAAGGCCCAAGGGCCTAAAAAGTCTATAAATACCCCCTAAGGGGGGCAAGGTAAGGCATCTTCTTCTCTCCCACTCTCTAAACCCTACTCTCTCACTATTATATTCATACATATACATTTATATCGGAACTGACTTGGGCGTCGGAGGCCCTCCCCGGGGGCAAACCCTTGGGCCCGAGGGTTGTTTTGTAGGTCCGTCCACGGAGCAAGCCGACCCAGCCTAGCGACTACCACGTCATCCGAAGGCCTCAAGTTTACACCCGGAACCATTACACGAAATATCATCATAGCTTCGAGTCGTATCTACCCTGCGTATTTACGCCCGGAACAATATATAAATATGAAAAAATATTAACATATGTAACTTAAAATATAAAACTAAATCTACAATTGAAATCTTTACTATATTAGAACTTTCCAAAAAAAAATTAATTGAAGATGTTTTTAATTGAGAAGAAAAATAATAATTTCAAAATAAACAATTATATGACACATATATACCTTATTTAATTTTTTGGTAAGTCTTCATTCCTTTTTGTATATATATACATCAAAAACCTTAGCTAGATCTTTTTAGGTACGTACTTTGTTAAGTAGTTTTACTTTATTATGTTTTAATTATGATTACAATTTGTGTTAAATTTATTTTTTACAGTATATTTGATAAGAGTGTTTAAAATTTGAATATTTTTATTTCTTAATTACTATGTTTGATACTTAAACATAGCTTGATTAAATTACTGTTGATTTTTTTTCTTTGTATGTTGTAGATTTATATTTTACGTTCAAGATTTGAAGTTTTTTTATTGAACAAACTTGATTATAACCCAATAGAAAAACTAATGAATATGTAACATGAAAGGTAAAAATATGTAACATGAAAGGTAAAAGTGATGTACAATATCTATCGATTATCTTATTTTTAAATCAAGTAATTAGATATGGTTGTATAATAATATTTGTAATGCTTAATGCGTAATCTTTTAGTTAGTTTAACAGTATTAAGTTTTGATTTGATTGTTCATCTCAATTTTGTATGAGAACATCTGCTAATTAAAAAAAACATGTTTAGTATAATGATAGGGTAAAGTTTGATTTAATGACAAAATTCCAATTTCTTTATTACCCCATTTTAACGTAACAAAAAAGAGAATATATGTAATTAACAAAAAAAAAACAAAAAAAAAAAAAGAAAAAAGAAAAAAGAAGAAGATGGTGCAGTATAATTAACATATGTAATCTAAAATATAATACTAAATCTACAACTGGAATCCTTAAAATTGTAGGATACCAAAATTGAAGAATACATATTTTGCCTTAAATATATTGGATTAAATATTCAAGTTAAGGGAAAAAAATATAAGTAAGTTATATTTTAAAATATAAAAAAAAATGAAAGAGCAAAAGAAATATGGTAATTCATAAAATTTTAAAAAGTCAAGTAATTGTTGATTTAATAAATAAGTTAAGGGAATAAAAAATAGTATTAGGTAAGTATTATAAAATATAATTAGCAAATAAACAAAAACAAATATGATAAATTATAGATTTTAGAAAATTATCATATTAAATACGATAAAAGCCGAAAAGAACATGGCCTTAGTATTTATATTTTAGAAGTCATATTAAATATCATAGAAAATTATATCATAATTGGTAAATATATAAACTAGAAAAAATATATAAAAATTACATTTTATACTTATTTTTAAATCTTAATAATAATGATAGATGGCCCGGGCGGGGACGGACACGCAAACTAGTATATATATATAAAGCAGAAACCATGGTCTCTATGGTCGACATTTGTCACAATATAATTGGTCTAAAAAAATTAATATTAGTATTATTTATAATTCTACTATTGCTAGAATTTTAGATGAAAAAATATTAACATATGTATAACTTAAAATATAAAACTAAATCTACAATTGAAATCTTTACTATATTAGAACTTTCCAAAAAAAATTAATTGAAGATGTTTTTAATTAAGAAGAAAAATAATAATTTCATAATAAACAATTATATGACACATAATTACCTTATTTAATTTTTAGGTAAGTCCCCATCCCTTTTTGTATATATATACATCAAAAACTTTAGCTAGATCTTTTTAGGTACGTACTATGTTAAATAGTTTTACTTTATTATGTTTTAATTATGATTACAATTTGTGTTAAATTTATTTTTAACGATGTATTTGATAAGAGTGTTTAAAATTTGAATATTTTTATTTCTTAATTACTATGTTTGATACTTAAACATAGCTTGATTAAATTACTGCTGATTTTTTTCTTTGTATGTTGTAGATTTATATTACGTTCAAGATTTGATGTTTTTTATTGAACAAACTTGATTATAACCCAATAGAAAAACTAATGAATATGTAACATGAAAGGTAAGAATATGTAACATTAAAGGTAAAAGTGATGTACAATATCTATCGATTATCTTATTTTTAAATCAAGTTATAAGATATGGTTGTATAATAATATTTGTAATGCTTAATGCGTAATCTTTTAGTTAGTTTAATAGTATGTATTAAGTTTTGATTTGATTGTTAATCTCAATTTTGTATAAGAACATCTGCTAATTAAGAAAAAAAACAAAAAAAAAACATGTTTAGTATAGTGATAGGGTAAAGTTTGATTTAATGACAAAATTCCAATTTCTTTATTACCCCATTTTAACGTAACAAAAAGAGAATATATGTAATTAACAAAAAAAACAAAAAAAAAGAAAAAAAAAGAAGAAGATGGTGTAGTATAATTAACATATGTAATCTACAATATAATACTAAATCTACAATTGGAATCCTTAAAATTGTAGGATAGCAAAATTGAGGAATACATATTTTGCCTTAAATATATTGGATTAAATATTCAAGTTAAGGCAAAAAAATATAAGTAAGTTATATTTTAAAATATTAAAAAAAAAAATGAAAGAGCAAAAGAAATATGCTAATTCATAGAATTTTAAAAAGTCAAATAATATTTGATTTAATCAATAAGTTAAAGGAAAAAAAATAGTATTAGGTAAGTATTATAAAATATAATTAGCAAATAAACGAAAAACAAATATGATAAATCATAGATTTTAGAAAATTATCATATTAAATACAAAAAAAGCCGAAAAGAACATGGCCTTAGTATTTATATTTTAGAAATTTTGTCATATTAAATATCATAGAAAATTATATCATAATTGGTAAATATATAAACTAGAAAAAATATATAAAAATTACATTTTATACTTATTTTTAAATCTTAATAATAATGATAGATAGCCAGGACGGGGACGAGCACGCCAACTAGTTTTAATTATAATTTTTTAAATTTGACAATCCAAAATTTATGAATATTTAAGTTCAATTTTATGAAACTTACCACTCTAAAATCTAAATTGTGAATACATTATTTTATATTATCTTTTTAGTGAGGGTGTTAATTTAATTTTTTATATGTATGTATGAATTAAATTTAGTGAATATTTATTTGCATAATTAAAATCTAAAATTGTACTCCGTATTTCCGTAATATTCACAAAAAGTAAATAACATGTTCACTAAGCTGAAGTGATGTATTCATAAAATAAACGTAATGTTCACAAACTATAACAGACATATTGAGTATATTATATAGTTTTTGTATATTATCTATATTGTGAATACGCTAATTAAGTTTTGTGAATTCGTCAATTCAATTTTTGAATGTATGGATTAAATTTAGTGTTTCTTCACAATCTAAATTTATACAATCTGCCAAATTTTATTGACATTATCACAACGTAAAAGTTAAATATTCACAATGTATAATCGTAATATTCACAAATGAATATAAATATATTCATAAAATAAATATTATACAGAGTACTTTATAGATCAAATAAAAAAAATTACAAAGTATTTAATAAAATTTTATTAAATAGGATCTCTATTAAAAGAGAATAGGAAATTAAAAAATTTAGTGTCATTTTTTAAATTTTTGATTATTAAAAACAATTAAAATTATCAAAATAATAAAAACTACTAAATAAATAAGTAAAAATTTAAGAAGGGGGTGTATGTAGTGCATACACATGGGTGTATATAAAAGTGATTAAGGACATGTTCTTTCCAAATTTTATTTTCAACTATTTCGAATCACTGGCCGATTCACTACTTCACCACTTCAGATCGGGCTTCTTCAAAGACACTTCGATTCGATTGGGCCTAAAGATATATGTTATAAAATTGTATTTACTTCATTCGATTCGATCACTGGGCTTCGATTCCACTGCTTTCTGGGCCTGGGCTTCGATTCGATTTAATTCAGATTCATTTCTGGGCTGGGATTGATTCACTGATTCTGGCCTGGGCGATTGATTCTGGGTCAAATTTAAAGTCCGAAAGAACAGGTCCTAAGAACTGGAGGACCATGTCATTGTCCACGTACCCCAAGCAATCTGAAGTCAAAAGAAATCTTGAAAGTGGGGCTTAATGTTTTATATTAAATTAATAAAAATAATAATAAAGGCTTCTCATTCGTTAAGGAGGATGATAACATGGTACTCTCGGTGTACCTAACAAATTTTTTGACTTCAAATGATCGTTACTTTGCCTTTAACATAAATTTATGAGATCTTGTGTTTTTAACACGAACAAAAAAATAGTACTAAACTAGTATAGAGAATAAATTAGGTGCTTTAATATCTTAATAAAATATAAGCAAATGCAAAATAGGTGCTTTAAAATTTTATACTAAATTATATAGAGAACAAATTTTTAGTAATAGCCATAAATATAAGCAAATGTAGAAGTTTTTCTCAAAATGGTGTTATTTCGCCAAGTAATTAACGAAATGCGGTTCATTTCAAACTTTTTACCCCCAATGGGTCCACGTCATCAACTTTCTTTTTTCTGAATAAAAATTTTTGAAAACGCTGTAGCCTACAGCGTTTTCTTTGAAAGTAAATGAAAACGCTGTAGGCTACAACGTTTTCACTCACTTAAATTGAGTTCGAAATTTAAAACTCACTGGAAGTGTTTTGATCTTTTTGGGTGCATGAAAACGCTATAGGCTATATCGTTTTCTGGCTTCTGAAATTGAAACCGAGCTAGCCTATAGCGGTTTCGTCAGACGAAACACTTATACACCAGTCCTCTCTCTTATTTCGTCACTTCTCATTCAAAACAAAAAAAAACCCCCAAATTTTCTATAAACCCTAAAAATCGTTTTTTCCAATCCCTTCATTCCCTAACCCAAATCCACCTAATTTCTTCCTTAAATCCATTAATTTTTCATCCAAATCTAGTATTTGCCATCATTATTCATTGTAAGTGATTATTTTGCAAATTTTAAGATAATTGCTCTTAATTTCAATTATTGTATACTAGTTTGAAAATTTTCTATATTGTTGGTTTTTGTGGGTTTATATCTTAGTTTTGTAGTTTATTTGTGTTTAGAAGTTGATTATTGTTGGTTAATTAGTTAGTTTGCTAGAACTAACATTTCTTGTTAATTGTTAGTAAAATGGAGAATTGTAAGTTTCCATTCATTTGTTATTGGGATGGTAATATTGTTGTTGATGGTGACAATGTTGAATATGTTGGTGGAAAACAAGATTTTGTTACAGTTAAAAAAGACATTAGTTATAATGACTTGATTAGTGAATTATATGAAGTGATGGAGTTGGATGTTTCTGATTTTGAATTAGAAGTGCAAATGAAGTATCCAATTGTGAGAGGCGGTTTTCGAGTGCTCCCATTAAAAAATAACCGTGGTTTAGAATCTTTGTGGGCTAGTGTGAGTCAAAGTAAAGCTCCTCAACTAGATTTATACATAGAGGTCAAACCAATTCATCAAAATATCATAACACAAAATCCCTCTTCTTTTCAAAGCAACACTTCCTTCACTTCCATGATAAGTAATGTAGAGAGGTGGGTATCTTTATCCACTAATAATGTAGACACTGAGGGATTTGAAGAGAGCGATAATTCTGAAGATGAGGATGCCTTGCTTATGAATGAAGAAGGAGATTTAAATGGAGATGGTGATGATGGTGATGAGGATGTAGGAGACCTTGTCTCTTTAAGTGCACCAAACCTTGAATTTACTAAGGTTCATGATGCCGACATGGAATTTGTGAATAATTGGTGTAGTGTGAATGAGATTCCATATGTGGATGGAGGTGAGTTTTTTAAAGGTCAAAGATTTGCTAATAGAGCTGTTTTGGCAGATGCTGTGACATCATACCACGTATCTAGAAATCAAATATGTGTTATCACGGAGTCAAGGTCTCATACGGTAACTTATAAATGCGGTAGAAAACCGAAGGCGTGTAATTGGTACTTGAGAGCAACTCAAAAAGATTCTTTCACTGAAGCTTTCACAGTTGTGACCTATAAAGGTTCACATCATCCTTCTTGTGTAGGTCTAACGGTCCCTTTAGATCATCCAAATATGAAAAGAGCATTTATAAGTCGCATAGTTAAACCGCTTGTGGAAGAGGATTGGGGGGTTAAGGTTAATCTTCTTAGAAGATCCATAACAACTCAATATGGGTTTACCGTTTCTTATATGAAAGGGTGGCATGCAAAACAAAGGGCAATTGCCGACATTTTTGGTGATTGGGAGGAATCCTATGATTTGCTTCCACGTTATCTGAACGCTTTGAAAGAAGCTAATCCTGGGACCGTTGTGCACTTCCAAAACACGCAGTCTAATTATTCCGATGATATTGAGCAATTTGATATGGTTTTTTGGGCTTTCGGCCCTTCCATTAGGGGTTTTCAACATTGTAGACCTCTTATTTCAATTGATGGCACCCATTTATATGGTAAATATAAGGGTGTTCTCCTAATAGCCGTTGCCGTTGACGCGAATGATCAAATCTTTCCTTTGGCGTTCGCTATTGTTGAAAAAGAAAGTAACGATACTTGGTAATGGTTCATGAAGAAGAAGGAGAAGAGGAAGAACAAGAAGAAGAAGATAGCAGCCTAAGCCCTCCGAGATATAATTTTAGGAACTTACGACAACGTGTTTCTGAATCGGATCAAGTCAATGAAGCATCGTCATCAGCGCCAAAAAAGAAATCTTTCCTAACTCGTATCTTCAAAAAGAAAAAGTAAAAAATCTTGTGTTTGTAAAACTTTGTTAAACTTGGTTTGTAAAATTGGGTTTGTTAGACTAAACTTGTATCCGTTAAACATGGTAGAATTTGGATTGCGTAGACTAATTATGCATTGGGTGCACTTGGTTTGATATATCATTGTTTTGGTTGGTGTCAATCTTTGTTGCAGGATAAAACTATTGAAAAAATAGTGGCTTGGGCGAGCACGGCCATATCTGTGGGCTGTGAGTTCATAAAACCGAGCTAGACTACAGCGGCTTCAGCTTCAAAACAAAGAAAACGCAGTAGCCTAGCTCGGTTTCATCCACCCAAAAACTCAACAAAAACTTTCAGAAACACCAGCCTTCAACAAGCTTTCAAATCTTTTTTTGGTCACAGAAGCCGCGGTAGGCTACAACGGTTTCCACTAAAGAAATAGGAAACCGCTGTAGGGTACCTCGTTTTCAACCACCCAAAGAAAATCAAAACTTGACAGAAGCTTTTCATTTTTGGACTCAATTTAGATGGATGAAAACGTTGTAGCCTACAGCGTTTTCATTTACTTTCAAGTAAAACGCTATAGGCTACCTCGTTTTCATTCACCCAAAAAATTCAAGAACTTGACAGAAGCTTTTCAATTTCGAACTCAATTTAAGTGAGTGAAAACGTTGTAGCCTACAGCGTTTTCATTTACTTTCAAAGAAAACGCTGTAGGCTACAGCGTTTTCAAAAAATTTTATTCAGAAAAAAAAAAGTTGATGACGTGGACCCATTGGGGGTAATAAGTTTGAAATGAACCGCATTTCGTTAATTACTTGGCGAAATAACACCATTTTGAGAAAAACTTCGCAAATGTAAGATAAAAGAAGTTCAAAACCATTGGAGTATACCATTTACAAGACAAAAACCCAAATTGGAACAAAATTATTCATTTGTCATTATACAAACTTATTCCCTTTTTATCACAAAGAAAAGCATAAAGCTAAAACAAAAAAAATCTATTTCCCATTTTCCTTTTCCCAAATAAGTGAAACACTATCTTCTCTTTTCTTTGGAAAAAAATCATATGCCATACTTTCCTTTAGAACCACTTCAAGAACTAAAAAAAAAACCCATTTTTTTTTTTACTCTAAACAAATTAAAACCTCATATTATGGAAAGTCATACCAAAAATATAGAGGTTTATTATAGACTAGGCATAAAAAACCCATCATTGAACAAAAACTCATATGAAGAACCTCAAATAGTATCAATAATAGCAAGTGTATTTGAAAAAAACATTCATAGAAATGAAAAGTTGGTTAAAAAATCAAGAATAAAAGAGAAAGTGAGTGTATTTCATGGTACAAAAGCACCAACATTGAACATAAGACAATATATGAGTAGAGTTTTTAAGTACTCCAAATGTAGTGCTTCATGTTTGGTTGTTGCATACATTTACATGGATTGCTTCATTCAACACACTTGTTCTTATCTTACTTCCTTGAATGTTCATAGGATTTTTGTCACTTGTCTTCTTTTGGCTATCAAATTTCTTGAGGATGAGTGAGTTTTTTCATCCTTAATTCTCTTTTAAGTCTTGTTTTTTTAAGATAATTTCATATACTTTGTTCATGTCATTTTGCTACCCTTTTTATTTGAACCTGGGACATATTACTATGTTTTTTTTTTTTTTTATAGTTGCATATTATAAAAAAAAAAATGCGAAATTAATGTTCAAAAATACAAACTAAACAAAATATTGCATAATTATACATGTTATATACTGTAAAAATTTTGAAAATTTTCTTAGTTGATAAACAGCGTCCAAACAATAGAATTTAGCAAATTAAGATGAGATGAAATAATTTTGTGGGTGTAACATACGGAGTAAAAAATTAACTTGTTTAAAAATAACATTAAAACTGAATGATAAGATTTATAATATAGAATAAAGAGAGTTATAAGATAGATTTATTATTAATGATTGTTGTCAATAACCTAACATAGTAAGGTATTTATAATACTTCAAAACAATAGGAAACCTAAACCTAAAATCTTTAACTTATTCTATAAGCTAATAATATATTCTATTATATGGTATATTACATATTCTGATAATATACCATATGATTTATTTCCTCTCTAATACTGAATGAAATATAACTAATCTAACCCAAAAAAAAAAAAAAAAAAAACCAAATTATTAAACAGAATTCAAGTCGTAAGTGTGTAAAGGTAATTGTAATTCATCTATTTAACCTATTTCAACATACTTTTAAATTGTACTCCTAATTAGTATAGGTTGAGGTATGCGTTGTGTAATTGAGTGGATGGAATATATTACTTTGACGGGGAATATATGCAACTTCAAATTTTCAAAGAGTCATAATGTAAGATTAAAAAACATATAATATACGAGTAAGATTTAAACAGACGATTAAACTGTAAATAAACTTATAACCTATTACTGGCAAGAACAAATGTTATACGAACTAAATCTTTCAATATTAGTACGATTTAAATGTCAAATGTTTTCCATTTCTGATAGTTTATTCATCTCAAACCCTTAAAAATGTGGACAAATGATCAAATGTTACACAAAATTAATTAATGGGTATGGAAGTACGCTTTATTAGTGACCTAGTCAAGAGGTCCAAGTGAAGTCAAAAAGTGTTGATAAAACACCATCATTCTCTTTGTGGACTTAAAGTTGAGGATTTGATCAAATTCCACCATAAATATGATTATATATGCCTATTGTTTTATACTCCAACTACTTCAAAAGTGGAAATATAAAAAAATGGCTTGCAACCTCAATTGCAAGATTCATTCTTTGACAAAATATACTTCATCTATCCACTTCTACTAATAAATATCTAATTACAAATTTTACGGTAAGACCGTTTCATAGTATGAGACAATAAAGACATAGTTACTTTTAAAAAATTATAGCGTTACTTTTCATTCGTAGTGCGATTACATTTGACCAGAGTAGCTGTAGATTGACTACGACATACATACTATACAAGTGTTCAAAGAAAATGTGATCAATTATGATATTGACAAGCGTTTCAAAGAATATGAGACTAAAAAAAATTTCCCAAAAAAAAAAAAGAGGATTAATTGAATTAAGGTTAATAATATTATTCAAAAATGTGCGTCTCATACTTTGAGGTCACCTCATAGTAAAATTACTCTTGGTAGAAGTAGAAGTTAATACGGAAAGAGAACTACCATGTTGCTTTTTTTGTCCTAATGAATTTAAATACGTTAAGATACGTAGGGTCTTTGTATTATAATTATCCAAATATTCCTCATGTTGAAAAATGTGATGAATTAAGAAATGTGATGAATTAAGATGAAAAAATTAGTGTTGAAAATAACTTTTTGTAGTTTAAAAAGAAAATATAAATATTAACATTGGATGAATCACCATAAAAAAAAAAAAATAAAAAATAAAAAAAAAAAAATAAATAAAATGTTAACAATTTACTAGACTTAAAACGAGAAATTTTAATTCTTTTGTCGTCCCAAAATGAATGTAGGGGCTTCAACAATTCGTATTTTGCTAAGATTGGAGGAGTAAGCTGTGCAGAAATGAACAAGCTCGAGTTGAAGCTGCTATCAACCCTAGATTACAGGCTCCATGTCTCGCTAGATACGTTTGATCAATACTGTGAACGCTTGGAGGAAGAAGCCGCTGCTAGTGCAACTCCAAGTTCCCGACTACGGTGTCCCGTACAGCCCTGCGGTCTGACACGAAGCTGGTTAAAGAAAGATCGGCCGAGGCAAATTACCAAATGTGATGATTGTCCATGCACGCCCATCTGATCCAAATCTAATCACGTACTAAATCGCCATGTCCGTCTATGGTTACGAGGCAAAAGATGTTGGTTTTGAAACAAGCCGAAGAAATATACCGAGACTTGTGTGTTCCCGACACCGTTAGACGTAACAAACAGCGGAATACAAGTGAAAACACTTCACTCGATGAAAACATCAAAGATTTTCTTATGAGCTCCTTATTTGCCTTTAAGCATATTTTGCAAACGAGGTTCTTACAACTTGTAGGTTTCATGTGATATCGTCTCACACTGCTTGTGTAAGATGTTAGAACAAACCAAACAAATACTATAGCAAAACAAAAATAACTACCCTTCATGTGAGATGTCTCGCATGGGAATTCGTGACGTAAGTGTTCGATTGTTCAGCTGTTGTACCCATATCGACCAATTATTGCAGTACTGAACCTATTTTAGATCTCGGCAAAAAAAAAAGAAAAAAAAAAAAGAAATTAGCATGCATTGTGGGCGAAGGCCAAAGCCTACTGAATTAAATAACTATTAACTGTTGGAAAATCCCTCCGATATACAGGAAAGTCTGAGATCATACGACAGAAAACATATGCGTCTCACAAATTTCGCCTGTGGTCCAATAAAAGGGCCCAAGAAGGCAGAGACGTGAGAATTTGTTTGAAAGAAAGGCGAGTACGAAGTCGTGAGAACCCGTTTGATGTTTTTAACTGGAGGTGTTTCTTCTTGCTGCATAGACACGATAGGCAGCCAATCCCGCAATGGCCACAGCAGCACCAACTGTAAGAAGATGAATAAGCATGAATTAGATCAAAAACTAAACGACGGATAATACAGTCAAGTAAATTGTGCGAAATACGGTCAAATTAGGTTAAAGAAAACCAGATACAGTAACAAGAGAACTAAAGAATCCGCAGAGTCCAGACTCCAGAGACTGATTATAAGTTACGATTAATATTTTGAGTCAAGAAACCGTAAAACAAAAAGGAAATTTATAAGTCCACATGCTGCAGTTACGAGACAGTTCTGCTTGAAAAGAGAGATATTCCGGATTAAAGTCGCATATAAGAAGATAGAAGGGGCTTTTTTTAAGCATCTAAAATAAAACAATCAAGAGTGTCAATTACCTGTATCAATTGTATTCAAAATCTTTTAACAGAATCCATGAACATAAGCAGAAGATAGTAGCAATCATCAGTAACAAGAGATATACGTGAGGTGACTATTACGATATTTTGAGGGAAAGTACGGAAACGATTTGAAAAGACTGGAAGTCAGACTCATACACCAGTGCAGCAAATATTATAAAGCACAAGAGTAACCTCATTAAAATAGATGGGAATCAAAAAACTTACCAGACACAACCATTAGTGAGCGATTAACGAGACGAAGATATTGCTTCTTGCTTCTACCAGCTTCAGTCTCGGGAATACTTAAATGAGGGCGCTCCGCTGTTGAAATTATCCTTCGGAATATGTTGCTGAAGTCTTCTAGTCTGGCACTAATGGGCACTGGAGCGTCAATGCCCATATCCTGGCTAAGCTGTTACGAAACAGAAGATATATCAGCGCCTCGTCCAAAATTATAACCGTGCATTAAAACTCGCATTCAGTACAGAAAACAAAACTAATCTGTGAGAGAAAGTTTCAAATTTCTTATCCACACATTTGACAGACAAAATCGTACTCAGTAACTACTTCAGATGCACTGTGTAAAGTAGCAAATAATTACCCGAGTGGAATCTTGGATTGACGTAGTGTACGAGTCTTTGTCATCTTTAGCAGAAACGATAAGAGCGGGCACCTCATAACCGGTATCTTCCCCATGCCCAGCTACCTCCACAAGCAATTCAGCAGTCTTTTTGAACGATGATTCATCGGTGCTGGACACAGAGGGAGCCTCTTATCAGTATTAGTACAATTTGGCAAAGTCGAATACACAAGGAAAAGGAAAAACATATTTAATTTCAGAATTGGTCATGCTAGTGTATTCCGAAATGAGAAATACTACTCCGTATCTAATTTCTCGGTTCTACCTACTTCTCATACAATTGATAAAAACATGAAATATTTTACATTAAAGACAAAAGAGAAGGAATGTACAACATCATCAGGAAGGCCATCATTGAACAGATAACATACAATGTACAATGAACTGACTATTACTCGACCTATGCAGGATTAAGGATCAGTAGCAACAATATAACTTGATAGCTAAACAAGAACCTCACCAATGCTATACACAGTACACCGTGAACATGTTTTCAAAAGGAGTACTAAGTACTAACTATGACCTTTTTTTATCAATATAATAATATAAAATACTCAAATAATACTTGAGAAGTATTCTTCTGAAACTTTCAAAAAGAGTGAAAGAAATAACAAACGATATGAAACAGAACAAATCTAAAGTTTATTTCCAATATAGATGAATGCAGGACCTTTAGGAAAAAAAACATCCAAATTAAAGGAAACCTTTAATTGTGAAAATAGATGATCGATGCACAAGGTTGTGTATGCCCCACACCTACCTCATCTAACCAGTAATCCATTCGGAGACATAGGATGACGATAATAGCTACTACTACGATAAATGATTTTGCTACACCATTTACTAACCTGTCATATACAAACAACGCCACATCACAAGCAGCTAAAGACTCTTTATTGGAGAGCAGATTCTTGACTTTATCTTCAGGAATCTCCCGCAAAACAAGGAATTTCTGGCTTCCCTGAAAGACACAACCGTTCCATTATGCAGAACACATTACAAATTCATCAAATTTCCTTTTTGCATGATTTACTATATGTGTTAGCACAATAGTTCTAAGCATGCCCCTAGGTCGACATAAGAGAAATATGATATGCTGCTAATCAACTTATGCTTAAACTTGATATCTAACAAGGAGAAATTAGCACACAGGAGTGTTGTACTTACCACAGGCCCATCTACAACATTAGCAGCATAGCGCTCATCCGCATTATGATTGTAAGCATCAGAGAAGGGCCTACATTAGGAAGAAAAATAAAAAAGAGCGACATGTTATCACAAGCCAACCTTTCCTAGCTGAAAGCAAATAATTAAGTACATCCACCAAAATTATAAAGCAATAAGCTTGAAAGTTGGCGACAAGACACACCTGTCTAGAAAAGCATCCAACAATGCCGATTTACCAGCCTTTTTTGGTCCAAAGACAAAACACTGGTAGACATTTCTCTCCGATTGCCTCTTCTTACGATCTGTACGCCTCCTCCTAGTTAAACGAACAGCAGAAGCAGCATCTCCACCGTACAGAACATATTTTAGATACTCGACACTTTTAGATGGCTCTAAAAGTGTCATGAGAGCCCACTGCACAGCAGAATGCCACATGAAATCCATATTGTTGAACCAGAAACAAGCTGAAACAAAGTGTCAGCTACCAAAAAAAAAAAAAAAAAGACTACTCCATTCGAGTTCATTACAGACCAGTTACAGTATTTCCGAGGGTAACCAGACAATTAGAAGAAGAAAGCACTGCAGACTGCAGTATATCGCAAAACCCGCCCCACCAGTATCGCTTTCGTTGCAGAGTATTGTTCTATAAAGGACAGAAACCAACAGTGAATAAAACACTGCTACTTAGGAACTAGTTTTAGACACTACAATCAGTGAAAATGGTAGCTAATCATTGAATTTCATGAGTGATGAGTGATAATTGATGAGTCATGTATAAGTTCTATCATATGTACGGAGAATGCATAAAGAGAAATATAATAAAATTCAAAGGGGTAGAGACTTCACATAAATCAGCAAGAAAACAGATAGAGACTTCACCAAAATGGCAAAATCAATTTAGAAGGCAAGAAAATAACCTCTTCAACTGACACGTACCTCTGACAGGAAACCATGCAGTGTTAACCCACCTAGTGCAGTGGTTGCAGCAGCACCCAAATAGGGACCTTTACTCCAAGGACTAGGTCACCCATAAAGGAAAAAAAAAAAGAAAGAGGTCAGGTGGGCACACAACTCGGAAGATTTGAAAGCAACATAAGCCGAGAACAAGTTATACCAGTCTGGTGCTGTTGAAAACAAATCATCCACATCTGCAGCGCGGATAACACCATCCTACCATATGACCAAATAACAGATGAGAACAACTGATTACAATAATAATTACCCTATACTATAGAATACAGAAAACTTAAATCAGTGATTCTGGGCATATCAAAAATCATATTGACACAGCAAACTCAACTGCCATAACGACTAGCAAAAGTGAGAAATGAAACACAAGTTGATTACAGTCATACAAATATACACAAGTTGAGTACAAAGTTATTACATACACCAATATCAAGCTTAGATATTGTGTAATACAAAATGAAAGTGCACATTAATATTAACAAAAAAATACAAGGAGGCGTAAAAGCCAATCCATGTAATTAGAATAGGCTCAAGACTACAAAACCTAAAGAATCATAAGCAAAATCTAGTACTTCTGATCATAAGAATTTTGGTATTACATCTACTTCACACACACACACACACACACACACACACACACACACACAAAAAAAAAAAAAAAAAAAAAAAAAAAAGACAAATCAACTTACATTATCATCATCGTACGAACTGAATATCCCTCTCAAGAAGTCAAGGGCGTCATTGGTCAGCTCAACACTCTAGACACATTCAAAGGCAATAAGAAAAGATGATAAGTCCCAGAATAACTTGAAAACCACAATAGTCTGAAACTAGAATGATGCAGTGAACGTGAAAACTGAAGACAGAAGACAAAGAACCAAATAAATACAAATGAAAAAAACATAGTATACCAAGGCGGTGTCATATTATCCTCCAAGACCACCTCATTCATTTCGTCATCATTGGAAAACACACAAACCTTCTTGTAAAATCTTTGTAGATTCATTAATACAAAGAATATTTTTACAACATCAAGTGTTCTTAGCTTTCATCTTTTAGCCAACTGTCAAAATCAATTAGGTCATAGCTTGTCCTTAAGTAGTTTACTTGATTAGACTTGTGACAAGACTGCAAATCAAGTGGCAAAATAGCATGATCTCTTCAGTAAAAGTATCATTTCATGACAAGTAGCTTTGAAGCTTCATGTCTTCCTTTATCATAAAACATAAACAAAATTTCATTTCTTATACAGGAATTGGTATATGTTACAGTTTATTTTAACTATAAAACGCCTCATTTATGATTCTACTTTAGGCCCTCACAAGACATGGAAGTGTTGGAACTTTGCCTAACCGTGTTCAAACCTCAAATCTCAGTCACCTCAGCGATGGCCTTTCAAGAGGGCTTTGAAAAAAAGGCAATACCTAGCTTACAAGCGACGAATTTTTAAATTCACAACAGTTGATAACAAAGTTGAAAATTTCTATGATTGAAAAAAAAGTATTCCTCTAAATGCATCCAATATATAAGTATACAACACAGACCCAAAAAAAAAAAACAAAAAAAAAAAAAAAGCGTATACTTAGGCTTACTTGGTCAGGAGCACGTTTGAACGAAGGTGGGAGAAAATCACCATCAAGTCTAATCTCGTTATTATATCCAAACTTCCGTAGAACAGTCCATGTTGTCTCCAGCCGTCCTTTCTCGATAAAAAGTGCATGAAGAAACAGAAATCCTCTCAAAGTAAGACCACGCGTATTGACTCCTTCGGGCAATTTTTCTTGCACAACCCTCTTGACACCGCTAATTTCAGATGGCTGAAGCGGAGCATTGAAGCACTTTACCTGTTTATACACATATACTATAAGTCCATAACTAGGGCATCATTGTAATTACAGAAGAAATAGGTACAAAAAATGAAGAATTAAGGAGAATTGTGCATTCAAAATATTGAGATAAATCGAGTAAACAGGTTCGGAAAATAAAAGTACAGACCTGAAACTCATTTAACTCTGCATCACTTAGTGCACCATCCTTGTCAATGTCGCACAAGATAAATATCCGTTTCAAAGCTTTGACGCACTGAGGCCTCAAGGTTTGTGTTTCTTGGTCAAAGAGAGGGGCAGTAGGGTGAATTACAGCTTTTTGGGCGTAATAAAATACTTCCCGTATCTGCAAGAGGACAAATATAGATAGTTCAGCTAAGAGTGATGGTCTTTTTAAAAGAACAAACATATCTCGAAGGCACATAATTCATGCAACACCATCGAGAAATAAACTATTCCCTTCGAAAGCGTCTTTGACAACTAGTTGCTGCACTTGTGAAGGTCGCTATTTGAGATGGAAATACTTTACACCTTCAACCAGATCAGACTTGATGCATATAGTATATAATTACACATTAACCAGATCAATTTAAAAACTATTATTACTTCAGAACTGACACTTTCTTTTGTTATTTCTTTTGGCTAGTATTCTCTTTGTAATATACAATCAGACAGGAAAAGACGGGGAAAACTTGGCCGAATAAGGTGCTTACCTGTATAAGTCTATACGCTGAACATTCAATGCAAGTTTCAATCTCGCGGAACTGCTGCATAATTGGTGACATGACCTGCTCCAAACTCACCTGTTGCTCATCATCCCTCAAATCCAACTTACAACCAACAACAATAACAGGTACATTCACCTGCTCAAGCACAATTAACACATTAAATCAGATTGACCAATAAAAAGAACTAGCCCCTCTCTCCCCAATATTCTTCAAAATTAACTTCATGGGTTGTAATTAAACAGCTTTGACCTTAATATGTTACGGGTAAAATATAAGAAACAATGAGCCTCGAAGATAAATACAATACTTCACTTTAAGTCAATAACGAGGGTTAGGCGTAGTGGTAGGGCCATAGGGGATACGCAAATATGGACATTAGGTCGCACATTCAAAGCAATTATGAATGTTAGTAATCTTTAATCTTTAATATACCAATACAATAATGAATGCTACTACTCTTAATGCACACAAATGAAATCGTCGTTTTACTCATCCATGACACAAGTCCAAGCAAAAGTTAAGAAAAAAAGCAAGCACATTAAGGGTGTACAAGATAACCTCCAAACGACGAAGCTCGGGGAGCCAATAAGAACTCAAGTTCTCAAGCGTCACAGGATCATCACAAGCGTATGTCAACACCACAGCATCTGCACGCTGAAACTCCTCCGCTCTTTTTGCCGTGTGCTCAACACTATAAAAAAAAAAATTAAGACAAACACGATAACATATCTATTCAATCCATTCTCCCTCTCAACAATAAATCAAAACACACACAATAACGCCTCTATTCAATCCCCTCCTATGACGACAAGTCAATAATATATACCAAAACACGCAAAATAACTTGTCTATATAATCTCCTCCTACAAGTGTTGAATAAATACTCGACACGATGCCAAAACACAACTCAACTTGTTTACAACTGGTCGACAAATGTATCAAAACACGCTTTACAACGAAACAATAGCAGCTCAATTCGAATGTCGTTCACATAGGCTTAACTTGATGAAAACAAATACTCCACTTTCATTCAATCATCCTTTCCAAAAATTCTCAAGAATATCACACCAAACTACACACAATAAACACAATAACCAAGATAATAACACCAGTATACAATCTCCATCAACAATAATACTCCAAAACACAAACAACAACAACAACAACAACAACAACAACAACAACAACAACAACAACAACAACAACAACAACAACAACAACTTTATTCATTCCCTCTTTCAACACACATCAAACGAATTACATTCGTCGGACAATCATTCAATCGTAAATAATTACCCAGAAGGAGTGTCGATGATGGTGATGGGAACGGAGTCGGGGAAGAGGTCGTCCGGGAGGCGAGACGGCGGAAGACACGGCGGAGGGTTTGGAATAAAGGTTTCCGACACGGCGGTCACAATTAAGCTCGATTTTCCGGTGGATTTATCCCCGGCGACTACTATTCTTATTGAATTTTTCGCCTTTGATTGATTCGCCATTGCAATCAACTATTTTTACCTGTTAATTATTAATTGTTTCAAACAATTGAAATTCAAATTGCAATCGAATATTAAATATTAATCAGAAATAGAAAAAAAAAATGAAATGAAATTTTCAAGAGTGAAATAAATAAACAACGAAATGAATGATACTGAGTTGCCAAGGTTATTAGAGAAGAGGAGGTGGTGTAGGGAGCTGACCATGTGTATGTGTTATATGTGTGTCTCATTCAAATGGGCCTGCTTTTGAGTTTCTTGATCCATGACCCGACTACCCGCCCGTTTGCTCGATGAACTCTCGAAATCAAATCAGTTATTAGATCTTTTTAGGGGGTGTTTGGTTTGAGGGGTTGGAATGGAATGGAATGGTATGGAGTTGACACAATTTTGTGTTTGGTTGGGTGATTTAGGAATGGAGTTAGATACCCAAAGGATTCCAACTCCACCCTAATCCCCTTCAATCTCATTCTCCCCTCACACCCTATGATTCTAACTCCATTCCTATTAACTTTTTTTTTTTTTTTTTTTTCAATTTACACAACATATTTATCTTTTACATAAATTAATGAGATTAACTATTTTATTTTATTTTATTTATTTTTCATTCTTTTCATAATTTATTATCACAATTGTATCGAATTTTAAGTTAGTCGTAATATAAATATTAAGATTTTAAGAACATTATTAGACGAGTATCTAACTATAAACCTTTTGTTGAAAATGATATCTATTTACTATTGTTAATCAAATTCATGCAATAATTAAAATTTCAAGCATTTCTTTTACTTCTTTATATTTTATATCAACATGTACTCCATATGAAAGAACATTAAAATTTTTAAATTTTAATGTTTTTTCACCAAATTTAGAATAATTAATTTTGGTTGTGAAATAATTTGGATGTTTTTCATTTTGTATTGGTCAAAAAATAATTTTGTTTTTCATGAACACAAACTTTATGATAATTATTATAATAATAAAGATTTTAAAAAACAAAAATGTGAATCCATTCCAATTATGAACCAAACAAGTTTAAACCTGTATGGGATTTGGAATCCGTACCTTTATGGTATGACATTCTAATCCATTCCATTCCAACTCGTCAAACCAAACGCCCCCTTAGCTTAATTTCAGCTGTTATACGTTTTGCTTAGCTCCTATAAGTTCAGCTCTAATAAGTTCAGCTCCTATAAACCTCACTAAGTTTTAATTTACACTGACTTCAGCTCCTATAAGTTCAGCTTTTATAAGTTCAGTTTTTACAAGTTCAGCTTAGCTTCTATAAGTTCAGCTCCGAAAAGCCGAAAAGAACACCACCTTAGAGCATACTAATGAGCTTAAATTGTATAAATTACGGTAAATGACGTACAAAAATATAAAGTAAATCTTTTGAAACACAAATAAGTAGACCTGTTAATATATAACCCGACCCGAAAATTAATATGTGACCCTACATGTTTATAACCTACTTTTGACCCGCTTTACTCGGAATGACCAAACCCATAGTAACCTGATAAAAGTTGGTCAAAATGGGTTACGTTAGAGTTATGGTTGACTCGTAAGGTTAAAGAAGAAAAATTCAATAGCTTAAATTATCAATTTGTTTTAGATGTATATTATTTTCTTGATGTTATTAACTTTAAGAATTAAATTGTTATTTTTATTATTAATTATTATTATTGATTACGAGTATTTACTAATTTACTTTAAAATAAAAATTAATTTTTTACACAATTATATTTTTGAACTTTATTATTATAACATTCTATGACGTTATATAGATTCTCAATTTTATACAGTTACCCTTATTTTATAAAATGAAACTTATGCTATATGAGTAATTTAAAGAGTATTTTTATATTATATTTACTTAAATTGAGCACAAATTGTCATTTTAAATGGGTATATTCGTCTTAATTTAGTATTTACGACGATAAGACAAAAAGGCAAATTGTCTATCTTATACTATGTGCAAGTGGGATGATACTTGACCTGTTTTAAGCTTAAAATGGATGAGACTTGTTATATACTAAGTACCTATTAAAAAATCTTAATCTTCTTAATCTTAATTTTTTTATTTTTTAATATATACTAATTGTAAAACCAACTACGGAAATATTTCTCTAAAGGGAAATAATTTTCCCTCATTTTCCCGCCCAAGCACTCCCATAGAGTTTTAAAAAAATCACTTAAAAATATACCTACCAAGAATCAAACTGGTGACCCACTAACAAACATATAGTATTACCAACTATACAACATAACTTTAATGCTTATTATTACTAATCAAATTACTAAAAACATGACATAAACTAAAAAAAGATTATCTTCTCAAGATATATAATAAAGATTCTCAAAATGTATAATAATGATTATTATTATTAATTATAATCTCAAAATATATTATCCCCAAATATAAATATATATTATTACTATTGTTACTATTCAAAAAAAAATATATAACCCGAAAATATATAATCGGTATTATCCTAAAGATCTTAATTTTAAAACTGGAACCCTAAACCTCATGTATTGTATAACACTTATACAATTACCAACTTAGCTCATCTAATTCTCATGCATCTAAATTAATATTTATTAATACCCTAACAAAGATCTTTGTATAATATGCACAAAAATTTATTTATATGATATATTTATATAGAGTAATTCTTATGCATCTAATTTTACATTCAATAATCTTTTATTATATATATCTATGTAATATACAAATATATATACCAACAGTCATATAATCGTATAATAACATATTGGATATTACATGAAATTTTATATCCCAATTCTATTACAGAGTACGTGAATTATGTGGATATAATCCTTTATATTATATGCACGAAGTTATATTATATATAATACAATTATATAATTCTTATGAATTCTAATTTTTAATTTCAAAATACTTTATATTGTATAGGTATATTTTTCTAAAATAAAATATATATCTATAAAAGTCGTACATTTGCACGGGAACTAAACTAGTATATACTTAGTGCTTGTTTGGTTACCCTCTAAAAACACAGGAAAATTAAAATCTAGGAAAGTTGATTTTTGAAGGTTGTTTGGTTACCCTTTTTTTGGAAAATAGGGGGATTTTAAAAATCCAATGGAAAGTAGAATTCCTACAAAATGTAGGAATTTAATCACCTAACCCCCCTAGTTAATTTAACTTTCCTACATGTTTTAATATAGCAAATTACTAATTTATCCCCCATCATATTTACAAAGCAACAACCACAGGGACACGTGTCACCCTGTGGTTGTTTTTAGACTTTTTAAAGTGGGCCCTCCACCTACTTTGTAAATAATTAATTTCTCTATTTTGACATTGCAGAAACAATTGTTCACCATTTTACAATCATGTTATTTTTTTCAGCTGTGTGGTATTACGTTTTTTCTCATCTACTTTTTTTTTTTACACATAAATAACTAAAATACAATATAATTTACGTAAATTACATAATTTGAATATCCCTAAAGACTAAGAATTCTAAATTACATTATTAACTTTTAAACAAAATAATTACATGAATATATATAGATTACAATAATAATTTATATATTACAATTACAATTAGAAATTTAATAGACTAAAAGACTAAATTCAACCTAAAATAAGAATATAAAACCTAACAATTAATTAATGAGATAGATAGATGGTAACTCACTCATGTAGTTTACCAACAATTCTTAAGCAGATACTAGATCTTTTCGGGTTATTATATTCCGTAGATTTATCGTATTAGATCAAATCAAATGAACATAAACCCAAGTACAAAGTCCATTACAGTAAATCGAAATTGTAATACCAAAACAAGAGGGGTTATATGGAGTAAATAAGATCGAGAGTGAGTGTGAGAGGAGTAACTGAGATGGAGAGTGAATGAGAGGTTTTCTAGAGAAGTGAGGCGAGGGAAGCAAAAAATAAAATGGGAATTAGGGTGTAATTTGTTTGTACAGAGTGAGTGAAAATTTAGTAGAGCGAGTGAGTTAGAGTGTCATTTAGAGTGTTTTAGAGTTTTAAGTAATGGGTTATTGAATATAGGGCTAATGAATTTGGGTTATTTTAGATTTTACTCCGTAGTAGTGAGGGTAGTCCAATTATACGTATTATTAAGTTGGGTTTGCCGTAAAACATTGCGGAGTACATCTTACCCTCATACGGAGTACAAATTACATAATTACAAAAACCGATATTCTAGAATGAGTCGATAACACATTTATTATTTCAAGGTCTAGCCGATGTTAATATATACTCCGTATTAACTTGGTATGATTTGTACATATAACGCTTAAATATTTTATTATTTTATAATTACTTTACTTTTTCTGTAATACTTTGAAATTTTCAATTACTTATTGTTATTTGTCATATATTTTCTTTATATTAAGTGTTCTTCAATAATACTAATTCAAAACATCAAACAAAAACACGATGATGAAACAATTGCACATAAAAAAATATCAAAAGAGATAGAGTGTTAGGTGAAACTTGGGAGAGAGTGTGTGTGAGGCGTTTTAATAAACGAGACGAATGATATAGTTATGTGAGAGTGTGTGATAGAGCGAGTAAGAGAGAGTATGAGTGTGAGTGGATTGCAAATGTGAGCGAGTGTGGGTATTTTGTTCGGTATGTACTAATAGTTTGGATTATTCGGCGATTATTTCGAGTTCGTATTATTTATGGAATAAGAGATCCAGTTCAGATTATTTCTTAATCAGTCCATTTAATATAACGTCTTTTTTATTTAATATTGAAAAGAAGAAATTGAGTCACCTTGATTTCTTACAATATATTGCTCATACAACTTTTTAAGAATCAAACAACCAAAGAGTTTATATAAAAAAAACATATGTAATTATGTTGTAGAAAAAACTTTGTAATATAACATTTTGAAACACCACGGTCACTCTTTATACGGGTCTAAAAATCTTCACACTTAACTCATTAAAAAACTTCACACTAACTTTACATAATTATAACAAATTAATAAGACAATTCTTCTTGACATTGTGCTTTGCAGTTACAACTAATAAGAGCTAGAGGTAATACACATGAACAATCACAGAGTTACGAGCTTAAATGTCCAAGTATTACTAAGTGTTAATTTGTATAATAATTGATAAAGTACTTACTCCGTATAATTTAGCAATTAACAATATACATTGTAATTAAATTATACTCCGTATAATTTGCACGGGCATAAAACAATAGAAGTACAATTTACTAATGATTGTACAATGTACCATTATATTCTTTTCTTTCATCTTTACTTTATTTTGTAATGCTTTAAAATTTTCGATTAGTTATTGTTATTTATCATATAATTTTAAACAACATACCTGTATCTTTGAGAATTATAGTATCGTGCATTATCATATTGTTGTATTATGTCATGGTTGTTTGTCATATAATTTGTTGTTTTAAGTGCTTTTCATTGTTACATATATATACATTTATCATTTTAAAAAACTTCTTTATTAAATCCATTATATAATGACTATATTATTCATACCACTAATTAAACTTCGTAAACAATAAACCTGTGCAATTTGTACGGGCATAAAATTATACATTCAAAAAATATTTTTTTCGCATTTTGCACGGACATAAAATTATACAACAATTTTTTATAGTATTTAGTAGGATAACAGTACGGAGTAAGTTTTTTGCATTTTGCACGGGCATAAAATTATACATTCAAAAAATATTTTTTTTTTTTTTTTTTTTTTTTTTTTGCAATTTTACGGGTATAAAATTGTTAGTTGTCATATAATAATGATAATTTGCATGGGTATAAAATTGTTATTTGTACGGGCATAGAATTGTTATTTGTCATATAATAATGATAAATTGTACAGGTACAAAATTGTTATTTGTCATATAATAATGATAATTTGCACGGGTGTAGAATTGTTTTTGTGCGGGCGTATAATTGTTATTTTTCATATAATAATGATAAATTGCACGGGTATAAAATTGTTTTTTGTCATATAATAATGATAATTTGTACGTGCATAAAATTGTTATTTGTACATGCATAAAATTGTTGTTTGTCAAATAATAATGTTAATTTGCACGGGCATAAAATTGTTATTTGTACGGCATAAAATTTTTATTTGTCATATAATAATTATAATTTGCACGGGTATAAAATTGTTATTTGTACGGGCATAAAATTATTTATTATCATATAATTTCCTTTTTTAGGTACTTTTGATGACACTAATTCATAGTGGTCGCTTCAAAAGGCGCCCTTTATATTAAACTCATTATTATCATTTGTCCATACTTTAAGAGTCACAATTAAAAAGTATCTGAAAATTATGATTTGCGATAGTGAAAAATAAGTCTTATATAGAACAAATAACGTAGTTTATAAGGAAGTCTTTGAGAAATTATAGTACGTTTACCATCGTATTGGAGTATTATTTCCTTTTATCTTAACCTTTCCTGTAATGGTTTGAATTTTTATATTACTTATGATTATGATTGTTTGTCATATAATTTCGTTGTTTTAAGTGCTTTTTAGTGATACGTATACACATTTGATTTTTATAAAAGACGCTTTTATTACACTTATTATACAACGACTTTATTATTCGTATATTTTTACTTAATTTTTATAAAAAAAACTTACCCGTGCAATTGCACGGGCATAACACTAGTAAATCTTAAAAATTACCTAACTACATTAGGCTAAACTCTACTGACATTATGTCTTCTCCACTTTTTCATCCTGCTTCATTTTCTCACGTATGACATATGACGTATGACATATGTGTTTGATAATACTATTGAAGCACTACTACAAAAATAGCTTTTAAAAACGGGTGAAAACCGTTTTAAATAAAAATAAGCTCCGTTTTATAGTCGACCGTTGCAAATAATATAAACAATGCCAAAAAAAATAGAAACACCGTTGATAAAATCAAATACAACGCTCTAAAAAATCCGTTATAATTGATTAAAAACAACGGTTATTTAAAGAAACCGTTATTTTTGATCTATCAAAAATAACGGTTTTTCAAAAAACCGTTATTTTTGGTCTATAAAAAATAACGGTTTTTGAAAAACCCGTTATTTTTGGTCTATAAAAAATAACGGTTTTTGGAAAAAACCGTTATTTTTGAGATTTTTTTTTTTTTTTTTTGTAATTACTATATTTTTATATAAATACAATTAGATTCAAGCAGTTCATTAGAAGCACAATCTGAAATATTCCACAAAAAATTTGAATTAGCATTTCCTAACCGCGAAACAAAAATTCCTACAAATAATACAATAATCGTGAATTCAGCGTCTTCGATCCACCAATAATGATATACATGTACATACTTGATCTCATGTTGTCCTAAATAATATACAAAACCAATTTGTAAACTTCGATCTCATGTCATTGCTTTTCCATGTTCAATCTCCCCCGTAAGTTCTCATAATCGGCATTCAAATGATATATAAAACGATTCAATGCTTTCATTGAGCTGAAATCTCAAACAATACAAATAAAACCTAGCATCGTTGAAATATGTATGAAATTAGTACACAAAAATCTCGATGAGATATAAGGAGTACCTCGCTTCAGTGTCTTCTAGATCCCGACATGCGGGAGGCCTAATTGTTTCACGGGAAGTGATCCTCATGATGTACGGTATCTTCATAGCCTTCTAACTCGACACATACATCAATAAATCACAGCAGCAAGACAGCGGTGAACAACGCCATAAATTAACAGAAAAGACGAGTGTAAAATGGCAAATTACATAGCATTAATTAAAGGACTTACTTGACTGTAATAACACATGTTACGACTACAACAATGAGAGAAATGATCGATCGCCAACAAGAAATTTCTATACTGCAAATTATAAAGCCAAAAAGCAAGAAATAACACTACTAACAAAGAATTTCAAAAGTGGTCGATACATCAAATTTAATCGGGCAAAGATGACCACCAAAAACGTGGCATTACATCACCACATGGCGTAAAAATTAGATGAATGTAAAATTCGAAATAAGTGAGCTTGCATATAACTCCTTTATAACTCCATGATAACTGATTCAAATTAGATCCATGATAGCTGACTCAAATCTACGAAGAGTTAAAACCACGTCAATACATATAACTCCTTTATACAACTACAAGCATCGAAATAAGTGAGCCTTTATACAACTACAAGCATCGAAATAAGTGAGCTTGCAGCACAAGGTTAAGTTACTCGTAACATTCCAACAATAGTTTTCAAATTATGATATTCAGCTTATATATAAAACAAAATCAAAATTGAAATAATAACTAAAATTGATATCAAAATTTTACCTGTTTAGGATACTTTTGCTGTGAAGTTGTGGTATGTCACTATAATTGCCAAGCAAACGCCTTACAGCCGATAAATCATTAGATTCTAGTTGAGCTAACTTGTCCTCAATTAATGGAATTTTCTGAAAAAAAAATAAGACCATAATTGTAATGATTGATGAAAAATGTAGAGAATATTCTCCACATCGAAGCCTAAATTTGACGAGTCTAACGTAACCTGTGAGTGAATATAGTGAGTTGCTAGTCCACAGGCAACCAATTCCGAACCATTGAGACGGTCTCCGGTCAGAGCCAGGTCACAAAAACTACAAAGCGGTCGCAAAAACTTATATGTTATTTCCCCACAAACGCACATTATTAGTAAGACAATCATTCATCGTATATAATTCCAATCAATCAAGTAATTAAGATAGGCTTATATGTTTCATTATTAGCAACAATATAATACTCATAAAAAGGTGATTAAAGCAAATACGTATTATACACAATGAATTCGAGTGTCAACACTTATCTTACGACCACACCAATCAACTTTGAGCTACATTAGGACAAGTAGTTAAATTGTCCATTAGCTATACTTTTACCAGAACGTGACTTATAATAACCCGTATATTTTATTTCATATTTATCGAACGCATTTAGTCTCGTTTTCAGCCCAAGTATTGCATAACCCGTATAAATGGGGCAGCGAAAGACAAAGACTCACCTGTTGGGTCTTACGGGTTCGTTATAAGGTCTTTTTGCGAACCGTTTGTTGCGTTGATAAGCTAATTCAAAGAACTACACTATAATATCAGATTTCATGTCTAGATCATCCTAAATGAAGTCAGAAAATCCATTCTAAAACAAAGTAAAAACCTGAAATTTCATTTCCTTTCATACAATAAAATTTTACTTCCTATACTTGTATCCATACCTCTAAGCTCTCTTTATTTGTTGGTTAAAGGTGATATTTTACTTGGCATACCACACCATCTCAAGTATATAACACCATAAATATTATTTACTCGTTAAAGATGAAACCTTTTTCCTCAAATCCACCCCTTCAACTACAACTAAACACCCTAATTTGCAAATTTAATGTTGATGAGCTACTCAAATTCAGTTATATTGCAAAAGAAGAAAAAATAATGTATTGGAAACTCAGATGAATTGGAGTGAAGTAATAATTAGTTCATACTATATGTGGTTAAAAATGAATTGGAAAGAAACTTCAAAATTCAAATCAAATATATATTGCCAAATCATTTCAAACTTCAAAATAAGAGAAAGAACCTTTTCAATAACACATTCAGAAGCAGAGAAGAGAAAGCCCATAAGAGCGAAAGTCTTGCAAGAGCTCCAGCTGCGGGTACCCATCTGCTTAGCGGTGTAGGCAAGTTGTTGTCGAGTCGTCATAGTGTCTTGCATAATGGGGTTGTCCAACGCCGCGAAAAAGATACCCATCATCACCCCGAGTCCCCCACCTGCATATTTACTCCACTTATTACATAATGATAAAACAAGTACATACACTTGCGTGAGCCACTCTCACGATAAGATTGTTACGAAACCTCTCATACGGAGTACAAGATAGAAAGTTCATAGTTATTTATATAACTGAAATTTTCTGTTTCCTTTGATTACGCATTAGTTTTTTCATTGTGTCACACTATTGTTAGTGTTCGTTTATTACAAAATAAACTGTTCGATTTGTGATGTCCTAGACCCCCTAGATAAGTATTTTGGGACCAAACAACAACATCAATTTGTAGTTCTTAAGAACTCAAAATCCATAAAACCAATAACTCTCATAAGACGGATATACCCGTCTTAAGCTTAAAACCGATTAAGTCACTCCACTTGGACATATAAGACAAATAGTTTGCTTTTTCCAACACATTTTGCTTTTTTCTTATCCCAAATACTTGATGGAGTATATCTTAAGTAACCAAACAGGTGTAGTGTGAGACGATCTCATACTAAAAGCAAGTAAGTAGTGTGAATGGATGAGAATGGAAGGAGTTACCTACCCATGACGCCGCTCATGACGCTACGTACAGCGCAATTGTTCCAGATGTCTTGGCCGCGGATTTCTTCATGAGTAGGAAGCCGAATTGGCTCTATGGGAGGCTTCTCCACTGCCGCCAGTGCTGATACATTTGGGATAACTGACTCCTCTCCCATTCTTACACTTGACCCTTGTTTATTTCAAGCGGCACGACACGGTGACGGTAGGGCTTTTACAATGATTCTACACCACATTGCAGTTTATACTTCTAAACATTACTGATGAAGAAATGAAACCCAAAAAAAAAAACTGAAAACAAATACTCCGTATAAATAACACGGAAAACGTCCTATTGATTTGTTGAAGATGAAGTAAAGTAGAGAAAACTTACCACGAAGGACGGAGATGGAGACTGTAAAGTAGAGAAAACGTCCTATTGATTAATGTTGATGAAATCAAAAATCCCAAATTTTGACAAACCCTAGAAATTGACATCAACTAAGCTCAACTTCAAAGCATTGCAACAACTTAAACAACAATTAGAATATCAAAATTGAGTGAATTACATAGATTTTGCAAGAGTAATTCACAACAACAACCAATTATTAACATTAAAACTTCAAAATAAAAAAAAATGAAAAAAGAGACAACACCTTTATCTAAAGCAAAGGCAAAAGCCGTAAACAAAGCTGACCATCAGAGTTTCAGCGGTGGAGGAACCGCCGTCGTCCCGGTGGTGGAGGCGGTGGTAGGAGCGGTGGTGAAGCGGTAGGTGATGTCGATATTTAGAGTACTCTTTTTTTTTTTTTTTTTTGAGAGTGATCTGCTCTCCTCTCTTTCTCTTTTTAATTTTTTTTTGGGGTTTTCTACATGGTAACCCTGTGTTTTTTCGGATTTCACGTGGTAACCCTACATTTAGAAAGTTACACATGGTAACCCTCTACTTTATTGATACATATTAGCATGACCCTGTATTTGTATTCTGTCAATTATTCCGTTAAGTAGTTGACGGAAAATGGCGTAACGTGTTTGATTTTAAGTTTATTCTCTATGGTAATGTAACAACCCGGGTTTTTCAAAAGAGATAAAATATGATTAAAAAGGTTTTTAGGAAAATAAAGGTTTTAAAACTGAAATCACAGTGGCGGAAACACCGTGTAGCCCGGATTATTACTCAAACAAACTACTAAAACAAAACTGAAAGATAAAGAGTAGGCCTTGAGGCCTAACAAAATGGGTAGTAAATACCCCGTACAACCAAAACCAAACAAAAGTCCAAAGACCGAAAGAAAGTCTAAAACAAAACCAAGATACAAGTCCAAAAGTCTAATCAAGCCACATCTCTTCTAAGGTGTACACGGTCTCATCCTCGCATCCAACTCACTCAATCCCTTCTCGCGCATACCTATAAAAGAGAGGCAACAACCACAATCAGTGGGGAGTAACTAGGTGCTCCCCAGTCATATTTTAACATAACAAAATGCAAACAACAATGCAAACAAGCTCACCTGGCCTACGGCCTATACAAAAATACAACAACATGAACCACAACATACCACAAAGGAATCGACAGTACAATACAACAAAACATCATGGCACAACCAAGGTTGTGACCCAAACCATCTGCTCACAAGTCGATCCTTCTTCCAACCAATTGCGAGAGTAAGCGCGGAGAACTGGGTGAAGCAACAAGAATCACCCCGGGTGAAGCAACAAGAATCACCCAAACCCTATGGCATGAACAAAGAACAAGAAGTTCCTCAATAATCACAAGTCTAAATTTGGCCAAATTCCACCGAGCAACAAGAACGGTGACGACATAAATAACCATAGTCTCTAACCCTTCTGGTTGAGAACCCATGATAGCTCTAGCTAAACAACAAGAGTAGCCGAGGGGACCATGAGCGGTATCCGTCCATCCTAGGACGTTGTATCTCCTCACACATGTGCCAGAACAGTACCCATGTGCAAACTTAACCCAAGCATAAACCTGTTAACCTGTCTCCAATACTCCAACACAACCATACAACCATAACATCCATACTCATACACATACAAGTCACAATATCATCATAACCAACCATACATACGGAGTACAGTAAGATCAACATGCTTTACAAGTCATAGATTCAATTAACATGCATGCTCATAATTCATTATTTAGTGATCAAACAACGCATAGACCGATTCATTTTAGCGTAGTTAACATTGTGAGACATGCCAAGACTCTAACACGCGACAAACGAACCATTATACACACCCACACCACACGGCCAGAAAACACACACACGGTCAACACAACTCCACGTCCATTTCATGCAACCAACACCTTTCTCGTGTGACTCATCATTGACTCATGTGATTTTACCCATTAAAACATGCATACAAACCTTTTTAGACTTAATCAATCATCATATTCATAGTTTATCCTTAGGTGAATTATGCACACATCCTAATCCAATCATAACTAGCCAACAAAAAGGAAGAAAAACATGGGAAACAAGCACAAGGGCTTCGGCCCCATACAAAACATACGGCCAAAACAACACAACAACACCAACATGATTTCCATTGATTCATTAGCATGATTAGTGATTTAATATGATGATTATGCATGGAAACATGATTATGAGACAACCCTAGTATGAGGCCATTGATTCTAACATGAATTTGTAGGTACCGGGGTTTAACGGGGGACCACTCGACGTCTTGCTAAGGGCGTAAAGTTAAAAAGATTAAGTACAAAAAACCTTTAAAAACTGTTTTGGAGCCGCCACTAAATTATGAGGGAAATTTAGAACCCGCCTCCGTGTCCTCATGCTCAAAGACACGTCTTAGAGTTCAAGGCACGTCGACACCTATCCGTCTAAGGTTATTGTGAAACCAGATTCGGATTCGGGTGAGGGTACTTTTCTAAAGCATAAATCAAAATAATGTTTTTATGAAAGATCTTTTGGAAAAGCCTATCAAAAGATAGCCTCTACTAGACTTGAGAACAATGCAAAGAATGATACATGAGTCTAAGTAACCGCTACGTACAAGTGCGATATAAGAAATGTAAAATAATGCAAAAGAGATTGATTAAACCCTCAGTTAAGCATGCTTAACTTATTAACAAAAACAGTTCAGTTTAATGACGAATTCATTTAAAATAGTTTAGATGCAAGATGAGGATTTGCTAAAATGCATGCAGTAAAATAAAGTTCAATTAACCATTGATTTATTTTAAAGAGGTCAGTTGTTTATGCGACTTTGGAAGGGTGTTACGAATAGGGTGTGTATTCGAGGTGCATGGCCGCCTTATGCAAAGCAGACTTGCGTACCAAAGTCGGGGTGAGCCTAATGTAGGCCCTTGCTAGTCAAAGAAGTAAAGAGAACCTTAATCCATGTTTAGGATTAAGTATTACCTGTCTCAGATTAGGAAACCCAAAGACTTCGCTACAAGGGATGAATTCAACACTAGGAAAATGAAGAATTCTAGGTGTTTATGCGTGAGGCTTTTGTGAGAGAGAGAGTTGTGAAGGTGTGAATTGTGAATTGAATTGTGAAATTGTGTGTATATGTGAATGTGCTAAAACCTAAGAAGAAAGGTTGAGAGGAGAGGAGTTTATCATGTGTGAAAAACCTATGTTAATCGTCGAATGGGGGGTTGTATATATAGTGGAATAGCCGAGGGATTTTAGGAAACCCTAGAGGATAAAACCGGACGTAGGAATCGCAAGGAACCATGCGACCAGGAGGGCAAATCGCAAGGCCTTATGCGATTGCCCTTAGGAGCCGCAAGGCCCCTTGCGGCCAGACGTCAGCAAAACCTCCAGATTTCGTATTTCCTAATCCGATTTGCAATATTTCGACAATATCTTTTGCTATTTCTTTGCTTGCACTCCAAGTAGGCCGTGTATGGTCTTCTAGGGTTTGTGTGGGTGAGTTCTTGGACCTAGGGAAGCGGGCCAAGGACGGGTTTGGGCTCGGTTCTGGGCCCGAGCCCTGAAAATGTAAAAAGGGTGTATTTTGTGACATTTTGTGGAACAGGACATTCCGTGAGACTATCCTGGGTATTTGCCAATCCTAAAAGGTAGTTTTAGAGATTGGTCCTAAATTTAGGGATTTAGGAAGTTTGAACTGAACCTTGTTAGTGTAAAAGGATCAATTAGCTTATGTGTTTGGAAAGGAGTGCTGCATGCCGACAGGACTGAACTCCGAGACAAACTAGACTTTAGACCTAAGGACACTAAGAGTGATGACCCATAAAGAAACCTCATTTGCATTTAAAAACATTTAACTTGAATTCGTCATAGTTAGAACCATTTAAGTCAACATAAAAGCATGCAATAAAAGTCCATTTGTTACATCACCGGGTTTTTAAGTGAGGTACAGATTTGGGTATCTACAGAGCCCAGCTTGACTGAGCTTAGGACTAAAGCGAAAGTCAAACTATACGATAACATCAGGACCATTACGCCTCGATGTCATCGTGAATCTGAGCCTGTGGTCCATGGGTGAGACTAGGACTCGAGCCGGGCGATCAGGAGGGACAACATGTTTAGGGATCGTGACTGCCCTTGCATACCGTAAGGGCATGCCTTCGCTAAATACCTCTGCGTCTTTGTTGTTGTTGCTTGACCTCGCCTAAGAGTGTAAATGCTCGTGCCTTGCATCATGCTTCGTGCTAGCGCCTGGCTGGTGTTCATCTCAGAAAGAGTGCTTACGTCCACGGAATTATCGTCCGAGGAAAAATGCTCATGCTCATGTGTATACGCAAAGGTCGTGTATAGTGCTTCAAACTCGCTCAAGTGTGGCGGACTTTAGGTGACGCCTTATGTAGAAAAGCTTGCGATTCAAGAAAATACTTAGGCTCGAAATTAATCGAGCCCAAGGTGGAGAGTAAACGTGGAATAAAACATGCTCTGGAAATTGCCTTGTCGACTAGTGACTCTTCCGAAATCTCTTATCAATCTGGCTACTTGACTTGAACTCACTCGCACATGTCGCGCTTTCAAATCCGAAAAATTGAATCTGCGATTTGCTCTTCTAAAGATCTTCGCCTTCGCTTCTTGTTGGATTGTTGTTACTTCTGTGTCTTCGTCTTGTGTCTTGTAAATGTTCTTGTTTTAGCCATGAAACGTGGTATCATTACGATTCCTTTGGGTTCACTTGATACTGGTCTCTCGGACTTGGGATGTTTGGTGCTTGATCTAATGTTTGGGTGTTTGAATGTTTCGTGCACACGTGAAAGTATTATGCTTTTAGTGTGCATGCTCGTGTCTTGAGGCGATTCTGGAGGTGTCGCCAGCCGTGATTCGTTCTTGAGGCGATTCTGGAGGTGTCGCCAACCGTGATTCGTTCTTGAGGCGATTCTGGAGGTGTCGCCAGTCGTGATTTCTTCGGGCGTCGTGCGAAAAATTACCTTATTTTTCGGTGACAGAAACTTGAGGGCGTGATTTGTTCTTCGGGCGTCATTTCGCGAAAAATTACCTTATTTTTCGGTGACAGAAGCTTGAGGGGTGTATGGTGTGAGCCCCCAGTTTGACCGAGTTATGGTGTATAACGATGGTCAAACTTGGTGATAATGTTGTTCGATTGAAAGTCTTTTTGAGTTACCCCTCGAGTTTGACGAAGTTTTGTTTGAAAACTGAGTCAAAGTGTGATGAAATGTACTTGCTTTAAAGGTTCCCTCCTAGTTCGGCTTAACTTGGTTGGAATTAAGGCAAAGTGGTGTTGGCTTTTGGTGTTGGCTTTCTTTGACTGTTGGACTATGCTTTGGTGTAAAGGTAAGGTCAAGATTGTGACTATGCTTTTAATTTTGCCCCCTTAGTTTGGTTGAGTTTTGGTGTAAAAACTAAGTCAAACTTGAAATGTTCATTCTGTCCTTGAATGAAATGATGTTTTGGTGTGGGGTGTTGGTCGTGTTCTCGTAAAGTCGCCACGATTCCACGGTGTGTGGAATCAGACCAGCGTAGTTCGGTATTGCGTGAGCTAAGTCGAATCGTGAATTTGACTCGCTTTTGCTTCTAGGGTGTTATTGTCTTGAGGGTGTCTCTTATCAAGGCAGGGTGTTTATTTCGGCTTGGAGTGTTTTACGGATACCTTCGAGGTAGGGCATACTATCGAGGTAGGGTTTTTGCTTCGGCTTGTAAAATTTTGGGACGTCCGTGAAGGATATCTATTTTGTTGTACTTCGGATAGGAGTATAATCCTAAAATGGAGTGTCAGCCCCCAGTCTTCGTTGTAGATGTATAATGTATATCGCACTCATGGTGCATGAGTTGACCATAACTCTTGTGTGGCTTCCTAGTCTAAGGAGGTGAATGTGTTATCCGTCGATATTGGGGATATCGTAGATAAGCCCCCAGTCTTGAGGTTTGGTGGAAAGGGATGGGTTATTTCCACCGGGTATGATTTTTGTAAAGGGTGAACGACAGTTGTTCATTCGTCGTTTGGCTTGGGTACAATGTATCTTGTACTGTCAGGTGAGTGGTACCAACGTCTTTCAATAGGTTGTGTCTTGAACGGGTTGGATCCAATGGTGTATCCAATGTTGTTGGATAGGTTGTATCCAATGCCGTTGGATAGAGCGTGTTTTGTGTGATTGGGCATCTTGGGGTAGAGCATATCCAGCGTCGTTGGGCGTACTCCATGGGTTTGACTGCATTCTGAGCATCGTGAATGTCTGCTTGTGTCGTGCTTGATGTCTCCTTCGTCTCTTACTTGTACCTGCATGGTTAGTACTTAAAGAAAGAAAGTTTTTTTTTTGAAAATGCTTTCGCGTTTTTGGAAATGCCTTTTGTTTGAAGGAAAAATCATTTTTTGCAAAAGAAGATTTTGAAAATGCCGTTTTCGTAAAAGAAGATTTTGAAAAAGCTATTTTTGCAAAAGAGGATTCTGAAAAATGTTGTTTTAGCGAAAGAGGATTTCGAAAAATGTTGTTAAGAGTATTTTTGTTAATTTTTTTTTTAGAAAGTGCTTCCTAAAGTACGTTAATTTGGGAGTTGAGTTAATTTTTAGAAAGTATTTCCTAGAGTGCATTAAGTCAAATTTTTTGTTAGTTCACAACGAGTTCCTTCAAAGTGCGTTAACTTGAGTATTGAGTTAAGTTTTGAAAGGTGCTTCTTGTGGACGTGGATGAAGTGTTTCAAAGACAACGATAAATCGTGTTAAGAAAACGGGTGTTTTAGGTGTTTCAAAGATGAAGGTGAATCGTATGCGTGACTCGAAACTCGACATTGATAGGGATGTAAGTGACTGTGACACGTGCATCGATAAAGCCTCCGGCTTGGCGGCGTATGGTTGCTTCGGTGGCATGTTATTGTTCCTGCAAAATGAACAAGGTTAGACGAAAAAGCAGAGTACTACTCCTAGGTCTAGCACAACTTTGTCTCGACGTAGTCGTTTTAACGCCTCGACGAAGAAACAGTTTGCCTTGGATTTTTGTGGATTTTTGTGAGGATGTCCTTGACTTTGGAAGCTTTAGACATAAATTTGTAAAAGGGTTGGTTGAGCTCGGGTGAGCGGCCTACGTATCCGTGGGTACGGAATCAAACCTAGCGTAGTTCGAAAGGGTGACTTTTGTAAAATGTGTTTGTTTATGTGAAAAGGTGTTTATGTGGAAAGGTGCGTGTTTAAGGACCCGCCGGTCCAAAAGGGGTGTTTATGTGATTGACCTTGATACATTGCATCTTAAAGGTAGGTTCTCCTTAGTTGATCTTGGCCGCTTGTTTGTCACATCAAAGTCCAATTTGATGGAGAGGGGTCCTATTCCCCAACCTCGATAATTGGATGAACCATCGAAGTATGTAGCTTCTTCATTGATGTTGTAAATTCTGTCGTAGTGTCGATAATGGGCTCCTCTTTGATTGAGTAGTCCCTTGGTGTCAAATTCGGCTTAGAGCAATGTCCATCGTGCCATATGTCCTTTTGGCACGGGTTCCTTGAAGAGGTATTAGACTGGGTCCATTTTTGAGTAGACCTTTGTTCACTTAGCCACTTGTTTTATTGACTTTCGGGCATTGTTTTTGTTGTTTTTGTCCCTTTCTTTAAAGACTTTGAGACTTCTTGATTTCTTGAAGACTTTGAGATTTGTTTCCTTTTTGACTTCTTGGAAACTTTGAGATTTGTTTCCTTTTGACTTTGCTCTTTTTGCCGTTGTTTTCACTTCTGATTGTATCCCTCTTGAGAATTCGTCGGGCCCTTTGTGAATTGGGCTCGAGCTTCGACTTTGCTAAACCTTGCGGTGGGAAGGTTGCATGTGATCATGTGTCTATCACGCCGGGCTCCTCTGACAAGTTCGTTTGCTTATTAGGCACGCGATCGAGTACACGGAGGGCGATCCAGGAATACTCATGCTTTTGGTCGCGATCAAATTCATGACCACTGTGGAGCTCCAAATTAATGGACCCTCCTCCAGAAGCAGCGGAGTAGTAGACCACAAGCAGACTACCGAACCGTAAGTGTCTAGTGGTCGAAATCCTTCTTGTTCTTGTCTTGTATTGATGTTGACTTGGACCTTCGTAGCCGGCCTAGATCTCCCTTGGATAGCTACTCCCAGGATGCAATGTATACTGGTGTAAAATGTGTTTTGTATGAAAAAGATGGGTAAAAAAAAAAAGAAGTTGGGTTGTTAGCAAACTTATCCCTTTATCGATTTGTTAAAATGTCGTATGTCGAAGACTTGACTGTTCTAGACTGACGGAGTTGGACTCAATGCTTAAAAACTTGACCCATATTGATAAGACTCGAGCTGCTTGAGATCCGCCAAATCGTTGATGGTGCTTGAATGGACGCCTTGTCGGTTGCTTCGTGATGCACGTGTCGTGGGTACACGTCGATGCCCTTGGTATCGAGACTCGATTAACGCATACTTTGATTCGATTTTGTCTTTGAAACGGTTTGAGAGTGAAAGGGTGTTTCGAGTTGAAATGCGTTGTCGCATTTCGACTGCGGCCAGAGGTGTACTTAGATTGAACCTAAAGGCCTTGTTGTTGGGTTGTGATGTGGAACGAGAATCGGTCCGAGGTAGTGTTAAGCTACTCGAATCGAGGGTGGTTCGAAATGCGATGGAAACCAGAGTGCCTGCTTTCATGCATCGCGTTTCAAGGAAGAGTTATACCGAAGCGAGTATGAGTCACTTGGTCCAACATAAAAAGTCCACGGGATTGCGGTTGCACATTCCCGGGTTTTGTGCTTTTGCAAAAAGAGGGATGCTAGATCCTAAAAGGCTTCGGGCTAGGGAAGACTTCTGAAAATGTTTATTTCGAAAGGGGTGTAAAAAGGAAAAGGCCTCGAGCCGTTTGATTTATTTTGTGAAAATCCTCGAGAATGGATTGACATTCTCGGGTTTGAAGAGAATTTTGTGATAAAAGGGTTGTGAAGACCGCGAGTCATGCGGCCGATTTTGAGCTAGAAATGTTTTAAAACGTTTCATGCTCGACGATGTTTTATGTTCTGTGATTGAAACCTATAGGTTCATGCTAGAGGTGTGTTGCTAAGATCCTATTGGTGGATGCTCGAAATGGCGTTAAGCTATTTGAGTCGAAGGTGTCAAAATGCGATGAGGACGAGCTTGCTCGTCCACATGAATTTTGTCAAGGGAGAAATGGATCGAGGTGGTTTGAGCCCTTCGATCCAATGCTAGAATCCACAAGATTGGGCTTGGCCATTCTTGGGTTTGGCGAGGGATGCTACTTACTGGGCTAGTTTTAGAAAGCTAGGTTCGAGGAAGCCAAGGGCCGTGAGTTTGCTTTGAAAGGCTCACCAAGAATGTGTCCTTATTCTTGGGTTATGCTTTGTGAAAAAGCATGCGATAAATGGGTTAGGATAACCATAGGTTATTTAATCCATTTATGTTTTCAAAGGCTTAGGGAGAGTGTGTTATGTTTGTTTTTAATTAACGATTGTTCACTCGTTAGTTCATTTTTATCGCATGGATTTATATGCTGTGTTGTTTAATTTTTGCTTGTTGTTCATTGTTTGTTTGTTTGTTTTTAGCTTGAGACGAGACATAAGCAAACTTATTCGTATTATTCATTAAAGAAGAATTGTTCGACAAATGAGAAGAGCTGGAGCTAGCCTCCGAAAAGTCTAATGCTACAATTAGAAGGTGGGTCGACAGATGACCCGACGTCTAAAGGGTTAGATCCTAAAGAGATTTGTTCTTCTTTGCGTTCGCCAACGCCTCCGTTCTTGCCAACTTCCTTTTAAGTCGTGATGGCTTGTATTTCATAGGCGCATCTTCGCTTGTCAGTTTGTTCTCAATGCCTGTGCTAGGGATTGAGTTGTTTTCGGGCGTGACGAAGTCTGAGTGATCTATGGGAGGAAGTGGTCCTCTGAAGATCGTGTGGTTGTATGGAGGGTGATCTTTGTTGGATGGTTTGGGCTGTATGGTAAAAGAGTTAATCGTTTCTTCACCTTGGATCGTGGCTTGGTTGAACATAGGCCATTCATCCCCTTTATCGTTGAACGGAGCGCCAATGGTTTGATTGTCGCTCGGTTTGATATTGTTGAAGCAGTTCATAATGGGAGGTGATCCCACGAAGATTGTGCGGTCGGCGAAAGGGTTGTCGTCGTTGGGCGGCTTGGACGGTTGAGACGGTCTGTCGAGCTTTCCTTGGTCGATGAGATCTTGGATGGCGTGCTTCAATTTGAAGCAGTTTTCTGTGTCGTGACCTTTGCCTCTGTGGTATGCACAGTAAGCATTTGGGTTCCAAAGTTGTGGCTTTTTGTCTTCGGGTGGCTCGTCGGTAGGCCCGATTGGTTGTAGGTAGTTGTTTTCAACCAATCTATGGAATGCCCTAGTGTAAGGCATGAAGCTCATGTAGCTTTTGGTTGCAAATGCGTCAAGGCTGTCCATAGTGCAGTTTTCCTTACTCTTGGTCGCGTGAGGAGATTTTGGTGAGTTATCTTGGTAGGTATTTCCGGTGTATCTGGCCATGGCACTAGTCCTAAAGTCGTCTTCAATTTGAGTGCCGACCCTGATGAGTTGTTTAAAGTCTTGGATGTTGCTGTACCGCATGTATAACTGATACACGGGTCGCAGATTGTTTATGAACTTAGGCACAAGTTCGTCCTCATGCGGACGATTTGGCATTTGTGCGCTTAGCTTTTCCCATCGAGAGAGATACTCGGTGAATCCTTCGTCGTCTCGTTGGTTAAGGGCCTCGAGAGTGTGGATCGAGACAGGTTCGGTGGTCTTGTCCTTGATACGCTGTTCCAAACGCTTTATCTCGGTCATGTGGTGGTTCAGCAGGCGCTCGAGGTCGTCAGTCAGCTTGGTGACTTGTTCACGGAGTGCGTTAACATCATCATTGCCGGCCATTCTTCGGGTACAGGTTTGTTTCTGGTGGGGAATGTAGTTCTGGGCGTAGGGAGTATCTAGTTGAAACCTACATTTAGATGGAGTTCATCAGCTATATGACAGACCCAACTTGACACATTCGTTTGTATGTTTAGCTCGTTTCTTTTAGAAAAATTCTTTTAAGCTTTGAAAAAGAAGGGAGTTCTTCGAAAATATTTGAGCTAGGAGTGTTTTGGAGACAAGATCACAGACGCATTTTGTCTCGATGTTGAAAGGCTTCGTTTTGCATCCACTTAGCCCGAGTGACAGTATTTTGTCGTGGGGTAAAGTTGGGTGCGTAAAAGGGAATCAACTCGGGTTTAGCCAAGTCGAGGGTGTTAAAAAGGATTTAAGCCGTGAAGCTTGGAGAATGAAATCCACGAGTTGGGGGTTGAAAAGCCTCGACTCGGGTTTTGCTAGTTTTGTAAAAAAGGGAAATTTGAAAATGTTTATTTCAGAAATTTCGCGAGAGTTTTGTTTGTAAAAAGGTTAGACGTTAGTTGTAGAATGTTAGTTGTAAAACGTTAGATGTTAGTTGTAAAATGTTAATTGTAAAAAGTTAGATGTTATTTGTAAAATGTTAATTGTAAAAAGTTAGATGTTAGTTGTAAAATGTTAATTGTAAAAAGTTAGATGTTAGTTGTAAAATGTTAGTTGTTAGTTGTTAGGTTCATTTATACCTTGAAAATTTTGAGTGAGTTTTCGGAGATATGCAATGCAAATGAATTTTGAAAAAGACTATATTGTATAGCCTCGCAATCGTACGTATGACTCTTGGTCGTTTGGTCAAGTCTCAGATGCCCAACTGATTTGAGTACGCTTTGGCGGGTGCTTTTAGCCCTTCGCCCACACAAGATAACGTGTAGGATCTGAAGGAAGCCACTGGCGGTCAAATCAGTTTGCTACGGCAAGCCGTGGAGGGGTGAGAGGAAGGTTAGTCCAGTACGTGCCTCGTCGAATGGACGATGCCTGCGTTTGGAACCACCTCTCGGGGTGTTGGTGTGTGAATCCGACTAGATTCGACTCTAACGGATATGCTTAAACTCATGCATGTTGATTGTTCTCAAGTCGTTCAAGTCTCATTTTTATTTTTAAAAGGAAAAACTAGTTTTAGTTTTAAAAATAAAACCTATCCCCAGCGGAGTCGCCAACTGTAGGTACCGGGGTTTAACGGGGGACCACTCGACGTCTTGCTAAGGGCGTAAAGTTAAAAAGATTAAGTACAAAAAACCTTTAAAAACTGTTTTGGAGCCGCCACTAAATTATGAGGGAAATTTAGAACCCGCCTCCGTGTCCTCATGCTCAAAGACACGTCTTAGAGTTCAAGGCACGTCGACACCTATCCGTCTAAGGTTATTGTGAAACCAGATTCGGATTCGGGTGAGGGTACTTTTCTAAAGCATAAATCAAAATAATGTTTTTATGAAAGATCTTTTGGAAAAGCCTATCAAAAGATAGCCTCTACTAGACTTGAGAACAATGCAAAGAATGATACATGAGTCTAAGTAACCGCTACGTACAAGTGCGATATAAGAAATGTAAAATAATGCAAAAGAGATTAATTAAACCCTCAGTTAAGCATGCTTAACTTATTAACAAAAACAGTTCAGTTTAATGACGAATTCATTTAAAATAGTTTAGATGCAAGATGAGGATTTGCTAAAATGCATGCAGTAAAATAAAGTTCAATTAACCATTGATTTATTTTAAAGAGGTCAGTTGTTTATGCGACTTTGGAAGGGTGTTACGAATAGGGTGTGTATTCGAGGTGCATGGCCGCCTTATGCAAAGCGAGACTTGCGTACCAAAGCTGGAGTGAGCCTAATGTAGGCCCTTGCTAGTCAAAGAAGTAAAGAGAACCTTAATCCATGTTTAGGATTAAGTATTACTGTCTCAGATTAGGAAACCCATGAAAGACTTCGCTTCAAAGGATGAATTCAACACTAGGAAAATGAAGAATTCTAGGTGTTTATGCGTGAGGCTTTTGTGAGAGAGAGAGTTGTGAAGGTGTGAATTATGAATTGAATTGTGAAATTGTGTGTATATGTGAATGTGCTAAAACCTAAGAAGAAAGGTTGAGAGGAGAGGAGTTTATCATGTGTGAAAAACCTATGTTAATCGTCGAATGGGGGGTTGTATATATAGTGGAATAGCCGAGGGATTTTAGGAAACCCTAGAGGATAAAACCGGACGTAGGAATCGCAAGGAACCATGCGACCAGGAGGGCAAATCGCAAGGCCTTATGCGATTGCCCTTAGGAGCCGCAAGGCCCCTTGCGGCTCGTACGTCGGGCAAAACCTCCAGATTTCGTATTTCCCTAATCCGATTTGCAATATTTCGACAATATCTTTTGCTATTTCTTTGCTTGCACTCCAAGTAGGCCGTGTATGGTCTTCTAGGGTTTGTGTGGGTGAGTTCTTGGACCTAGGGAAGCGGGCCAAGGACGGGTTTGGGCTCGGTTCTGGGCCCGAGCCCTGAAAATGTAAAAAGGGTGTATTTTGTGACATTTTGTGGAACAGGACATTCCGTGAGACTATCCTGGGTATTTGCCAATCCTAAAAGGTAGTTTTAGAGATTGGTCCTAAATTTAGGGATTTAGGAAGTTTGAACTGAACCTTGTTAGTGTAAAAGGATCAATTAGCTTATGTGTTTGGAAAGGAGTGCGCGCATGCCGATTAGGACCTGAACCTGAGACAAACTAGACTCTAGACCTAAGGACACTAAGAGTGATGACCCATAAAGAAACCTCATTTGCATTTAAAAACATTTAACTTGAATTCGTCATAGTTAGAACCATTTAAGTCAACATAAAAGCATGCAATAAAAGTCCATTTGTTACATCACTGGGTTTTTGGCGGGAGGTACAGATTTGGGTATCTACAGAATTCAATGATAAAACAACAACCAAACATCATGATTTTGCACCCAAACAATAGATCAACAACATGAAGGCCTCATACAAGTTAAAATACAACTAGATCACACCTAGTTTCCTTTGTAGAGAACCAAAATCGTCCTACTCCTCCTCCTCTTCAACTAGGATGGTATCTCCTTCTTCAAACCCTTCTTCTCCTTTGATGATCCAAGCCAAACAAGCAAATAATGAATACACACAACATAACACATAAAATAACAAGAAACCAAAAATAAAAAGAGAGAAAAAGAAGATCATACACCAAGGAAAAAGGCTAGGAAAGACTTAGGATGACAAGGGAGAAAGCTTGGAAGTGCAACAATGGTGTTTGAATGTATTTTGGAGAGATATTTTGAGAGATAAAGGAGAATGAATGTGGATGGAAATGAGGAATGAGAGATTAAGGAGTGAAATCAGATTATTAGGTTGCTTAGATTAGGAGATCACAAGATATAATTATGCCTTGATAAGAAAGCTAACTAAGAAACCCTAAACCCAACTCGTCCAAAGGAAATTTCGGTTCGGTCCAAGTTGGGCCGGTCCAAACTAGCTTCTGAAAATTTGGCGATTCTGACGGCGTCGGAAAAATACGCAGCTTTAGCCTTTTGAATCACCTGAATCGGAGTTCGTATGAGGAAATTACACCGCTTTTAGCTAAATTACTTCAGTATTTAAATTTACGACTACAGAGTAGCTTATCCATGCGACAAGTGAACTGATTTTCTCGAGCTAAAAGAAATGAGGAAATCAAGAGAAATAATTTACGAATATAAATGAGACAAATAATAAATATTAGGAAAAGTCGGGGTGTTACAAGTAACCTTGTGTTTTAAAAAAAAATCTACATGGTAACCTTATTTTTTGTATGAAACACACACACTTAAAACAACACATTAAATTAATTTGTTTTTCTCTCATTTTCACTTGATCACATTATTAAATGTCAAACTTCAACCATGAGTGTTCGAAAAACGTTACATCTCTTTTATTTCGCTCAAGTAATTTTTTTTTTGCTTAGAAATTTAGAGGAAATTATTATGGAGATGTTTTAAGACTCATTTATACGAAAAACAACAAGCGAATGTATTTGATAGAAATAATTTTGTTTGGGATGGCTCACTTTCTTCATCTTCTCTTATCTACATCGTAAATAATTTAGTATTATTCCTTGGAACTCGTTCATTAGTTGATTGAGAAATTTGACCGAGTGAACCTTAATCAAGAAGAGACAAATGATCTACTACTTCGGCTCTGGAAACCTCCAATAATGTAATATATAACATCGATGAGGTGAAAATTGAAATATATAGTTCACCCTCAACTGCCCAAGCATGAGCGTATGAAAAAAAATACTCCGGTACAATAATAGAGTGAAAAATGAGGGATTATGGATTAATTTCATGAGTATGTTTTTATGCATGCGTGTTTTGTACAAAATAATAAGGTTACCATGTATAATTTTTAAAAACACAGGGTTACCATACAGAAAAACTCAAAATCAAACACGCCACGTCACTTTCCGTTAACTATTTAACGGAATAATTGACGGAATACAAGTTCAGGGTTATGCTAATATGTATTAATAGAGTATAGGGTTATCGTGTGTAACTTTCTAAAAGTAGGGTTACCACGTAGAATCTCGAAAAACACAGGGTCACCACGTAGAAAAACCCTTTTTTTTTTTAATAAAAAATAACGGTTAAATAAAAAACCGTTATTTAAAGTCTACATTAAAAACAACGCATTTTTTACAAAAACCGTTATTTTTAGTTTTTAATCAAAAATAACGGTTTATTTGGAAAAACCGTTATTTAAAGTCCACATTAAAAACAACGCATTTTTTACAAAAACCGTTATTTTTAGTTGAACCGTTGTTTATAGTTTTTTTGCGTTGTTTTTGATGATGAGTTTGATTTGGCGCCCTTACTTTTAACAATGGATATTTATTGTTCGTTGTTTTTAATACTATAAACAACGCAAAACCATAATTGGTGTTGTTTCTTTGCCGTTGTGGATGCTCATATTTGTAGTAGTGAAGATATAGTCTGAACTATATTGCATTCAATTATTATATTTTTCGAATATCATAAAGTGTTATAATACTATGTACAAGTAAATTTTTTTTACCGGCTTTATAGATTGGAAGTATTGTGGTTGTTATTGTAGTGAATGTTACAAAATGAAATGGGCAATATAGGAATTATATACAAATAATGGTGGAATTAAAGTGATACAACCAAACAAAACATGGGAAAGTAATTCATTGGAAATTGTAATTACCTCATTGCAACCAAACAGTATTTTGTCAATTCATGGGAATTGTGTATAGGAAATTAATTCATGGGAAAATTAATTTCCTATAGGAATGTAATTCTTATGTCAACCAAACAAGCACTAATTGTAAAATCAACTAGGAAAACATTTCTCTAAATGGAAATAATTTGGGTAGTGATAAATCCACGGACACAACCTCCTCTTCCACGGGATTTCACATGCAAATCCAAAAAAAAGTTGGTGGGACCCATTATCCACTAAGAACAAAGTACCTTGGCTGAGTATATTTCCCTGTGGAATAATAAGCATCCAATAATTTTCCCTCATTTCCCGCCCAAACACTCCCATAGCATTTTATAAATTTTATAAATTCACTTAAAAATATACCTCCCACGAATCGAACTCCTGACCCAAGCACTCCCGCCCTTCACATCAATCTATTATAGTATTACCAACTACACAACATAATTTTGATGTTTATTATTATTAATCAAATTACTATAAACATGATATAAACTAAAAAAGATTATCTTCTCAAAATCTTCTCAAAATATATAAATATATCACGATTAACATGATTATTTACTATATATAAATCTCAAAATCTTCTCTAAATATATAAATATATCACGATTAACATGATTATTTACTATATTTAATTTGTGCACTATTACTTTAGAAATATTTGTTAGGATAAAATAAACAGAAAATACAAAATAGTACAAGCTATAAACGGAATAATACAAAATAGTACAAGCTTTAAAATATAACCATATAATATAATAATATATCTACTATATTTAAATTTTCACTCATATAATATAATAATATATCTACTATATTTAAATTTGCACTCTATTACTTTAGACATATTTACTAGGATAATAAATGAAATAATACAAAAGAGTATAATTTACTATTATTACTATTCAAAATATAATGCAAAAGTTACGATTATATACTATTCAATTCTCTACTATATTTAAATTTGTACTCTATTACTTTAGAAATATTTACTATGATAATAAACGGAATAATATAGGATTATTTAACATGAATAATCCGAACTATTGACCATATTCCACAAATAATCCAAACTTAAATTAATCCGAAAATAATCTCATCTATTTGATAACCCTTCCAATAATATACTAATTGACCTACTACTTGTTTAACCGGTAACTCTCAATCTCAAAGCCATCTTCTTCCTCACTATTCTTGAATCTTAATTGCATACTCAAAAAATTAGAGAAAATTTACTACAAAAAATTCCTCAAATCAGTTTAATGTAATCAAAGGTGGGCTCGAAAATGGAGGGAGGTTTGTGAATTGAAGTCATGGTGGTTGAGCCAATGGCGATGAGCAGAAGCGGCGGTTTCCACTTCGATCAGGTAAGCTTCGGGCCATTAATGGCGGTACATATCTGAAAGAGAGACAAAGATGAGGGTGTTGGTATTCACGCGGCACGCAGTCCGAGGTAGTGCCGGGAAGATGATGGCCGCTGAGGGACGACGACGAGGTCCAAGGTTGTGTCGGTTCAAGGGTGCATCTGTCGTCATTAGTTTAGGGATGATGTATCTGTTTTTTTGGTACATAACTTATGGTAATACAAGGGGGTTTAATGGAGGAATGTAAGGAAGAAGATAGTGCAAATTGAAGAGGGTAGGGGATAAAGTTTAGCTAAGAAAAACACTTGAAGTAAACTGGTCCCACTTTTTTCTCACCTACAATTTCCTGTAAAAATTGGAATGAGTATGTTATTGGAAGAGTAATTGACTACTTAGGATTTTTGTGAGATTAAATCGAGTTGGGATTATTTATGGAATATGAGTAATACTTGGGATTATTCTTGTTAAATAGTCCAATAATATAAAAGAGTACAACCTTAAAATATAAGCATATAATATATCTACTATATTTAAATTTGTATTTTGTTACTTTAGAAATATTTACTAGGATAATAAATGGAATAATACAAAAGAGTATAATTTATTTACTATTATTACTATTTAAAATATAATGCAAAAAATATGTTGGAAAACCAATATATTCAATATATTTTATGCTTTTCTTTTGGGGGTGTTTATTAGCTATGTAACCCTTAATTTGTTGAATTGATAAAGTGACACTTAATGTTAGCTTAATTTTATCAATTTCTCTAAGTGAAATAGGTGTCTTAGGTAAGAATCATAAGGTAATTGCTTTTCACATTTGTTTTAATGAGTAATCCGTAATTCCGATTTTTTATATGTATTTATAATAAATCATTATTGGTTGAAATTCTAACTTCTAATATAAATAATAAATTTGACAATTCTAAACAAATACTACATATAATAGGTTTTAGATAAAAATATAATAATTTTATATTTAAAAAAGTTTATTAAATAACTCCCGAAAAAATAAAATTTATTACAAACAACTATGTATTACCGTGCAAGTGCACGGGCACTACACTAGTATAGTGATAATTATCATCCAAAATCATATGTTCATTATTTTTGACGTGTATGCCAACTCTGAACAAATTAATTTGCTTTTTTTCAAAGTTAACCGTCATAGATAAAAATTTCATTTATGCATGTTACATATAAATAAAAGATAAACTCATGCAACGTATTCCCTCCCTTTCCATTTTATTAAAATACCCCTCACAATGAATATAAAATTGAAAGAACACAATAAATGAGAGGGAGTATGATTTTAATTATAACAATTCAATTAACTGTAGTATTGAATTATAGGACTTGAATTGAAGATTGGAGTATATCATTTTTATCTTTTTCAGTCAATAGACTCAATATCTACAAGTATGAGTGATCGATAAGATAATTTTTCTCATATATAGAGTATTATACAATGAATAATTGAATATAGATTTTTATATAAAGAATAGCAATTTGAAAATAAATGGGAAAGAAAGGTATTAATTGACACGTAATTTGACCCTAACCCAACCCGAGCTCCTACAAATCGACCCATATTGATCTGTATTTCGAAAACCTAAAATACACTCGACACGTAATCCGCTCGTTCGTCCCATTTGACAGGTGTACTAAAAAGGTAACTTAAACAATTAGTCATGATTGTCAATAAACGGAATACTCCAAATTAGTAAACGATCTATAACAATAAATCAAAGAAATTGTTTTATAACATAGTAAGGCCCTATTCTTTTGAACTTTTCAATTTTAAAATGGGGTAAGTGTAAATTTAGCCTAAACATAAAAAAAAATTATGGATTAATTTCTACAAAGTTTAGTCCAAAGCGTGATTTTGGTGCAGAAAAGTGGATGCACTAACACGTAACTTTTCATTTCATCTAACCTAAATTTTTGAGTTGAGATTCTCTGTCTCACTTTATATTCCATCTTGTATCTCACTACATTCTCCTTTGAACAATGATCAATTAATCATACTCCCTCTATTTCATTGAAAAAGTCCCATGGGCTTTTTTACAAATTTTAAGGAAAATAAAAAGTTAAGAGTAATATTGATAGTTTGGTTGAGTGGAGTCCATTTTAAAGGATAAAATGTGTGGTATTTTGGTAAAATGAATATATTAGTAGGGGTAAAAGTGTTATTTTGATTGTATAAAGTTGTCCTAAATAATAATGGGGCTAAATGAGTGAAATTGCCGAAAAAGAAAAGTGGAACTAATTGAGTGAAATAGAGGGAGTACATCATTAGTATTTTGATCATCATTCTTATTATGTGTTAAAAGATTAACTAAATGAGACACAAAATGAGACACCAAAGTGAAACGAAGGATCCGAACTATAAATTTTGAGGATTGCTATCTAACTTGTCTTCTACCTCTTCTCTAATAATCGATTTCAATAATATATTTCGTATTTTCTTGTATGGTCCCATTGTTCAATATATCCAATATTTTACTCCCTCCATCACACTTTACTTGTCCCCTTTTATTAAAATGTTAGATTTAAGAAACTTAGAAAAAAGCCATAATCAACCCTTAATTTTCATAACATTTACATATAATTCCAAATTTACCCTTATACACTAATATGGGTGGGAGACTTTAAATGTAGCCTTCAAATAAAAACACAAGGGCTTGCATTTCTTGGACTTGAGTTAATACAAGGGTAATTTAGTCATTTTTCCAAAAGGGACAATTAAATTGGGATTTTTTTTAAAACCAAAAGGAGACAAGTAAAGTGGAATGGAGGGAGTATAAAAAACTCTGCAAAAAGAGACTTTTCAAAAGAAACTGTCGATAATATTTGTCGTAAATTTTAAGCTGGCTACCCCAAAAACGTAAATTTGGTGCGGGAGCTGGCAAAAAAAAAAAAAAAAAAAAAAAAAAAAAAGTAAATTTGGTGCGGGAGAGTGGAGCAAACTCCAGATCTGCCTGCCTTCATTGCTGCAAGTTCTGAGTTATTACTCACAACACTGCACATTATCACCTAAAAATCTAAAATCCTCAAATAAACCGCCATTTTTTTCAACAATTCCTTCTTCATTTCCCTAATTTCGATATTTTTTGTCGATTTAGTTCAAATTCGATCAAAATTCCAAGATGATGTCCGGAAATTACACTTCGATTGATAATCAGAAAGTCTCTGGATCTGTTCCGGTAATCACTCTTCTTCCCTAAATCTTTGATTTTTCATTTTAATTTTTACTGTTATTCACTTTGATTACAGTCGATTTTTTAAGCATTTTGATGCGGAGATCTGACGATGATGCGTTGATTTTTTCAGGCAGTTTCTGATTCGAGTCATGTCGCCGTCAAATTCGCCGGTACTTCATCTGTGTTCGATTAATTTTATTATTATTTTTTAAAGTCTGATTGTTGTTTGGATGCATTATTTTGATATCTATTGCTGAGTAATTGTTCAATTTGGCGGAAATAGATTCAAATCTGCAGACATTTCCGCCGTCGGAAGCTCAGGGGAAGATCTCCGGTGGTGGCCGACCTCCTCGTGACGCTGACGGTATATTCTGTTTAAATTTCTGATAACTCGTCTTTGTAACATCAATATTTAGGTTATACATTGGTAAATATATCGTGTTTGATTAGCTAAGTCTCTTGTAGAATCGTAAGAAATTGTGTTGTTTCACATTCTAAAGCCGTGTTACACGAGTACAAGTGAAGTGTTTTGGTATGAAAGTGTTCACGCTAACTTGCTGATTGTAGCTGCTGAAAATTTTGCAATTTCTAGCATGGTTTCGAGTGAGTATATTCGATTTAAAGTGTTTCTCCAGTTATGATTAGAACCTGAGAGCTACAAAACGACAATGTACGTCATGTGTTTGAGTGTGGAAGTTTATAGTGTTAGGCTTAGCTACAGTGAGAAATACCATATAGAAAACGTCGTTTGCTCCTTGTTTAGATGGAGGGATTTGGAAGGAACGAGATGAGGACATATTAACTTGTTTGATAATTCTATCATCATTGGAGGTAACAAAAATGTTACTAGAACACGAACATTATTCAAAATTAAAGCGAATGTTGCTTTAACTTTTATGTTCAAGTTGTTAGTGTCCATTTGGTATTGGTTGTTTATTGGCATTTTTTTCTAAGAGAAAAATCACACTCGAAGCACTGAAGATGCAACACCGACACATCTTAAGATTACACAAGAATTAAGATGTTCGTTGATCACTAGTTGTTGCTACAGACACTGAAGAGCTTCCAAAGTTAAGGCGGCTGTTTCAGTCTTGTTTCTAGTCCGTGTATTACTCGGCTGTCAAAATGTGCGGTTTCACTTTCTGTAAAAGGTTTTTGAGAAGTAGAAAAGGAGATATGAGAGGTCAAAAGTCTCTGGCTTCTCTTGTACGCAAGGCTCTTTATCCCCTTTTTTTGTTGAGTGAAAATTATTGTCATAAATTGATATTTAAGACTTGGTGAAAATTATTACCCCTTGAAATGTTATTACGGAAATTCATATTGTGTTTTGACATGGTTAGTCGGTGACACACTTACTCTTGCTCCTACTTAATGTTACAGATACATTTTCAAGACCAGGAGGTGGTTCGGATGAGCCTCAGACAGGTGGTTGGTTTAGGGCCTTTAGTGTTGCTGCCTATAAACCATATTTCGATGTTGATACGTCTGATGTGTTGGAGAGGATCAAGGAATCACTTCTTCCATGGAAAGGGACATTCACGGAAATGACTTCCAACAACCCAGATTTGTAAGTTGGTTGACATTGTTATAATCAGGATCTCTGTGATTTATGCACTTTATAATCAACTGGCATTTGTATCCCAGATGTGCGTTCTAAAAAATTTATTTGGAAATATCGTTGTGAAACTTTAAAAAACCATTACGCTGAAGACTATTATACGGGTATTGCTTGAAATGAGTACTCATGTCCTGTGGTGTGACCGGCAAATATATGCCAAAATGCCATGTGACGCTTGTCTACACACATGCAGTGCAACTCTTTTGTTTTGCCTCACAGCTATGTGGATTTTTGTTTTTTCGCGTATTGTGTCTTGCGACCACTGTCATACGCGTACGACGAGCAATCTAGGGCTAAAAAGTGACCACAACCAAGGTGACCACATTAATACCTCTAAAAGTGGTCACTTAAGCATCAATGTTGTCACCATATTCATTGAAGTGGTCACTTTGAAGTCCCAGAGAGGAGTGTTATCCATGACATCAACTGGGGCTTAATTTTCTCGTTCGGCTTAGATCAATTTCTAACATATACTAATTGTTTGAACTTGTTTTACGCGTTTTACAGGTATGGACCGTTTTGGATATGCACTACATTAATATTCATAGCTGCCTCTATCGGTACATTCGTGACATATGTGTCCCACAAGCTTCAAAGCAAAGACTGGAACTACGACATAAGCATGGTGACGTGGTCGGCTGGTTTATTCTATGGCTATGTCACCCTTGTTCCTCTGTGTCTCTATGTCGTCCTAAAGTACTTCTCAGCACCATCTGGCTTTGTCCAACTACTCTGCTTATATGGATACTCACTCTTTGTGTTTATTCCTGCCTTGGTGAGCTCTTCTCAATTTATTCTATTTCTTTAAAATTTTCAAGGCTTCAAGATGAAATTGACCTGTTAAGTATCAGAAATTCGGAATTCCTATGACAGTTGAACCAACCATGTTTTTACTCGAATCTTCCAAATACACAGTTATGTGACCAAGTGATTAGGTTGACCTGAGAAGCGACCAGACTCGTATCGACCAATAGACCTAATCAAGTACTATAAATGACTAATTTGAGTCAAAATCTTGACCCAAAATACCCAACTAATTTGAGTCAAAATCTAGCTCAGGAGAACCCTATCGGAAAACGTCATTTGGCAGATAAGTTTTCCGATTAGAAGGAAAGTAATGCGTGCTCATATAAGGGTTGTTCTTTAGTTCAATGTAGATAATTTATTATTCCGTAAGTAACATCGTATAAGTGAACACATGAGTAACATGTATTGTTGACAGTTTTTCTTACGCCAGCTTATTTGTTGATCCAAATCCTGATGAGTGTCATTATGCTTTAACTGCAGTGCTTGTCTGTAGTACCCTTGGAAATATTTAGATGGGTACTTGCTGGCGTTGCTGGATTTATGTCTGCGTCTTTTGTCGCTCTCAATCTCAAAGCCCACATCGCATCAGCCGGTGAGAGGTGGTTCCTCATCGTGGTCGCAATCTTCCTTTTGCAAGTTGCCTTGGCTCTTGCACTCAAAATCTATCTTTTTACCGTAGCGGTGTAAGTTTGGATTAGTCAAGAGTTGGAATGAATATAACCTAGCACTTATACTCACAGATGAACAGTTTAGAAATATCCATCAATTGTTGAGACATCTTGTGTTCAATGTTCATTCATTTTTGAAATACACATTGAAATGATATTGTAACCGAGTTTGCCCATCGTACCCTTTTGTAAATTTCAATTCGACAACAAATGAACATGGTACACGCCATTTACTACTTTGGCCCTCTATATGACCGTGGTTCCTCTTTATGAGTCTGTGATCCATCTAACTGCTTAAGGCTCCCTCACTTATTTTGATAAATTGCTAACTTACTAGCGCATAAACGACATTATGAACTAATTCACTCAATCTTGAGCAATAAAGGGAGAACAATTCAGAACACAAGATTATAACAAAGTTCTAAATCAAGTGCGGTAATTCAGTACACCAGATGAGAAAAGGTGTACAAAAATACTCAAATGTTTCAAGCCAGCGACAATTCCGTGTAGTGTAAATAAATCAGAACATTAATTAACTGAGTTTGTAGTGTTGTCAAAACTAAGACCTAAGAAGCTTCCACACTCCGGCACTTAAATCGGACTTTGGAGACATTAGGCTTTAGATTTCTTCTTCTTGGCATCGGAAGCTGGGACCGGTTTGTTTTTAAATGGTAAAAAGGTCTTTCCGCCCATGAATGGTCTTAAAACTTCGGGTATCTCAACACCATCTTCCTTTTGATACGTCTCCAGAATACAACATAGAGTCCTTTCGGTTGCTGTCAGGGTGGAGTTCAGCAGATGCACGTACTGTTTGTTCTGGTCATTGCTCTGCACACATATTCAGTTAAACAAATCAGAGCTAGTTTCGAGCCTCGCTCTCTCCTTACTCTAATTCAACATTTCATCGCAATTATACTATCCTCGTTCAACTTTGGTCAATAATGAATGACACCTTGGACCATTTTTTCTCACATTATATACTCCTCCCTCCATCTAACTCCATTTTGTGCAAATCACTCTTATGCACTATTCATTCAACTAGGAATCTTCGCCAATTTCTTGCCATATACGAGAACATATAGTCATCCGAGAAAATATTCATGACAAATTTTCGGAAAATTTTCTTGTAATGTATACGAGGATGTAGTCAGTGTATTGTGATTTGCTAATGTATAAATGTAACACTGGTGGTACCTTTTTCTGGCCGTAACGGATTTCCAGTTTCCGTGCCTGGTAATCTGTGCAGTTCGAACATGAAACCAACTCTCGATAAGTTTTAGAAGCGGGAAACCACGCCTCTAAATCAAACTTTTTGGCAGCAGCGTCGTTCAGAGCACCAGACACGATGGCAACTATCTGATACGGTAGGTTCAACTGCAACAATGGAAACAACCGCACCAAATCAGGAACAAGTATCACCGACATTGCAAAGGAAGGTGTAGAAAAGAGAAAAAAAAATTACTGTCTGATAAAATTCTTCCGAATTTTTAATCATCTCTTCAAACATTGTCCATGACTTATTGTCATCAGGGCCAGTGATGCAGAACTGTTCTATTTTCTCAAACTGATGAACTCGGAAAATTCCAAGAGTGTCTCGACCATGTGATCCAGCTTCTTTGCGGAAGCATGATGAATATCCGACATATCTGTCCAGAACATAAATAATAAGCACATAAAAAGTACGGTCTAATTGTTTTCCCGAAATTCAGATGAAGAAAAATCCCACCTTATCGGGAGGTCATTAGGGTGCATCCAATCGTCCATGTGGTATGCACATAATGGCTGTTCAGCGGTGGCAATCAGGTATTTATCATCTCCCTCACCTGTTACCTGGTGGAGAACTCACAAGGGTCAACGCTAATTTTGCATAGTACTACTTGATTAAAAATTGAATAGTACTTCCGTAAAAACTTAATTTCAACAGTGTCGCTCGTCATAATTACCTTGTAAAGTTCTTCGTCAAATTGAGCTAATTGTGCACATCTTGCCATAATATCTTTCCTCATAAAGAACGGGGTCATCAATGGAGTATATTCCTTGTTTGATAAAAAGGCGAGACCATAATTTATGAGAGCTTGATTGAGAAGTACACCGTCACCTTTCAAGTAGAAACCTCTTCCACCAGCCACATTAGAGCCTGGACACATCAAGCAATAATCAAACCGCAAAACATTTTAAAGATTATCGACTTACAACCCAATAGAGTAATAATTAATCACCCACATTAGAGCATTGTCAAGTGAACTTCAATTAATCACCCACTAAAGAAGAAATCCTTTTTGAGTAATTATTACGAAACCACAGACAGGAGAAAACATATGGATCTACCCTTGATATGCGGGAACTTAAAGGCGATTAGTGTGCTAAACAATGTTGTATATTGGCATTTTCAGGGGTACAATACAAGTATTCACGTATCTTAAACTAGTAAAAAGGACGAAAAAAACATGTCTACCTCTCTTCCAATTTCATATAGTCCACAACTTAGCATTTGACTGTTGAGGTCGAAGTTGTTCAAGTAAGACTCCAAATATTTATACACATGACGACTTCAAAGTCTAATTACACAATTACTCCATTACACCATATTTCACATGTCTTGATGGATACACAATCAAGCCATATCGCTAAACAATGAAACAACTTAATAGTAAACATAAATTAAGCAAAAATTACTACCTCTCTTTGTATCCACAATCCCTAGAAGCTCAACAAGATCAACATGACTTTTCAAATTGGGCTCGTTTCGCAGCTCGCCCCATGTCCTTATTACCTGGTTATTCGCCTAAATCATTGCACAAACATCCCAAAAAATAATTAGTCAAATTTGATGACCAAAACAATAAAGTTCGATAAAGAAGTGGACTACTTTCGTTCAAATTCATGATCGCACCTCATCTTGGCTAATGGGGACAGTGTCGTGAATAAGATTCCCGACTAACTCTAATTTGGCTTGCAGTTCAGCTTTCTTTTCTAGAACCTCAGCTTCCATTTCAGCAGATGATTTTTTGTTGTCTTCAGTGCTTTTTATCAAGGCAGATGCATCCTCACCAGCCTTTAAAAAAAATAAAAAAATAAAAAAATAGTAAAAGTGATTGAGTGAGACAGTCTTGCTAAAATTCGTAAAACACCCAATTTCAAGTAAAAAGGGCACAAAAAACCAAAAATTAGTTACAGTGATTTAGTTACGGTCTTACTGAATGTGGTAGAGTGTTACGGAGTACTTGATAAAAATAGTTACTCATAATTGATTGAATGGCTATCAAGTTCAACACTACAAATATGGCCATTACATTCCACAAATAAGATTTCGACTTAAAGGGTTACCACTATTACATGAAGGATGACGATAAATTATGAGTGAAGTGATCTTCCGATGAAAAAAACATGGAAACGCATAGGCACTCACAATTTTCAAGCGAGCCACTTCCTTGTTGATCCTATTGAAGTCCTTTTTCAAGCTCTCAAGCTCAAATTGTACTACAATATCAAAAGAAACAAAAAATTACTAGAAGTTAATTTTTACATGGATAAAATATAGAGACTAAAAATGCTTTACCAGTGATAAATTAGAGTAGAATTTAAATTTTCTAATACACTTCGTACAATATATTTTTCGAAAACATATATATCTATAATATTACAAACCAATATATTAGAAATTGCTGAGAAAATATCAAAAGCTTCAATAAGAATACTAGTGCAGTAAATTATTCTCGAAATTCAAACAATCAAGTGAAACAGTAAAAATTGCATGCCTAAATCAAATGCTATGACAGTTTGTATCTTTCGCATTAATCTTGTAAACAAACACAAACTACATTCGGAAATTACAATGTACAACAATTGAATTCATCCATCATTCTGCATCAAAAGATAAAAGGCTCAAAACAATGGGCAATCAATCTACCAACACATACGAGTAATAATAAACGGATCAAATTAAAAACCCGAAAAACACCAAAGATCAAATGAGATCAAAATAAACTAACCAATCTAACAATCTTCATTACGTTCAAACAACATTTTCGATAAAACATAAAATTATCTGACATAAACCGAAACAATAATTTCATCGTGAGCCCGTCTTATTTAGAAATTCGAGCATATCAACAACAAAAAGAAAAAAAAAACAGCAGAAAAAGATCAAATCAAAATAAATTAACCAATCTAACAATCTTCAAGTGTAAGAACAGGCTCAAAACAGCGTTTCAGCTACCAGTTGGTCTCTCGTAAAAACCCAGAAAACAGCAATCACCAAAGATCAAACCAAACTAACTAAAAAAATCAAAACTTCTTTTTTTTTTTTAAAAAAAAAAGAGAGAAAGAAAGTTAGATTTACATCGTCGCCATTCTTTATCAAGAGCAATAACTTCGTCAACAATGGCGACATCCTTGAAACGGCGTCGTTGAGATTCGCGAATAATTTCAGGGTTACCACCTTTATCAGCTCTAAAGAGGTTGATGTCCAACATGGTTCTTGTAAACTGGAGTAAAAATGGGGGATTTTTCGACAATTGATGAGGGATGAATACAGAAATGATTCTCCCAGTTCTCTGCAATTTCAAAAACCCTATTTTTTTGGCTTTGAATGGTTTGGTAGGGTTTGATTGGACTGACTACAATTCAAGCTTAGGTTTTTACTTTTTACTGTGTGATGTTTTAGGGTTCTTGTAACTTTTTTTAGGAGGCCGTCTTAATTTGTTACTCGTATAAATAAGGGGTGTTTGGTTGGAGAGGTTGGTATGGAATGAAGTTGACAGAAGTTTGTGTTTGGTTAGATGATTTAGGAATGGAGTTAGATACCCAATTGATTTCAACTCCACCCCAATCCCCTTCAATCTCATTCTCCCCTCACACCTATGATTCTAAGGGGCGTTTGGTTAGAATGAGAGAAAGGGAAAGAGAATAAGAAAAGGAAACAAGGTGAAAAGAAAGGAAAGATATTGAAATCCCTTAGATTAAAAAATATGTTTGGTATATATTTTCAAAATGAATCTATCCTTGTCACCACCATTACCAACAGTCCAACACCACCCTAAAAAGATGTCACCACCACCTTATTCCGGCGAGCCACTACTAAATCCGACGCTCCACCACCACCAAGTGTCGCCCAACAGACGCCGATCATCCACGATCCCACGACCTCCGCTTGCTAGGCACGACCGCCGCACACCACCACCACATTTGTTCCACCACCACCCTAAAAGCCCTTTTTCCACCCTCTAAAACACTAGATCGGGTGTTTTTAGAGTGACGGCGGAGGAAGGTCGCCGGTGACGGCGAATGAAGGTTGTCGGCGGCGTGAATCGGTTGTGCCGGTGATGTATGGTGGTGACGCCACTTGTGGTGGTGTTTATTGATGGGTGGTCAAGGAAAGGGAAACCAAATCCCTTGGGGGGGAGAGGATTAGAATTAAGAGTACTTGGGAGAATAGAGAAGAATGGGTAGGGGAATAAAAAGTGAAAAAATGATGAAACAAACATTAAGAAAGAGAATGGGAGATGTTGATTGTCTTTCCCTTTCCTAAAACCCTCTAACCAAACGCCCCCTAACTCCATTCCGTTATGGAGTACATGATTATATTAATTTTTTTTTTTTCAATTTACACAACATATTTATCTTTTACATAAATTAACTAGATTAAATATTTTATTTTATTTTCCATTCTTTTCAGATTATCACAATTGTATCCAATTTTAAGTTAGTCGTAATATAAATTTTAAGATTTTAAGCACACTATTAGACGAGCATCCGACTATAAACCTTTAGTTGAAAACTATTGACTATTGTCGATCAAATTCATGCAATAATTTAAATTTCTAGCATTTCTTTTACTTCTTCATATTTTATATACAACATGTGTGAGTTTTTAAAATTTATAAATTTTAAGGTTTTTTCAACAAATTTGGAATAATTAATTTTGGTTGTGAAATAATTTAGTTGTTTTTCATTTTGTGTTGGTCATAAAATAATTTTGATATTCATGAACAAAAACTTTATAATAATAATAATAATAATAATAATAATAATAATAATAATAATAATAATAATAATAATAATAATAATAATAATAATAATAATACCATCTTGCATGCCTTGAACCGGCTTGTTGAGGCTCGTGGTGCTGATGTTGGGCTTTCTATGTTGCTGGTCGATTTCCAGAATGCTTTCAACCTTGTTGATCGTGTGACTATGCTGCAGGAGGTTCGTCGTCAGTGCCCGCTTCTTTCCCGTTGGGTGGAGTTTTGTTACTCCACCCTGCCGCCTTTATTATGGGGAGCATAGTCAGTGGTCTTGTCGGGGGGTCCAACAGGGTGATCCTTTGGGCCCTTTGCTTTTTGCCTTGGTTTTGCATCCCTTAGTGTGCAAGATCCGGGACTCGTTTGACCTAAGCTTACAGGCGTGGTATTTAGATGATGGGACCATAGTTGGGGACACTTTGGCGGTTGGGAGGGTCTTGGATTTGATCATGGCGGACGGGCCTCGTTTTGGCCTTCATCTTAATGTTGGTAAGACAGAGGTCTTCTGGCATGTGGAGGACCCTCGGAGTCGGCTCCCGGGTGTGTTCCCCCCTACCATTGCTTCTACCGCGCAGGTGTCTCTGTCTTTGGGTGGTCCTAAGAAGACTTGTCCTATTATTGGTGGCGAACTTGTGGCGGAGAGAGTGACTAAGACCATTGAGCTAATGGACTTAGTTGCGAGGATTGAGGACCCACAGTGTGAGTTGCTTCTTCAACCGGGCTTAGACGGTGTCTCAAGCTTTACTTTACTCTCCTGACTTGTTCCCCACGTGTTTTTGGCACGGCTCATCTTTCTTTGACGCGGTAACCGTTACTAGTATGGAACGATATTATTCTGCATGTCTGGCCTGGTTTTGGGAGTGCAGCGTTGGCGCCTTGCCACGTTCCCCTTTCGGCTTGGTGGGCTTGGTGTTTATGCCGCGGGTGATGTTTTAAATTATGCTTTCCTGGCGTCCCGTCTGCAGACTGCAGGCTTGCAGGATACGCTCTTGCGGCCTTCTGGTGTTTTGGTTGAGGGTCCTGCTTTTGGTGACGCCTTGCGGGTTTTTACGCAGATAACAGGTTCTGCTCTTTCTCGTGATCCTAGTGAAATCGCTGCCCCCAGACTTATGAAGAAACTGGCAGATATATATTTCGCGACGATTGCTTCTTCCGTAGAATCTGTTTATTCCTTGACCCCGCGACAGGTTGCGTTGTGGAAGTCTCAGCAGGGTGCCCATTCGTCTGATTGGTTGCGTGTGGTGCCTATCTCTGGGTTAGGTCAGACCATGAATGGGAGAACCTACCGTAGTGTGCTTGGCTATCGGTTGGGTGTCCCGTTATTCACGGTTCCTAGGCCTTGTCCTGCCTGTTCTAGAGTGTCTGCTGACGACGTCTTTGGCGACCATGTTGTTTCTTGTGTTGGTACTGTGGGTGTTAAGCATCGGCATAACCTTGTCCGTGACACCTTGTTAGACATCTGCTTTCGGGCTGGCATTTCGGCTGGTAAGGAGGTTGATATCGGGTTGGTCGACTCGCATGGCAGATCCCTTCGTCCTGCGGATTTGCTGCTTTATTCATGGGACAGGGGGCGGGATGTCTGTGTTGACCTGACAGGGTCTTCCCCCCTAACTCAGGCTGGGATGGCCGAGTTCGTGTCTCTGACAGTGGTTGTCGATCTTTGTCTTGGCGTAAATGTGCTAAGTACAGGGATTTATGCGTGGCGGCTGGCTATGGTTTCCTACCGTTCTCATTTTCTTCTCTTGGGGAGCTTGATTCGGATGCTATAGCGTTATTGAAGCGGATCCAGACTTTCTCTGCATCCCATGATGTGGGGGCTCGTGTGTCCGCTTATATTTTTTCTAGGCTTAGTTTCGCTATTGCTAAGGGGGTGGGGGCCCAGATTGTATCTCGGCTGCCCACCAATTTTGTGTAAACCTTGTTTATAATTCTTTAATAAAATGGCGTTTAAAAAAAAAAAAAAAAATAAAAAAAATAATAATAATAATAATAATAAAGGTTTTAAAAAACAAAAATGTGAATCCATTCCAATAATAAACCAAACAAGTTGAAACATGTACTCCCTCCCATTTCTTATGTTCTTCCCATTTGTTTTTGGGGTAGAAATTAAGAGGGGGGAAATGTGGGGTGGAAAATAGAAGTGAAGAAAAAATGTGGGGCTAAAATGTATGAGGACCACAAGATGTAGACTAAAAGGGAAATGGGAAGAACAAATAAAATGGGCCCAAAAAGGAAAGTGGGAAGATCATATGAAATGGGAGGGAGTATGTGATTTAGAATTCATACCATCATGGTATGACATTCTAATCCATTCCATTCCAACTCGTCGAACCAAACGCCCCCTAATAGAGTATTATGTCCGTGTAGGGTATATGTTCATTGGGCTTAGGATCTGTTAGAATCATGAAATGGATCTGGTCAAACTCGAGTCGAAGAGAGAGCGAGCCTATTTTACAAATTTAAGGGTATTCACATTTCCCAAAATCAATTGGCAATGAGAGAATGACTCTTAAATTTGTAAAGTACACAAATCTCTCTTCCACAATCAATGTGAGACTCTCACATGTGAGCAATACTCCAACACTCCCCTTCACATGTGAGGTCCCTCGGAAACCCAGGGCGAAACCATAGGAGCGCACCGGAGTGGTATCAATAACCCGAACTCACGAGGGCGGAAATAACCCGAACCCAATCGGAGCGGCAAACCTTCAAAGAGGACCTTCTTCGGTGGCATAATTTTCTGAGGTCAGTTTAAACTTTATCGAATTTAGGGCGAACCCGGGCTCTGATACCATGTTAAACCAGAGATGGGCCCGGCTACACCCACAAGTGGAAGAGAGAAAATCCACCTCATAGGCCCAAGGGGTTCCATCCTAAAACCAATTGATAATAGGAGGAATAGCCCTTAGGCTTTTTATAAGATGCACATTTCTCATATCCATAACCGATGTGGGACTTAGAACCCGTTCTTTCGGACTTTTTAGAGTTGAATCGAATCAATCGAAATAATTGAATCGAATCGAATCGGCCGAATTGAATCAAATGAAATAATCGAATCGAATGAAGTTGAACTGTGTTGAACTTAATAATATAGATGGTGAATCGAATGGAAGTGGAATGAATCGAACTTAATAATGAATCGAATCGAATCGAATCGAACTTAAGTGAATGAATCGAATCGAACTAAACTTAATAGAGTCGAATCGAAGTGGAATGAATCGAATCGAAATGCTGAAAATAAGCTGGAAAGAACAGGTCCTTACATGTGGGAATCATATTAAGGGATTCTTCACACTCCCCCCCCCACACATGTAAGTCCATTAATAAGCCTTATACTGGAGCCTAACAATCGTGGGATTTTTCTCCATTGCATACAAAGTCGAACCGGACGGGTGATTTTAACAAACACGAGATAAGGTGTAACTGTAGATACCCAAATCTGTACCTCCCGCCAAAAACCCAGTGATGTAACAATGAACTTTTATTGCATGCTTTTACGTTGACTTAAACGGTTCTAATTATGACGAATTCAAGTTAAATGTTTTTTAATGCAAAATGAGGTTTCTATATGGGTCATCACTCTTAGTGTCCTTAGGTCTGGAGTCTAGTTTGTCTCAGGTTCAGGTCCTAATCGGCATGCGCGCAACCCCTTTTAAACACACAAGCTAATTGATCCTTTTACATTAACAAGGTTCAGTTCGATCCTCCTAAATCCCTAAATTTAGGACCAGTCTCTAAAACCACCTTTTAGGATTGGCAAACACCCAGGATAGTCTCACGGAATGTCCTATTTCACAAAATGACACAAAATGCACCCCTTTTACATTTTCAGGGCCCGGGCCCAGAACCGAGCCCAGACCCGTTCCTAGCCCGCTTCCCAAGGACTAGGATGACCAAGTCAAACCCTAGTCAAACCCTAACATCAGCCAACAATCCGTAACTTAGAGCTCAAGCAAGGATATACCGTATATCTCCTAAAAGATATTTGGAAATATACGAAATCTGGAGGTTTTGCCCGACGTACAAGCCGCAAGGGGCCTTGCGGCTCATTGGGGCAGCCGCAAGAGGCCATGCGATTTGCCTCTCTGGTCGCATAGGTCCTTGCGACTCCTACGTCCGGTTTTATCCTCTAGGGTTTCCTAAATCCCCTCGGCTATTCCACTATAAATACAACCCTTTATTCGACGATTCAACACAAGTTTTTCACACATGAGAAACCCCTCTCCTCTCAACCTTTCTTCCTAGGTTTTAGCACCCTCACACAATTCAATTCATACACACAATCACAATTCACACCTTCACAACTCTCTCAAAAGCCTCACGCATAAACACCTAGAATTCTTCATTTCCTAGTGTTGAATTCATCCTTTGAAGCGAAGTCACGGGTTTCCTAACTGAGACGGGTAATACTTAATCCTAAACATGGATTAAGGTCTTTCTTTACTTCTTTGACTAGCAAGGGCCTACATTAGGCTCACTCGACTTTAGTACGCAAGTCTGCTTTGCATAAGGCGGCCATGCACCTCGAATACACACCCTATTCGTAACACCCTTCCAAAGTCGCATAAACAACTGACCTCCTTAAAATAAATCAATGGTTAATTGAACTTTATTTTATTGCATGCATTTTAGCAAATCCTCATCTTGCATCTAAACTATTTTAAATGAATTCGTCATTAAACTGAACTATTTTTGTTAATAAGTTAAGCATGCTTAACTGAGGGTTTAATCAATCTCTTTTGCATTATTTTTACATCTTTTATCGCACTTGTACGTAGCGGTTACTTAGACTCATGTATCATTACTTTGCATTGTTCTCAAGTCTAGTAGAGGCTATCTTTTGATAGGCTTTTCCAAAAGATCTTTCATAAAAACATTATCTTGATTTATGCTTTAGAAAAGTACCCTCACCCGAATCCGAATCTGGTTTCACAATAGCCTTAGACGGATAGGTGTCGACGTGCCTTGAACTCTAAGACGTGTCTTTGAGCATGAGGACACGGAGGCGGGTTCTAAATTTCCCTCATAATTTAGTGGCGGCTCCAAAACAGTTTTTAAAAGGTTTTTTGTACTTAATCTTTTTAACTTTACGCCCTTAGCAAGACGTCGAGTGGTCCCCCGTTAAACCCCGGTACCTACAGTTGGCGACTTCGCTGGGGATAGGTTTTATTTTTAAAATTAAAACTAGTTTTTCTTTTTAAAAATAAAAATGAGACTTGAACGACTTGAGAACAATCAACATGCATGAGTTTAAGTATATCCGTTAGAGTCGAATCTAGTCGGATTCACACACCAACACCCCGAGAGGTGGTTCCAAATGCAGGCATCGTCCATTCGACGAGGCACGTACTGGACTAACCTTCCTCTCACCCCTCCACGGCTTGCCGTAGCAAACTGATTTGACCGCCCCAGGGCTTCCTTCGTATCCTACACGTTACACTGTGTGGGCGGAGGGCTAAAAGCACCTGCCAAAGCGTACTCAAATCAGTTGGAGGCGTACGAGACTTGACCAAACGACCAAGAGTCATACGTACGAATGCGAGGCTATACACTATAGTCTTTTTCAAAATTCATTTGCATTGCATATCTTCGAAAACTCACTCAAAATTTTCAAGGTATAAATGAACCTAACAACTAATATCTAACAACTAACATCTAACATTTAACGACTAACATCTAACATTTTACAACTAACATCTAACTTTTTACAAACAAAACTCTCGCGAAATTTTTGAAATAAATATTTTTCAAATTTCCCTTTTTACAAAACCAGCAAAACCCGAGTCGAGGTTTTCCAACCCCAACTCGTGGATTTCATTCTTTAACCTTCACGGCTTAAATCCTTTTTAACATCCTCGACTCGATTAAACCCGAGTCGATTCCTTTTTACGCGTCCATCTTTAGCCCATGACAACATCCCGTCATTCGGGCTAAGAGGATGCAAAACAAAGCCTTTTAACATCGAGGTAAGCTGTGCGTACGCAGTCTTGTCTCAAAAACACTCCTGGCTTAATTTCGAAAACTTCCTCCTTTTTCAAAACTTAAAAGAGTCTTTTTCAAACGAAATGAGCTAAAAACAAACATATAAATGAATGTGTCAGTTGGGTCTGTCATAGAGCTGATGCACTCCATCCAAATGTAGGTTTCAACTGGATACCCGCCACACCAAAAACCGAGTTGTTATACCCCACAAGAAGCGAACCTATACCCGAAGAATGGCCGGCAATGACGATGTCAACGCACTCCGTGAACAAGTCACCAAGCTGACTGACGACCTCGAACGCCTGCTGAACCACCACAAGACCGAGATAAAGCGTTTGGAACAATGTATCAAGGACAAGACCGACGGATATGTCTCAATCCACACTCTCGAGGCCCTTAACCAACAAGACAACGAAGGCTTCACCGAGTATCTCTCTCGATGGGAAAAGCTAAGCGCACAAATTCCAAATCCTCCGCATGAGGACGAACTTGTGCCTAAGTTCATAAACAACCTGCGACCCATGTATCAGTTATACATGCGGTACAGCAACATCCAAGGCTTCAAACAACTCATCAGAGTCGGAACTCAAATTGAGGACGACTTTAGGACTAGTGCCATGGCCAGATACACCGGCAATACCTACCAAGATAACTCACTGAAATCTCCTCACCCGACCAAGAGTAAGGAAAACCGCACTATGGATAGCCTAGACGCATTTGTAACCAAAAGCTACAGGAGCTTCATGCCCTACACTAGGGCATTCCATAGGTTGGTTGAAAACGACTACCTACAACCAATCGGGCCTACCGACGAGCCACCCGAAGACAAGAAGCCAAAACTTTGGAACCCAAATGCTTACTGTGCATACCACAGAGGCAAAGGCCACGACACAGAAGACTGCTTCAAACTAAAGCACGCCATCCAAGATCTCATCGACCAAGGAAAGCTCGACAGACCGTCTCAACCGTCCAAGCCGCCCAACGACGACAACCCTTTCGCCGACCGTAGAATCTTCGTGGGATCACCTCCCACTATGAACTGCTCCAACAATATCAAACCGAGCGACAATCAAACCATTGGCGCCTCGTTCAACGATAAAGGGGATGAATGGCCTATGTCCAACCAAGCCACGATCCAAGGTGACAAAAAGATTAACTCTTTTACCATACAAACCAAACCATCCAACAAAGATCACCCTCCATACAACCACACGATCTTCACAGGATCACTTCTTTCCATAGATCACTCAGACTTTGTCATGCCCGAAAACAAACCAACCCCTAGCGCAGACATTGAGAGTAAACCGACAAGCAGAGTTGCACCCTTGAAACGCGAGCCATCACAACCTAAAAGGAAGATGGCGAGAACGGAGGCGTTGGCGAACGCAAAGAAGAAGAAATCCTCTTAGGATCTAATCCATTAGGTGTCGGGTCATCTGTCGACCCACCTTCTAGTTTTAGCTTAGACTTTTCGGAGGCTAGCTCCAGCTCTCCTCATGATTTGTCAAACAATTCTTCATAACACGGATAAGTTTGTCTCGTCTCAAGCTAAAAATGAACAAATGAGCAATGAACAACAAACAAAATTAAACAAAACCGTTTCAAAGACAAAATTGAATCAAAGTATGCGTTAATCGAGTCTCGATACTAAGGGCATCAAAGTGCACCCATGACACGTGCATCACCAAGCAACTGACAAGGCGTCCGCCCGAGTACCACCGACAATCTGGCGGATCTCAAGCAGCTCGAGTCTTTTCAATACGGGTCAAGTTTTTAAGCATCGAGTCAAACTCTGTCAGTCTAGAACAATCGTGTCTTTGACATACGACATTTTAACAAATCGACAAAGGAATAAGTTTGCCAACAACCCAACTTCCTTTTTACCCATCTTTTTCATACAAAACCATTTTACACCAGTATACATTGCATCCTAGGAGTAGCTATCCGAAGGAGATCTAGGCCGGATACGAAGGTCCAAGTCAACATTAATACAAGACAAGAACAAGAAGGATTTCGACCACTAGACACTTACGGTTTGGTAGTCTGCTTGTGGTCTACTACTCCGCTGCTTTAGGAGGAGGATCCATTAATTTGGAGCTCCACAGTGGTCATGAATTTGATCGCGACCAAAAGTATGAGTATTCCTGGATCGCCCTCCGCGTACTCTATCGCGTGCCTAATAAGCAAACGAACTTGTCAGAGGAGTCCGGCGTGATAGACACATGACCACATGCAACCTTCCTACCGCAAGGTTTAGCAAAGTCGAAGCTCGAGCCCAGACCACAAAGGGCCCGACGAATTCTCAAGGGGAATACAATCAAAAGTGAAAACAACGGCAAAAAGAGCAAAGTCAAAAGGAAACAAATCTCAAAGTTTCCAAGAAGTCAAGAAGGAAACAAATCTCAAAGTTTCCAAGAAGTCAAGAAGGAAACAAGTCTCAAAGTTTCCAAGAAATCAAAAAAGAAACAAGTCTCAAAGTCTTTAAAGAAAGGGACAAAACAACAAAAACAAAGCCCGAAAGTCAATAAAGCAAGTGGCTAAGTGAACAAAGGTCTACCCAAAAATGGACCTAGTCTAATACCTCTTCAAGGAACCCGTGCCAAAAGAACATAGGGCACGATGGACATTGCTCTAAGCCGAATTTGACACCAAGGGACTACTCAATCAACGAGGAGCCCATTATCGACACTACGACAGAATTTACAACATCAATGAAGAAGCGACATACTTCGATGGTTCATCCAATTATCGAGGTTGGGGAATAGGACCCCTCTCCATCAAATTGGACTTTGATGCGACAAACAAACGGCCGAGATCAACTAAGGAGAACCTACCTTTAGAATGCAATGTATCAAGGTCAATCACAAAAAACACCCCTTTGGACCGGCGGGTCCTTAAACACGCACCTTTCCACATAAGCACCTTTTCACATAAACAAACACATTTCACAAACACATCCTTACCAAAATAAATACGTTTCACAAAAAACATTCCCTTTTCGAACTACGCTAGGTTTGATTCCGTACCCACGGATACGTAGGCCGCTCACCCGAGCTCAACCAACCCTTTTACAAATTTATGTCTAAAGCTTCCAAAGTCAAGGACATCCTCACAAAAATCCACAAAAATCCACAAAAATCCAAGGCAAACTGTTTCTTCGTCGAGGCGTTAAAACGACTACGTCAAGACAAAGTTGTGCTAGACCTAGGATTAGTACTCTGCTTTTTTATCTAACCTTGTTAATCTTGCAGGAACAACAACATGCCACCGAAGCAACCATACGCCACCAAGCCGGAGGCTTTACCGATGCACGTGTCACAGTCACTTACATCCCTATCAATGTCGAGTTTCGAGTCACGCATACGATTCACCTTCGTCTTTGAAACACTTAAAACACCCGTTTTCTTAACACGATTTATCGTTGTCTTTGAAACACTCCATCCACGCCCACAAGAAGCACCTTTCAAAACTTAACTCGATACTCAAGTTAACGCACTTTGAAGGAACTCGTTGTGAACTAACAAAAAATTTGACTTAATGCACTCTAGGAAATACTTTCTAAAAATTAACTCAACTCCCAAGTTAACGTACTTTAGGAAGCACTTTCTAAGAAAAATTTAACAAAAATACTCCTAACAACATTTTTCAAAATCCTCTTTCGCTAAAACAACATTTTTCAGAATCCTCTTTTGCAAAAATAGCTTTTTCAAAATCTTCTTTTACGAAAACGGCATTTTCAAAATCTTCTTTTGCAAAAAATGATTTTTCCTTCAAACAAAAGGCATTTCCAAAAACGCGAGAGCATTTTCAAAAAAAAAAAAAAAAAACTTTCTTTTCCTGAGTACTAACTATGCAGGTACAAGCAAGAAATGGAGAAGACATCAAACACGACATAAAGGGAGCATTCACAATGGCGACGCTGGATATGCTCTACCCCACGATGCCCAATCACACAAGACACGCTCTATCCAACGGCATTGGATACAGCCTATCCAACAACATTGGATACACCATTGGATCCAACCCGTTCAAGACACAACCTATTGAAAGACGTTGGTACCACTCACCTGACTGTACAAGATACATTGTACCCAAGCCAAACGACGAATGAACAACCGTCGTTCACCCTTTACAAAAATCATACCCGGTGGAAATAACCCATCCCGTAGTACCAAACCTCAAGACTGGGGGCTTATCTACGATATCCCCTAAATACGACAGATAACACATTCACCTCCTTAGACTAGGAAACCACACAAGCGCTATGGTCGACTCATGCACCATGAGTGCGATATACATTATACATCTACAATGAAGACTGAAGGCTGACACCCCATTTTAGGATCATACTCCTATCCAAAGTACAACAAAATAGATATCCTTCACGGACGTCCCAAAATTTCACAAGCCGAAGCAAAAACCCTACCTCGATAGTATGCCCTACCTCGAAGGTATCCGTAAAACGCTCCAAGCCGAAGTAAACACCCTGCCTTGATAAGAGACACCCTCAAGACAATAACACCCCAGAAGCTAAAGCGAGTCAAATTCACAATTCGACTTAGCTCACGCAACACCGAACTACGCTGGTCTGATTCCACACACCGTGGATACGTAGGTAGCTTTGCAAAAGGCACGACCAACACCCCACACCAAAACATCATTTCATTCAAGGACAGAAGTAACATTTCCAGTTTGACTTAGTTTTTACACCAAAACTTAACCAAACCAAGGGGGCAAAATTAAAAGCATAGTCACAATCCTGACTTTACTTTTACACCAAAGCAAAGTCCAACAGTCAAAACAAAAAAAGCCAACACCAAAAGCCAACACCACTTTGCCTTAATTCCAACCAAATTAAGCCAAACTCGAGGGGGTAATCTAAAAACTTTTTCCCCTAATACACATCCATCACCACACTTTGACTCAGTTTTCATGCAAAATTTCGTCAAACCCGGGGGTAATCCAAAAATACTTTCTCCCAACACAATTATACCAAGCACATACTTTTCACTTTGACTCAGTTTTCATATCAAACTTAGTCAAACTCGAGGGGGTAATTCAAAAACACTTTCACTCGAACAACCTTATCACCAAGTTTGACCGTCGTTATGCATCCTAACTCGGTCAAACTGGGGGCTCACACCATACACCCCTCAAGCTTCCGTCAACGAAAAATAAGGTAATTTTTCGCGAAATGACGCCTGAAGAAGAACAAATCACGCCCTCAAGTTTCTGTCAACGAAAAATAAGGTAATTTTTCGCATGACGCCCGAAGAAATCACGCATCTACGGTTGGCGACACCTCCAGAATCGCCTCAAGAACGAATCACGGTTGGCGACACCTCCAGAATCGCCTCAAGACACGAGCATGCACACTAAAAGCATAATACTTTCACGTGTGCACAAAGCATCAGACACCCAAACATAAGTCCAAAAATCAGACACCCGAACACAGATACAAACATTCAAACACCCAGACATGAGATCAAGCGCCAAACATCCCAAGTCCGAGAGACGAGTTTCAAGTGAACCCAAAGGAATCGTAATGATACCACGTTTCATGGCCAAAGCAAGAACATTTACAAGACACAAGACGAAGACACAGAAGTAACAACAATCCAACAAGAAGCAAGCGAAGTCCGAAGATCTTTAGAAGAGCAAATCGCAGATTCGAATTTTTCCGGATTTGAAACCGCGACATGTGCGAGTGAGTTCAAGCTTGAAGTAGCCAGTTGATAAGAGATTTCCCGGAAGAGTCACTAGTCGACAAGGCAATTTCCAGAGCATGTTTTATTCCACGTTTACTCTCCACCTTGGGCTCGATTAATTTCCATGCCTAAGTATTTTCTTCGGAATCGCAAGCTTTTCGGTTAAGGCGTCACCTAAAGTCCGCCACACTCTTGAACGAGTTTGAAGCACTATACACAACCTTTGCGTATACACTAAACATAAGCATTTTCCTCGGACGATAATTCCCGGCGGACGTAGGCACTCTTGACGAGATGAGCACCAACACAAGCGCTAGCACGAAGCATGAAGCAAGGCACGAGCATTCACACTCTTTGACGAGGTCAAGCAACAACAACAGCACGCAGAGGTATTTTAGCAAGAAGGCATGCCCTCACAGGTATGCAAGGACGGTCACGTCCCTAAACATGTTTGTCCCTCCCCGGATAAGCCCGGTTCAGAGTCCTCGTCTCATCCATGGACACATGCTCTGCTCCGCCGAGCAAGATCGAGATCAGAATTCGGCCCTGGATGTTGTCGTGTAGTTTGACTTTCGCTTTAGTCCTAAGCTCAGTCAAACTGGGGGCTCTGTAGATACCCAAATCTGTACCTCCCGCCAAAAACCCAGTGATGTAACAATGAACTTTTATTGCATGCTTTTACGTTGACTTAAACGGTTCTAATTATGACGAATTCAAGTTAAATGTTTTTTAATGCAAAATGAGGTTTCTATATGGGTCATCACTCTTAGTGTCCTTAGGTCTGGAGTCTAGTTTGTCTCAGGTTCAGGTCCTAATCGGCATGCGCGCAACCCCTTTTAAACACACAAGCTAATTGATCCTTTTACATTAACAAGGTTCAATTCGATCCTCCTAAATCCCTAAATTTAGGACCAGCCTCTAAAACCACCTTTTAGGATTGGCAAACACCAAGGATAGTCTCACGGAATGTCCTATTTCACAAAATGACACAAAATACACCCTTTTTACATTTTCAGGGCGGGCCCGTAATCCAGAGCCTGCACCGTTCCTAGCCCGCTTCCCAAGGACTAGGATGACCAAGTCAAACCCTAGTCAAACCCTAACATCAGCCAACAATCCGTAACTTAGAGCTCAAGCAAGGATATACCGTATATCTCCTAAAAGATATTTGGAAATATACGAAATCTGGAGGTTTTGCCCGACGTACAAGCCGCAAGGGGCCTTGCGGCTCATTGGGGCAGCCGCAAGAGGCCATGCGATTTGCCTCTCTGGTCGCATAGGTCCTTGCGACTCCTACGTCCGGTTTTATCCTCTAGGGTTTCCTAAATCCCCTCGGCTATTCCACTATAAATACAACCCTTTATTCGACGATTCAACACAAGTTTTTCACACATGAGAAACCCCTCTCCTCTCAACCTTTCTTCCTAGGTTTTAGCACCCTCACACAATTCAATTCATACACACAATCACAATTCACACCTTCACAACTCTCTCAAAAGCCTCACGCATAAACACCTAGAATTCTTCATTTCCTAGTGTTGAATTCATCCTTTGAAGCGAAGTGCCGCCGGTTTCCTAATCTGAGACAGGTAATACTTAATCCTAAACATGGATTAAGGTCTTTCTTTACTTCTTTGACTAGCAAGGGCCTACATTAGGCTCACCCCGACTTTGGTACGCAAGTCTGCTTTGCATAAGGCGGCCATGCACCTCGAATACACACCCTATTCGTAACACCCTTCCAAAGTCGCATAAACAACTGACCTCCTTAAAATAAATCAATGGTTAATTGAACTTTATTTTATTGCATGCATTTTAGCAAATCCTCATCTTGCATCTAAACTATTTTAAATGAATTCGTCATTAAACTGAACTATTTTTGTTAATAAGTTAAGCATGCTTAACTGAGGGTTTAATCAATCTCTTTTGCATTATTTTTACATCTTTTATCGCACTTGTACGTAGCGGTTACTTAGACTCATGTATCATTCCTTTGCATTGTTCTCAAGTCTAGTAGAGGCTATCTTTTGATAGGCTTTTCCAAAAGATCTTTCATAAAAACATTATCTTGATTTATGCTTTAGAAAAGTACCCTCACCCGAATCCGAATCTGGTTTCACAATAGCCTTAGACGGATAGGTGTCGACGTGCCTTGAACTCTAAGACGTGTCTTTGAGCATGAGGACACGGAGGCGGGTTCTAAATTTCCCTCATAATTTAGTGGCGGCTCCAAAACAGTTTTTAAAAGGTTTTTTGTACTTAATCTTTTTAACTTTACGCCCTTAGCAAGACGTCGAGTGGTCCCCCGTTAAACCCCGGTACCTACAGTAACCCATTAAATCTATCGGCATATAATTGGCCCGGTTTCATATCAAAGAGACCCAGGATATAACCATGGGCTCTGATACCATGTGAAATCAGAGACGGGCCCGGACCATACCCACAAGTGGTAGAGAGAAAACCCACCTTATAGGCTCAAGGGGTACACAAACCTCTCTTCCACAATCAATGTGCAACTCTCACATGTGGGCAATACTCCAACAGGATCTAATACTTCTTATTGTATCTTACTAGGATTTGGCTAAACCCTATACACTCTGATGTATTATATATACAGATGGATGAATAATATACATCTATCGATTATCTTAATTGTCTCTTTTAATATCTCTCTTATTCTTATTATTTCACAACACATTATCAGTACGAATTCTCCCGATTGAGCAAATTTATTATATTATTTCTTTCTTGCTACCCCATATATTATTTGTTCAAGTTTTATTTATAAGACAATTTATATACATAGAGAACAATAAAAGGTAATTCGAATATCTTTAACTTAATTATTTTAATCATTTGAATGTTTGATGATAGAATTATTGTGGAAATTAAAACAGACAATTCGTTTGAGGTAGTCGTCCTTAAATTGAATTTTATATGGAGTAAAAAAATATAGTAATATTTACCCACGGTCCACTGCTTATGAATGTTTAGTGTATTATGATGCTCTTTTTCAAATTTTGTTTTGGTACCATGTCTCATCTTTCTACGGTCATGATATTCCAAAACTTTTTGCAAAATGGAGTTTTGTAAAAGAATAATTAGCGTTTTAGGTCGGAATTTAAAATATTTAGAGTTATAGGGTCCACGTAGGTTCGTAAATTTCTAACCTACAAAACGCCATTGTGGATGACGATTTAAAAAAAAAAAAAACTTAAGAAAATAAAACGCCATTGGAGATGACGTTTTCTAAATACAAGGTTTTTTTTTATATGTATTTCTTTTTTTTGGTAAAATGTAAGCTGTATTAAACTTTAATTAAACCATTACAATCATTGTACTTACATCAAGCACTTAAAAGGACTAATGTAAGATTACCAGCTAGATCCTACTTAAGCTATTAAGCCAAAGTTTATCAGTACAACTCAAATCCAATTCACCTAAGGACTCAACTCGACAATGCACTGATCTCTTGACCTGATCTACTAGAAGCTGAGGAAACAGCAGGCCACCTCCCAGCCTACACTGGTTGCGTTGTAGCCAAATTGAATACACAAGACCATTAATGGCAGCCATACAAACCTCCCTCTGAAACAAGGAGAGCTTTCTCCTTTGCCTGATTGGAAAACAGATGCTGGGTAAGAAGCTGATGTGCAGCCAAACTCCAAGCAGATCTACACACCTAGCACTGTACTTACACTCAAAAAAACAAGTGAAAGCAGGACTCACAGCCATCTCCACACAAAAAACAGATACCATCAGTAACCACTCCATACTTGCTCACTCTGTCCAAAGTTAACAACCTCTGCCATCTAACAAGCCAAGCCATAAAAGACCACTTAGGGACATTGATTTTGTTCCACACATAATGAGCCCACACTACTTTGTCCTGCTGTCCTCTAAGCCAAGCATAGCCAGGATGAATGGTATAATTCCCATCAGGTGCACACCACTGATCATGAACATAGCCTGCCTGAAATACATCCTTTGTCTTGCAAATTCTCCTCCATGCCCAACTAGCAGTCAGACCAGGTTTGTAACTCATCCAAGGCACACCTTTTAAGTAGATATGATTGACCCATTTAACCCAAAGGTGGTCCTTCTTCACAGCTATCCACCAAATAAACTTACCAATTGCAGCCAAATTCCATTTCTTACAGTCACTAACACCCAAGCCTCCTTTGCTCTTCTCACAGCAAACCTTATCCCATGCAATCAATGGAGACTTATGATAGTCTTCACTTCCATCCCAAAGGCTTTATATGTATTTCATGTTGTGTTACAATTACCAAAAAAATTAATGAGGCATGGTGGTGTGCACTCATATTTGTTATTGGAGGTTAGGTGTTCAACTCTCCTTAGCTCCCTTGTTTTGTGCAGTTGAGGATACAAAACGCCATGCAAGATGGCATTTTTAGTCCTAAAAACTCCATCTTGAATGGCTTTTTTTTTTTTTTTTTTTTTTTTTTTTTTTTTTACGAAATGCCCAGAAACGCCACGCACTATGGCGTTTTTAGCTTCGTTTAATCCCGAGCCTACATGAACCCCATAAGTCTAAATACTTTTTTATCCGACCCAAAACGCTAAATATTTTCCTACACAACACCATTTCACCAAATTGTTCTGCTATTCCATGGTTTGCAAGTTGCTTCCATGGTTTCCAAGTTGCTTTTCAACCTTAATGTTGACATGCTTTTAGTCTTGTTCTTTTGTGTAATTTTTTTTGCTATGTATGTGTGCTGCAAACTTTGGTAATTCAAACATAATAAAGCAATAATCATGAATATTGATGTCCAACAGTAACTTTGATCTTATAAGAACTAATCTTCTTTTCGTTGTGGTTTACTATTTCAACTAATTATTGAAATATGCTACGGTCCTTACGGAGTACTGAGTATGATTCATTTTTCATTATTAACCTACCACTCTAAAAGTATACAATATTATCACGTGGATTGTTAAAAGTAAATTATTACGTATTTTGTCTCCTTACGATTGATTTGATAATGAAAAAATCATACAATTACATTCTCGGTAGTGAATGTAACATTTTCTCCCACAGAGTATGGTAGAGAATATGATTGCGGATATGGTCCAAACTGGATTTCTATTCAATATTTCCTCCCACGTACGAGAGTATGGGAGTTTATATGACCGCGGAGACAGTCCTAATCGCCAATATAAATAATGAGATACATCGGTTTGTGTCTTATGTCACATCGATGATTTATCTGGCCAGATGGAAAATAATTAATTAAATAATAAAATGTTGCTAATTGGGAGTTTATCATCATAATTATAGCCAACTACCAATTTGGATGAAATGGCCATGGTGTAACACCCCGACCCATTCCTATATTTTATAATTCATATCTCGTATATTCATAATAAGTTCCATGTGATTTTCTCATTTTTATTTCGAGAAAGTCATTTCCTAAGCTTGCGTAGTGAGTTTGCGTGTCGAGTGTTACGTATATCGAGGTTAGGACCGAGTTAGTAGGGTCAAAAGGGTGTTTGGAAAGGTTTAGTAGTGGCTTGGAGGGTTTATGCGAGGTAGGCGCGAGATGGGAGGTCCCCAGTGGGTCGCGGGTTGTGGTAAAAAGCAACCGAGCAAAATAGTGCAAAATGGCGGGTGAGGGGCGAGCGGGGCGCGGTCTGGGCGCGGGCAGCACGCGTGTGGGGCGCGAGTAGCTCTGTCGCGAGGGTCGTGCGTAGGGCTTGGTTCCGTGTTATTTTAAATCAGTTTTTCAGTTTTTCTTTACCCTAATTAATCATAATCTCTCATTCACTCACCCTAATACCTCTCATCTCTCCTTTCTCTCTCATAATTCTCCATTAAAACACAATCAAAACTCAAACTTTTCTTCTCGAATCAACCCTAATTTAATTCCTCTTATCTTTCATTCGGCAATCCTTCGTTTTTGCATCGTTTATAGTATAGTTTTGATAGTTTAGCTATATTTCTTTGTGTTGGGGTTTATATGCTTATATTTTATGTATGATTTGTGCGTATGATCAAAGGAGAAGATGAACTCAACGAATAGGACACGATTTATGTCGAAGAAGAGGAAGGCTAGTGCGTTTTTGTGCTTTGAAAAGGTAACTAGGTGTAGCCCTAGCCATATTTTAACATGTATGAGGTGCTATAGTTCGTTTAGATTGTTGTGAATGATGGTATGTTTTTAGAGTTGTGAACTTTGGCATGCTTGGATGGAACATGGTTAATTGTGATTGAATTTGGAGTCTACGTCATAATACTTATAAGTCTAGAAGTATGTTCTAGGATGTTTGATCACTTGTATGATGATTGTGATGATGCTAAATCACCTAAAGGTGATAGCTTGAGTTAGTTTGATGACTGTGAGTTTACTATGCTTGAGTTATAATGTTAATTACTCCGTATTAAGCATGATTCATATATAGTTTGATCATAGTAAAGTTGAGTATGAATAAAAAGAATGGTTATGGTGAGGTTGAGTAAAAGAATGGTTAAAATGATAATGATGGTTATGAGTTGGTTCACGTTAAACTGGCTTGTTTGAATGCTTGAGTTAAGTTTGCGTACGGGTACTGTTTGACACGTACGTGAGGAGCTACAACGTCCTGTTTTGGACGGATACCGCCCATTGTCCCCTCGACTGTTCTAGTTGCCAGTTAGAGGCTTAGAGCTATTATGGGTTCTCGGCCGTTCTAGTTGTTCGGTTAAGAGACTATGGTTTTATATTATTATGTCGTCACCGTTCTAGTTGTTCGGTGGGATTTGGCCAAATTTAGACAGTTGTTTGAGGACTTCCAGTTATTGTCCTGCCAAAAGGTGGTATGATTCTAGTTGTTTCGTATAGGGTGATTCCAGTTGTTTCACCTAGTGCTCCGTGCTTACTCTTGCGATTGCTTGTTTGTTGTTTGAGATAACAGTTGACTAAAATGAATAATAGAAATGAATTAGCTTATGAATATCTTATGCGAACTGTATGTATGGGTTGAATGCTTGCAGGGTTGTTGGTACTCTGATTTTAGGCCGTAAGCCAGGTAAGTTATTGTCTTGTTGTCTATGTCGGTTATGTTGAAATATGACTGGGGAGCACCTAGTTACTCCCCATTGATTGTGGTTGTTGCTATATTTTAAATACAGGCATGAGCGAGGATGAGTTGAGTTGTGAGAAGCCGTGTGAGATTGACCTATAGCTAGCCTGAGATTTGATTAGACTATTTCGGTTTTTATTTGATTTGTTTAGTTTGTTAGACTTATATAGGATTTTCATGTACGGGTATTTATTCCCGCTTGTTAAGACTTTGAAGTCTTAACTGTTTGTTTTTAGTTAGTAGCGATCCGGATTCCACGGTGTTTCCGCCACCGTGGCTCTCTTTTATTTTGCTTTTCTTTATAAAACCTTTGTATTCGTAATTTATCTTGTTTAAATAATCCGGATTGTTACACATGGGTTATGGCTAAAGAAATGTTGACATGAAATAAATAAGATATGACGTTAAAGGCCATCCGGGTTCTTATTATACCCGTATTGATAAACCGTGGAGTTTATCTTATAGAAAATTATAAAGTGCTGAAATTCTCTCTTGTATCATTAAAATTAATTGATGGTAAGACTGTACATTAAGATTAAGTATGCTGATATTGGAGATCTAAATAGATTACTCAAAATTAAATTAAAGAACTTAAATGTTCATGTATGGATTGAAATATTGTGGAACCCGGGGTGCGGGGATCCAACTCGACGTCTTGCTTAAGGGCGTTTAAGTTTAAAAGATTAAGTTGGAAAAACCTTTAAAACTGTTTTGGAGTCGCCAATGAAATATTGTGGAACCCGGGGTGCGGGGATCCAACTCGACGTCTTGCTTAAGGGCGTTTAAGTTTAAAAGATTAAGTTGGAAAAATCTTTAAAACTGTTTTGGAGTCGCCACCTAATTATTGCGGTAACTAAGAACCTGCAAACATGTCCTAAGATGTAGAACACGTTCTAGACTTTGGAGCACGCCGACACCCCTAGATATAGGTTTGTGAAACCAGATGGATTCGGGGTGAGGGTACTTTTCCTAAAATTAATTCAATTAATGATTTATGAAAACCTTTTAGAAAAGCCTATTAAAAATAGCCTCTACTAACCTTTGAACAATCCATATTTAGACGATATTTGAGCTTATGTAATCGCTACGTACAAGTGCGAAAAAGTTTGTAAAAGAGTGCAAATGCATATGCAAAAAGATTGTTTAAAACCCTCAGTTTAGCATGCTTAACTTGATAATGAAAACAGTTCAGTTAGAGGTCGAATTCATTGTTAAGTTGTTTTAATGCATAAATAAGAAGTTACTCGATGCATACAATTAAAATAAAGTTCAATTGTCCATTGGTTTATTTTAATTGGTCGGTTGCTTATGCGACTTTGGCGGTGTCATCAGATTTGGTATGTACCTGAAGTAATAAGACCACTTGGCGGCAAGCGGGCTCAGCACCAAAGCCGGGGTGGGGGGGGGGGGGGGACTAGAGTTGGACTTTATTAGTCCATAAGAAAATAAGAAAAAGCTTTGATCCAAGTGGATCGGTACCTACCTTGACTCGACGCTTCAAATCTGGCAGAGCTTCACTTCCTTCTTGAACCAAGGGAGGAATTCAACACGAGATTGTGGTGCAAGACCTAGAGAGAAGCTTGTGATAAGTTGTGTTTTTCTTGTGTGGAAAACTTATCAGAAAGGGTCGTGCAAAGGGTTGTATATATAGGAGAAACCTCGAAGAAATTAGGAAAATCCAGGAAAAGCCAGGCAGACAAACCGCAAGAGGCCTTGCGGTTTGCCCACCAAGCCGCAAGAGTGGATGCGGTTTGTAGGCTTGGTTTTTAGTCCGTTTTGTTCAATTTCCTAAAATATTATGGAAAGATACTGTATAATCTCGACTTGTACGTCAAGTATACCGAGTGAGGGACCTTCCTAGATATTTTGTGAGATACTTGTGTGAGCTTAGGGCCTTGGAGTGCGGGCCTAAAGCGGGTTTGGGGTCGGTTCTGGGTCCGAGACCCGAAAATATAAAAGAGGTGCATTTTGTAGTGTTTTGTGAAATGAGATGACCCGTGAGGCCGTATTTTGTAAATGCTTATGCTAAATAGCGGTTTTAACTACCGGGCCTAAATTTAAGAATTTAGGAATGCTGAATTGGGCCTTGTTAGTGTAAAAGGGCCAATTGTAGTGCGATATGGAAGCTCATGCCAGATGAAGCGAGACGCGAACCAAGCTAGACTCTAAATGGACAAATGAACATTTATTTAAGCGTGATGTTTAGCGACTCAATTCTTTTTAACATTCCAAACAACTTTAATATGAATGTGACATAATTAGTATCGTGTAGGTCAACGTTAAAGCATGCATGTTAGAAGTCCGTTACATCACTGGGTTTGTTTTGGGATGGTACGAATATGGGTATCTACAAATATATTAAATGATATTTAGTCACCTACGAGTAATAGATGTGATCGGAGATTATCACATTTGGATTATGATATGGATTCATTAATGTCCAACAATTAGACATTATAATTATCACTAGTACAAAAAGACCCTATTGTGGCGGTTGTAAATAGCCTTTTGTGGCGGTTCTACATAGACGTATATACAGGGGACACAAAACTTTTTGTGGCGGTTGTAAAACCGCCACAAATACTCCAAAATTTGTGGCGGTTCTTGGTTAGAACCGCTACAAATACTCCAAAATTTGTGGCGGTTCCTTGTAAGAACCGCCACAAATACTCCAAAATTTGTGGCGGTTCCTTGTAAGAACCGCCACAAATACTCCAAAATTTGTGGCGGTTCTTGGTTAGAACCGCCACAAATACTCCAAAATTTGTGGCGGTTCCTTGTAAGAACCGCCACAAATGTCGCAAGCCTTTTTTTTTTCCCCCTATTTCATTTTTTATGCCAAAATAATACGAAATAAACACTTGCAAATAAAAATTGACAATCCGCAAATTTATTGAATCTAAAAGTCTTATAACCTCACAAATATCATCCACCACGACAGATTTATGAAAGTTCAAACAAACAAATACAAAGAGTGAATTTATAACTGATACGGAGTATAACTAATATACACTAAGTTACGCACGCACTAACATACATTTGTAAACACTGCCGCAACATCAAGTAAGCAAGTAGCGGACAACAACAACGAACAACTTCAACGGACAGCGGCGGCATCTCAGGTAAGGTTCCAACAGGCAGCAACACCGTAATTTGTAGATTACCTGGCCTTAGCAAAACCAGCTCCACAAGTTCTTCTCTGTTCCCCTCAACAAACTGATTCATAAGAGAACGTGGTGGCATCAGACAATAAGCACATCAAAATGAAATAAAAAGGCGACAGTAGAGATATTCGACATATCCTATTATAAATTGTGCATCATTAATAGGTTAAAACACAATAATGTAAGATTAATTAGTTGCTATGTCAAACATTCGGTCAAAAATGAAACTGTTTTTTTTGGGTTTGAGCTTCAATGGAATCACATTCTCATATTAAAAATAAAAAGAATAAGTAGTTGGCCAATGCACGTAGCCAAATTTACTCACCAATGTCATTTGAGGCCATAACATGTACGAATGGAACATCAATACCTATAAACAGAGATAGTGGACCAAACGCTACTCGAAGACAATATTGAAATCAGAGAAGAAGAAGCCTATGACATAAGGGTAAACCAAGCCGCCACTAACCAGAGACGATTTGAATGTATGGTCGAAGTGATAAGTGTCGGAGTTGCGTGTTCCAAACACGAACCACAAAATCGGATGAAGATAAAAGAGGCCATCAGCAAGCTCCAAGCAGCTAGAAGCAACCTATGCAACGAGAGACGAAACCGCAATTATATTTCATGAGGTACAATGACGAATCACATAATCTTAATCGGTAAAAATCTGCTTTGCATAATTTATTCGTGAGCTTAACAGGAGAATGATATTTGCAGGCCAATAAATTGATATGAATTTGACAGTACAACAGGTGAGATTTTAGTTAAATTATGGCCGTTTTATGCGATCAATTAAGTTGTAAGTTATAATCAAATAAGGTTGTATCCAATTTTTGTTGCACAAATACAAGTGTAAGCAAATTAAGTATACTTCACCGTCTTTAAATCGTAGCACACTATCATTATTATACCAAATGATGCAAGCAAGAGAAAGTAAAAAAAAAATATATGATCACAACACTGTCAACACGATCGAGCTTCAAAATGCTCGGGCGAGCGGGACTTTTTCCTTACACGCGACACATAGCTAGTAGCACAGCAGCAAGATTGTGCAACACGTGACACATACTGCAATCAAATAAGATATTACGTTAAAGAGGACAAATAAATTTTAAGAAATTGTAGTTAGTAATAACATACTTAGAGGCAATCAAAGCCTTAGAAGCTTGAGCTTTATGCTTTTTGTTACTCAACTTGTAAAGTCCTGGTTCACAATAGTTAGTTACCAATTTCACGCAAGTTTGGAAAGTAAGTACTATTACCTGTCGCAACAAGTAGAAAGGAGGCGACGAGAAGGGGGAGCAGTGAGTGGGAGACTTGAGGGACATAAACGTAACGCACAATGTACACAATAAATTCGATCAATCATTTACAATTTGCTTCAGCCTAGTTAACCAAGAGTAAATAAATAGTTAAAACATCGAAAATAAGAGAACTTAATTAAACAACTACTAGATCAAATCAACTAACTCCAAACTACAACACATTAAATTTGATAAAATTGCAAGTTTAGTCTTATATAACATCGTGCATCAACAACAGAACTCAACACTCAAACACAACAAAAAAAAAATCGATGAAATCATGAAGAAAACTAATAAAGTAGAAGGAATCACTGTACGGAAAAATTGAAAAAATAGGTACCGATGTTAAGCGTCAGCGCCCCAAACTAATAAACAAGGTGACTTAGAATTGAGCTAGCGTAAAACCTTCCACTGCAACAAGCAGCACAAGTACATTACCTTCATCACAAGATAGTCAATGGAGTTGATTAAACATAAAAGTTTTCTTAGATTGATAAGGACCAATCACCAGATAGTAAAACCAAAGCAAGTAAGAATCAAATGTTGGAGTCTATTTAACTAAGAATATAGATCTTCTTTAAACTGAAAGTTGAATTGAAAAAGTGGATTGTGTTACATATTTTGTATCCACTATTGAAGATGAATTGAAAATGAAACGAGTGACAAATAAAATCATTCTTAATAATTAGTAATAGCAACACACACAATGCCAAAAAATACAGACCATCATTGTAGAACAACAACAGCAATAGGTGATGTTACTCTCTCGATAGCCTCTAAACCTTCCTTAGAAAGTTGTGATCTTGTATGACTAGGATCAGGTTCTACAATGGGAAACACATAAAATGTAAGAACAATCACTCGAACACGTCAAAAGTTGTCACATAAATACAACACTAGGCATAAACTATGAAATATGTATCCATGTGAATGTCGACTTAAAACAGGTCTGAATGACAAATAAATACATAGAAAAATTTTACTTTGTCACATGTTTTAGCTAGAGCAAACCCGAGACATAGACTATCACAAGATCTGGTGAGATTCACATACATAACACACGACTCAAAGTAGTCACAAATTTTAGCCTTAAAGGGACTGAATAATTGAAAGAAAGTAAAGCAAGCATATATTTTTAAACATATCAATGACCCCAAAAACATCTCCATATATATTAAGCAATGAAACTAAATAGTAATGGTACACAAGAAAACCAACGAAAAATCATAAAACAAGAAAAACTTAATTAGGCATTTCAACAAACACTTGGTGCGCACACAAAAGAACACACAACTTAATCGACAGAAACAATTAATATATCTAACCGACCCAAACTCTAAAAACTTTTATCAACACAACTCTAAAAAAACCTAAATCGACATGTGCATATGCGATTTATGAAAATATAAAACCTAAAATAACTCGACATAAACAATATACCAAATACAGAAAATCTAATTTGAAAAGAGATGAGAGAGAGAAGAAGAACCACAACGGGAGCAGGTGGAGACGGTGGTGTTGAGAGAGCGGCAGGGGCGCGCGTGCGATGGTGCTTGACAAAGAAGGAAACGACGGTGTTGGGAGGAAGGTGATCGAGGAAGTTGGGGAGGGGGATGTTTAGGGAGGAGTTGTGTGTTGATTACTCCTCCGTATGTTTAAGCTTATTATCTACTACTCCGTACTATTTTTTTTACTATTAATTGTGGCGGTTTAAAACACAACCGCCACTAAAGTCATGTTGTTATATCAATTATGTTGGAATTTTGTGTCGGTTTTATAAAGAACCGCCACAAATAATTATTTTGTGGCGGTTGTACCCTGAAACCGCCACAAATTTCAACTAATTAGTGTCGGTTTTTGAAATAACCGCCACAATTGGCCTTTTTTGTGTCGTTTTTTTTAGAACCGCCACAATTACTACGACACAATAGGTATATTTTCTACTAGTGTATGCAGTTGAAATAGACCAACTGCATAATACAGTTTAACTCCCCATATTCCATCCGTTTTGGAATTTTTTTTGTGATTATGACATAAATATTATAGATGATGTGGTATAAATTGGATATAGTAATCGGTTGCCATTAAATTTATCTGGTATAGATAGTTTTTATCACCTTAGGGAGATGATATATGATAAGGAAAATTGGTAAAATCAGACAATTGTTTTTGATCCCCAACTGAATCAGATAGTTCAGTGATTATAAAAATGATGGTATTCATTTGGTTATGATGATATAATAAAGTATACCAGCTTGGTTACCTTATCTAATTGTACTATGTTTATTCGTTGCAATTTATGATTCGACTATAGACATAAATGACCTGGTCTGAGGCGTATCGAGCTATATATTAGTCATGAATAGTATATGTAATTGTGGATACCCACATCCGTACCTCCCACCAAAAACCCAGTGATGTAACCATGGACTTTTATATGCATGCTTTTACGTTAACTTAAACGGTACTAATTGTGTCGAATTCAAGTTGAGTCGTTTTAAATGCAAAATGAGGTCACTAGATTTCATCACTCTTAGTAAATGTCTTTTGAGTCTAGCTTGTCTCGAGTCTAGGTCCAATCGGCATGCGCTGTAACACCCCGTGTTATTTTAACACAATTTGATAAAAGAATTTAATTCCTTAAATTAAATTCATCCTTCCTCCTTATAATAAAAATGCGTCTGAATTTTTTTCGCTAAATAATACTAAATTTTCTTAAATACAAATTTAAAAATTTTGAAAAATAAATTATGTTGTATTATCTTTAGAATTTAAAAAGAAACACATTTCAAAATTTTATAAAAATCAATACAAAATTAATATCGCCTTTCAAATTTCAAAAATGTTAAGTTATGTTTACTATTCATAAAAATAAAAGTAAAACCTTTTATTCATAAAATTCAATTTCGAACATTTTTCGTTTTCAAAATAAAAATGGACACTTATACTTTTCTCGGCTTTGAAATTCAAGTCAACGATTTCAAACACGCAAATCAAGGTCAAATATCTTATCCTCTTCCATTTTTGAAGAGGCAAACTTAACATCAACTTTTAATAAAAATATAATCATTTTGATTAATTTTTAATAAATCATACAGTATTATATTAATATCTAATTACTATTTCATTTTCATTTAACTAACACTTTCGTATATTATCGAAATTATAAGTCACACCTAATTTAAATTGATTAAATTTTTGACGGCTAAATATAAATCTTTAAATCTAAAACATTCAACGAAAAAAAATAAGTATTTCGACCTAGGAAATTTTTATTCAAAATTTCGAGGATTAAAACTCAATTTTTGTTTTTAGTACCTTTCAAAAATTATTTTCATTTTTAATTCCGATTTTATTTCAAAACACTATTTTAAGATCATATCTTTTATTTCGAAACTTTTCGCGATCGCGCAAATCGAAAATTTCGAAAATGAAAATCGAGCCCGAAAAATTTACTTGAACCGTTTGACTTAGACTTTTCTAAGTCTATCCTCTTCCATTTTCTTACACAAGTCACATGCTTTCACTTACACCTTTAATTAGTAATCATCATTTTCATTTTGTATTTAAAAATTAAAGTTTATACATAATAATAAGAAATACCTATACAAATACGATACTACTACTTTAATACTACCATTTTCATTTCCATCACTTTTAAATATTTTCTTCAATATTAAATAAAATATTTTAGTCTTAAAATATTAAAGTAGAAATATTTCGAAAAATCGTCAAACGCACACACATTAACTTTTATCGCTTTTGACACCCGACTTTTTAAAACTGATTGATTTCGTGAAAAATATTTTTTTTAGAAATATCAAAGGAACCTTCCTAACTCAAATAGTAATATTGACTCTAGTTTTCCAAGTTGATTATTATGTCATTAATACATTTTAATTAAACATTATTTATAAAGAAAATCAAACCTTATCATCAAAGTTACTTGACCTAATTTATTACAACATCCCTCATTATTTCACAAGTGCAAAATCAACATCATTTGCTTCCCAAAATGTCGTGTACTTCATCTCCTTTTCTCCCATTTATTTTCTTCCATTTTTCTCCTAAAACCTCTAAAATAAAACCTTAATAATATTTCTAATAAATCCTTAGTGTTCTAGTATAATTAGTGGGTACTTTAGGAGCTAACTTGCAAGGATTTTTGGGTGTAGTATATGGGTAATATGGGTGAAGAAATTCCGATCTAAAATTTATTTTAGATCCTCGACGATTAACATCCGATTTAAGGTGACTAACTATATCTCATATTAGCCTCTTTGTAAATTAGTTTGTGTTGTTATTATAATTTTATGAGTATGATCTTTATGTTAAAATTATGTTAAACATCAACTTTGATTCTATTTATGTTTATGTGATGATAATAAATGATAATAACTAAGTGATTATTTTACTAGTAATGTTTTAGTAATATGAATATATATTTAGTTTTATTAGTTTTGAGCATTTTTTATTATTGTACTTATAATTTTTATGTTTATTTATGTTTTAGTTATGTAGTAATCATTTATGAAAATTATGTTAATTATTAAAAATGAGTTTAAAGTGATTAAAAATCGAAAATAAAAATTTTGTACTTATGTTCATTTCACTCGGCATTTCCCTATTTTTTTTTTAAATTTTCACTTTTAATTTATGTAAATTATATGTTAGATTAAGTTAGTTAAAATGGATGTTATCATGTGAAAAAAAATTAAATTAGGAAAATAAATTATAAGTTGTTAAAATTGAAAATGGTGTTCTTGAGTGTATTTTTGATCTTCATGTGTGTTCTTGAAATCTTCATGTGTGTTCATCATTTTTATTCATTTTGATTTCGTTTTATTTTATGTTTGTTAATAATTTGTGTTTATGTTTAGTTATTGTTTTATATATTGTTAGTATTATGTTATAAATCAACTTAAACATTATAGATCTTTAAGAATTAAAAAGTTAGAAATTTAAAGTGTTGAAAAACACTATTCATAAATATATATGAAATTTTTAGTAAAATTTCATTTTAGTCTAAACCATTTTAGTATAATTAGAATAATTAGAATATTAAAACTTAAAGCTAAAACCGATAAAAATCGAAAAATGAAAATTTTGAACATCACCTTATTACTCACGGAATTTTCAAGTTTTTAAGGGTTAAAATTTTGTTTCTATCACTTTTTAGTTTATTGTTAAAATAATTTAATTCGTAGTTAGTAAATTGAATTAAGAAATTAAAAGAAATAAATCAATTTTGACATATATATAAAACCACACGGCATTACTTTATAAAATGGACTAAATTTGATCAAAATGAAAATTTCACTAAGTCACTAAAGTTTAATAGTTATTAGAATTGAAATTTTGTATAAATCGTGTTAGTTAAAAATGAAATATGTTAAACCGATAAAAATGAGTAACCGTTATAAAAATGAATTAAATCGTGTGCTACTGCCTTTGCAAATTAGACTGTTGGACTTGGACATACGGACTAAAATGAACCATCCACGATACCATTATTATTAAAAATGAAAATCGCTAAATTTAGTAAATAGACGACTAAATTTAACTAAGTCTCAGTTTAAAATAAATATCGATCATCACTAAATACAAAACGAACTTAACGACTTCGAAACTAGAAAGTTATACTTAGTAAATAAAAAGGTTTACTTTTATACCTAAAATATCTTAAGTATAAAAATACGTATAAATATAAAAATACGTACAAGTATAAGAATACGTATAAGTATAAAAATACGTATAAAATACGAAGTATAAAAATACGAATACGTATAAAAATACGTATAAAATACGATGAATAGTGAATAGTAAAAAATTTACGTAACTTGTAAAACAAGTTACGTCTCAAAATTTAAGGATATTTCAAATCTCAAAATTTGAAATATTGAAAATAATTGAAAATTTTACTAAGTATAGAAAATTGAATATGAATAAGTAAATAACTTAAAGTGTTTGAAAAACACTTAAAATAAAATTGGACATACTAATAAACGTATCAATATAGAAACTGAAAAATGTTAATAATTAACAACACTTCAAATAATAAACGAATATGTTATGTGATCATATGAAACCGAATACAAATACTTAAACGTTTGACGATGAGACTAGGAGAGTCTAGTAACATGTGATATGTAATATCAAATAAATAATGAATATTGAGTAAGTTAAATAAAAGGTCAAACGCTTGAGCCTCGGATATGAAAACGTCAATCGTGAGTGAAGTGGGGTTAAGATAGTCTTGTGCGGATACCACTATCTCGGTCTCTAGCTTGGGTCATATCGAATAGTGTGGTTTAAGCCGGCAGTTTTATTGCTTAGCATGCTGCCCATGCCGTTACGCCTTAAGTCGTATAGCCAAAGCCGTACAAGATAAAGAATATGCCAACTCTTTTGGGTCAGGCTTTAGGAAATAGTCGTTTTATTCACAGTTAAGGTGCTCTATGAATAGCATAGCCCATTCTTAAAGTGAATATTAGTGTATGCATACTAGACTAGGGTTTTATTCCCCTATTTCGCTAAAGTTACCAGGGCACCCGTGGACCTTGTGGATTCAGGTCGATTATGCGGTTCTGTCTCCTTGCCGTGTTTCGTTCTTAGTGGGCGCGACACTAGCATTCGTTCTTACCACATGTACAGATCACTTGACGAGATTGTATCTGAAGTTCGAATCATTTCGAACACTAGAGGATAAGATGCAAGTATTATAGTATTCGGCGTGGTTTACGAGTCGAGTAAGTCTCTGCACTATGGAAGTGAGATGCAATCGATCAGAGTACAAAGGCCTACTCAGTGGTCAGGCTCGTAAGCAGTATGTGTTGTCTGTTGTATGATTAATTGAGAATGAGTGCGTACCATCTTTGAAAACTAAAGACCACAAATTTCTGAAGTGAATCGAGTCTGCATGAAGTGAATGATACTATATGTATGTCTGTTTGCGATCTGATATCGCGTTGTAATCCTGTTGAATTATTGTGATACTATTACTATGATATTATATGTTATTTGCCTTCATAACTGAATATCATGCTTATATGATTTATCGCTTCAAACCGCATGCTTATTATGACTATATGTCTTTATATGCTATATGTATTAAGCATGTTTATGTTTTTATCATAATGTTATAATTATAAAGCGATAGTAATAAACCAAAGTAATTGAAATCGAGGGTAAGTATGAGCATAGCTAGTCCCTGTCCGCTCAGCGGGCATCCCCCCAACAGTTTATTGTGCAGGAAAAGCGTGGACCGGATGCTTGGATTTTGGGACGGGACCAGTTTATATTTATTGCTTTACCTTAGTTTGTTTTCGAGAGAGATGTAATATATATAACGCTACTCTTTTAAATTTTCGTATTTAGAGTTGTTTTATTGAACTCTTGAATGATGATGTAATATTTTGGGTTATTTTTATAATTAATGACGCTGGTTTAAGACTTAATTAATTTCCGCCTTAGTAATTAAAATCGACTAAAAACCAGGTTGTTACAGTTGGTATCAGAGCTGACTCGTGACCGTAACATGAATTGCCTAATGCGATTTATGCTTACCTAACGAGAGACACCTGGGCGGTACAAACATATTAATATGTTAACCCGCAAGACTACTAGGATCAAATAATAATTAGATTTTCCGTTAATTAGATCACTTAAATAATAACTTTAAATCGCTTTAAAGTGTGAGGATGAGTAGAAACCTTAAGGACCGACCATAGGCTAAGGACTTTTAAATAACGAACTACTTTCCTCAAAATAAAATACATTAACTATCGTATGCTTGCTACTTGCTGATGTGACTAACTAAAACTAACAACTATCCTTGGATATAAAATCTAAGTAATAAATTTAATTCTCGAAGAACGAAGCCATTAATCGAATACATGACGACAAGACCTCAAACGCAACGAATGGACACGTCAAGACTCATACAACTTGAAGGGACATTCAAGACTTCGAAGACTTCCATTGGATTGAAGGATTCTACAAACATCTTAGTCAAATCATCCTCTCTACTAACGTCGTCATTCCGTGGGGGACAAAAATAGTTGGTAGTTCTACAGAAATTAGGATGTCCTGGAAGTGACATATATATCTTAAGGACAATCGATAGCCTATATTGGAAAGCAAATGGTAGTATAGTACCACATTGTGGAACCCGGAATCGTGGGGGACCCAACTCGGCGTCTTGCATAAGGGCGTGCTAAGTTAAAAAGATTAAGTTTGAAAAACATTTAAAAACTATTTAGTAGTCGCCACCTAATTATCGCGGAAATTAGGAACCTGCTATCATGTCCTAAGCTAAAGACATGTCCTAGATTTTAGAGCACGCCGACACCCCTAGATCTAAGGTTGTGAAACCAGAATGGATTCGGGTTGAGGGTACTTTAGTAAAGATTAATTCAATTAGTGATTTATGAAAACCTTTTAGAAAAGCCTATGTAAAAATAGCCTCTACTGACCTAGAACAAACCATGTAAGATGATATTTGAGCTAATGTTATCACTACGTACAAGTGCGATAAAGTTTGTAAAAGAATGCAAATGCAAATGCAAAAAGATTAATTAAAACCCTCAGTTTAGCATGTTTAACTGGTTAACAAAAACGGTTCAGTTAAAGGTCGAATTCATTGTTAAAGTTGATTTAATGCAAAAGAAGAAGGTGCAAGATGCATGCAAATAAAATAAACGTTCAATTGTCCATTGGTTTATTTTAGAAGGGTCGGTTGCTTATGCGACTTTGGCGTGTCATCGGATATGGAGTGTACTCGAAGTAATAAGACCACTTAGCGGCAAGCGGGCTCGGTACCAAAGCCGGAAGGGGGGGGGGGGGGGGGAGGGGGAGCTAAAGTGTAGTCCCCTTTATTAGTCCATAGAAAATAAGGAAAAACTTTGATCCAAGTGGATCGATACCTACCTGGTCCTGGCACTTCAGATCTTGGCAGAGCTTCGCTTCTTGAACTTGAAAGGGGGATGAATTCAACACGGGATGGTGTGTTGAACTCAAGGATTTTGAGTGCGTGAGGCTTTGAGAGGTTGCTGGTGATTTCTGATTGTGAATTGTGTCTACACCGTGCTAGACGGTATATTTTGTGGGACCCATGTGTGGGCACTAAACCTAGGAAGAGAGGTTGTGAGGAGATGTGTCTTTCTTGTGTGGAAAACTTGTGTGAATAGGTCGTGCATAGGGGGGTATTTATAGGAGAATAGCCGAGAGAAAATAGGAAACTCGGGAGAAAAACCAGCCTGGGAAACCGCATAGCTCTATGCGGTTTGGTGGGGCAACCGCATAGGCTTATGCGGTTTGCTCCATGAGCCGCATAGCCTGTTTCGGTTTGGTGGTGTGGTTTTAGTTCCATGACTTCGTATTTCCTTAATCCGGTTTGCCAAATCTTGGAAATATTCGACACAATCTCCTTGCTTGTGCTCCAAGAAGACCTTGTATGACCTCCTAGAAGTTATGTGTGTGATTTCTTGGGCCTTGAGAAGCGGGCCAAGAATGTGTGTGGGCTCGGTTTTGGGCCCGAGACCCGGAGATGTAAAAAGGGTATATTTTGTAGTGTTTTGTGAAATGAGATAACCCGTGAGGCTATATTTTGTGTAAGAGGGAGCTAAGTGAGGGATTTAGCCACCGGGCCTAAATTTAGGAATTTAGGAATGCTGAATTGGACCTCGTTAATGTAAAAGGGCCAATTGTAATACAAACGCGAAGCTCATGCTAGATGAAGCAGGACGCGAACCAAGCTAGACCTAAATGGACAAAATTAACATCTGTTTAAGCGTGATGTGAAGCGTCCTAACTCATTTAACATTTCAAAACGACTCAAAATGAATTCGACATAGTTAGAACCGTTTAAGTCAACGTTAAAACATGCGTAATGAAAGTCCGTGTTACATCACAGGGTTTGGTTTGGGAGGGTACGGATATGGGTATCCACAGAGCCCCCAGTTTGACTGAGCTCGGACTAGAGCGCTAGTCAAACTCCACGACCATATCCGGACCATTACAGTCTCGATATCGTCAGCGGAACGAAGCATGTGCCCAAGGGTGAGGCGAGGACTTCGAACCGGGCTATCCGGGGCGGGACGTGCGCATTTTAAGGACATGGCGGTTATGCGCCTGTAAGAACTGCTGGCTTTGTTGCGTCTTGAATTCTTAGTGCTTGTTATTCTTCTTTGTTATTCTTTATTCTTTGTGTTTATGTTGTTGCCATTGTTGTTGTCGTTACTGTTGCTTGGCCTCGCCGAGGAGTGCTTTGTGCTTGTGCTTGGTCTCGTGGAAGAGTGTAGGTGTTTCGTCTCGTAAAGAGTGTAGGTGCTTCGTCTCGGTGCTTCGTCTCGTAAAGAGTGCAGGTGCTTCGTCTCGTAAAGAGTGCATGAGTATGCTGGTCGGGAATTATCGTCCGAGGAAAGTGTATGTGCTCGTATATAGTGCTTGTAGTTGTATAGTGCTGATGTAGATGCTTTGTGTTTATGTTCCGCTGGGGGAGTGGAAGGATAATTCATTCAGGATGCTTTGTAGGTTTGCTTAAGGGTAGTTCGCTAGGGAAGTGCTAGTCCGCCGGGGAAGAATGTATATGTATGGTCTCGCCGGGGAGCGTAGGTGTAGTTGTAGTTGTGTGTTTAGTGCAAATGTTCGTCTAGAATGTTTGTGTTTGGACTCGTTGGGGAGTGTATGTGTAAATGTTATTGTATGCGTTGGTTTTCCGCGGGGGAATATGATGTTTAGAAGGGACTCGCGAGGAGTGTACGTGTTTTTGTAATTGCTTTGCCTTGAGACTTGTTGTGGAGTGTTGACGCTTTAAGGACTCCTTTGGGGGATGCCTGTATAAGTATGTGGACTTTATGGGGAGGAAGTAATACACCGTAGGGATGTGTAAAAGAGGTGAGGACTCGTGAAGAGTGTTCGTGCTTCTGCTTCTGTACCGTATATCAAATGCTTAATATACGCGTATGACGGACTGTAGGTGACGCCTTAACCAAGGCATAGCTGGATGTGCTAGCGCATGTGGCGGACTTTAGGTGACGCCTTAACCGTGAAAGCTTGCGCGTACGAAGAAAAATACTTAGGCTTGACGAGCCCAATATGGAGAGACAACGTGGAACAAAACACGCCTCATAAATTGCCTTGTTGACTAGTGATTCTTTCGGGGAATCTCTTATCAATTGGCGACTTCAAGCGCGAACTCATTCGCACATGTCGCGGCTTCAAATCCGGAATAATTCGAATTCTGCGATTGTCTTCCGAAATCTTTATTTTCGCATGCTTTGACCATGAGACGTGGTATCTGGTGATTCGTTTGGATTCACGTGATACTCATCTCTCTCGGACTTGGGGTGTAGGTGCTTGGACTCATGTATGAGTGGCTTGATGTTTGGACGTACGTTCGGGTGTTCGTTGTTTGATGCACACATGAAAGTGTTATGCTTTTAGCGTGCATGCTCGTGTTTGTAGCGGTTAAGGAGGTGTCGCTTAACCGTAGGTGTGTGTGTGTTGATATGGGTGTTTATAGCAAGGGTGACCTTTAAAAATGCGAAAAATGCGAAAAATTATCCTATTTTTCGTGATTGAGGATGAGTTTTCGTGATTGAGGATGGGTGTATGTGAGCCCCCAGTTTGACTGAGTTATAATGTGTAGCGATAGTCAAACTATGTGAACAAGGCTGTTAGTGTGTTAGGATAAGGGTGTTTTTGGATTCCCCCCTCGAGTTTGACTAAGTTTTGTATGAAAACTAAGTCAAAGTGTAGTGGATGATATACTTGTAGAAGGAGTTTTTGGGTTACCCCATTGAGTTTGACTAAGTTTTGAATGAAAACTGAGTCAAAGTGAAGTGCAGGATGTGCATTGGGAGGAGGGGTTTTTGGATTATCCCCACGAATTTGACTAAGTTTTGGATGAAAACTGAGTCGAAGTGTAATGGGATGTACTTGCTTTAGGAGAGGGTGTTTTTGGATTACCCCCTCAATTTTGTCTCAGTTTGGTTGAAACATGAGGCAAAATGAAGAGTATGGTGTTTGGTTTTGAAATTCCCCCGTAGTTTGGCTTAATTTGATTGAAATTAAGGCAAAATGGAGAAAAACGCGCTTGTCGAACTTGAAGTTGCTTTTGTCGTTTTTCGCTTCCGTGCTGTGTTGTGCTTCCGTGGACCTGCGTAGTTAGTAGGCTCGAGTTTGAAAGTGAAATGATTTCCGATTGGGATGTTTGGATTAAAATGGTTTTGTTGAAAAAAAAAAAAAATTTTTTTGCAAAAGATTCATTTTAGTTGTCGAGATGAGCTTTAAAAATGAACACTTGAAATGTCGGTTGTAAGTGTGTGTCGTATTTAGGTCTCATGCAAGATGAAAGAGTGCTAGAGTTGTGAAGACCGTGGGGGGTCACTTGGGTGTGAAGGTTGAGAAGCCCCCAGTTGCCAAGGATGAGGATTCAGTGGGATCTCAGTTTTATGAGAGGAATGCTCTCATTTGCAAATTGTTTTGATTGTGGTTGTCTCGAATGACAACACAAAGTGGGATGTAGTGATTGATTCGATTGTGCTTTGTGTAAGCTGCCTACGTATCCACATATGTGGAATCAAACCGGCGTAGTTCGATGGTGCTTTCACTCAAAATGTGTTAACTCGAGTCTTGAGTTAAATTCGAAGAGTACTTTTCTCAAAATGTGTTAACTCGTGTGTTGAGTTAAATTTTTGGAAAGGCTTGGACTTCGAAGTTTTCGAGATGCATTTCAAAGATTTGAGATGTATTTTCGAAAGATACATTTTGCTCGTGCGAAAGCGTGTTTTGAAAAAGTGAAGTGCAAAGTGTTTTTATATTTACTCGAGTGTTGAGTTAATTTCGAAAGGTGATTCGCTAATTTGAGGGTGCATTGCCTCGTGTATGTTTGAAAAAGCGTGTCGCCCCGTGGGAGCGTTTTCAAGACTGAAAAGTTTTGAAAGGAGCGGTTTAAATTCGCTAAATTGTTTGATTGGAAGAGAATTGACTCGATGTGTGAGTCAATGTTTATGGGATGCTTAAAATGCCGAAAGGTTTGAAAAACAAAGACGAATCGTATGCGTGACTCGAGACTCGACGGTTGCATGGATGTCACATTTGGGAACACGTACGTTGTTGGAGCCCCCAGTGTTGTTTGCTTGCCTGCGGTAGGATGCTGTTGTTCCTGCAAAACAAAGTTAGACCAAAAAGCAGAGTACTACTCCTAAGTTAATGACAAATTTGCCTCGCCGCATTCGTTTTAGACGCCTCGATAAAGAAACAGTTTGCCTTTGATTTTGTTGATTTTTGTGGACACGTCCTTAGCTTGGTGAGCTTTGGACGGAAGAATGTTTTGTGGGTTTTTGTAAAAGGTTGGTTGAGCTCGGGAGAGTGGCCTACGTATCCGTGTGTACGGAATCAAACCTAGCGTAGTTCCGAAGAGCACGTTTAAGGGCATGCTGGCCCGGAAGTTGTATTGTGTTTTTGTAAAAGAGTGTGAAGGTGCACGTTTAAGGGCATCCCGGCCCATGAGTTGTGTTTGTGAAAATGTGCGTGTTTAAGGACCCGCCGGTCCAAGAGGTGTCTTTTGTAGAAAGGTGCGTATTTAAGGACCCGCCGGTCCATGAAGCGTGTTATGTGTTTAACCTCGATACATTACATCCTAAGGGTAGGTTCTCCTTAGTCGATCTAGGCTGGTTCTTTGCTGCTTCTGTTGGGTCTTCAATTTGGACTTACAAAGACTTGGCCACTTGTTTCCGGGCTTCGCTACTTCTTGTCCTTTGGGCTTCGGCCCCTTGCTTATTGATTTATAAACTTTTTGACTTCTAAGCTTTTTGACTTCTAAGTTTTTTGTTTAGTTGTTTTTCCCCTTATTTCGGGGTTTTGAGACTTTTGCTTTTTGGTGATTTTGGTTTTTGATCTTTGTTTCTTGTATTCCCGTTTGATTTGAGAATATCTCACGCCCTGTGTGGCTTGGGCTTGAGCTCGGACCTTGCTAAACTTTGTGGCTCGGTGGTCACTTGTGATCGTCACTACAAGAATATCTACTACGGGCTACCGCTAATTGTCGACTGAATAAAGTAGTCGCCAAATGGCGACCGAAATATTGAGCGGGCGACTGAAATTAGTCGACGATAGGCGACTAGGAGGAGACCAAAAAAAAAAAGGCGGGCGACCGACATCGGTCGCCAAATCAGTCGCCAAGTTAAAGAGCGGGCGACCGAATTCGGTCACCACCTCGGTCGCCCCATATTTTCGATTAAGTCCGCAGCGACTTCGCCTTGCTTCTCATTTCACACTTCACTTTAAAAAAAAAAAAAAAAAAACCAACGAAAATACACTTCATTTCACATCGTTCTTGCTTTGGATTTTCGATTTTCGGGTTTAATCTAGTTCATTCTTGCTTTGGAACTTCTAATCCTAGCCTAATCTCTTCAATGTATGTTAATTTTTTTTGTTGTATGTTATAATTATATTATGTTAATTTTGGTTATATTGTTTAGATTTTGTAATTATTTTAGTATTGTTATGTTTGAATGATGTTTGGTTATTGTTGGTGAAGTATAATAGGTGTTAAATTTGTTTAAGATTAGAGAATGATTGATTACAATTAAAATTAGGGTTTGTGAAATTGGGGGTTTTTTTAAGCTTGAAATTGGGGGTTATTGTTTGAATGATGTTTAGTTATTGTTTGGGAAGTTAATTTCTTTAATATTAGAGAATTTGTTGAATTGGTTAAATTACTTGTTTAATAATGTTGAATTGGGGGTATTTGCTTGTTTAATGATGTTGAATTACTTGTTTAATGATGTTGAATTGGGGGTGTTTAGTAATACTCAAATATTAAATTGGTTGAATTACTTGTTTGAACTCTTGGGTATTGAATATATTACACAATGTTTGAATGATAGTTTAAATGTTGTTTAAGATTAGATAATGTTAGATTATTATTTTTATGTTAGAATATTTATTGATTAGGATTAGTGAGTTTGGGGTTTCTTTTGTCAAGTTAATTATTTGAGTTGAAATTAGTTCTCAAATATTAAGTTGGTTAAATTACTTGTTTGAACTTTTGGGTATTGAATTATTTCTCTTATATTGGTTAGCTTATAATAATGAAGAGATTGGAGCGCGAATGGATGTATGAGGAAAGATTTGATAAGAGAAAACGACCTATTGAAAAATATGTTATAGGAGTCACAAAATTTATTGAATTTGCTAAACAACAAGAAGAATATCAGCTTGGAGAAAATAACATTAGGTGTCCTTGTAGCAAATGCAAAAATCTAAAATACGTTGATGAATACTCCGTTGAAGAACATCTTATCTCTAACGGCTTTCTTCCAAATTATTATCAATGGATTTGCCATGGCGAATCTTACTCTCCAAATCCCGAGGAGTCACAAAATTCTCCAAATAATAATACCTATAGAGATATGGTCGTTGATGCACTGGAATATAATATTTTTAATAATACTGAAACAATACATAATGATGAAGAAGTTCCAAACCCTAAAGCTAAAGCATTTTTTGACATGTTAAATGCTTCTGAAAAACCGTTGTTCGAGAGAAGCAGAATCTCTTTGTTACAAGCCGCCTCTAGAATTGTAACGTTGAAATCTGAGTTCAATATGCCATTTAGAGGAGCTGATGCTATTGCTTCCTTGTTGGAGGATTCTGCACCCGAAGAAAATGTTATGACTCGATCGTATTACAATACAATGAAGGTTCTCAAAGGCCTTCAACTCCCTCATAAAAAAATTCATGCATGTAAAAAAGGATGCATGTTATTTTGGAAGAATGATGCCTTACTAGACAAGTGTAAGGATTGTGGAAGGGATAGATATGAACAAAGTGAGGGAGAAATCGTTTTGAAGGGTAGTAGAAAGGGTGGAAAAGGGAAGAAACGTCAAGCAAAAAAGAAAAAAGTGCCAGTGAATGAGTTAACTTATTTCCCACTTTCAGCTCGATTGCAAAGATTGTTTGCCACAAAAATTATCGCTGAGCAAATGAGGTGGCATAAAGAAAATCCGCGAAAACCAGGAAAGATGTGCCATCCGAGTGATGGGGAGGAGTGGAAGCGCTTGATGAAATGTATCCCGAGTTTTCTCAAGAACCTCGTAATGTTCGACTAGGATTGTGTCTTGTGGTTGCACCGTTCGGTCAATTCGGTAAAAATTATTCCAGTTGGCCAGTGATGGTGACACCGTACAACCTACCACCTTGGTTGTGTTTAAAAAGACAATTCATCTTCTTAGCATTACTCATTCCTGGTCCAGACAATCCTAAAGATAACTTGGATGTCTACATGCAACCGTTGGTGGAAGAGTTGCAACAATTGTGGGAAGTTGGTGTTGAAACTTATGATGTGTCCTTGAAACAGAATTTCCAGCTCAAGGCTTCTCTTTTGTGGACCATTAATGATTTTCCTGCTTACGGTATGCTGTCTGGATGGTCTACTGCTGGTCGAAAGGCGTGTCCATGTTGTATGGAAAATAGTAAAGCGTTCTGGCTTCCTAACGGCAAAAAAATAAGTTGGTTTGATTGTCATAGGCAATTCTTACCTACGACTCATGTGTTTAGGAAGAACAAGAGAGCTTTCAAGAAAGGAAAAGAGGAGCACAATCATTCTCCTAATCGACTTACGGGGGAGGAGATATGGCAACGCATTGCTAATTTTCCGACGACCGTTGACGGCACGAAAGAAGAATTCAAGGAGTTGAAGAAGAAAAAGAATGGTTGGTATAAACGAAGCATATTTTGGGATCTACCGTATTGGAAAACGATGTTAATTAGACACAACTTGGATGTCATGCATATTGAGAAGAATTTTTTTGAGATGTTGATTAATGCGGTAATGAATGTCGAAGGGAAAACATGTGACACGGCAGGTTCGCGAAAGGACTTGAGACTATTTTGCGACCGCCGTCAATTGCATATTCGTAGTGACGGTGACATTCCCAATTCCATTTTTGCTCTTGACAAAACTCAAAGGAAGTTGTTGCGTGAGTGGTTAACAAAGCTGAAATTTCCCGATGGATATGCTTCTAATTTTCGGCGATGCGTAGATGTTAACAAATTAAAGTTGCATGGGATGAAAAGTCATGATTGCCATATTTTTATGGAGCGATTACTTCCGATAGCGTTGAAACATCTTCTCCCTACAACTGTTTGGAATGCAATAGTGGAAATCAGTCAATTTTTTCGAGATTTATGTTCGTCGACAATTTCTGTTGATGACATGATTCGTCTCGAGAATAATATTTCAGAAATCTTATGCAAGCTTGAAATGATTTTTCCTCCTTCTTTTTTCAATTCGATGGAGCATCTTCCAATACACTTGCCGTTTGAAGCTAAAGTTGGCGGCCCCGTACAATATAGGTGGATGTATCCATTTGAGAGGTAATTAAATTTAAACTGTGAAAAAATAAAGTTTAATTATTTAATATAATTTTATCACTTTCAAAAACTTATAACTTCTTAATTTTTTTTAGGTTTCTAAATCATTTGAAAAGAAAAATTGGTAATAAAGCTCGGGTGGAAGGTTCTATATGCAATGCATATTTAACTGAGGAGATCGCAAACTTTTGCTCCTTATACTTTGAAGCACGTATAGATACCAAAGCCAAAAATTTGAATCTTCAAAAAGTGGATGATATTGATTCTGCTATTCCTGAAATTTTTCAATATCCGGAGCCTCAGTCTTCCACAACGGTCGGAAATAATAGGTATTTGGAAGACAAAGAGTATGATCGTGCTCATCTATACGTGCTAACAAACTGTGAGATTTTGAGAGACTATAATGAGTAAGTAACATTTTTCTTTACAACTTTTTAATTATATGACACATTTTTAAAAGTAAAATAAGCAATTAATTAATTATTATTATTATTCAGGATTTTCGAAGCATTTATACTTACAAAGTATCCTCAAACTACCTTGAATGATGTATGGAGTAAATACGATGAACAGTTTCCATTGTGGTTCCGCAATTACGTTGTCGAAAACAACGTTCAAGATCCGTTGGTACGAGCTTTAGCCTTAGGTCCTGGTAAGAAAGTGAAGACGTGGAAACGATACACCGTAAATGGTTTCAACTTTCACACATTTGAATATGGTCAAAATAAGGCTAGATGCAATTACGGCGTCACAATTTCTTCCACTGATGAGAGCGACTATTATGGTATATTCGAAGATATCATTGAGTTGTGCTATTATGGAAGTGAACGTGTTTATCGAACTGTTTTGTTTAAGTGTCAATGGATGGACACTTCTAATGCCGGTATGAGGGTCCACAAACAATACAAGCTCGTTGAAGTGAACCGTAATCGACGATATTCAAAGTATGATCCATTCGTCCTAGCTCATCAAGTACATCAAGTGTATTATGCTTCTTATCCGATCGTTGCTAATGATAAAAATCAAAAAAATTGGTGGGCGGTTGTTAAGACTAAAGCACGTTCAGAAGTAGATACAACATTTTTCCAAGAAGAGGTGGTATCAAATGGTACTACTTTGTGTGAAGTTGATGACGTTGTTTACAATGTCAATGAGACTGAACTAAACGACGATGAAGGAGTTGAGGAGGCTGAGTTATGAACGTGCTTTAGTCTTAACGAGTTCCTCCAGATCGTCATCGAGGGCCGACGAGGAGAATGAGTCGTCGGATAGTCAAGAGACGCAACAACAAAACGAAAACCAGGAGGCGAACGACAAACCCCCAATGATGCACGGCCGTGATTAATTTTAGACCGAAAGATTATTGGTAAGTTGTTCATTTATGTTAAAATTTGACTTGTAATCTATTATTATTATATATATATATATATATATATATATATATATATATATATATATATATATATATATATATATATATATATATATATATATATATATATATATATATATATATTTATATATATATATATGTATATATATATATATATATATATATATATATATATATATATATATATATATATATACTTATGTGCTTATTATTTTAACGCAACAATTGTAAGGTTTCCGCAAAAGGATATTACTAAGGCATGTACGGAGAGTACAAAAAGTAGTTATACTTCCGGTTATACTTGTTGGTCGTCGATACCAGATGACTTGAAGGAGCAGTGGTTTAATATTTTTCGGGTACGTATATAATTTTTAAAGCCGCTAGTGTTTTTAAAATGTATACATATTATTACGCCGGAATTTATTTAACATTTGGTTTTATACGTAGAATTCATGCACTTGGAAGCCGGTTCTTGAGCATTTAGTCCGTGCAAAGTACGAGCAAACGTGTCAAAAACGTTTCAAAGACATGACACAGGCTAAGTCGTATCGCTGGTATCAAAAATAACCTAACAAACAACTAACAGCAGATAGTAGTAAGCAGGATCGTATCCACAGAGAAACGGTGTAGTCTTAAGCTAAGTCGGTCAAAACAGGTCAATCTCAAGGTGTGAAAAAGGTATTGGTTCAGCTATAAACTAAAGCAGGCAATAAAGCAAATGAATAAGAATGTATAAGGAGAAAGATTAGGGCGTCGGGTTCATATATGACAACGATTCAGGAACGCAAGTTCATAAGACGGAAGAGTTAAACTGTGCAACTTGACTAGGTTTGTAAAACGCTCTCTCGAGTCAATTTTAGCCTTAAGCAAATTTAGCGGGCTCTCGCTACTTACTAAATTCAACTTATCTAACTCGCGTAAGTCTAGTTTTAACTCGGCTTTCGATCTTAAGTCAAACTTACTCAGGTTCAATTAAACTCAGTTAAATCGGTGATCAGGCGAAATAAACCTAATTCAATTGACATAAAACGCGTAGAAAGAAACCAAGAGCACAATTTAATCAACCAATTTAATCTCAAAACATGTTCCTAAATCATATGTCACAAATCACCCTAACCCTAATTAGGGAATTAGCTACTCATAGTGATAAAGCAAGCAATAAAAATAATTAAATTAAACATGATGAATAAAATAACAATTGAAATTAAACCTGGAAGGAATCCTGAAATTGCAAAGTAAAGAACTTGAATCTTGAAATTAAACTAAACTAAGAGTTTGAGAGAGAAAGTAAAATAAAACAGTAAACTAAAACTAGGAAATTAAAGCATGAATGAAAGATAAGTCTAATTCACGTCCTAAGGGGCTATATATAGGTTCCCCAACTATTAAACTCGAATAAAATCAAAACCGACAAAATAAGTGAACCGGTAGTAGCCGGCTTCAATGGCGCTGGCACGACCCACAAGTTGGGCCGGCTCTCTTGTGTCTTTCTTCCTTAGCCCATGACTTCACTTGGGCCTTTATTAAACTCGTGGCCTTCTCCTTCTTTGGCCTTATTCTTGGTTCTTGGGCCATAGCAACTCGTGACCCTTAGTCCTTGGTCTTTGGTTTCCCGAGCTCTCGTGATGGCTCGAGCTTGGTCTCAACAGCTCAGTTCTCGAAATGCTCCAATGACTCGGGTTTTGGCTCAAAACCACCAAAACCTGCAATATGTAAATGAAAAGCAGCAGTAACGAGAAATATAACAAATAGCTTCTAAAGTCATAATAAATACGAATAAATACGAGCTAAATGCGACTGAACCGGGGGCATAAAATGAATATAAATAGAGTGTATCAAACTCCCCCAAACCAAACCTTTGCTTGTCCTCAAGCAAACATCGTAGGAGAAAATCAAAGTACACGAACCAATCACGTTAGTATCTCGAAGTGGACGACCTATGCACATAAACATTACAACCAAAGGCTATTTCACCGAAATTAGAGCACAAGTCTCAACCATTCACGCCACGTTATACTACTAGCCTCTAACGCTTACGCAAAGTAAAGCTAACGACAAATCAATTCGAGCAAGGCCAACCGTACAAACCATTTCCCATCCAACCAATCTTGCCACATCATTTCCTTTTGTTCTCTTTTCTTTTCTTCTTTCTGTATTTTTTTTTCTTTTTCCGCAAATGTGGAGCATCCCTCGTATGTAATACCGTTTAGCTTGACGTTCACTCGGTAAAAATCGCGCTCGGGTACACATATTTCCTTAAGGGTTACAATTGCTCATACTCCCGGTCGCAGCCAAATTCATGGCCACTATGGTTACTCAAGTCAATGAGTCCCCTCCGAGAGCATCGAAGCATTGCTCCAACAAATATAAGATCTTTCCAAAACAAACCTCAAACCAACATTCCAACATTCCACAAACCATTGCCAAGCTCGAATGTCAAAGTCGAAAATAAACATGCGAAAAGCAGAAAGAATTAAGCAAATACAAGTGGGTTAGTGTTGAGGCTCGCAATCTAGTAACAGGAAACAAACCAATCGTGCAAGCTAAGGCGATAGAAAGTCGACTCAGAGATACTAAAGATCAAAGTAAATGCACTAATCAATTCTCTAAACTAGATAAAGCAGGACAAAGCAGACCAAAAAGACTCGTATTTTTGTAATTTTTTTTGATTTTTCGATTTTTTTTTGAGTTTTTCATAAATGCACACGAAATGAAAATGCAAACAAACTAGTAAGCGCGAAAGTGCTTCCCTCCCCCAAACCAAATCACACATTGTCCTCAATGTGGAAAACAGCACAACCACACAAGCAGAGGAGGACACAAAACATACGGGGTAAGGAAAGTAAAGCGAGGAAATGAGGGTAGTGGGGTAGAGAGTGCTCACATGATAAAGACGGAGCTCCCCCAAACCGAAGCGAAGCATGGAGTGCGGCTAAAATCCACGTATATGCGTCCAATTCAGTCCAGCTACGAAGTACTTCGGTAGATAACACGAGGAAACAAGAAACGAAACATGAAAATGGGGCAGGGGTGGCGGTAGATGCCTGGGACTGCCAGGCCACTGGCCGGCTAAAACCCCCGGCGTGATTTTTTCGATTTTTCTTCAGCTCCCAAATTTGGCCTACGGTTCCTGTCCTGGCCCGGCAGCCGGTTGGCCGGCTTAGGGCCTTCCTCGTGAGCGTTTTCCAACATACTAAGGTCCCAAAAGGCCTTATGTACCTGCGCGCTAAAAATCATAAAATAACACCCTCGTCCTCGCGCGCTCAATAAAATCCAAAAGTCATAAAAACATGCAAACCAAAAGTACAAATGCTAAGTAAAAATACAACGTCATCGGGTTGCCTCCCGGGAGCGCTGGTTTATAGTCCCGCACGACTCTTCAAAGCTTCGCAGATCAAGTATGAGCAGGCCAAGGTCTTTGGCCATTCGCAACAACTTCACTTGGCGATACAGCAGATGATCGCCATAGAACTTCTCCTCCTCGAGGCAAAGCAGCATAATCCATCAACGTAGGGCCTCGATCACGAAATGGCTCGACTGTAGGCCCTCTATCCCCATCACTCGTGTCGAATAAGTCAGCTCCAAGCAACTTCCTCTCCCCCAAACCATCCTTGCAGCTATCCTGTGAAGAACCTGCAAAAGGAGAAGAGACATGCAAAACCTCCATAGTGTCTCCAGTAGAGTGAGACGGAGGTACAGAATCAATACAATAAACTGACTCTAGACGCATGGGTGAACGCGGAGTATCCGAATGAGTGAAGGTTAACTTCTCACCCCCCACCTTAAAGGTTAAGGTCTTACTACCCACATCTATGACTGCACCAGCAGTGTGCAGGAAGGGTCTCCCCAAGATGATAGGAACGTGGGCATCCTCGGGCATATCTAAAACTACGAAGTCGACAGGGATAAAGAACTTTCCGACCTGTACGGGGACATCGTGTAAGATTCCTAAGGGACGCTTAACTGAGCGGTCAGCCATTTGCAAGGTGATGCTAGTGGGTTCTAAAGCTGACAGGCTCATCTTTTGGTAAAGGGAGTAGGGGAGGACACTGACGCTGGCTCCTAGGTCACATAAGGCGTTCTTAACCACAAACCTACCTATGGAGCACGGGATAGAAAATGTACCAGGGTCACTAAGCTTAGGCGGCTTATTATTACCCAGAACCGAGTCTTAGCTTCCCCACAAAGGCTACAGTCGACAGGTCATCAAGCGTACGCTTACGAGCTAAAACATCTTTTAAAAACTTAGCATACGAAGGGATTTGAGTAACGAGGTCTATAAACGGGACGTTTACCTGAAGGGCTCGAATGACGTCCACGAACTTTTTGAACTTCGCCTCGGGCTCTGCACCTCGTTGACGACCAGGAAACGGCAGCTTAATTTGAATCGGGGGCGTTGGAGCAGCAGGAGTACCAAAATTATCACCCAAAACATCTTTCCCCGTAGCTACAGGTCCAGCCGGTTGGACGACCGGCTGCCGGTCGACCGGCTGGGCCGTTTTTATCCTCGGATCAGCTGCGTTTTCTTCATCCTCCTCCCCCAAATTCACAGGGTCTCCGTACATTGACCCACTTCGCAATGTAATCGCGCACGCCGTGTGGTGCGGAGGGTTAGGAGGGTTACCTTGAGGAGGAAGAGTACCCGGTTGTCGCGACGCTTGCGAAGCGGCGAGTTGAGCCACTTGATTTTCTAAGTTCTTTATAGCTGCGTCCTTAGCCTGTCCATCTTTTTGCATTTGCTGCAGCATCATCTCCTGTGACTTCTGCACGGACAGCGTTACCTGCGACATCTGCATCATCATGGCCTTTATCTCGGCCATGGGATCGGGTACCGGTGCAGGTTGAGGTGGAAGGAAGGGTGGTTTTTGGTAGTTGGGTGGTTGATTTTTGTAGGGAGGTTGATATGGGGCATTTTGTGGAGGTGGGGGAGTTGGGTTAAGTACATTGTTGTTGCGATAGGACAGCAGCGACCGATCATAACCCGGTTGATTCTGGTACGGCAGGTTCTGTGGATAAGACTGATACGCATAAACCTGCTCCTGGGGTGCAAAGATACCCGTAGAATAACCTGAATCGTGCCCCACAATAGCGTTAACGTGGGCACTCGAGCTCCCCTGCATAGCATCAACCTTCCTATTCAGCTCAGAAAGTTGACTCATCACCACACTTATGCTCTCATTTCCACGGTCGTTGTGCGCGGACCGTGAATTACCCCTAGGCTTACCAAACTGAGCCGTATGGACAGCCATCTCTTCAATCGTTTGCCATGCTTTATCATCATCGGTATTATTGGCAAACCGACCTCCTGCAGCTGAGTCAAGAATAGCGCGACTCTCCGCGTAAAGACCATTATAGAAGGTCATAATAATCAACCAATCGCCCAACCCGTGATGTGGGCACTCTCTAATCAACCGTTTGTAACGGTCCCATGCTTCAGCCAATGTCTCATCATAACTCTGCTGAAACCCCTGAATCTGACTACGGAGTTGGTTAGTCCGCTCTGGAGGATAGAACTTGCGATAGAATGCAAGAGCTAGACTCGGCCAATCCGTTATACCCGCAGCAATCTTGTCTAAATCAGTGATCCAATCCCGCGCTCGATCACGTAGAGAGAAAGGGAAGAGCATCTCCCTAATCTGGTTCTGAGTAATCCCGTTCTGCTTGATTGTTGAGCAGTAATCCGTAAAAACCTGCATGTGTTTCCCGGGATCCTCCGTAGGATTGCCGCCGAACTGATTACGCTCCACCAAAGTAAGAAAGGCGGGGCGAATCTCAAAGTTACCCTGGACCGTATTTGGTATTGTGAACCCCTGCGGGATCGCCTCGGGCTTCGGTAATGAGTGACTATATAATTTAGGCATAGTCGCTCGTGGAGAAGAAACTGGAGTAATAGGTGGTGTGTCCTCTTCGTAGGACGATTGCGCTGCACTAGACTCCGAATGCGACGCTTCCTCAAGATCAAGATCAATTAGTTTTCTTGCTTCCCGACGTCGTCTATGAAATGCTCGCTCAGGTTCAGGCTCAAATGGAACTAAACCTGTAGGTGACCTGTGCATAAACAAAACTAAAGACAAACGATGAGAAACGGTCTCAAGGAACTAGGTTCCTTGAGACTAAGGAGAAAAACCTATAAAAACAAACTAAAACTAAAACTAACTAAAGCCGTTTCCCCGGCAACGGCGCCAAAATTTGACACAGGCTAAGTCGTATCGCTGGTATCAAAAATAACCTAACAAACAACTAACAGCAGATAGTAGTAAGCAGGATCGTATCCACAGAGAAACGGTGTAGTCTTAAGCTAAGTCGGTCAAAACAGGTCAATCTCAAGGTGTGAAAAAGGTATTGGTTCAGCTATAAACTAAAGCAGGCAATAAAGCAAATGAATAAGAATGTATAAGGAGAAAGATTAGGGCGTCGGGTTCATATATGACAACGATTCAGGAACGCAAGTTCATAAGACGGAAGAGTTAAACTGTGCAACTTGACTAGGTTTGTAAAACGCTCTCTCGAGTCAATTTTAGCCTTAAGCAAATTTAGCGGGCTCTCGCTACTTACTAAATTCAACTTATCTAACTCGCGTAAGTCTAGTTTTAACTCGGCTTTCGATCTTAAGTCAAACTTACTCAGGTTCAATTAAACTCAGTTAAATCGGTGATCAGGCGAAATAAACCTAATTCAATTGACATAAAACGCGTAGAAAGAAACCAAGAGCACAATTTAATCAACCAATTTAATCTCAAAACATGTTCCTAAATCATATGTCACAAATCACCCTAACCCTAATTAGGGAATTAGCTACTCATAGTGATAAAGCAAGCAATAAAAATAATTAAATTAAACATGATGAATAAAATAACAATTGAAATTAAACCTGGAAGGAATCCTGAAATTGCAAAGTAAAGAACTTGAATCTTGAAATTAAACTAAACTAAGAGTTTGAGAGAGAAAGTAAAATAAAACAGTAAACTAAAACTAGGAAATTAAAGCATGAATGAAAGATAAGTCTAATTCACGTCCTGGGGGCTATATATAGGTTCCCCAACTATTAAACTTCGAATAAAATCAAAGCCGACAAAATAAGTGAACCACGGTAGGCCGGTTTCTGGCGCCTGGCACGACAAGTTGGGCGGCTCTCTTGTGTCTTTCTTCCTTAGCCCATGACTTCACTTGGGCCTTTATTAAACTCGTGGCCTTCTCCTTCTTTGGCCTTATTCTTGGTTCTTGGGCCATAGCAACTCGTGACCCTTAGTCCTTGGTCTTTGGTTTCCCGAGCTCTCGTGATGGCTCGAGCTTGGTCTCAACAGCTCAGTTCTCGAAATGCTCCAATGACTCGGGTTTTGGCTCAAAACCACCAAAACCTGCAATATGTAAATGAAAAGCAGCAGTAACGAGAAATATAACAAATAGCTTCTAAAGTCATAATAAATACGAATAAATACGAGCTAAATGCGACTGAACCGGGGGCATAAAATGAATATAAATAGAGTGTATCAAGACAACATGTATAAGGCTGTCAAAAGAAAGAAGAAGCCCGCATTCATGAATGGTAATAAAACTAACTTTAATAAAAATGAGGTTATAAATTTGATATTCGGAATTTGTTGTTTGGTTTTATTTAGTTGTCGTCATATTTTTTCTTGTAGATGTTGCGTTCAACGACATGCTGAAGTTACGAGACACGCCGGAATTTCAAAAGAAATCCAAACAAGCGGCGTTGAATATTAGGGGAGGAGATCCAAATGCGCGCGTCGAGCCGAGTTACTTTAGAGGATCTCAGAGCTGCCTTGATCGTGCACATGAGTTTGAAAAAGTAAATTTTAATATATCGTTTACATAATCCAATAATATATAGTATGATTGTGTATATTTAAATGGATAATTGTTGCCGTTTTTTGGACTAAAGGCAAACAAAGGACAAGCGGCGACCGCGTTTGACATTTTTTTGGACACGCACGCCAAAAAAGACGAAGAAGGCCGTTTGCATTTCGCGAGAAAGAAAGACGCGGAAAAATATGTAAGGAATTGTTGGTCGTAATGAGATTTATAATCTTTTTAATTTGTTGTAATTAAATAGCATAATTGATTTGCTCTTTGGTAGGAGGCGTATATGAAGCGAGTCGAGGAGGAGCCTGAAACCCGACCCGATCAAATTTGGTTGGAAGTGAACGAAGGGTTTAAAAAAGGGGCGGTTTATGGAGTTGGCAACGCAGCCGAGTATATTTACGAGAAGAGAAACCGCAGATTATCGACTGTGAGCGACTCCATGTATTCGCCGGGTATTGTAAGGAAATTAGAAGATCGCGTCGCCAATCAAGACGAACGCCTTTCTGCTCAAGACGAGGAGCTCGAGGTTGATGAGGAACAATTGCGGCGGATGCGGACCTACTTTGAGCAGTGTAATCCAGGGATTGGTCCGCAGTTTCCTGACCCTAGAGACCCCTATGGTGGTGGCCCGAGTAGTGGAGCATCTGTTGGGTTTCAAGTGTAAAGTATCTCTTTTTCCGTCTATGCAAACTGTTAGTGATGTAGAACATGTTTACATGAATTATGTGTTGAAGTACTAAACTTGATACTTTTCTGCATGTACGAAACTTAATTTCTGTTTAAAAATGTTGAATTTGTATGGTGGTCTATGCTGTTGAAATTGTATGGGTTGGTTATACCGTTGAATTTGCAGGTTTGCTGAATTTGGTTTTGAAATTAATATGGGCAAAACGTGAAAACGCGTGCGTGAATTGTAAATTCACGATGGCTTGGCGACTGAAATATTAAGGTGGCGACTGAGTATCGGTCGTCAAATGCCAAAACGAAAAAAAAACCAGTGAGCAGGCGACTGGTTGGCGACCGAGTTCCGGTCGCCAAGTCGACAAAAATTAAAATGTAACAGATAAAAGGCGACTGGGTGGCGACCGATTTCCGGTCGCCACGTCTACAAAAATTAAAAAAAAAACAGGAGAATGGCGACTGGGTGGCGACCGATTTCCGGTCGCCAGCTTCAAAATATGGCGACCGCAGTCGGTCGCCCGCCCCCAATTTTTTTTAAAAAAAACGAAAGTATGTAGCGACTGAAGTCGGTCGCCCGCGTTATTTTTGTCGACTGCTTTGTAAAGGTTGTAAAGGTTTTAAAGGTTGTAAAGGTTTGATTCTTGATAGGAAGCGTCAGCCCCCAGTTGTCGTGGTCATGGTGCCGGTGTATGTGAGCCCCCAGTTTGATTGAGTTATAATATATAACGATAGTCAAACTATGTAAAAGGCTATGGGTTGCATTAGGATAAAGGGTGTTTTCGGATTACCCCCCTCGAGTTTGACTAAGTTTTGAGTGAAAACTAAGTCAGAGTGGGGTGCATTAGGAGGAGGAGTTTTTGGATTACCCCCTCGGGCTTGACTAAGTTTTGAATGAAAACTAAGTCAAAGTGTAATGGGGTATGCTTGTTTTAGGAGAGGGTGTTTTTGGATTATCCCCTCAAGTTTGTCTCAGTTTGGCTGAAACATGAGGCAAAATGAAGAGTATGGTGTTTGGTTTCGAAATTTCCCCCGTAGTTTGGCTTAATTTGGTTGAAATTAAGGCAAAATGTAGCGATGAGCGGAGCGGTAGAAATTTGTGTTAGAGTTGTCTTTGAAGTGGCTTGGGTTTGTCGTGACTTTGACGAGTACCTTCGTCGTCATCCTTAGTTGTCTAGTTGATCTTGTGTAACAAGGATTGTGTGAACCCTTTATTACATGACTGTGTGCGTTGTAGTTTGGCTTGAACTTGTAGTTGCTTTTGTCGTCTTTCGCTTCCGTGTTGTGTCATGCCTCCGTGGACCTGCATAGTTAGTAGGCTCGGGTTTGAAAGTGAAATGATTCCCGATTGGGATGCTTGGATTAAAATGTTTTTGTTGAAAAATCATTTTTGTGAAAGATTCATTTTAGTTGTCGAAATGAGCTTTAAAAATGAACGCTTGAAATGTTGGTTGTAAGGCTTCGTGCAAAATGAAAGGGTGTTTGACGTTGTGAGCTTAAGCTAGAGTTGTGAAGACCGTGGAGGGTCATTTGAGTGCAAAGGTTGAAAAGCCCCCAGTTGTCGAGGATGAGAATTCGGTGGAATCTCATGACAACACGGAGCGGGAGGTAGTGTGTGATTCGGTTGTGCTTTGCGTAAGCTGCCTACCTATCCACGAATGTGGAATCAAACCGGCGTAGTTCGAAAGAGCTTTCGCTCAAAATGTGTTTAACTCGGGTGAGTTAAATCCGAAGAAATGCTTTTTCTCAAAGTGTGTTAACTCGAGTGCCGAGTTAAATCTTTGGAAAAGCTTAGACTTCGAAGATTCGAGATGCATTTCAAGGACTTGAGATGCATTTTCGAAAGATACATTTTGTTTGCGAAAAGGTGTTTTTGCAAAAAGTGAATTGCAAAGTGCTTACATATTAACTCGAGTATTGAGTTAAATTTGAAAGGTGATTAGCTATTTTGAGGGTGCATTGCCTCGTGTAAGTTTGAAAAAGCGTGTCGTTCCGTGGGAGCGTTTTGAAAACTGGAGAGTGTTTGAAAGGAGCGGTCTAAATGTCGCTAAATTGTTTGATTGGAAGAGGATTGACTCGACATGTGAGTCGATGCTTAAAATGCCGAAAAGTTTGCAAAATAGAGACGAATCGTATGCGTGATTTGAGACTCGACGGTTGCATGGATGCCGTATTTAGGAACACGTGCGTTGGTGGAGCCCCCAGTGGTGCTTGCTTGTCTTCGGTGGGATGCTGTTGTTTCTGCAAAACAGTGTTAGACCAAAAAACAGAGTACTACTCCTAAGTCTATGACAACTTTGCCTTGACGAATTCGTTTTAATCGCCTCGATAAAGAAATAGTTTGCCTTTGAACTTTGTGAATTTTGTGGACACATCCTTAGCATGGAAAGCTTTGGACGGGGAATATTTTGTGGATTTTTGTAAAAGGTTGGTTGAGCTCGGGAGAGCGGCCTACGTATCCGTGGTTATGGAATCAAACCTAGCGTAGTTCCGAAGAGCGCGTTTAAGGGCGTGCATGAAGTGTTTATGTGGAAAGGTGCGTGTTTAAGGATCCACCGGTCTGGGAGGTGGGTTTGTTTTTGTGGAAAGGTGCGTGTTTAGGGACCCGCCGGTCCAAGGGGTGTTTATGTGTTTGACCTTGATACATTGCATCCTAAGGGTGGGTTCCCCTTAGTTGATCTAGGCTGGTTGCTTGCTACTTCTGTCTTGTCTTCAATTTGGAATTTCAAGGACCTGGCCACTCGTTCCGGGCTCGGTGCTTCTTGCCTTTGGGGTTTCGCCCTCGCTTATTGATTTCTAAGCTTGTTGACTTAAGCTTTTTGACTTCTGAGCTTTTGACTTCTTAAGCTTTTGACTTCTTAAGCTTTTTGCTTAGTTGTTTTGCCCCTTGTTCGGAGCTTTGAGACTTTTGCTTTTTGGTGACTTTGGTTTTGACCTTTGTACCTTGTATTCCGCTTGGTTTGAGAATATCCCATACTGTATGGCTTGGGCTTGAGCTCGGACCCAGCTAAAACTCTGTGGCTCGGTGGTCACTTGTGATCGTGTGTCTATCACGCCGGGCCCCTCTGACAAGTTCGTTTGCTTATTAGGCACGCGATCAGTGCACGCGGAGGGCGATCCAGGAATACTCGTACTTTTGGTCGCGATCAAATTCATGACCACCGTGGAGCTCCAAATTAATGGATCATCCTCCAAAAGCAATGAGTAGTAGACCACAAGCGGACTAGTGAACCTTAGGTGTTTAGTCGTCGGAGCTTTCTTGTCTTTGTGTCCTTGATTTAGTTGACTTGGACCTTCGTGCGGCCTAGATCTCCCTAGGATAGTTGTTCCTGGGATGCAATGTATGTTGGTGTAGAATTGTGTTTTTTATGGGAAAAGTGTGTAAAAAGGAAGCTGGGTTGTAGGCAAACTTATTCCTTTATCGATTTTTTAAAAATGTCGTACGTCGAAGACTCGATTGCCCTAGACTGACAGAGATTGACTCGATGCTTAAAAACTCGACCCGTATTGAAAAGACTCGAATTTCTTGAGGAGATCCGTGAGATCGTCGGTGGCGCCTTGATGGATTCTTCGCTGGGTGCTCGAGACGCACATGTCTCGGATGGGGTTGATGCTCGCGTCGGGACTTGGCTCATGCATACTTAGATTTGTCTTTGATTTTGCAAAAGTTTTGTTTTCGGCGAAAAGCAGGATGTTTTGTTGAGCAAAATGTGTTGTCACATTTTGGCTCGATGTAAAAGGCGTTTTGAAATCAAATCCGATGAGCTCGTGTTAGTGGTTTGTCGGTGAAAGTGTGAATCGATTCGGAGTGGCGATAGGCTATCCGAATCAAGGGTGTTTGAAAATGTGATGAAGACGGTTATACTCGTTTTCATACATTCGGTTTGAGCCACTTGGTCTAACCGTGAAGGATTTGCGGGATGATGCTAGTTCATTCCTAGGTTTTGTTGTCTTGTGAAAAGAGATGTTTGGATTAAAATGGCGGTAGGCCATTTTGAATCATGGGTTTCGAAAATGTTTATTTTGCTAGATTTGTTTTCAAGAAAAAGTCCATTCTCGAGTTTGAAAATGTTTGGTAATAAATGGGTTACAATGAGTGCGGGTCATGTAGTTCATTTATGTTTTGGAATGTCACGAGAATGAAGTGATTATTCTCGGGTGTTTTGAGGAGACTGTTTGTCTAGATCAAACCGTCCTGACTATGGGCCATTCGGTTCGGAGGAACGATTTTTGAAAAGGGTTATTTCAAAAACGTGATGAGGATTTTGTGAAAGTAGTTTGTAAGAGGATTTGGGCCAAGATGGTTATGAATCATTTGGTCTGATGAAAAGTCCGCGAGATTGGGCTTGGCCATTCTCGGGTTTTGTTTGCTTGAAAAAGACGATTTTTGCTGAAACGAGTCGACTTTGGGCCGTTTGGCCCAGAGAGATTTTTAAAGAGAATGTCGTTATTTGTTTTGCAGAAGTGAGGAGATTTTTTTGAAAAGAGCTTATTTCAAAAACGGGTGCGTTTTGCTTGGTTTGTAAAAATAAGAAGATTTTGAAAAGAATTTATTTCAAAAATGAGAGTGTGTTGCTTGTTTTGTAAAAGTGAGGAGACTTTTGAAGAGAGCTCGTTTCAATAATGAGAGTGTATTGCTTTAGGAGCAATGTTGTGCCTAAGAAGTCTTTGAGGCAAGAACGCGTGGGCGGATCTTGTCTCGACGTTGAAATGTGTTTGATTTGCATTCGTCGAGCCCATGTTAACGGTTCATCGTTAAGGGCTCGAGTCTAGATGCATGGAAAGGATTCGACTCATGAACGGTTAGCTAGTCGAGTTGAGAATGGATTGGTTTGTGCGACGTGTATCTAGTTAGTCCTATTAGATTCAACGTTCATTTTAAGCGTTCATTTTTAGCTCACTTCTTTGTTTAGGAAGACCTTTTAAGCTTGAAAAAAGAGATTTTAGACAAGGTTTGGCTAATAGGAAGCTTTTGAGATGAGGATGCGTGTGCACATCTCGTCTCGATGTTAAAAGGTGTTAGCTTTGTCGAGCCCACCTAACGGTTCATCGTTAAGGGCTCGAGCCTAGATGGATGAGAAGGATTCGACTCGAGAGCGATTGGCTAGGCGAGTCCAGCGTGTTGAGAATGGATTAGGTTGTGTGGGTTAAATTTGCACGTTAGTGACATGACCAGACCAACGTTCATTTTAAGTGTTCACTCTAGCTCATTTCTTTGTTAAGAAAACTCTTTTTAAGCTTGAAAAAGGAGGTTTTCGAAAAAGTTTTAGCTAAAGGAAAGCTTTTGAGACGAGGATGCGTGCGCACATCTTGTCTCGATGTTAAAGATTTTGCTTTGCACCCGTCGAACTGATGTCGGTAATTTGCCGAGGTGAGCTCGAGTCGGATGTGTAAAAGAGAGAGGATTCGGCTCGAGCAAGTCGAGTCGAGGATGTTAAAAACGGAGTCTAGGCCGTGAAACCTAGAGGATCAAATCCTCAAGCTTGGGTTTTAATCCTTGCTCGGGTTTTTGCTTGTTAGTGAAAAAGGAATTTTGAGAAAGCTTGTTTCAAAAATCGCGATAGTTTTGTTTGAAAAGGTGTTAGATGTTAGATGTTAGGTTCGTTTATCTTTGAAAAGGTTTCAGCGAGTTTTCGAAGATATGAATGCATATGCTTGTTTTGAAAAAGACCATGGAGTGCATAGCCTCGAACTTGTACGTATGACTCGACTCAAAGGGTAGGGTCAAGTCGGGTACACCTCCAACTATCTCGAGTATGCTTTGGCAGATACTTAACCCCTTTATTTCCTTACTGTGAGCGATAGGTTTTCTAAAGGGAACCGGGGCGGTCGAGATAGTCGTTCTGCAAGCCGCGTGGAGGCGAAAGGAAAGTTAGTCCGGCATGTGCTTTATCGAGTGGACAAGCCTGCATGTGGGAACCACCTCTCGAGGGTGCAAAGGGTGCCTAGATTCCAAAAGGAATGGACTCTAAACGAATGTGCATAGCTCAATTATGTATACATGGATTGTTCAAGGCTTTCAAGTTTCACCTCTTTATTTTTAAAAAGAAAAAGCTAGTTTTAAGTTTTAAAAATAAAATGTCCCCAGCGGAGTCGCCAAACTGTGGAACCCGGGTGTCGAGACGAGGGACCCAACTCGGCGTCTTGCTTAAAGGGCGGATTTAAAGTTAAAAAAGATTAAGTTAGAAAAACCTTTAAAACTGTTTTGGAGTCGCCACCTAATTATCGCGAAAATTAGGAACCTGCTATCATGTCCTAAGCCTAAAGACATGTCCTAGATTTCGGAGTACGCCGACACCCATAGATCTAAGGCTTTGAAACCAGAATGGATTCGGGGTGAGGGTACTTTAGAAAAAGAGTAATTCAATTAATGATTTATGAAAACCTTTTAGAAAAGCCTATGTAAAAATAGCCTCTACTGACCTAGAACAATCCTTGTAAGATGATAATTGAGCTAATGTTATCGCTACGTACAAGTGCGAAAAAGGTGTAAAAGAATGCAGATGCAGATGCAAAAAGATTAATTAAAACCCTCAGTTTAGCATGTTTAACTTGTTAACGAATACGGTTCAGTTAAAGGTCGAATTCATTGTTTAAGTTGAATTTAATGCAAAAGAAAAGGGTGCAAGATGCATGCAAATAAAATAAAGTTCAATTGTCCATTGGTTTATTTTAAAAGGGTCGATTGCTTATGCGACTTTGGCGTGTCATCGGATATGGAGTGTACCCGAAGTAAATAGAACACTTGGAGTGCAAGCGCGCTGGGTGCTAAAGCCGGGGCTAAAGTGTAGTCCCCTTTGTTAGTCCATAGAAAATAAGAAAAAGCTTTGATCCAAGTGGATCGGTACCTACCTTGTCCTGGCGCTTCAGATCTGGGCAGAGCTTCGCTTCTTGAACTTAAAAGGAGGAGTTCAACACGGGATGGTGTGTTGAACTCAAGGATTTGAGTGCGTGAGGCTTTTGTGGGGTTTAGGAGAGTGTTTGCTGCGAAAGCTGGTTGTGAATTGTGTTGATGCTAAAACCTAGGAAGAAAGGTTGTGAGAAGAGAGGGTTTTCTTGTGTGGAAAACTTGTCCTATGAGGTCGTGCGAGGGTTGTATATATAGGAGAATAGCCGAGGGAAATTAGGAAAGAGAGCGCTAAAAACCACCCTGGGAAACCGCATAGGCTTATGCGGTTTGGGTGGCAAACCGCATAGCCTTATGCGGTTTGTACCCTGAGCCGCATAAGCTAATGCGGTTTGCTGGTGTGGTTTTAACTTCGTGATTTCGTATTTCCTTATTCCGGTTTGCCAAATCTTGGGAATATTCGGTGTAATCTCTTTGCTTGTGCTCCAAGAAGACCTAGTATGATCTTCTAGAGAGTTGTTGAGGGCTTTGGAGTGAGGGCCAAAGACGGGTTTGGGCTCGGTTTTGGGCCCGAGCCCTGAAAATGTAAAAAGGGTGTATTTTGTAGCATTTTGTGAAATAGGATAACCCGTGAGGCTATATTTTGTGTAAGAGGAGGCTAAAGGGATCGGAAGATTTAGCCACCGGGCCTAAATTTAGGGATTTAGGAATGCTGAATTAGACCTCGTTAATGTAAAAGGACTAATTGTAGTGCAAATGCGAAGCTCATGCCAAATGAAGCAGGACAAGGACCTAGCTAGACTCCAAATGGACAAAATAAACGTGTATTTAAATGCGATGTGAAGCGACCTAAATCATTTTAACATTTCAAACGACTCAAAAATGAATTCGACATTATTAGAACCGTTTAAGTCAACGTTAAAACATGCGTAATAAAAGTCCGTGTTACATCACAAGGTTTTGTGTGGGAGGGTACGGATATGGGTATCCACAACACTCATTCTCATTTAAATCAGACAACAAACAACACATACTGCTTACGAGCCTGACCACTGAGTAGGCTATTGTACTCTAGTCGCTTGCATCTCACTACCATAGTGCAGCAGCTTACTCGACTCGTAAACCACGCCGAATACTATAGTACTTGCATCTCATCTTCTAGTGTTCGAAATGATTCGAACTTCAGATACAATCTCGTCAAGTGATCTGTACATGTGGCAAGAACGAATGCTAGTGTCGCGCCCACTAAGAACGAAACACGGCAAGGAGACAAACCGCTATAATCGACCTGAATCCACAAGGTCACGGTGCCCTGGTAACTTTAGCGAAATAGGGGAATAAAACCCTAGTCTAGTACATGTAAACTAGTATCCAATTTAAGAGTGGGCTATGCTATTCATAGAGCACCTTAACTCAGGATAAAACGACTATTTCCTAAAGCCTGAGACAAAAGCCTTGGCATATTCATTATCTTGTACGGCAATGGCGACCGCTACAAGACTATCTTAACCCCACTTCACTCACGATTGACGTTCCTTTATCTGAGGCTCAAGCTTGACCTTTTATTTAACTTACTCAATATTCATTATTTATTTGATATTCACATATCACATATTACTAGACTCTCCTAGTCTCATCGTCAAACGTTTAAGTATTTGTATTCGGTTTCATATGATCACATAACACATTCGTTTATTATTTGAAGTGTTGTTAATTATTAACATTTTCAAGTTTCTAAAATGATACGTTTATTAGTATGTCCAATTTTATTTAAGTGTTTTCAAACACCTTAAGTTATTTACTTATTCATTTTCAATTTTCTATACTTAGTAAAATTTTCAATTATTTTCAGTATTTCACTATTCACTATTCACTATTCACTATTCACCGTATTTTATACCTATTTTTATACCTTGTATTTTATACGTATTTTTGTACGTATTCGTATTCTTATACTTGTATGTATTTTCATATTTATACATATTTTTATAAGTAATCTTATACATTGTATTTTTCCTAAGTATAAACTAAGATTTCTTTTTATTTGCTAAGTATACAATTCTAGTTTCAAAGTCGTTAGGTTCGTTTTGTACTTAGGCGATTGGTGAAAATATTTTAAAGTCTAGTTTTAAAAACGTTAAGTTCGTTTTGTATTTAGTGACTTGTGAAAATATTCTAAAATTCTAGTTTTAAAAACGTTAAGTTCGGTTTGTATTTAGTCATTTATGAAAATATTCTAAAATCATAGTTTTAAAAACGTTAAGTTCGGTTTATAAAAGGTGATCAATGATATTTATTTTAAAATGAGACTCGGTTAAATTTAGTCGTCTATTTATTTAAGTTAGTGATAGTATCGTGGATGATTCATTTATAGTCCGTATGTCCAAGTTCAACAATCCAATAGCAAAGGTAGTAGCACACGATTTAATTCATTTTTATAACGGTTACTCATTTTTATCGGTTTAACATAATTCATTTATAATTAAAACGATTTATACAAAAATTCAATTCTAATTACTATTTAACTTTAGTGACTTAGTGATAATTTCATTTTGGTCAAATTTAGTCAACAAAAAGGAAAAATGCCGTGTAGAACATATATAATACACAATTGATTCTATTTCTTTTAATTTCTTAATTAAATTTATTAACTACTAATTAAATTATTTTAACAATTAAACTAAAAAGTGATAAAAGCAATTTTAACCCTAAAAACATGTAAATGCCGTGAGCAAGCTAGGGTGGTGTTCAATTTTTCGTTTTTCGATTTTATCGGTTTTTAGCTTAAAGTCTTTATAATTTAATTATTCTAATTATACTAAAACGATTTAGACTAAAATGAAATTTACTAAAAATTTCATTTATATTTATGAATAGTATTTTTCAACACTTTAAATTTTTAACTTTTTAATCTAAATGATTTATAATGTTTAAGTTGATTTATAGTATAATACTAAGTGATATATAAAACAATAACTAAACATAAACACAAATTATTAACAAACATAAAATAAAATAAGATCAAAATGAGTAAAAATGATGAACATCAACATGAATAATTCAAGAACACACATGAAGATCATATTAAAGCTCAAGAACACTAATTTCGATTTTAATAATTTATAATTTGTTTTCCTAATTTAGTTTTTTTTTTTTTTCATAGGAACATCTATTTTATACTAACTTAAACCAACATATTATTTACAAAAATTAAAAGTGAAAATTTAGTAAAAAAAATAGGAAATGCCGTGTGAGTGTATATGTTTATATATATTTATATTTTTGATTTTTAATCACTTTAAACTCATTTTTAATACTTCACATAATTTTTATATATGATTACTACTCAAATAAAACATAACTAAATATAAAAATCATATGAACACAAATTAAAAGTGCTCAAAAACAAATTAACTACACACATGAATATATTACTACAACTTAACTATTATCATTATTACTTATTTATTATCATTTTATTATACAACACAAAATCATACAAGTTCATATAAGTGATGTTTAACATATTTAACATAATTTTCATATTCATAAAAACATAATAACAAAACAAATTAATTTACTAAGAGGATAATATAAGACATAGTTAGTCACCTCGGTTTGGCAAGCTAGAGGTTTTTCGGGTCTACTATATTATCTAGGTTAAGTTCTTCACCCAAGTACTCGTCTTCACCTTCAAAAATACACCCAAAATAATAAGCTTCAATACCCACTAATTAGCTAAATTATACTAGGAATTATTAGAGTAATATTAGAGGTTTAATTTAGGAGGTTTTATGAGTAAAATGGAAGAAAAATAAAGGAAGGAAATGGGCTAAATATTTCGGCTGTTTTGGGCAAGTAAAATGGTTGTTTTTACACTTGTGAATTATGAGTACAACTTGTAGTAATTTAGGTTAAATGATTTTAGGTCAAAGTTTAGGTTATTTAGTAAATAATGTTTAATAAAAATAGATTTATGACATCAAAAGTCAAGTTGTCAAACTTGACTCATTTAGAAGGTTCTTAGGTGATATTTTGATGATAAAAAGTTTTCCACGAAATTAATCAGTTTTAAAAAGTCGGGTGTCAAAAGCGATAAAAGTCAATGTGTGTGCGTTTGACTATTTTTCGAAATATTTCTACTTTTAAATTCTAAGACTAAAATATTTATTTTATTATTCAAAAATTTTCAAAAGTTTTAAAGAAGTCGATAAATTTTACAAAACGAAAGTTTTGCAAAAATAGAGATTTTAGAAGTATAAAAGGTTAGGATTTGATTTATGATTTGAAATTAAAAATTGATGGCTAATTATTGAATTAAATTAACACGGGGTGTTACAAGTAAACTAAAACCTAACTTCAAAACTAAAAATAAAGCATAAAAGAAAGCATAAGAGTTATGATGTACGACCTAGGAGTATTTATACAAGTCCCCAATTATTAAAATTCGAAAATAGGAAAATCGACGCGTCAGAGCACCCCAGCCGGCCGGCCGGCTGTCGGTCCACCTGACCGGCCGGCCTGCTCAGCTTGGGCCAGCTCTTCTTCCTTTGACTTGGGCTCAAAACTCCTTCTTGGGCCTTTATTTACTCGTGGCCTTTTAGTCTTTTGGTCTTCTAATCGCCTCCCCGAGCTTCCGATTAAGCTCGAGCTTGGTCTCGTAGTCTCGATACTAAAAATGCTCCACTCGACTCAGGTTTCGGCTCAGGACCGCCAAAACCTGCAAAATATAAACGAGGAACAGCAGTATCGCAATATAAAACAAATAGCTGCTAAACTAACAATGAATGCGAGTAAATGCAAGCTAAATGCGACTAAACCGGGGGCATATAATCTATATAAATAGCACGTATCAAAGTACGATAAAGTTTGTAAAAGAATGCAAATGCAAATGCAAAAAGATTATCTAAAACCCTTTGTTTAGCATGTTTAACTTGTTAACGAAAACGGTTCAGTTAAAGGTCGAATTCATTGTTAAAGTTGATTTAATGCAAAAGAAGGTGCAAGATGCATGCAAGTAAAATAAACGTTCAATTGTCCATTGGTATATTTTAGAAGGGTCGGTTGCTTATGCGACTTTGGCGTGTCATCGGATATGGTGTGTACCCGAAGTAATAAGACCACTTGGCGGCAAGCGGGCTCGGTGCCAAAGCCGGGGGGCGCTAAAGTGTAGTCCCCTTTGTTAGTCCATAGAAAATAAGGAAAAACTTTGATCCAAGTGGATCGGTACCTACCTGGTCCTGGCGCTTCAGATCTGGGCAGAGCTTCGCTTCTTGAACTTGAAAGGAGGATGAATTCAACACGGGATGGTGTGTTGAACTCAAGGATTTTGAGTGCGTGAGGCTTTGAGAGGTTGCTGGTGATTTCTGATTGTGAATTGTGTCTACACCGTGCTAGACGGTATATTTTGTGGGACCCATGTGTGGGCACTAAACCTAGGAAGAGAGGTTGTGAGGAGAGGTGTCTTTCTTGTGTGGAAAACTTGTGTGAATAGGTCGTGCATAGGGGGGTATTTATAGGACAATAGCCGAGAGAAAATAGGAAACCTGGGAGAAAAACCCGCCTGGGAAACCGCATAGCTCTATGCGGTTTGGTGGGGCAACCGCATAGGCTTATGTGGTTTGCTCCATGAGCCGCATAGCCAGTTTCGGTTTGGTGGTGTGGTTTTAGTTCCGTGACTTCGTATTTCCTTAATCCGGTTTGCCAAATCTTGGAAATATTCGACACAATCTCCTTGCTTGTGCTCCAAGAAGACCTAGTATGACCTCCTAGAAGTTATGTGTGTGATTTCTTGGGCCTTGAGAAGCGGGCCAAGAATGTGTTTGGGCTCGGTTTTGGGCCCGAGACCCGGAGATGCAAAAAGGGTATATTTTGTACTGTTTTGTGAAATGAGATAACCCGCGAGGCTATATTTTGTGTAGGAGGGAGCTAAGTGAGGGATTTAGCCACCGGGCCTAAATTTAGGAATTTAGGAATGCTGAATTGGACCTCGTTAATGTAAAAGGGCCAATTGTAATGCAAACGCGAAGCTCATGCCAGACGAAGCAGGACGCGGACCAAGCTAGACCTAAATGGACAAAATAAACATCTGTTTAAGCGTGATGTGAAGCGACCTAACTCATTTAACATTTCAAAACGACTCAAAATGAATTCGACATAGTTAGAACCGTTTAAGTCAACGTTAAAACATGCGTAATAAAAGTCCGTGTTACATCAAAGGGTTTGGTTTGGGAGGGTACGGATATGGGTATCCACACACATATATTCAGATATCGCGAATTAGTACTGACTCTATCAAGAGGTGATACTATAGTATCGATACGTGTAAGGAACCGAAATGCATTTGCATTTGCGCACGTGACTAATGGACTAGATGATGAACATCTAATACATAAGCCCATTTTGTTTGTCGACATAATCTATGGTTCGAAAAAAGCTCATAGACTTGAAGTCTATCAAAGGACGTGGAGTCCATTAAATCACAGGAATTGGTTCGAAATGTACTGTTTGCATTATCGAGTCATCATGTGCATATAAAGAATAAGTTCATCATTTGCATCTACACTTTTAGTTTCAGTATATATAATATTGCATAAATTTGAACATATATTCTTTAACTCTTACTCCCTCCATCCCACTCAATTCTTAACATTCACTTTATACACATAAACAATGAGAGGAGAGAGAATTTGAAAAGGTACAATAAAATGCAACTTGCAAAATGTGATAAGCTGAAAATTACTTTTGCTAATCTTCATGGTAAACAAAAAAATATTTCACTCATTAAAGATTCCCTCCATTCATTTCACTTTTGGTGGGAAACTTTTCACCAAATTCAAATACTAAAATATTTTGGAGGTTACTTACAATAATAAAAAAAAAAGTGCCAAAAGTTACAGCAATCCTATAAAAGGAGATGTACAACATTAAATGTTTGAACACCCGTAAATACAACATTCTTCACATTCATAAATGCCTAATTATGTCTCCAAACATATTACCCGACAATCCACCTCGACAATCTCATGCGTATCTTACTGCCATGGCAGCTGCAACAGCGGCAACAGAAGCGACAATAGAAGCGGCAGCAGTAGCAGCTCAAACGGTAGTCGCAATGGCCGTGTCAGCCGCTAATGCACTAGAGGAAGAAATATCGGCAACATCAACAATATGTGGTTCAACAACAGAAGCAATGAACGAGTTAGCGACAACGCCCTTTGAAACACCAAACATAGCGAACACAATAGAGGACTTGACAATAAATACTGAGGACGAACAAACAACACAAACAGAGGAAGAAAATAGGACCATGAAAAAGTATCGAATGTGTAACGAAACGAGGAGAAAACTTGCGCAAATGATGTTACTTGGATATCGAAACAACAAGCTCAAGCATGGTCTCCTGTCAAAGTTGGGACAAGAGTTTAATGTGTCAAGGATAACGATTTACAAGTTTTGGATAAAGGTTAAGGAACAAATCAACGAGGGTAAACCGGTGGAAGTGGACAGGGTGTATAAAGGCAGTAAAAAGCGAGTAATAATCGACTTGGAAATGGTCAGATCCATCCCTTTATACAAGCGAACTAGTGTTAGGTCTCTTGCATGCGCCATGAACCTAAATCCATCAACAGTGCATAGATTAATTAAGAAGGGAAAAATTAGATCACACTCAAATGCAATAAAACCTCAATTAAATGTTGCTAACAAGAATGCAAGGATGGAATAGGTGTTAACTAAGATTGAAAACGTTGATTTGGGGCATAGTTTTAAGTTTGATGAAATGTATAATGTCATTCATATTGATGAGAAATGGTTTTATATATATATGAGTCGAGTGTCACAAAAATTTTACCTACTTCCAAATGAACAAGAACCCCAAAGATCATGTTCATCTAAGACACATATGATTAAGGTTATGTTCATGGGAGCCGCTGCACGACCAAGAATAAATAATGAAGGGGTTGTGACCTTTGATGGGAAAATTGGAATTTTTCCATTTAGTTGTGTAGTTCCAGCCAAAAGGTCTAGCAAAAATTGAAGGAAGGGGACACTCGAAACTAGATCTACTGACCGTATCACGAAAGCAGTAATTAAAACTTGTATTATTGAAAAGATATTACCAGCTATTAAGGAAAAATTGTAAACCACCACTCTTTTAGTAAGCATGAATGCGTATAGGATAAGAATCCCTTTAATGAATAGCGTTAGTGTTAGTTTTAATCTTTCATAGATATTGGTTTAAACTTCGGGGACGAAGTTTGTTTTAAAGGGGATAGATTGTAATACCTGATAATTTTAAGATCTTATTGATTTACATTTCTTAACTCAGCTTAGTTAAGATAAGCTCTTTTAATCTTATTTCAGCTCAACTAGCCCACATAAACCCTTAAATCAGCTTATATTTATATCTCGAGTCCATACATCATTCAAAACTCATTAATTATTATAAGAGTTTTTTGAGTGAACTCATGACTTATACCTACTTTATAACCACATTTCATAACTTATACCTACATAATTTTTTCTTCATAACTTATACCTAGTTTACTATTTTTACTCATAATCAATACCATTAATGAATTCCGACCAAAAAAACGATCGTTATTGTCGGAATATTTGAATCCCCCCTTAATTAACTAATGAAATCCCTATTTTACCCCTCTTACTTTATTGTTATAAACTCACCCTTATCCTTTCATTCAAAATAAAAATCCCCACTTCTCTTTTTTTCGTTCCTGCTCACTACTTTGTCATCTCTCTCCAGGTAATTATTTTTTCTTCCTTTAAATTTTCCCCTCTATTTTTTGTTCCTTTAAATTTTAAATTTGTTTAATTATTAATCGATTCTATACTTTAATTTACTCTTCTTTTTATTTTTCCTTGAGAAAATTCGTTACCCTGCCTAATTAGGGTTTTCAATTTTTTTTTGCAGAAATGTCGAGTATTAGTACTTCGTCGTCATCTCGGAATCCAATTAAATGTAATTGTAGCGTTCCTGCGGCGTTGTTTAAGTCGTGGACCACTGACAATCCTGGGAGGAGGTTCTTAACTTGCAAGTTCCGATTTTGTCGCTTTTTCAAGTGGGTGGATGAAGAACAAACTGATTGGCAAAGGGATATAATTAATCAGTTGTTATTGGAGAAGAAATCGCTACAATGTGAGAACAACATTTTAAAAGGTTCGAATTTACAAGTGGAAGAAGAAATGGCGAAATTAAAGGCTGAAATTGAATTTCGAAAGCCAAAACTTGAGGAAGCGGCAGATGTGGCGATAGCTCCAGGCAGTACGCATACTAGACAGAGGGGCAGTTGTCGTGGATTGTACGTTGTAGTAATTGTGTTAGTGTTGGCTTTACTGTGGAAGTGTTTGTTTTAGTTGATGAATATGACGAGAAAGACGATTAATGATGTTTTGAATGTGGGATTGTAATGGCAGTAGGTTTGTAGGTGATTGTAATGTTTGACTTAGTTATGTAATGGAGCATCAGGTATTAATAAATGGTGTTATTATTGGTCACAAATTCTCTATTGTTAGACTTTTAAGAGATAACATGTACGCAAAGTAATCGTACTAAAAACATGGAGTTTAACAAACTTAAAATACAAACCGAATAGTACGTGCAATACAATTAGAATCCGAATAGTACGTTCGCAAGGTACTAAGAAAAAGTTACGATACACATAGTCAAATAAAACACGCATACATAACATGACGGGCACAATACAAAACCATCACGGCAAATTAACACTAGCTTGACTTTCTTGAATTTGTAGTTGACTTTGTGGTGGTTGCGACGGTTGAATTTGGTTGTCGACTTTCTTGCTACACGCTATGGCTCTGTACTTCTTGCTCCATTCTGCCTCAACTGGCGGCGTTGTAGCTGATATAATAGTTGTTGCACGTTGGTTGTCGTCTTTCTTTTTACAGGTTTTGGCTCTGTACTTTTTGCTCCATTCAGACTCAACTGTCGGTCTTGTAGCGGTTTTGATCACTTTTTCCATAGGAGGGTTCTTACAAGTCTTGACATTATGACCAACCTTTCCACATTTTCCACAACACCTAGCCATCTTCGGTTTCTTTGATTGTGTGCTTGATTCACCCCCTTCTTTTTTGCGTTTCTTTGATTGTGCCGTGCTTGTTTCACCCGCTTCTTTTCTGCGTTTCTTCAAAGTGGGCCTTCCGGGGAGCTTCCTAAAAGGCGGTGGAGTTGGCTCAACGTTTCCAACTTTTTCCCATTGTGTCGCATCTGGCATTGGTGAGATGCTTTGCTCATACGCCATCGCCAACCTTGCCTTCGTATAAGCCTCGTCGACGTAGTCGAGATAATTATCTCGTTTGTCTTTTATACACGCAATGGCATGAGCGCAAGGGAGGCCAGTCAACTGCCAATGATAGCAACTACATGAGCTCGACTTCATGTCCACCACAAATGTACAACCTTTATAATCTACTTCAGACTCCTCATCATTTGACGGAGTAACTTCACAACTGTCAGCCTCGCCTACTGCCCAGCTCAGGAATTTTTGCACGTAAGGCGTCACCTTTCCCTTCAAAGTCTTCACAGCCTCTCGTTTCTCAAAATGTCGCTTCATAACGTACCTTCTCATCCACTCCATGTGTGTTAGGATAGGCTTATCTCTTGCTTCTTTTAGAACATTGTTGAAGGACTCACACATGTTATTTAGTAACATGTTCGACTTGCAACTAGTCGAGAAAGCATGTCTCGACCAATGCTTTGCGGGTATTGCTGATAAATAAGAATGGGCAGCAGGACTTAAGAACTTTATTCCCTCCATAGCTTGATCAAAGTGAACCTGTTAAACATGGAAACACATGTCATTAGCGTGAATTGCAGCTTTGAATTAGATCTGAAATGAATCAAACTCTAAACACGAATGGGTAGCAGTACTAAGGACCTTCGAATTAGATCTCGCTGCTTTCCAAAATGCTTCTTTGAAAGTTAGACCACCGTAGAGGAGATTAAAGTTAGCCCATATGTGTCTAGCGCAATATTTGATCTCCGCTTTGGGTGTGACGACAGCAAACGCATCCAACAGCCCCTAAAGAAACAGCCCAAAAGAAATACAGTCACAAACCTTAATAAAAACAGCCCAAACGAAATTTAAAACTGAATAACAGTAGGGTGGATTTTGACTGAAATAAATAACGACAATATATAAACTAAAGACAATAAAAAAAACAGGAAATACGACAATATACATAAATAACGTCGAGCATAACAATGGCCGAGGAACCGGGGTTGTATTTCCTGATGGCAGCTGCATAGTCCCAAACTCTCGCGTATTGATCACAACCGTCACCGTATATAATAAGTTTGGCCCTAGCTCTAGCTAACCAACATAGCCCATACTTGACATTTACCCCAATTTCTCTTTTGACCCGCCTCCGAAATCGTTTCAGTTTCCAATCTGGGTTCTCCCTCCACTCCTCTAAGTACCTTTCAGCTAGATACTCCGCATTCACTTTGGTATTCATGCCTCTAACAGTGCAGTAATGTTGAAGGTTTAACGACCTAATCTGCCACGTTTCCTCAGTAGGAAACTTTGTTGCGTAAACCCTATATGTGCACTTATTATCAATGTCACAGGTACACTTCTCGACTTTCCCTCTGACTTTGTGTAGATACCCGTATCCGTACCCCCCCAAAAAGCAAACCCGATGACGAAAAGGACTTTTCACGCATGTTTTAAATAAGACGAAACGGTACATAAGTGTCTAAAACATTTTAGTCATTTTTAAAGTATTAATTTGAATTTGCATATTTCGTAAAAATGAATATTAATTTAGTCATTTTAATCGTAAGTCGACACAATACGCACAAGCACGACACAAAGACGCCTCACAAAAATGGCCCAAGAATACAAAAACGACCCACACTCACAAAAACGGCCCAAAACACATAAAAAGGCCCAAGCACCCGAGCGGGCCAAAACGCATCCCGGGTCACATTCTTACAAAACAAAATCCCACAAAGTCGTAAAATAATGCATTATAATATTATTTTATTTCGAGCCAAGACCGAAAAACACGACGAAAAACCGAAACACGAAACACGAAACACGAAATACGAAAATCGAAACAAGAAAACCAAGTTGAACAACTTGATCAACTTGGATGATCAAATGGCAGCCCCAAAAGTCAGCCAACATGCTCGACATTAGCTTACACACCTACGATAACGTGTATACAAAATACGGCGCTGCAAATTTGTCAGAAACAGGGGAGAAAATCGACAGAACACTGGCGATTTTCATGAAAATCGCCAGTCTTCTGGCGATTTTCCCCCTTTTCTCTGACATTCTGGCGATTTTCTGTTGAATCGCTGGTTCACTGGCGATTTTCTGAGCAACTAGGCATATAACACGAAGCATTTGCTATAAATAGCAGCCCTTATACGATCACAAATGAATCAATTCATCACAACATCAACTTATACAACAACAACGATTACAACAACATTCAAAACCGATACTTATACTCACAAAAAGCCTCTCGCACTTACAACATTTCACTATAAAAACCGTCTTTGCATTTCGAGGTAAAGAAATTTTACCTTCCGATTGGGCGTCCGAGACTTATAGGGTTACTTTAACCCGCCCCGATATTGGCACTAACGAACCCGTATTCGCAATACGGTTGTAGTAATTCGAATCAAAGATTCGTCTAAACCCCGCCAATAGCGCATAAACAAACGACTCAAAATCACTAAATTAAACACCACTTTTACATTATGCAAATTCTCGATTCATGCATTAAATTATGACTAAAACACGGATTCGACATTTAACTGTACCGTTTCATATAGTCTTTTAAACATGCAAAACCGAGGGTTTTACAAAATCTTAGAATTGAACACAAGTCGGAGAATAACGTTTAGTTATTAATTCAAATACAATGAATTAGTAATTTTACGTATATCTCCTATAGCAAATCGTCATAGCTATGACGACTTACATTTATTTTACATATTTATCGAGTCATATATTTGCATTTGTACGTAGCGTCCTATTAGCCCAAATATCGAAATTAAAGCATATGTTTTCAAATTAGTAAAGACTACTTTTACGTAGGCTTTTTGATTACAGTTTTCATAATACATTTTGTCAAAACTTTCGAAAAGTAACCTCACTCCAAATCCTCTCTGGTTTCACAATAACCTCAGACGGATAGGTATCGACGCACCTTGAAATCTGAGACACCCGTGTCTTATATTTTAAGACGCGTCGAATAGGTTCCAAATTCCTTTAATATTTGGTGGCGACTCCAAAAGCACATTTCAAAAGGATTTTTGTATTTCTTTTTGTTATAATCACATGCAATGACATTCCCCCATAAGCAAAAGAACGCTCGAGCGAGTAAGCACCCAAAAATGCGAAGCTCCCGCGAGCGAGCTTCTTGCAAAATTCATCGCACGCACTTTTTCCCGCGCCGTGCATTCCCCCCCATGACATATTTTCGAGGGCGGGCGCGAGCGGGGCGTCGAGAAGGGGTATACGCCATCCTCCCGGTACCTTCAGTTGGCGACTCCGCTGGGGACGAGCATGTTTTTTTATTTATTTATTTTGAAAATTAACTTTTCATTTTATTTCTAAAAAAAAAAACATAAAGAAGTGAAACTTGAAACTTTGAAAACATTTCTGCTTTCGATATTTGGGCAATAGTACGTTTGAGTCGAATCCTCCTGATTCACAACCACACCCTTCGAGGGACGGCCCCAAGTAAGAACACGCTTCCTAAGCGTGTATACTCTGGACACGTCGATCTCTCACCCTTCCACGATCACAAGTATGGTATCCGTACAAGTGAATCGTAGCAGGTCAAACCCGAACGCTCTAGACCCCGTATTGAATCCACACCGATGTGTGTGATCTTGCGGATAACTCTACACAAACGTTGCGGGAATGACCGGAAAGAACCTTACCCTGAAAGCCAAAAACCCGCGTCTATACGTACAAATCCAAAGCTATAGCACCCTCGCTATGGTCGTCTTCTAAACAAATTCATGCAAAAACATTTTCATAAGAGCATTACACTTTCAAAAGACGTCAATTTTGAAAGTACATTTTCAAACATTTTTCAAAAAGGCATACTTTTAAGCATACAGTCAGGGTCATTGACCTATAGTCAACTGAACCTGACTAACATTACACCACGATATTCAAAACCGATCGGAAATAATCACTACATTTCCTATCCTTTACAAAACGTAAATGCATTATACGACTGACGTATCGTCATAATACATTTATCGCAAAAACATTTCGCAAAGCAAAACCCGAATATGTCAATACATCTCGGATATTTCAATGAAGCGTACACTTTTACATTTTTGAGATAGCTCTAAGTCGAGTGACTTGCTAGTCACCCCGACTTAAACGAACTATCTCTCTCAAAAATAAACAAAACGCGGGCTCGTTCAAATACGAATCCGTTGATTTACATGTCAGGTCGGGTGACTTATCGTCATTACGGCTTGACACCAGAAATCACACGTAAAAAGCGAACAACGACCGCTTTTTACCCAATTTAACATCTTCAGGCCGACTAGCCTATCGCTACTTCGGTTTGATTCCTTTTTACATCACAATCTAACGATAAACCCCTGGCAACATACCGCTAATTTGGGTTAATCAGATTGTAATCATACAAACTTTTATTTTCATCGAGGGCAGGGACGCGCCAACGCATCCTTACCTCAAAAGCTTCCTGTGTCTTTTGAGCTAAAAACACGAGTCGAGTCCTGCACACGCTTTCACATTTTTACTTTTTTGCCACAAATGCGGCTTTTCTTTGAGTCTTTTATTTTCTTTCGGAGGTCACTAAGGTTTAAAACTCTACAGGTCCATCACCTAAAGAGTCCTGGATACACGACGTACCAAAGACCGTCATCTAAACCCTCCGCCACCTCCAAAGAAACGTACCTACAAAAGATCGAAACCAAAAACTACCATGGCACTCAACAACGAAGAGAATGTCGAGGGAATCTCAACTCCTCCCCCGTCAGTAGTCACCGCAGATCATGTTCAACAGCTCAACAGCAAAATCCTTAGCCTCACAGCTGCAATCGAGCAGATGGCCACAATGCAGAAACTCGAGGCCGAGAAAAATGCCAAGTACCTTGCTGAAGAGGCTGAACGAAATGCCAAAAGAATTCGTTCAATGGAAGAACGCCTCACCCACTCAAAGGGATATTCCATTTATGAGGAAACTGAACACGTCCCAAAAAGTGTCAAGTCCTTGCTGCCAGCCAAGCTCTCACTCAGTGATCTCCCTATCTTCAAGGGCCATGAAAGTCCACTTGTACACATCAAGGATTTCAAGGCTAAAATGGCCGTCATGGGTGTCGATCCCTCTGCCTGGGCTACTCTATTCCCGCATTCCCTGGATGCACAACCTAGAGCCTGGTTCTATACCTTAGACCCACACAAGATTACTACTTTCAAAGAAATCACGGTCCAGTTCGACAATCAGTATCATGACAATAACGATACTCAAGTCTCGCTACGTACTCTGGAAGTTCTGTCACAAAGGGACAATGAAGGTTTTAGTGAATACCTCACACGCTGGAAGAAACTCAGTGCCCAGATATCTAACCGTCCCAAGGACGCAGAACTGATTACCAAGTTCATTAATAATCTCACTCCTGCATATCAGAAGCATTTGCGCTACGGCAACTTTGACAGTTTTGCTTCGCTCAGTACGGTGGGTCAATTAATTGAAGACGACCTCCGTAAGGAAAAGACTAAGGTTGCAAGCCGAGGTTACCAGGGTAGCTCATCACGAGCCGTCACCAAAACTGAACCAGTTCACTGCATCAACGCTCTGGAAGAACTAGCGCCTTCCCCAACTTATACCACACCAGCAAAATACACTACGCCTCCTACTAAGGCATCATACTCGTCTGCAGGCCAGACTTCGTCAAAGCCACGACGGAACTTCGACCCGATCTACATGACTTACTCTAAAGCACTACAGAAACTCGTGAGCCGAAACGTGCTTCAACTCCTAGGACCTACTAGCGAGCCCCCTCAGGACAAAAAGGCCAGATCATGGGATCAGAACGCATACTGTGAGTTCCACAGGGGAAAAGGGCACGACACTGAACAATGCTTCCGCTTAAAGAACATAGTCCAACACTTCATCGACGACAAGACTATCGAGAAGCCTACTCCTGGTCCTAAGCCTTCAAACCAGCTCAATCCCCTACATGCCCATGCCATTTTCGTGGGTACACGCCCTATCCTTGACTGTTCTCACCTGATCGTCTCAAACGACCACGAAATCAATGGTATCTGGGACAGTTCGGATGAAGAAGACAATCACATAAACAATAACGGTTACCTGTTCCCTCCGGAAGAAGAAGAGGAAGACCGAGAACCCACAGGGATATACGGGAAAATGCCCCACAAGTACCCAATCAGGTTGTCTGATAGTGATGATGAGATAGCCTACTTGACACGCTCCGGGCGTCCGTACCGAGCCTCTCTAAGTCTGCTCGAACCCCCAGGTTTTCCATCAAAAGCAACTAGTCAAAACAAGAACAAGGGCATAGTCCTTAACGAGGTTACACCTCCGCCTCCGATGACTACGCCACCGCCTCCAGCAACCACGTCACCACCTCCGGTCGCCACATCACCGCCTGTGATTACCCCAAGTCAGCCACAAGCTGACATAGCATCATCAAGCACTCCTCCAATGCCTATACCCGAAATTGGAGACTCGATTCAAAAACAGCTACTAAAAACAAAAGCGGATATCTCGATCTGGCAGCTCTTAGGGGAATCACTGGGACACCGAGAAGCTCTTTACCGAGCCTTGCAAGTCACCCCTATCACAACAGAGATGTCTCCTGAAAAACTCATCAGTCACATTACTCGAGAATGGCAAGCTAGCGCCATCACTTTCTCTGACAAAGAACTCCCGCCATTCGGAGGCACGCACAACCTAGCACTCTACATTAACGTGGAATGCCATGGCATGACACTACCTGTCGTCCTCATCGACAACGGATCTGCAGTTAATGTCCTCGCCTTCTAAAGCAAACTAAAAGCTAGGGATCAAGGAAAATGACTTCATCCCCTGCGCAGACGGCGTCAGAGCCTACGACGGAACCCGCCGCAGCATAAAAGGAACCATCTCCTTCCCTATCTTGACAGGACCTGTCATAAGGGAAACTGAATTCCAGATAATCGATATACCCCCTGCATACAACATGTTATTGGGTAGACCCTGGATCCACGCCACTAAAGCTGTCACTTCGAGCTTACACCAAAAAGTTAAGCTCCCCCTGGACGACGAGATCGTCACCATCCATGCTTCAAACTTTCGAGCTTCCCTGCAGCAACAAAAACTCGATAATGACACTGCAAGAATCAGCACCGAAACCCCAGACATTACCTGTGGTTTTGATTTCGACTTTGACATCTGCACATTGACTCGCGAAGAGGAAATTACTGCACTCTACGTGAAGGACAACGACAACAAGTGGCCTACCATGGGCCTAGGATACGTACCATGGTCCTACGAGGTCACCCGTGGCGAACAAGCATTCAATGACCGAAGGAGAGGTCGTGACTTCCACATAGAGCCATATCATATCTTCACTGACAAGTACTTTGTCAAGGAAGGAACCAGCAAGATGCCTAAGGACTACTTCTCTTGTACCATCGCAGGGATTGAACTCGTCTCCGACATCCTGCGCAACCACAACTTCAACCCTACCGACCTAATCGTCCCATATGAGGAAAAGACACACGACGGATGGTCGAAAACTCTTCAATGGACTGATGAGCAAGGTCGTACCTTCAGGATCACTACTGGAGAAGGCTACACTTTTGAGAACACTGACTCCGAAGAGGACGAGGGCAAGAACCCTGACAATAAACCTGTGATAGAGTTTAGACTCTCACGCCGTCATTTCAAGTCTCTCACCCCAACTAAGCCCCCGGGTTACGTTCCTGATGTGATAGACATAGATAAAGAGTTAGAGTCTCTAAGGTTGTCCAAAGCTCCTCTGTCCGAGCTGTTTACAAATGTAACTACTTTCGAAAACACTAATAACAACAACGTTTCTGGTTACTACTTGCCTTGTTTTCCTTTAAAATCTGCATTTTCTAATGCTCACGATAACATTAAACACAATAGCATTGCATTACATAAATACATTGCAAGTATCGTTTCAAAACCCGAACAGGACTCCATCATTGAAGACACAACAATCATTGATGTGGGAACACCTGTAGGTACCGGGGTTTAACGGGGGACCACTCGACGTCTTGCTAAGGGCGTAAAGTTAAAAAGATTAAGTACAAAAAACCTTTAAAAACTGTTTTGGAGCCGCCACTAAATTATGAGGGAAATTTAGAACCCGCCTCCGTGTCCTCATGCTCAAAGACACGTCTTAGAGTTCAAGGCACGTCGACACCTATCCGTCTAAGGTTATTGTGAAACCAGATTCGGATTCGGGTGAGGGTACTTTTCTAAAGCATAAATTAAAATAATGTTTTTATGAAAGATCTTTTGGAAAAGCCTATCAAAAGATAGCTTCTACTAGACTTGAGAACAACGCAAAGGAATGATACATGAGTCTAAGTAACCGCTACGTACAAGTGCGATATAAGATGTAAAAATAATGCAAAAGAGATTGATTAAACCCTCAGTTAAGCATGCTTAACTTATTAACAAAAACAGTTCAGTTTAATGACGAATTCATTTAAAATAGTTTAGATGCAAGATGAGGATTTGCTAAAATGCATGCAGTAAAATAAAGTTCAATTAGCCATTGATTTATTTTAAGGAGGTCAGTTGTTTATGCGACTTTGGAAGGGTGTTACGAATAGGGTGTGTATTCGAGGTGCATGGCCGCCTTATGCAAAGCAGACTTGCGTACCAAAGTCGGGGTGAGCCTAATGTAGGCCCTTGCTAGTCAAAGAAGTAAAGAAAGACCTTAATCCATGTTTAGGATTAAGTATTACCTGTCTCAGTTAGGAAACCCAAAGACTTCGCTTCAGAGGATGAATTCAACACTAGGAAAATGAAGAATTCTAGGTGTTTATGCGTGAGGCTTTTTGTGAGAGAGAGTTGTGAATTGAAGGTGTGAATTGTGTTCTGAAATTGTGTTCTGGAATTGAATTGTGTGTATGTCGTATGGAGGGGTGCTCTATTTATAGTGTAGAGTTCGGTAGATTTTAGGAAATCTAGGGATAAAACCGGACGTAGGAGCCGCAAGGCTCCTTGCGGCTGCCCGAGGCAATCGCAACACCTGTTGCGGCTGCCTGCCCTGATCGCAAGGGGCCTTGCGATTGGTAGGGCGGGCTCTATCCTTTTATTCCGTATATTTCTAAATTATCTTTTAGGATATACGAAACAACCTTGCTTGAACTCCAAGTTACGGGTTTGTGGCTGATGCTAGGGTTTGACTAGGGTTTATCCTGGACCTTGGGAAGCGGGCCAGGAACGGGTCTGGGCTCGGTTCTGGGCCCGGGCCCTGAAAATGTGAAAAGGGTGTATTTTGTGACATTTTGTGAAACAGGACATTCCGTGAGACTATCCTGGGTGTTTGCCAATCCTAAAAGGTAGTTTTAGGGACTGATCCTAAATTTAGGGATTTAGGAGGATCGAACTGAACCTTGTTAATGTAAAAGGATCAATTAGCTTGTGTGTTTGAAAAGGGGTTGCGCGCATGCCGATTAGGACCTGAACCTGAGACAAACTAGACTCTAGACCTAAGGACACTAAGAGTGATGACCCATAAGGAAACCTCATTTGCATTTGAAAACATTTAACTTGAATTCGTCATAGTTAGAACCATTTAAGTCAACATAAAAGCATGCAATAAAAGTCCATTGTTACATCACTGGGTTTTTGGTGGGAGGTACAGATTTGGGTATCTACAGAGCCCCCAGTTTGACTGAGCTTAGGACTAAAGCGAAAGTCAAACTATACGATAACATCCGGACCATTACAGTCTCGATATCATCAGCGGAACGGAGCATGTGTCCATGGGTGAGACTAGGACTCCGAACCGGGCTTATCCGGGGAGGGACAAACATGTTTAGGGACATGACGGTCCTTGCATACTTGTAAGGGCATGCCTGCCTGCCAAATACCTTTGCGTGCCGTTGTTGTTGCTTGGTCTCGTAAAAGAGCGCATATGCTTGGTCTCGTAAAAGAGCGTAGGTGTTTCATGCTTCGTGCTAGCGCCTGTGTTGGTGTTCATCTCGTAAAGAGTGCTTACGTCCGCCGGGAATTATCGTCCGAGGAAAATGCTATTGTTTAGTGTATACGCAAAGGTTGTGTATGGTGCTTCAAACTCGTTCAAGAGTGTGGCGGACTTTAGGTGGCCTTATGCAGAAGCGACGTAACGTGAAAAACTTTTAAAATGGGCCAAAAGTGGACTAGAAGTCCATATCCAGCCTTGAAATGAGAAAACAACGAAAATACCCAACGCTGGAATCGCAAGCGTCCTTGCGGCTCTTTCCCCAAATCGCAAGCGTCCTTGCGATTAGGGTCTTGGGTTTTCTGCTGCTATAAAACACGGTTTACACCGAGTTCTTACTCCATTTCCCATTTTTACGTTTTTCAATCTCAAAAATCGTCCCTTGCGATTTCTAAGCCGTTTTCGCTCGTTTTTCTTGCTTAGCTTCAAAATGGACCAAGGTAACACTCCATTTTACTTGTTTTTATGTATCTTGATGTTGTAAATTGTTAGATCGTCCTTGAAATGTAGAAAAGACGCTTTTGGTGAAAAACCGTCTTTTGGCTTGAAACTTGTCGCTTGATCACTAGAGAACAATACCATTCCCTTGTATTATGCTATTCTTGAATTCTTGTGTGAAATGTGTATGGTTTGAGGCGTTTTTGGACCAATTTCGTGTGAAATGGTCCCGACCCAAAAATCGGACCCGGATTTTCGGTCTCGGAATTGCAATTAAACTTCGCCATAGGTTCCCCTTGACTAGTATAGTATGTGTATGGTGTTGGTTTTTGAAAAATGCTAGTAATCGGCCCTTAAATTGAAGTTTAAAGTCGATTAAAACGGAGAATTTAGGTCAAAATTAGGGGTTTTTGATCGGAGTCTCCAAAAAGCAATTAATTGCTACGGGGTGTAATTGAAGGTTAATGTAGTGTATAGAAACCATCAAGTTGAAATTTTGATGTGTGTAGAGCGGCTTTTAGCCAAATTGTGAATTAGGCCTAAAAGGGCCCTGTGTAGGGTGTTCTTGTCAAGTTGTCGCTTCTGTGTCTTCGTTTTGTGTCTTGTAAAATGTTTATGTTCTTGAAATATCGTAGGAGAGGATTGGTCTGGGGCTCCTATGACGAGGGGCTCGGACTCGTCGGATCTGAGTTCAGGGCGAGCCTTCTGCTCCTGGTGGCCCACGTTTGCAGCGTGCTTTTAGTGAGAGGGATGCTGGATCTGTTGTCTTTCCGACCCGGAGGGGTTGTGGACGTGGCATGGGCGCCCGTGGTCGTCGTGGGGGTGCTATAGGCGAGGATGAGAGAGAGGTAGAGGCCATGGAGGAGGGTGAGTCTTCACAGGCTTTAGGGTCTCGTTCTAGGGGTCGTGCGAGCCATGGTCCGCGTGTTGACCGTCCCTTTGCGAAGGATTGGGATGGTCACACCCTGTTAGCGACCGTGAGCGTCACTTGTCTCATCGAGCTCTTACTGGGCTTCCAGTAGGATACATGAGGACTTTTTCGGGCATTTAAATGCATCATTTGGGCATATCAAAATGTCTTGACTCCCGGGGCGAGGGAGTTGATCGATAGGTGTGCTTTGGGTCCGTTGGTTGACTATTGGATCCAGATTATAGATTATCGGCTCACGTCGAACTTGAGGGTGATCCGGGCATTCCTTGATAGATATTGGGATACGACCACGACGTTCCATTTGCCGGGGTTTGAGGCAGGCATTACCCTGTCTTCGTATGCTATCATCACGGGTCTGCCTTTCGGCGACCGTGACATGGATTTTGACTTGGCGCCACCTATTGATGATAAGGTGGTGCTTGAGGTGACAGTGCCAGGTTTGGAGGTGCCTTATCGAGGAAAGCGCGCTAATGCATTAAGACGAGTTATATCATGGAGTACTTGAGGGGAAGACTCAAAGATGGTCCCGAGATTCGGGTGACGAGCGTAATGCTCGTATGTGGCTTTGGTGGTTCGTTAGCTCCGCCTACTGCCGGTGAGAAGAGCGGCGGCCGCTACGTCGGTGTTGATGTATCTTACGGGTGGAGTGCGATCGGGCGTTTGGTGGGTGTCCCGGCCTTGGGTTTGTGCATCCGTTTCTGCATGGATGCTGTGAGGCCACGGAAGATGGATGGGGGGTCCAGGATTCCCATCGTATCTCCTGGCTTGTTGTTGGAGGTGCGTTGTTCTTGTCTTCAGTTGATTTGTCCTTTTTGAAATGTTGTATACTTGTGCTAACTTGTTTCATGTTTCTTGTGTAGTGCTGGGTCTACAGTCACTTTTCCTTCTTTCTCCCCGAGTCGGCTATTACTATGGAGAAGAAGTATCCTGCGGTGTGGACCTGGGGTACTTGCAGTCGTATCGGGTTTGACTGGTCGTACGACTTCGTTCGGGAACAATTGAACCAGATGAGAGGTGGTCAGGTATGTATTGAAACCTTCTAAATAACATGTACTCAGATGATTTTGCTTGAAAAGGGTGTCTAATGTGCTTCTTCTTGTTGCAGTTCCGTCCGCGTCCGTGGGAGCAGTACACGGGCGTTCCTGAGGGATTGTGGGTGCGCTTCCGGGAGCGTGACTCCCAACGGTTGTACTTGGCTACGCCGTATGGGTATGTTTGGTACTTGGGCGAGCGTTTGGCGATCCAGACGAGGTATCGACCGTCGTGCCTCTTGATCCTCCCAAGGTTCTTTTTGAGACACGGGTCTTGAGTCGGCAGGCAAATTTGCATCTTGAGGGAGCTCGGAGAGTCTCCTCCTTCGTCAGCTGGATTACACGCAGTTCGCGTGGGGTAGGCTTGCTGGTTTGCCTATCGAGGTATGTCTTGTTCTTGTTCATTTGTGTGGGGTAAAAATTTGTGAAAAATTTTTCCTAATTTTGTTGTGTTTTTTTTGTCGCAGGTGCCGGACGCTGACCTTGCGTTCCAGCCCCCAGATTTTCCTCTGACGTGGGTGGGATAACTTGCAGAAGTCACGAGAGACTTGGCGATGCCAGAATATCTGCCGGTGATAACGGATCTTTGGGATGGATGGTTGGGGAGATAAGGTGAAAAAGGTCACGACTTCTTGATGAGTATATCTATGTAAGCCCCCAGTTTGACCGAGGTAATGTTTAGCGATGGGCAAACTTAAGTTTTGGGTTGGGTTTTGTATTAGCCCCTGAGTTTGTCTTAATTGGACCTAGAATTAGGACAAAATGGAGCGGGTAGGGAGCAGGTTCTAATTTACCCCCGTAGTTTGACTTAAATTAGTGTATATTTAAGGCAAAATGGAGTGAAATGTGTTTGAAAAATGTCTTGTGCAGGTTGCGAAGGATGTCCACAAGAAGTTGTGGCGAACGGCCCACCGTTGGAGGATGGCTTGGGCGGAGCAAGCGGCTCAGCTGTGTCAAAGTCGGGCAGAGGTGGCTCGGCTTCAGAGGGAGGTCGAGGAGCTTCGTCGTCGTCATCCTTAGTTGCTTCATGTGTCGACTCTTGAACTTGAATTTGCAGTTGTTGTATTGGCACCTTCTATTTCTTCTCGTACCTGTTTAGTTAGTAGCTAGAAAAAATTTGAAAATGATTCCCGAGTGGGAGACTCGACTTTGAAAATGCTGTGTTTGAAAAAGTGTTTGAAAAATGTTCATTTTAAATGTTTAAAATTCGAAATGAGCTTTAAAACGAATCATAAAATGAAATGTGTTGTGATCGGATCAACCATGACTTCTGATGGGTCCATGTTTAAGTTGGTTCTAATTAGGCCCGAATCAAGGAGCTCTATTACGATGTTCGTCGTAATTGCATGCATGGTAGGATTAGGAAAGTCGAAAATATGGAAGTTTTGGGATAAAGCCGCCCCTAGGAATCGCAACACTTGTTGCGGATGGAATTAATGTAATGAGGGTCTTCGCGATTGGCACCTCCAAATGAGCTCCTGCGGCTTGATCGCTTGCTCTATCGTCGAATTTTCCTAATTCGAGATTTTGTTTTGCTATATAAAGAGGGGAGGTACGAGGCATAATCCTCATTCACTTTCAACTCTTTTCTTTGCTTTTTCTTGTATTCTCTTAAATAGCTTAGTATTTTTAAGAATATTTTTTGTATTTTTGAAAGATGGACCATTTTGATGGTTTTTTGAAGCGGTGGACGTCTTCTCTTAGCGAGTCGGAGAAGAGGGCGTTATCTTCGACTGGTGCGGGTGTTTTCATAGGTTTTAGGCAGATGCGCGTCAAGATGGACTTTCTTGACGCTTGTCTTGATTATTGGGATCCTAGGGTGCATGTCTTCAGGTTCCCGGGAGGCGAGATATGTCCGTTGTTAGAAGAATTTTCGGCTATTGCAGGATGGTCTAACCGTACTACCCCAGTAGCGGTTAGGAGTGAGTTTGGCAATAACGGGAGATTGCGACAGTATCTCTCGATGACCAATGCTCAGGCTGATGGTTTGTTTGAGGGAGGTGTGGTGAACATGCGACGTTTGTGTGAGCGTTACATGAACTTGAGTGATGTGAGCATTTCTGCTCGGTCTAGGAGGAGAGCTCTTGGGTTTTGCCTTCTACATCGGTACTGCTTCGCTGGGTCGATGGAGGATGGTGTGCATGGCCATGCTAGGTATGCACGGGTCATGGAGGAGATGGAGCTTGGCCATGATCCTTCAGCTTTGATTCTTCTTTGAGACTATCTTTGGGATTGGACGACCGTCACGCGAATCGTCTAAGCTCATATCGTGGATGTGCTAGGATCTTGCAGATTTGGTTGATGGAGCGTCTTCGTGTCTTGGCTCCACCTGGAGGTGAGGTGTATGTTCCGGCTGGGCTGACTACTCGTTCTCTTCATTGGGCCTTGCCTCGGGAGCGTTCAGTGAACTACTTCCAAGGATTTGTTCGGGAGAGGACGATTAGATGGACTGTGTCGTGGTGGTCCATCCGACACATCACGGCACCGTCGGGTGCGGATGCGGCTAGCGGGATAATGTTGTCGCGGTTCGAGCGAGGAGTATGGATCCACCCTTGCTACCGGTGAGGAAGCGGTCGGTCTAGCACAAAGTTATTCCGGCTCAAGATACTCGGATGTGCGAGTCGGTTGTTCTGAACAACCAAATGATTGATGCTTGGGTGCGAGGGTGGCCTGATCGAGTGACTTGGGCTCGACCATCTGGTTCTGAGACTACTCGTGTCTCGGACTTCTATCGGAGGTGGTGCATTTCTTTGGATCCTCGGGATAGGGAGAATATGCGCGAAAGCGCGAACAGACGGGTCCAAGACCGTCGTTGGCGCGCATCTGATGCGTGGAAGACGAGACTACAATGACTTAGCGAGTTCGAGTGCAGGAGCGTCTTCGTCTAGGCCAATTGGGGAGCGGCTAGGACCTAGAGTGACCGTACAAGATCGTCTGGGCGAGAAGGTTGATGATGAAGCTGAAAAGGACCCTGTCGAGCCCCCAGGATTCGAGAGGATGGTTCCGAGTCCGGTGATTGCTTCGGTTGTCGTTCGTGCAGATGTTTCTAAGGATGGAGATGATGAGGAGCATCCGAAGCGTCGTAAGAAGGATACTTAGACTAATAGTTGTTTTATTCAAAGAATTTTTATTTATCTAACCGTTCCATGAATAAAATGAGTTTGAAAGCTAGTTTTAAACTCCTACTTAGAATGTAAACATTTTCAAAATTCAATGATCAAATAAAGAAAGTGTTTGCCTATCGCCTCGTCTCTTTTAATTTGTTTGTTTATCCTCGACTTTTTTAAGCTTTGGATGTGTATTTCTTTTTTTAAATCCTCGACCTTTTTAAGCTTTGGACTGATATGTTTTGTGTTGACTGTGCTCTCGACCTTTTTAAGCTTTGAGCGTGTCGTTTTGTGTTGACTGTGCTCTCGACCTTTTTAAGCTTTGAGCGTGTCGTTTTGTGTTGACTGTGCTCTCGACCTTTTTAAGCTTTGAGCGTGTCGTTTTGTGTTGACTGTGCTCTCGACCTTTTTAAGCTTTGAGCATGTCGTTTTGTGTTGACTGTTCTCTCCACTTTTTTAAGCTTTGAGTGCGTCATTTTGTAAGTGCATCGCCTTCGACCTTTTTAAGCTTCAGGCGTGCGTGCAAAGAAGTTCGGTTGTGCTTTGAAAAGCTGCCTACGTATCCATGTTTTACATAGAATCAAACCGGCGTAGTTCGTGATGTTGGTTGAGTCTTTGGCAAGACTGCCTACGTATCCACGGTGCGTGGAATCAAACCAAGCGTAGTTCATCCGTGCGTTGTGTTTTGTTTCTTTTCTTTCGTGAAATACATTGCAAAGTTGTTTGAAACCTAAGGGTAGTATTTCTTAAGGTCGGTCGAGGTTGGTGGGTAGGTTGAACCTTCACCATCAAGATCGGTGAGCCTTGCGGCTCCTCAGGGAAGGATTTCCTTAACGGTATGGTCCGGCCCGGTCGGTTTGAATTTCTCCTGGGGTCGGCGGTAATGGTGCTCTTATCGATTTGAGGACCAGGTCTCCCACCTTAATGTTGCGTGGTTTGACCCGTCTGTTGTATGCGTTGTAATCTTGATTGAGTACATGCGACGGTGCTTAACGAGTGTAGCGCCTTTCGCTGCAGGAGAATGAGTTGTTCATATCGTTCTCGTGCCCATTCTCGCTTACGGTATATGTCCGCTTCCATTAGAATTGAGCGATTTCATTTCGATTTCTACAGCCGCACGGCTTCCATACCGTATGTGAGAAAATAAGGTGTCATCCGGATTGGCGTGCGTATTGTGGTTCGATACCCCATAGTGGCGAAGGGAATCTTATGTGGCCAATCATGACGGTGTCAATCATCTTTTGAGGATGGTGACGACGGTCTTGTTTGCGGCTTCTACCGCTCAGTTGGTTTGAGGTCTGATCTGGCGATGATTTGTGTACTTGGATGTTGTATTTGGTGAGGATAGGTTCAACTTCTCCCGGAGTGTGAGCCTTGGTCATTGATCGGCTCATGAGGTATGCCATATCTGCATATGATATTGTTTTGTATAAAGCGGCAACTTCTTTTGTATCAAGCTTGCGATATGACGCGCTTCGACCCATTTCGTGAAATAGTCGATTGCCACGAGGATGAAGCGATGTCCTCCTGCTCAACCGGGTGTACTTTGCCTATGACATCAATTCCCCACGTGGAAAATGGCCATGGCGATGTGAAATTTGTATAAAGGTGAAAAGTGCGTGTTGCACATTTGCGAAGATTTGTGATTGTGGCAATGCTTGACATACTTTGCGATCGGCTTCCATGGTGGTCCAATACCATCCTAGCCTGAGTATTTGTTTACATAAGGCTCGAGCGTTCATGTGTGGTCCGCACTCGCCATCGTGGACTTGAGATATAATCTCTCGTCCTTTGTTGTGGTCAACGCACAAGAGTAATGTACCCTGGGGCGTTTTCTTGAGTAGTTTGTCCACTTCCAGCACGAATTGTGATGCTAGAAGCCGGAGAGCTCTTTTTCCGCGTTTGTCGGTATTTGGCGGGTATTCCCCGTCTCGTTTGAAGTTGATTATTGCCTGGTACCAAGGTTCAGTTTGTTCTTCCTCGGCTTCGATGTCGCATATGTATGCGGGTTCATTCGCCGTTCTACAACGATGGGAATGGTGCAGTATTCCTGGGGATGTTTAGTAGTGGCGCCAATTTTGATAAGGCGTCTGAATTGGTTTTCTTCGCGGGGTAGGTGTAAAAACTCACGCGGTGGAATTTGGCGATGAGTTCTTGGATTTTGTTTTGGTATAGTGCGAGGTTTTCGTTAAGTATTTTCCACGCTCCGGACACTTGGTTGATAATTAGCGAGGAATCTCCGGTATACTCGTAGGTTCCTTGCATTCGATATGAGCGGCACGTAATCCATGCAGGCATGCCTCATATTCTGCAGCGTTGTTCGTCACATCAAAGTCCAATTTGATGGAGAGGGGTGTATGTTCGCCGTTTGGGGAAATAATTAGTATTCCTATTCCACAGCCTCTGTAATTTGATGAGCCGTCGAAGTACATTTCCCATTGTTCTTCGTTTATGTTGTATATTCCTTCGTCGGGAAAAGATGTGGTGTCGATGATGGGTTCTTCGTCGATCGCGTGATCGGCGAGAAAGTCTGATACTGCTCGTCCTTTGATGGATTTAAGGGGAACGTAGACAATATCGAACTCGGCTAATAGTAGTGTCCATCGTGCCATGCGTCCATTTGGCACGGGTTTCTCGAAAAGGTATTTAACGGGATCCATTTTTGAGTAGACCTTCGTTCGATGCGCCAGCATATAGTGACGGAGCTTTTTGGATGCCCATACTAATGCTAGGCAACTTTTTCTCGGCGGTGCGTATCGAAGTTCGTGTCGAGAAACTTAACTGGCGATGTAGTAGATTGGATGTCCTTCGCCGTTGACTTCTTGGGCGAGCATGGCGCCCATTGCGGTTGATGTTGTTGTGAGGTAGAGTGACAAGGGTAGGTCCTTCTGTGGTGGTCTTAGGACTGGGGGGTTGGATAACAACTCCTTAACCTTATCAAATGCTAGTTGACATGCTTCGTCCCATTCTACATGGTCAGTTTTCTTCAGTTTCTTGAAGATCGGTTCACATATCATGGTTAGCTTGCTTATGAAACGGGAGATGTATTGGACTTGACCTAGGAAACTTCGGATCTCGTCCAGGTTCTTGGGGGGTTGCATCGCCATTATTGCTTTTATTTTCGAGGGGTCGACCTCGATGCCTCTTTGGCTTACTACGTGTCCTAGTAGCTTGCCGGATTTTACTCCAAATGTACATTTTTGGGGATTGAGGCGCATCTTGTATTGACGGAGACGTGTGAAGAATTTGCGGAGATTGGCTATGTGATCACCTCTTTCCTTGGATTTGACGATCATGTCGTCCACGTATACTTCAACTTCTTTGTGCATCATATCATGTAGAAGTGTGGTGGCGGTGCGTTGATAGGTTGCACCTGCATTGATTAGGCCAAAAGGCATGACTGTGTAACAGTATGTGCCCCATGGCGTAATGAATGTTGTCTTGGCCATGTCCTCACGGGCCATTTTGATTTGGTTGTATCCTGCATATCCGTCCATGAAGGATAGAAGGGCGTGGTCGGCGGTATTGTCAACTAGGACGTCTACGTGTGGTAATGGGAAGTCGTCCTTTGGGCTAGCTTTGTTTAGATCACGGAAATCGACACATACTCGTATCTTGCCGTTTTTCTTCAGAACTGGGACCATGTTTGAGACCCAATCGGAGTACTCGACGACTTGGATGAAGCCGGCTTGTAACTGCTTCTCGATTTCTTCTTTGACCATAAGGGACCATTCGGGTCGTAGTCTTCTTAGTTTTTGTTTGATGGGTTTGAAACCAGGTTTGATGGGGATGTGGTGTTCGGCTATGCTTCTGTCGATGCCGGGCATGTCCTTGTATGACCATGCAAAGACGTCTTTGAACTCGGTTAAGAGTTGGGTGAAGTTTGTGCGCTCGTCCTCAGTTAGTGAAGCGCCTAGTTGTAATTCCCTTGGTTCTTCGGGGGTTCCTATGTTAATGGTTAGGGTATCCTCGATGATCGGGTTTTGTGTTGGGTTGTTTATGATGTTTGCAATGTATTTAAATAATGATTGTTCATTTGTTAGTTCATTTTTATCGCACGGATTTATGTGTTGTGTTGTTTCGTTTATTTGTTTAAATTTTGTTTGTTGTTCGTTGTTTATTTGTTTATTTTTAGCTTGAGACGAGGCGTAAGCAAACTTATCTGTATTATTCATTAAAGAAGAATCGTTTGACAAACTAGGAGAAGAGCTGGAGCTAGCCTCCGAAAATAAAAAGTCTAAGCTAAAACTAGAGGATGGGTCGACAGATGACCCGACACTTAGAGAATTAGATCCTAAAAGAATTTCCTCCTCTTCGTCGTCTTCGGTGTTGTCGCTACTTGAGGTGTCTTTGCTTGAGTCTTCACCATTTCGTGAGATTATCTTGTCAAAGAGGGGTCCTTCCCCCGTGACGAGCTGATATTTATGGCCCTGAGAATCGGTCCACTTGGTGATCTTGTACCAACCGTTTAAGGTCTTTTCGGCGACATCGGTAATGAGGTCGTCGGGATTGAAGCGGCGGTCTCGGATGATGGATGAGACCAAGTCTTCGTTGGTTTTGTTGGTGAAAGGTAGCCCACTTTCACTAGCGAAACATTGTTCTTGAGGTTTGGTGTAGTTGTCTTTATCATATCCTCCCCCTGGGATGAAATATTTACTCATGTCAAATGAGTATCTCGGGAGGTTGAACTTGCGCGCGAACTTGCGCTTTTTAACTTCCTTGGTCATTTGTTCGAGGTCACCTCCCTTCGGCTTGTAGCCTAGTCCCATGGTGGGCCAAAGGCTATGATTATTTTTGGTTTCGAAGGGTTTGTAGGTTCGGATAGGTGTTGTTGTGATGATACCTATTTCAAAGTCGAAACCGCAGGGTTCTTGTTCTTCCTCAATCGTGATTTCTGCGGCGTTACGCTCCTTGGGTGAATCAAGAAGAGCACGGAAGTTGGAGGCGTTGATAGTTATGACCTCGTCGTTGAGAGGTAGTTTCACCTTTTGGTGTAGTGTGGACGTCACGGCCCTCACGGCGTGAATCCACGGGCGTCCTAGGAGCATGTTATAGGATGGTGTCATGTCAATTACCTGGAAATCGACTTTCCGTTCTATAGGGCCTGTGCGCACGTGGAGGGAGATTGTCCCTCTCACGCTGCGTTTGGTCCCATCGAAGGCTTTGACACCTTCGTTCTTTGGGTTGAAAATCTTTGTCGTCAAGCTCTAGGCGGCGTGCGGTCGATAGGGGTAAAACGTTTCTGCAGATCCATTGTCGATTAAGGTTCACGGGTGCGTTCGTTTTACGCATTCGGCGCTAATGTGCAGGGCTAAATTATGATTAGCGCCAAATGCCTGAAATTCATTATCGAGAAAGTGATGGCTCGGCAAGCCAATCTCTCGTAACATGGTGACCATTTGGTCGGGTGAAATGTCTGCGTCGCGCTTGCTATTTGGAGGCGCGGATAAATGCCTTTCTATGTTCGGGCGGAATCTCGTAGGAGAGCCCAAATTGAGATGTCGGCTTTGGTGCGAGCGAGTTGCTTTGAAGCGTCTCGCTCGTGCTTGGTGGTAGGACTACCGGGTAGAAAGTGTGTCTTTGGAGGAACGTCCTCAGGGACTACGGTTTGTCTTTGTCGGGGATAGCGGCTTCCTCGGCGTGGGCATCTGTGAAAATGTTTTGATAAAGTCTTAGGGCGAGTGAGGTGAGAGACCTCATCCTTTGTCTCGGGTTGAGTGGTGTTAACTTTGACTTGGGGCTTATTGCCCTTCTTCTCCTTTCTTGTTTTTCCCTTTTTTGTTGTTTTGGAAGAGGAAGTGACACTTGTGTTGTTGATTTGGACTATGGCCTTGTTAGGTGGTGGCCATTCGCCTCATTGTCATTCTTAGAGTACCACGCTCCATTGATTTGCTCGCCATAGCATGCGTTCAAATCGTCCTCAACTTGTGTGGCGATGTTGGCGAGGTGGTTGAAATTACGTATGTTGGCATCTGGGATGTGGGCTTGGTACACCGGATGTAAGTCTTTGATGATATCCTCGCACGAGTTCGATGCAGGTGCACTAAGCCTACAAGGTGTGCATTTGACTCCTTCCACCTAGCCAGAAAGTCGGTGAAACTTTCGCCGTCGTTCTGGACATTACTTTCCATGATTGGTTGGTCAAAGGAGATAGTGTTGATCTGGTCATCGGCAGGTGTGATGAGGTAGGAGCAGTCGATGATGGGTATGGAGCCCACAAAGATTGCATGGCTAGCTAGAGGGTTGTCTTTGTTGGACGGCTTACCATTGGCCGTCGGCTTATCGAGCTTTCCTTGGTCGATAAGGTCTTGAATTGCGTGTTTTAGTTTGAAGCGATTCTCGGTGTCGTGGCCTTTGCCCCTGTGGTATGCACAGTAGGCATTTGAATCCCACGACTTAGGCTTTTTGTCTTCAGGTGGTTCAGTGGTCGGCCCGATGGGTTGTAGATAGTTTTTGTCGACTAGTCGTTTAAATGCCTTAGTGTAAGACATGTAAAGCATGTCGAAGCTCCTTCTAGGTCTGAAGGGAGGAGAAGTAGTAGTGGCGAACGACTCCGGGTCGCCAAGTGACTCTAGATTGGCAACGGTGCGAGTCTCGTCGCTCTTGGTTGTACGTGTTGATTTAGATGAGCTGCCTTGATAAGCATGACCAGTATATTTGGCCATAGTTCCGGTTCTGAGGTCGTCTTCGATCTGGGTTCCGACCTTGGTAAGTTGCTTGAAGGTTTGTATGTTGCTATACCGCATGTAGAATTGGTACACGGGTCGCAAGTTGTTGACAAATTTTGGCACAAGTTCGTCCTCTCTCGGACGATTCGGGATTTGTGCGCTGAGCTTCTTCCACCTAGTAAGGTACTCGGTGAATCCTTCGTTGTCCCTTTGTGACAGGGCTTAAGTGCGGATAGAGACCTGGGTGTCATCGTTGTCTTTGTATTGATGGTCGAACTCGACGGTGATTTGTTCAAATGAAGAAACTCGTTCTGGATTTAGAGAGTAGAACTAGGTCTTCGGGATGGCTGCGAGAGAGTGTGGGAATAGTGATGGCCAGTGTTCCGGATCAACACCCTTAATACCCATTTGTGATTTGAAGGCCCTGATATGGGTGATCGGACTTTCGTGACCTTGGAAGATCGGGAGATCACTGAGGGCGAGCTTGCTTGGTAGTGCATCCCTGATATTTTGAGGGATGTTCTCATTTTCTTTGTGTATGGAGTAACCTCCCGGGGTACCGAGACGTTCCTCCATAGCCTGGAGCTTTTTGGCGTGCTTATCCGCCTCGTCCTTAATCCTCAGCTCCATTCGAGTAACTTCAGTTTCATGGTGTGTCAGTAGGTTTTCAAGGTCATTGGTCAGCTTGGTAACTTGTTCACGGAGTTGGTTGACGTCTTCGTTGCCGGCCATTTTTCGCTTGTAGGTTCGCTTCTTGTAAGGGAGGATAGCTCGGTTCTTGGTGCGACGGGTATCCAGTTGAAATTCCCTACATTTGCATGGAGTGCATCAGCTCTATGACAGACCCAACTTGACACGTTCATTTATACGTTCATTTTAGCTCATTTCGTTTGAAAAATACTCTTTTAAGTTTTGAAAAAGAAGGAAGTTTTCGAAAACAAGCTAGGAGTGTTTTGAGATGAGAATGCGTGCGCGCAGCTCATCTCGATGTTAAAGATTTTGCTTTGCATCCAATTAGCCCGAGCGACGGTATATTGTCATGGGCTAAAGATGGATGCATAAAAAGGATTCGACTAGGGTTAGCTGCCGAGGATGTTAAAAGGGATTTGTAGCGAGGCCCAAGGAATGAAATCCGCGAGTCGGGGTTGGAAGACCTTAACTCGGGTTTCTTGATTTTGTGAAAAGGAAATTTTGAAAATGTTTCTTTCAAAAACTCGTGATTATTTTGTTTGAAAAGTGTTAGCTGGTTAGTTTGTTAGGTTGATTATTTTTGAAAACTTAAAGCGACTTTTCGAAAATATGCAAATGAATTTTGAAAAAGACTATATCGTATAGCCTCGCATTCGTACGTATGACTCTTGGTCGTTGGGTCAAGTCTCGTACGCCTCCAACTGATTTGAGTACGCTTTGGCAGGTGCTTTTAGCCCTCCGCCCACACAGTATAACGTGTAGGATACGAAGGAAGCCCTGGGGCGGTCAAATCAGTTTGCTACGGCAAGCCGTGGAGGGGTGAGAGGAAGGTTAGTCCAGTACGTGCCTCGTCGAATGGACGATGCCTGCGTTTGGAACCACCTCTCGGGGTGTTGGTGTGTGAATCCGACTAGATTCGACTCTAACGGATATGCTTAAACTCACGCATGTTGATTGTTCTCAAGTCGTTCAAGTCTCATTTTTATTTTTAAAAAGAAAATCTAGTTTTAGTTTTAAAAATAAAACCTATCCCCAGCGGAGTCGCCAACTGTAGGTACCGGGGTTTAACGGGGGACCACTCGACGTCTTGCTAAGGGCGTAAAGTTAAAAAGATTAAGTATAAAAAACCTTTAAAAACTGTTTTGGAGTCGCCACTAAATTATGAGGGAAATTTAGAACCCGCCTCCGTGTCCTCATGCTCAAAGACACGTCTTAGAGTTCAAGGCACGTCGACACCTATCCGTCTAAGGTTATTGTGAAACCAGATTCGGATTCGGGTGAGGGTACTTTTCTAAAGAATAAATCAAAATAATGTTTTTATGAAAGATCTTTTGGAAAAGCCTATCAAAAGATAGCCTCTACTAGACTTGAGAACAACGGAAAGGAATGATACATGAGTCTAAGTAACCGCTACGTACAAGTGCGATATAAGATGTAAAAATAATGCAAAAGAGATTGATTAAACCCTCAGTTAAGCATGCTTAACTTATTAACAAAAACAGTTCAGTTTAATGACGAATTCATTTAAAATAGTTTAGATGCAAGATGAGGATTTGCTAAAATGCATGCAGTAAAATAAAGTTCAATTAGCCATTGATTTATTTTAAGGAGGTCAGTTGTTTATGCGACTTTGGAAGGGTGTTACGAATAGGGTGTGTATTCGAGGTGCATGGCCGCCTTATGCAAAGCAGACTTGCGTACCAAAGTCGGGGTGAGCCTAATGTAGGCCCTTGCTAGTCAAAGAAGTAAAGAAAGACCTTAATCCATGTTTAGGATTAAGTATTACCTGTCTCAGATTAGGAAACCGGCAGCACTTCGCTTCAGAGGATGAATTCAACACTAGGAAAATGAAGAATTCTAGGTGTTTATGCGTGAGGCTTTTTGTGAGAGAGAGTTGTGAATTGAAGGTGTGAATTGTGTTCTGAAATTGTGTTCTGGAATTGAATTGTGTGTATGTCGTATGGAGGGGTGCTCTATTTATAGTGTAGAGTTCGGTAGATTTTAGGAAATCTAGGGATAAGCCGGACGTAGGAGCCATGAGGCTCCTTGCCGCTGCGAGGCAATCGCAACACTGTTGCATTGCACCTATACGATCATGAGGGCCTTGCGATTGGTAGGCGGGCTCTATCCTTTATTCCGTGTATATTTCTAAATTATCTTTAGGATATCTGAAACAACCTTGCTTGAACTCCAAGTTACGGGTTTGTGGCTGATGCTAGGGTTTGACTAGGGTTTATCCTGGACCTTGGGAAGCGGGCCAGAGGCAGATGCAGGCTCGGTTACGGGCAGGGCCTGAAAATGTGAAAAGGGTGTATTTTGTGACATTTTGTGAAAGCAGGACATTCCGTGAGACTATCACGGGTGTTTGCGATCCTAAAAGGTAGTTTTAGGGTGATCCTAAATTTAGGGATTTAGGAGGATCAACTGAACCTTGTTAATGTAAAAGGATCAATTAGCTTGTGTGTTTGAAAGGGGTTGGCATGCATGCCGATTAGGACCTGAACCTGAGACAAACTAGACTCTAGACCTAAGGACACTAAGAGTGATGACCCATAAGGAAACCTCATTTGCATTTGAAAACATTTAACTTGAATTCGTCATAGTTAGAACCATTTAAGTCAACATAAAAGCATGCAATAAAAGTCCATTGTTACATCACTGGGTTTTTGGTGGGAGGTACAGATTTGGGTATCTACAACACCCGAAGAATCCCGAAAACTACAGCTGGGGGCTTCCTTAAGCATGGAAGAAAACGCTGCATACACCAAGCTACTCTCAGAATTCAAAGACGTATTTTCTTGGTCCTACAAAGATATGCCTGGCATTGACCGCGAAATAGCAGAACATCGCATCCCACTCAAACCAGGTGCCAAACCTATTAAGCAAAAACTCCGCCGCATTAAACCAGAATGGTCTCTCATGGTCAAAGAAGAGATCGAAAAACAACTACAAGCGGGTTTTATCCAAGTCATCGAATACTCAGATTGGGTATCAAACATGGTCCCAGTCATGAAGAAAAACGGAAAAATACGAGTATGCGCAGACTTTCGTGACCTAAACAAAGCATGCTCAAAAGACGACTTCCCATTACCCCACATGGACATACTTGTGGACAACACAGCCGACCACGCACTACTGTCATTCATGGACGGGTATGCTGGTTACAACCAGATCAAAATGGCAACAGACGACATGTCTAAAACAACCTTTGTGACGCCTTGGGGCACATCTCGCTATATCTGGTCATGCCTTTCGGACTCATCAATGCAGGCGCTACATATCAACGCACCGCAACTACTCTGCTTCATGACATGATGCATAAGGAAGTAGAAGTCTATGTCGACGACATGATTGTAAAATCAAAGCAAAGGGAGGATCACATTACCAACTTTCGTAAATTCTTCACTAGAATCAGACAATACAAAATGCGACTAAACCCACAGAAATGCACTTTTGGGGTTACGTCAGGCAAGCTATTGGGTCATATCGTAAGCCAACGTGGAATCGAAATCGACCCTGTCAAAATCAAAGCAATAATGGAAATGAAACCTCCAAGCAACATTGATGAAATCAGGAGTTTCTTGGGACAAGTCCAATATATTTCCGATTCATCAAAGAAACTCACAATGATAGTGCGAGGAACCGATCTTCAAGAAGCTAAAAAAGGAAGAACACACAAAATGGGACGACGACTGTCAGCAGGCATTCGACAAAGTCAAAACCCTACTCACAAATCCACCTGTTCTGGTGCCACCCCAGAAAGATCTACCACTATCATTATACCTGACAACTACACCAAACGCCATGGGCGCCATGCTCGCTCAAGAAGTTAACAACGAAGAACGAGCAATCTACTACATCAGCAAAAGGTTCCAAGATTACGAGACTCGTCACGAACAGTGGAGAAAAGCTGCCTCGCTTTAGTCTGGGCCACCAAAAAGCTCAGACATTACCTCCTCGCTCATACAACCAGGGTATACTCCCTAATGGATCCGCTCAAATACTTGTTTGAAAAGCCAGTATTAAATGGTCGTATGGCCAGATGGACACTACTGCTAGCCGAATATGAGCTCAAATACCTGCCTTTGAAAGTCATTAAGGGTAGGGCTGTTTCAGATTTTCTCGCGGAGAATGCCATCATTGAACAACCTAAAATTGACACAACGTCGTTCCCTGACGATGGAATTTTATTTGTCGGCCGAGTCTTGGCGGCTACTGCCGATGGAGCTTCAAACTACCGCGGCTACGGCGTAGGAATACTCCTTATATCTCCTAACGGCGATCACACACCCATCTCGATCAAGCTTGACTTTAACGTCACCAATAATCTTTGCAGAATCTGAAGCTTGCATTCTGACCTCAGCGACCATGGCCCTCAACATAAAGCACCCTCTGGCGTACATGGAGACTCTTTCCTTATCATAAATCAAGTGACAGGAGCATGGAAAATCATGAACGAAACCCTTGCAAAATACCAAGCGAAAATACAAACACTCCTGACAGAATTTGACAGCATAGAATTCTATCACCTCCCAAGGGAAGAAAACCAATTTGCCGACGCACTGTCAAAGCTTTCATCCCTTCTCAACATGCCACCAAATGTTGACACACTACCCATTGTCGTCGAAAGACGTGGCGAACCCGCATACATCCACACCATTGACATCAACGAAGCTGGACAAACAGAACCATGGTACCAAGCCATACTCAACTACAAAACAAGCAACTCTTACCCACCTGACACCGACAAACGCGGTAAAAGAGCCATCCGACTCCTTGCGTCTCAATTCATACTAGAGATGGGACAATTACTCAAAAAGACACCACAAGGCACCTTACTCATGTGTGTCGACTACAAAAAAGGACAGGAAATAATCGCCCAAGTACACGACGGCGAATGCGGCCCACACATGAACGCAAGAGCCTTGTGTAAGCAAATACTACGACTAGGATGGTATTGGACGACGATGGAAGCAGACTGCATTCATTACGTCAAACACTGCCATAATTGTCAGATATTCAGAAACGTACAACATGTACTCCCTTCACCCCTTTACAGCCTCACATCTCCGTGGCCCTTTTCAACTTGGGGCATCGACGTGATAGGTAAAATCCATCCCATCGGAGCAGGAGGACACTGCTTCGTACTAGTAGCAATCGACTATTTTACAAAATGGGTAGAAGCAGCGTCTTTTCGCACCCTCGGCTCGAAAGAAGTCGCCAAATTCATACAAACAAACATCATATCTTGATGCGGCATCTGCCTGGTTCATAAGCGACCAGGGGTCACATTTCCAAGGCGAAGCAGAAGCTATACTCGTTAAATACAACATACAACATCACAAATCCTCTCCTTACCGACCCCAAACCAACGGAGCCGTGGAGGCAGCAAACAAAACGGTGGTCACCATACTAGAGAAAATGATCGACAGTTGTCGGGACTGGCCCAACAAAATTCCATTTGCACTTTGGGGATATCGTACCACCATCCGCACACCCACAGGCATGACGCCCTATTTCCTTACCTACGGCATGGAAGCGGTTCAGCCAGTGGAAATCGAAGTGCAATCCCTACGAATCCTAATGGAAAGTAGCATTCCAGAAGCAGAATGGGCCCGCGAGCGCTATGAGCAGCTCATGCTCCTAGACGAACGTCGGCTAAATTCTTTAAGCGTTGTGCGAATGTACCAAGCACGTCTACAAAGAGCATTCAACAAGCGAGTTCGACCACGAAACATTAAAGTGGGAGATCTAGTTTTAAAATCAGTACGCGCGCCACTTCCGGTTGACCCACGAGGGAAGTTCAAACCTAACAGGTCTGGACCCTACCTCGTCAAGGAAATCTACACAGGCGGAGCAGTTAAACTAACCGACCTAGACGGTCAAGAGTTTAACCTAGCAACCAACCTCAATCAGCTGAAGAAATACTACCCCTGAAGCACTTGCAATGTATTTATAACATGTAATTAAACACGTTCCACGGGCCGACATGCCCCTAAACATGCACCCTTTTCAAACACAAATCTGCGGGCCGGCATGCCCCTAAACGTGCACTCCCACAACAAAAAGCAAAAACACAATTCCATGAGCAGGCATGCCCATAAACATATTGTTCAAAAACACAATTCCGAACTACGCCGGCTTGATTCCATTTATATGGATACGTAGGCAGCTTTTCAAAAGCACAGCCGACATTCAACACAAAATCACATACCCAAAACATCTCAAGGGTATGACAAACATAACAAAATTCAAAACACAAAATACGCATGTTTGTAACCTTAAAGGCAACAAGGCAAGTTACGCAAAAAGAACTTTCGTTTTATTATGCTAAAAAAGGAAACATTTACATTTTGGATTTTGCAATTGGGAGCACGAACACTACACTACTAGCACACACGACACTTACAAGAGTTACATGATCCCGGCATTACCTTCGGGTTTAGGGAATACAAAAACAAACGAACAACTAGCAACAAGCATCCAGATAACATTCTTCGACTGGGGGAAAACTCAACCCATATGAGGAGCACCATCACTACCATCCTCACCTGGAGCGTTAACCATGACGAAGCCGAGATGACTAAGCTCCGTCTCCATGGACGGTGCGCTTCCAGAGCTCGAACTCCCGCGACTTCCACGACCGAAACGCACCGGGTCAAAGGCAGACGTCGGTGGCGGCTCATTTTGCTCTATCGCGTGGAGGCGAGCCTTCTGACGAGTAGTTCGTGCCGTAGTCCACCTGACATACGACCTCGAAACCCTCACCGTAGCCGGTATCCCTGCCACAGGCCACCTGGGACGCATAATCCATCCTCGCGACTATGCATCAGTAATCTGGTTATTAAGCACAACCAAATCCTGGATCGTGGTATCTTGCCCTGGGATAAACTGGGCATAGCCCATTTGTCTTCTCACTCTCAGGGGATGAATAAACACCCCAATGTCAGAACCGCACGGCATAACTCCGGAGGGACCGTCGCCAACCGCACTGCCAGTCACAGTGGTAACCTTCCACCACGGAATGACCCAACGAATAGCTGACGATCCCATAAAGATGGGAAAATAATCACTAGGCCGGCCATTGGGACCCCTCCATCGCAGGCCACGACTGGTCACGCCAGCCGCCGTATATGATGCGCCATAGGGGATAGCACCCAGCACGCTCAAGCGCTCCATAAGCCACACCTGCAAAATAAGGGGACAGCCACGATAGGCATGCATTCTATTACACGCCCGATCATCCAGGCCGAGGACCGTCTCCGCCAGAATCAGCGCCGCAGGGTTGTGGCCCATCTCCATTTGCTGCACAACACAGACCAAGCGTGCCTCGCCAAACCCCATCCCATCCACTGAATCAGGGAACATGAAGCAGTGCACAAGGCAAAGGGCCAGAGCCCTCCTACGAGCGACCACACAAATGCTCCCGTTATCATAATTCATGAACTTCTGGCACAGTCGGATGATATTCAAGCGCCCATCTAAGAACAGGTCCTCCGTCTCGAGCCTCGTCATCTTAAGAAAGTTCTGCATGTTCCTTTGATATCCAAGCTCCTGTCGAACACACACCGGAGTGACAGTGCGAGTCCAGCCTCCGATAGCAGCAAATTCCTCGACCAAAGGGCAAACCTCCCCGCCAAGGAAGCGGAACACATGGTAAGCCAAATCCCAATAGCGCAGACAGGCATCCAGGAACTCAGGCTCCATTCGAACCTGCCTTAATCCTAAGAAAGCACCCAGACCACATCCTCTGAGGTTCCTCTTCTCAATACCCGACAACGTGGCGCACCATATCCTTACAAGTCCCTCCAAATGCTCCATTGCTCACAAGAGACGCTCTACGAGATATTACGAATACTATTATAATATGAGTAATGAAGTTTGCAAATCAAAACGAGAATGGAAGTATGAATGGTAGAATGAGTGAATGAAGAATCATGAGCATCCTTCTTATAGGCAACGTCTTCAAGAGGCAATGACACGAAGTATAATCGCTAGTGAACCAGCGATTAGCCAAAAAATCAAAACAAAAAGCCAAAGACAACACAAAAATCGCCAGAAAACTGGCGATTTACACAAAAATCGCCAGTTGACTGGCGATTTTCACATAAATCGCCTGATTTCTGGCGATTTTTGTGAAAATCGTTGGTATTCAGGCGATTTTCTATACTTTTCCGACAGATTTGACGCGACGACTGCGCACCGTCTTGCAGCCTACGAGTTGCAGAAAGTTTTTCACAGCCTATGCACCGCTGTTTTTTACTTTTACGACGTATTATCGGTTACGTTTTCGCTACCCGGCTTTACGTCGTGTTGTGTCATTTTATCATCGACTTTCGACTATTATTTTACACATACATTTCACAAAATTCAATCATCGCGTTTCGTAAACTTACGTTAAAGCACGACGTCCTTAATTCACATTTTTACGAACGTCAAAAACACCTTTTACGGTCTCACAAGATTTAATCATCACATTTCGCAAGCTTACGTTAAAGCACTACGTTCTTAATTCACATTTTTACGAACGTCAAAAACACCTTTTACGGTCTCACAAAATTCAATCGTCATTTTTCAAAATGTTTACGTTAAAGCACGACGTTCTTAATTCACATTTTTTACGAACGTCAAAAGCGTCTTTCACGGACTCAAAATATTTTTCTCAAAATAGCATATTTTGTACAAATATTTTAAGCATGCATACTCTTATTACGGGTCAGAAAAATCTCAATCGAGATTTATGTTCTTTTTACGACTAACCGTCTAATGCAGGAACACTGATTAAGCAAGTCGCGAGGACTTCAAACGCAGACAATAACACAAGCAGTCGTACTACAAAACGAGGCAAAATAACCAACAAGACTCATGACGCCGCGCACATAGTCATCGGTCACGAAAGCTACGCCAACAGGGGCGCTTACCATAGTCAACGAATACACCTGCTACATAATCAAAGCGCACGTACGAGGTCACGTAACCTACTCATGTCAAGCCATGGACGCAAATCAACGTCGTACGACTCCTGCAAGTATGACCATACAAAATACCAAAGCACGCACACGTGGTCGCAGGACCTTATCGCGTCAAGCCGCGGTCACAAAAAAAATGGACCTCACATGAACTCCTACATGTCAAAGTACATACAAATACGGCCACAAAATAGAAACAAGTCCATAAAATAAGCCTACGGTCCTAGCATACATCCCAAATCAATCATCTTGATCTCTACGACTAAGCTCTGCGCGCAATGAGTCAATCTCGGCACGATAGGCAGCTAACTCCTGCTCACGTTGAGTCGCCACAGCCCTGGCCCGCCCTAGATCTATCTGGCTCTGTGCAAGTGCAATTTGCAACTCTGAAGCATACTTCTGCGCCTTGCAAATAGGGATGTCAGTGGGGCGGGTCAACGCGGATACCGCCCCGCACCCGCCCCAGTTAGGGTGGAGGTAGGAGACCCTTTAGTGGGTCGTGGAGCGGTAATGGATCTAAAAAGTGATCCCCGCCGCGGGTCGTGGAGCGGTGGTGGATTTCATCGAAACACCGCCCGCCCCCGCTCCGCCTACTTACCCGCCCCGCCCCGCCCCGCCCCGCCTCCCCTTTACCCGCCCCGTCTATACCCACCTAATTCATATAATCATACTCATAGAAATATAAATTAGAGAAGACTTTTACTTATAACTTTTTCTTTTTTTTTTTTATATTTTCAAATATGAATGAAGTATACAACATTTTTTTTGTTTATATTTAGTGTAGGGTGTCGGATTGATTTTTATTTATTTAATTCATAAACTTTAAATGTGTGTCGTATGTATTTTTATTTGGTACTCACAATACTTTGGTTAGTTATTTGAAATGTGTTTATGTGGCTATGTCGTAATTAGAAAATTTTCGGTAAAAAAATATTAAAATTTACGTAGCGATAATTCGATTTCATGGGCGGGTGGGCGGGTGCAGGGGCGAGTGCGAGGCGGGTGGGGCGGAGTGCGAGGCGGTTAGTGAGGCGATGGTGGGTCTAAAAAATTCCCCGTCAGGCGGGTGGTGGAGGACAAGTTGTCACCCGCCATGGGTGATGGGGCGGAGGTGGAGGTGGGTTTTTGTTGGTGGATGCGGTGGTGGAGATGCTTCCCCCGCCCCCGCCCCTGCCCCGCCCCAATGACATCCCTACTTGCAAAGCGCGACCGCTTTATCATTCACCGCCACTCGCCACCGGTTAGCTACCCTCCACAATTTCTTGCGCACCTCAACCGTCACCTGCAAGCAAGTCTCGCCTTATTTACTTACACTGGGGGCTATAATCAAAAGCAGCTTCATTTCGAGTTTGACTAACGATTTTAGGACAAAATCTAACTCAAACTGGGGGCTATAATCAAAAGCAGCTTCATTTCAAGTCTGACTAACGATTTTAGGACAAAATCTAACTCAAACTGGGGACTATCATCAAAAGCAGCTTCATTTAAAGTTTGACTAACGACTTTACCTCAAACTCGTACTCAAACTAGGGGCTATATACTACATAACACGCAAGCACAGAATACAAGTCATACCTGCTTCACCCGAGGGCTCCAACTATCCATGCCAGCGTCAGTCACCGTAGATAAGTACTGCGGCAGTGGCATCGAATGCCGACAGCCATCATCATGCTCAAAATCCAGGCTCTCATAGAAAGGAGGAGGCTGAACCTCAAGGTCAGGGTCACGTGGCTACAAGATACAAAAATCACGATCAATTTTTGCTTTTTAAACAAGTAACATGCACAAGCAAACGCAAAAACAACAGCAAACCTCAATGACAGCAGGCGCCAAAGCAAGACGTGCCCAAGACAGGTAGTCCTCATCTAGCCTCAACAGAGACTCCGACTCACCCTCGTGATATACGTCGCGGCGAATATCAGCATCCGGCGTCTGTACGAAAAGGACCTTAGGAGGGGCCACAGGCACAACAAACTCGCCCTTAGCAGTCTGTGCTGACAAACGCTCGCCTAAAAACCAGTACGAGTCCTACTGAGTCGCAATGTACAACCTCTGTGTATCGCGAATAGCAAAGCGAGTCGCAATCGATGCAGGCACATCCGCATAATCTGCCCAAGGATTACGAACAAACTACAAAAACAAGAAATAAATCAAGATCCGCAAACACAATCGAAGCATGAACACAAAGCATAAAAGGAATACAGACTCCTTTTACCTTATCAACGGTCATCCCGTTGAACCGCACTCGAGCATCCTCATAAGTCAAGCGAATACCTTTCCTATTTGCCGTCGCATAGGCATGAAAAGCAGGGTACTTCGCCTTCACGGCAAATTTGTCAGGAAGCAGCGACGGGAAATGAGCATAACACCAGGACTACAAAGAAACAGAAAATACATCACCAAAGGAGGAAGTAACAGCAACGATACAATAGGACATCACAAAAAGGGGAAAGTAAAACAATTGTACCTCCATCAGCAGGCCAGGGCCAACCAAGGATGGGTGAGACCCATCATCGATCCGATCAAGACGAACTGCGTCCCTGCAAAATCGAATCAAGAGACCAATGGCGGGAGTAACCCAGTCGAAATCACCCAATCTAGACAAGTCCCTCAGCGCCATTAAAACAGCCGTCGATGCCCGCTCGCCTTTATCTCCAAAGTGAGTGGACGTCAAGAACCACCATAGCCACAATCGAGCGTTCTGCTCATGACTAACTTCGCTCACTTGCTTCTTCCCCTTGCCTTTAAAATAATCATCAAACCACGATGTCCGAGGCTGAAAAGTGTGCCTCTCATCCCTCGCACACCTAATACCGCCCCCGATCAAATGAACAACCGTAGGGCTCGAGATAGCAGGACGCGCTCTGTCCCACTCAATCATCTCTTCTCCATGAGGAAGCCCCGAAACAATCGCAAGAGACGAAAAGGTAATGCCAACCTCGTACCCAGGCATATGGAACGTGTTAGTGGTGTCCCAGAATCTGTCTAGCAACGCTCGAAGCACAGAAAGGTGCGAATTCACGTTCTTCTTACGCACCTCCTTCCATTTCGTCACCAACGGACCAAAAGCCGTGCCAAGGATTATCTTCCGCGACTCAGGAGGCAACAGCTTGTTAAAAACATCCATAACGGTCACGGAAACTGCAGAAAGCCCTCATAATACCCAACTTGAAGCCAACCTTCACCCGGGTAGACAAATGCTCCAATGGGCTCCAAACTAAGCTCACACCATCCCAATCCTTGGCAACCTTCGCCCAATATCTCGGGCCATGAGGAAACGACGGTCTCAAGCCTAGCTCATCGACCACGCCCATAAACATATTTTGCGGCCGGCCAGGCTGACATCGGCTCGGCCTCCACCACCTCCAAAGACGCATGACCTCGCCCTCTGCTGACCTCCTCATCAACACCACCTACAAGACACCATGACCTCATCACCACTGCTCCTCCTCGGGCTCGGGGTCACTCTCAGGCGTCCTCAAGTCGACGAGGAGGGCCACGCCTCGACTTATCAACAAAGAAGATCATCTCCCTCGGCCTCGTCGAGCTCACCTCGCCAAAGCGCCAAAGATCGCTACCCTCACCTCGCCACAACTACCACTAGCCTCGAATACCACGGCGACTACGGCGTCAGAACACCACCTCAAAGATTATCAAAGAACAAAGATCCACTTTGCGCTTCCTACTAGGCCTATCATTCTTGCGACCATCCCCGCGACCTTTACCTCGACCTCTTCCGACAGACACCGGTGGCTCAGGAACCCCACGTACACGCCCAACGCCATGCAAAGGTACAGGCTCGGCTCCAAGTCCACTAACAGAAGGCCTAGGCAACTCAACAGTAGCCCCACGTCCACCTACTGAAGGCATAGGCAACTCTACGGCCGGCTCCACAGGAACCCCGGTCATATCTGCAACGCGCCCCGCATCACCAACAGAAGGCCCTGTCGGCTCCACGGTAGTGCTATGCTCGCTAATAGAAGGCATAGGAGACTTTGGAACAGCCCCCTGTACCTCATTCCCTGGCGTCAAAATAGGAGGAGTCTTGAACAAATCAGACTGGGACGGACCTTCAGAAGTCGCTAAATGATGACGACTCGAGAAATCGATGCGCTCCTCCCCGGTAACATTGAAGTCAATGTTCTCGATGACATCGGGCATAGTACTGGTAGAAGGTATCACGAACTCAGGGTCACCTGCACGAATTCAAGAAACATTCTTAAGCAACGCAGCCATGTGATAAGACAAAATACAATTCAATCGAAGCAAGTTCATGACCAACAGAGGGATGCACATACACAACGGCAACAGAAAAGCAATTTTCAAGCCTATCTTTGACAAAAAAGGCTAAAAGAGGAGCAGAAACACAGAGATACATTTTCATGACGCAGACACGATACCTACGTCATACAGATTTAATCCAAGGAACAAGGATGCACAAGGATAGAGAAAAGTCAAGCAGAACAGCAAAAAGCAAGCATTTAACCTATCTTTGACAGAAAGGACTAAAACAAAGCAGAGACGCAAAACGGCATATTTCACGACACAGATGTAATATCTACGTCATACACATTTAATCCAAGAGACAAGGATGCACAAAGGCAGAGAAAAAAAAAATCAAGCAAAACAGCAGAAAACAAGCTTCAGGCCTATCTTCGACAGAAAGGGCTAAAATGAAGCAGAGACCCGAAAATGCACACTTTGTGACACATACCCAACGCAGGAAGCATACACAACAAATCCGAAGAGCAACGATGTGCAAAGGCAAAGAAGAAAGCAGACGAAACGGCAAAAAACGAGCTTTAGGCCTGTTTTTGACAGATAAGGCCAAAACAACGCAGGGATACAGAAACGCGTATATTATGACACATATACAATATATACGTCATACACAACCAGTTCGAAGAGCTAGAGAGGACAAAAATGACAAGAAACCAAGCAAAACAGCAGAAAATACGCTCTAGGCCTATTTTTGACAGATAAGGCTAAAACGGCGCAGAGACACAGAAATACCCGGTTCGTGACACGTAAACGACACACAAGTCATAATGAACACCCACAAAAAGTTTCGTACAAAAATCATGTCCCGAACACCTCGACTGAATAGCTTTTGTAAAACACACACAAGCTACAAAAACGGCCTTTTCATGGCCTTTGCTTGACCAGAGAAGCCCTAATCTCCCACGAACCAACACTTTAGCCAACCCAGATGGCCTACATGACAATACATCCAAGACTCGAAGCACGAGAAGCGAAAAAGACGAGTTCAAGAAGCCTAGCTCAACTACACAAAAACGCTCCAAAACGCTCCAAAACACCTCCAAATCACGCGTGCTCAGCAAAAATGAGCAAACCATGCACCATACAAGTCATCATGACCCAAGACAAAAGTTTTCGACAAGTTTCGGAACCGAAAATTTCGACCCGAAAAACCGTCTCCATATAAAAACACATGAAAATTACGGATTTCCAAACCGTTTTTCGCACAAAAAACACCCATGGCCTCATCATTAGCACACAATGACATTTCAAAGACAACCAAGCCAATCAGTGTCGTTTTACACGACAAAAAGCGAAACAAAACCAGAAGCCGAAACCCTGTCACGGTTTTAGACCAAATAACCCGACTTTCGCGCCAATTTCAACGAAACAAATTTACCCAAGCATTATACTACTAATGGGTAACCTACATTGAGATTTTGAGCGTATTCCGAGGCAAAAACGAAAAATGACCAAAATGCCCTTGACCTTCTACATGAAAAACAGCCCTAATACACGGGTTTTGCACATACAATCGTCAACAATAGCAAGACAAGCCTCTTAATGCTCTCAAGTATCAATTTCAAGCAACAATGATAGCAAAATTCGAATCATGCAAGTCGGTTTAACATAAACCCTAAAAAACGAATTTTCCGTTAAAAACGACTCAAACCAACTTCAAAACACGAATTAACAACTTGATTAAGTGCATACCTTGGTCCATTGCGAATCGTAGGAGGCGGAATCACGAATTTTGGTTGAAAAATCGCTGAAAACGAATTTTTCGATTTGAAGGTGTTGTGTGTTTGTGTTTCGGCTGCTATGCTCTTCCTCCCTCCTTCCCGTGTTTTTGAACAAAAAAACACACACACACACACTAAATCGCCAGAGGTCTGGCGATTAAGTGGTCAGGCACGGGTCAATTTTTAGTTTGGACTGGTTATTACGGTCTATTACGCTATTAATTCACTCTTTTATGCGCTACTATGACAAAACACGAGAATACACATGCTCGTTACAAGCCGAGAGCTCAAATTTTACAAAATGACAACACATATACACTCTTTACGAGTCACAAAATCAAAAATACGTATACTCCTCACGAGTTAAATACGTATATTTTTCAAAACAAATACACTATTTACGAGTCACAAATCAAAAATACGTATACTCCTTACGAGTTATATACGTATATTTTTCAAAACAAATACACTCTTTACGAGTCACAAAATCAAAAATACGTATACTCCTCACGAGTTAAATACGTATATTTTTCAAAACAAATACACTCTTTACGAGTTACAAATCAAAAATACGTATACTCCTCACGAGTTAGATACGTATACTTTTCAGAACAAATACACTCTTTACGAGTCACAAAATCAAAAATACGTATGTTTCCCACAAGTTAAATACGTATATTTTTCAAAACAAATACACTCTTTACGAGTCACGAAAATCAAAAAATACGTATATTTCCCATAAGTTAAATACGTATACTTTTCAAAACAAATACACTCTTTACGAGTCACAAAATCAAAAATACGTATATTTCCCACAAGTTAAATACGTATACTTTTCAGAACAAATACACTCTTTACGAGTTACAAATCAAAAATACGTATACTCCTCACGAGTTAGATACGTATACTTTTCAAAACAAATACACTCTTTACGAGTCACAAAATCAAAAATACGTATACTCCTCACGAGTTAAATACGTATATTTTTCAAAACAAATACACTCTTTACGAGTCACAAAAATCAAAAATACGTATATTTCCCATAAGTTAAATACGTATATTTTTCAAAACAAATACACTCTTTACGAATCACAAAATCAAAAATACGTATACTCCTCACGAGTTAAATACGTATACTTTTCAAAACAAATACACTCTTTACGAGTCACAAAATCAAAAATACGTATACTCCTCACGAGTTAAATACGTATATTTTTCAAGAACAAAAACACTCTTTACGAGTTACAAATCAAAATACGTATATTTCCCACAAGTTAAATACGTATATTTTTCAAAACAAATACACTCTTTACGAGTCACAAAATCAAAAATACGTACACTCCTCACGAGTTAAGTACGTATACTTTTCAAAACAAATGCACTCTTTACGAGTTACAAATCAAAATACGTATATTTCGCACAAGTTAAATACGTATATTTTTCAAAACAAATACACTCTTTACGAGTCACGAAATCAAAAATACGTATACTCCTCACGAGTTAAATACGTATATTTTTCAAAACAAATACACTCTTCACGAGTTACAAATCAAAAATACGTATACTCCTCATGAGTTAAATACGTATACTTTTCAGAACGAATACACTCTTTACGAGTTACAAATCAAAAATACGTATATTTCCCACAAGTTAAATACGTATATTTTTCAAAACAAATACACTCTTTACGAGTCACAAAATCAAAAATGCGTATACTCCTCACGAGTTAAATACGTATGTTTTTCAAAACAAATACACTCTGTACGAGTCACAAATCAAAAGTACGTATACTCCTCACGAGTTAAATACGTATATTTTTCAAAACAAAAACACTCTTTACGAGTTACAAATCAAAATACGTATACTCCTCACAAGTTGAATACGTATATTTTTCAAATACACATAAAGCAAAAACAAAATACACACTTTTATTCGAATCAAAACGCAGATACACAAGCAAGCACGCGTGAGACCACCTTGAGACGCAGGAGATGGCCAAGCTACAAAGCGCCATCGAATCACATCCAAACAATGAGTCAAGAAGCCCTTAAACATGCAGGACCGTCATGTCCTTAAACATGCCGTCCCTCCCCGCATTCCCGACACTAAGTCTTCGTCTCTCCCCGAGACACATACTTAGCGTCGCCAGGTAGTATCGAGACTGTAATGGTCCGGATACTATCTTCTAAGTTTGACTAGCGCTTTAGTCCAAGCTCAGCCAAACTGGGGGCTCTGTAGATACCCGTATCCGTACCCCCCCAAAAAGCAAACCCGATGACGAAAAGGACTTTTCACGCATGTTTTAAATAAGACGAAACGGTACATAAGTGTCTAAAACATTTTAGTCATTTTTAAAGTATTAATTTGAATTTGCATATTTCGTAAAAATGAATATTAATTTAGTCATTTTAATCGTAAGTAGACACAATACGCACAAGCACGACACAAAGACGCCTCACAAAAATGGCCCAAGAATACAAAAACGACCCACACTCACAAAAACGGCCCAAAACACATAAAAAGGCCCAAGCACCCGAGCGGGCCAAAACGCGTCCCGGGTCACATTCTTACAAAACAAACTCCCACAAAGTCGTAAAATAATGCATTATAATATTATTTTATTTCTAGCCAAGACCGAAAAACACGACGAAAAACCGAAACACGAAACACGAAATACGAAATACGAAAATCGAAACAAGAAAACCAAGTTGAACAACTTGATCAACTTGGATGATCAAATGGCAGCCCCAAAAGTCAGCCAACATGCTCGACATTAGCTTACACGCAAGCGATAACGCGTGTATACAAAAATCTGGTATTTGCAAATTTGTCGAGAAGCAGAGGGAGAAAATCGCGAACATTGGCGATTTTCATAATCGCCGATCTTACGCGATTTTCCCCCTTTTCTCTGACATTCTGGCGATTTTCTGTTGAATCGCTGGTTCACTGGCGATTTTCTGAGCAACTAGGCATAAAACACGAAGCATTTGCTATAAATAGCAGCCCTTATACGATCACAAATGAATCAATTCATCACAACATCAACTTATACAACAACAACGATTACAACAACATTCAAAACCGATACTTATACTCACAAAAAGCCTCTCGCACTTACAACATTTCACTATTAAAACCGTCTTTGCAATTCAAGGTAAAGAAATTTTACCTTCCGATTGGGCGTCCGAGACTTATAGGGTTACTTTAACCCGCCCCGATATTGGCACTAACGAACCCGTATTCGCAATACGGTTGTAGTAATTCGAATTAAAGATTCGTCTAAACCCCGCCAATATCGCATAAACAAACGACTCAAAATCACTAAATTAAACACCACTTTTACATTATGCAAATTCTCGATTCATGCATTAAATTACGACTAAAACACGGATTCGACATTTAACTGTACCGTTTCATATATTCTTTTAAACATGCAAAACCGAGGGTTTTACAAAATCTTAGAATTGAACACAAGTCGGAGAATAACGTTTAGTTATTAATTCAAATACAATGAATTAGTAATTTTACGTATATCTCATATAGCAAATCGTCATAGCTATGACGACTTACATTTATTTTACATATTTATCGAGTCATATATTTGCATTTGTACGTAGCGTCCTATTAGCCCAAATATCGAAATTAAAGCATATGTTTTCAAATTAGTAAAGACTACTTTTACGTAGGCTTTTTTATTACAGTTTTCATAATACATTTTGTCAAAACTTTCGAAAAGTAACCTCACTCCGAATCCTCTCTGGTTTCACAATAACCTCAGACGGATAGCTATCGACGCACCTTGAAATCTGAGACACCCGTGTCTTATATTTTAAGACGCGTCGAATAGGTTCCAAATTCCTTTAATATTTGGTGGCGACTCCAAAAGCACATTTCAAAAGGATTTTTGTATTTCTTTTTGTTATAATCACATGCAATGACATTCCCCCATAAGCAAAAGAACGCTCGAGCGAGAAAGCACCCAAAAATGCGAAGCTCCCGCGAGCGAGCTTCTTGCAAAATTCATCGCACGCACTTTTTCCCGCGCCGTGCATTCCGCCCCATGACATATTTTCGAGGGCGGGCGCGAGCGGGGCGTCGAGAAGGGGTATACGCCATCCTCCCGGTACCTTCACTTTGTCCCATTTGCATAAGCATATGTTCTTACATAAGGTGGTTATTGTAACACCCCCATTTAGGCCGGGCAGACCCCACCTAAATGACGGTGTTACTGGACCCGACTGAACGGGTCCATGGGCAAACACCTGTAATCCCAAACAGAACCTGGATATAAAGAAAGGGAAACTGATAGCATCAAAAAGGGGTGAATAAACTCTCAAACTATAACTGTCAACCCTGACAGTAACAAGGCACGCAGACCGAGAAAACTGAAAGACAATAATGAAAAGTAAAGTCTGTGGTGGAAGCTAGACTCGAGACCAGACTCCAGCGGTTCCCTCCAAGCGTTCCCAACACAAGCACAGTCACGTCCGAGTACCTAAAGGGGTGGGGAAGACAGGACATAAACAACAACAACAACAACAACCTAGTTAGCCTTTACTCAAACTCATAATATGCGCGAAAGGAAAGCAAAACTTTAAGTAACTTGAGACGCGAAAAGGGAGGCTATGGAACTACGCTTACACCTTTAAGTTACAATTAGGAACACTTCACGTGTACTAGCTCGGGCGTGTAACAGACAATCTCATCAACCAAGCAAGGACAAGGACCCCACTGTGTAACTCCACACAGGGGACTTACCATATCGCCAACGCTCCACAACTCCGCTAATCATAACTCCTCCAAGTCACCGGGCCACACAGATCCAAACACCGGGCCACACAGACCCACAACACCGGGCCACACAGACCCTCAACACCGGGCCACACAGACCCACAATACCGGGCCACACACACCCACAACACCGCCACAGGACCCACACAACACGGCCACACGGACCCTCAACACCGCCACGGACCCTCAACACGGCCATGCACCCTCAACACCGGGCCACAGACCATCAATCTCAAGGTCACACAGACCATCAATCTCAAGTACGGAACGTCATGGCAAGAGAACGATATTCACTTTATAAAGTTATTTAGCAACCTTAAAAGCTCGTACAACAATTACAATTCAAGTACCTAGTCATTTAATTTAATCATTAATACGAGTTTATTTCCTCCTCGATCTTAATTTATCATTACAACAAGTTCAGCTTAATTCAACGTGATACTCAATCTACCCAAATTCATAGTGACATTCTCATATACGTTTACGATAACACCCACCAAGGGGGTAGCCCGCCAAATTCGCCCCAAACACACACACATACACTTATCCATGCACATAAACATCAATAATTCACCCTGTACAACAACCCCAACAGCAGCACTCTCTCAGCAAGACAAACTGTAGTACAAACACACGGTTGGCAGCCCCAAACGCACGAAAACAGCAACGTTTGAACTCGGTACAACAGCCCAAAAAGAACAGCAGAGGTCAGCCTCGATATAATCGATTTCAGCGACAAGACACGACGAAAACAGCAGCAACTAGACTAGAGTGGGCAGTTGACGGCAAATAAAAAGGAAAGCAGCATACACAGTCGATTATGACCACGACGACAACAAAACAACAGCCTACAGCAGCAGTCCCTTTACACAGTCCTAACTCGACCACAACCGATTTCTACTGAGCATACACGTACACACATACATATGACTATAATCACACACGATTCACAATACGTAGCAACCCTCGTAAACTCACTATCAACACAACAGCATACACTCGAGACATGGCCCAAACGTGTGAGAAAAGACAGCATCAGCATTCTAGTGTATTTCAGTAGCAAGAACGATATACACAACAGCCTATATGCAGCCACAACCAGCAGCCTATACACGGCCACGACTACAGCAATACTCGGCCCCAAGGCACGCTTTCAGCGAGGCTGGGCGATTCACGGCCTACTCACGGTGAACCACCACCTACGGCCACAACGACACCAAAATCTGCTTCCGACCTCACTACTCATTAATACTTTATAATCATACAAATATACACACAAACCTTCACCTATTTGCTCCACAATAACCTAACAACCACATACATTCAATCATTCACACACACACAAGAACACATACAAACTAAGTAAGGGTTAGGCCCTTACCTTGAAGTGAAAATCGCAGAAAACCCCGAGTTGGACACGAAAACTGTCGCCAATGCTTCGGTTCGACCTGAACTCTACGATTAACGATATAATTATTAATTACTACTCAAATACGAACTAATCGACACCTTAACTCACAAGAACTGACCTTAGATCAAAAAGCCCCAAAAAACTAGGGTTAAAACGATTGAAACTGAAATGGAAGGGTTAAAACGAGTTATACCTCCCATTAAAAGTAGGATAACTCTAAAACTCGATAAACCCAACGAATTGTGTCGAAACCCGACAATTTTGGCACTTGAACCGAGGAGAGGCGTGTGTATGGCGGCGTTGGGCTGCTCGAGCGGCAGTTGTGGACGACGGTGACGGTGATGGTGAGGATTGATGATGATGAGTGGATGATAATGATAAAGTTATGATAATGATGATGATGAATTGAATGTAATAAAATAAGGAGAAGAAGAAGAACGAATAAGGCCCTCAGCCTTTTGTTTTTTTCTTTTGTTTGATCTGGTATAAAGTGTTTTTAAGGAAATGGTGGTAGGTTTGTCTAATAGGGTCCATTTCATATTACACTTATTCTTATTATTATTATCATTATTTATTATTATTATTATTATTATTATTTAAAACTCCACTAAAAAAAATAATATAAACTCGTACGAGCTCCACTTAAAATATAAGCCCGACTTAAAATATGAGATTCGCTTATAACAAGATACGAAAATACGGAGTATTACAGTTATTCTGTGCTTAGCACTATGCAAATAGTAGAAGTCGTACCTATTTTCAACGGCGTGATGTCTGAGTGCCTTCCTAAGGGTGTCAGAGTTTGCAAATTTCAGTCCAACAACGAGCTTTACACCCTTCTTGAAGTCAACTTCAGAGTTAAAAATGGGTGCATTATCTTCTTCACCATCACTGTCTAAGCTCCTCAATTCTTCGGAATCAAGGTCTTCCTCATCATTGAACTTTAAAGCTTCCACATTAAAGCCTCTTAATGGCTTTGCAATACCCGTATTTGCGACATCCTCGCCTTCATCAGCTTCTCCAAACTAGTCTTCCCCTAACAAATCTTCTTCACCTATCTCAAAGTTAACATCAACACTTCCTACATGAGATTCTCCCTCACTTCCTTCAAAATCGTCTTCTGAATCTGACAAATCATCCACCTTCTTCTTTCCTCGGCTTTTTCCTGCTGCCACTTTTTTCTGCTGACTTGCTGCCGCTTTTTTCTGCTGACCTGCTGCCGCTTTTTTTTGTTGACCTGTTGCCAAGCGAGTTTGATGACCTACTGCCTCTTTTCTCTGCTTCCCCTTCTCGTTCAACTTAAACTTCCCCTTCTCCTTACGCTTACCCGTCTCTTTCTCCTTTGAAATTGCTGCCACAGGTTCCACCACATTTGATTTTCCTCCTTTCTTCTTCACTACCCTTGTTAGCTGAGATAGTGACTTCTCTGCTACTGTAGGGATAGTTTTCTGTTCAATGCTTGCTGAAGTACTTAATGGTGGAATAGATTTAGATAGGTTTCTTGGACTTCTTCTCAAAGGAGTGGTTGAGATAGGCTTTAATTTGGGGGGTGTTTTGGGAGGTGGTTTTTTTTTATGTGCTTTAACTTTTGGTGGGGCTGACAAAGATTCTCTTATAGAGGCCTTTTTGGTCCTTGGAGTGCCATTTGGTTTGAATAATGTAGACTTTGGAAAGGGTGATGGTCTATCAGAAAAAGGGTTTTCAATAGTGGTGACATACAAATTTAACCTATTATCATCACCTCTTGCATTCAATACCTCTTTGATATCAACATCAGTGTTTATCATCAACCTACCACAAGTTATACTCAACCCTTTTTTAATTAACCAAATAATAGGAATATATTTCCTATCCACTACCTTATTCACTTCATTAGTAATAAATTTATAGGTTAATCGATTCGACATCACCTCCGGAATGAATTGCATCGCTCCAGGTACATAATTAGTCTCCCCATTTTCGTAGACGAAGTCCCCACTATGCATCAATCTGATGTCGATTCTGTAAGGCAATTCGTGTTCCATCCTACAAATTAAAGTTACAAGTTAAAAGAACTGAAATTATTTCGTTTTTAATCATACAAATGCATGCACAAAATCTGACAACTTGATGGTGCAAAACAACTCTACAAAGATGACGAATCGAAGTTAAATTAGGGTCATTTACAAGAATTTCGAATCAAAAGCGGGAAATAAAAAAACATAATTTCAATTAAACTTCAATGAAATCAATTTTGAGTTCAATTAAAAGTACATACCTGTTGTAATGTTGACGGAGATGGCAATTACAAGCAAAGTCGATGATTTGGAGAGAAAAATTTCAACAAAAATTAGGGAAACATGAGGTAATTGAGATGGGGGATTTAATTTGGGGGTTTATTTTCACAGTAATTTTTTTGGGGGTTTTAGTTTACTTGGGTTGTGTTTTAAGAGTTATTTTTTTTTTGGGTTGTATTTGGGAGAAATACCGATGTCAGTAAACAAGGGCAAATCGGGAAGTTTGTGTTTTTTTTTTGTCAGAATTCATTAATGGTATTGATTATGAATAAAAATAGTAAACTAGGTATAAGTTATGAAGAAAAAATTATGTAGGTATAAGTTATGAAATGTGGTTATAAAGTAGGTATAAGTCATGAATTTACTCTTATTATAAATACTTATTTTTATACATTTTCCTTAAAATTATTTATTTAACAAATATTATTTCAAAGGGCGATTTTAAAAGCCTTTGGCTTATATATACAAAGTCTATAAATTCTATTTTCGTTACATTATTACCCTTTGGTTGAATTTTTATATTTTTGATGGAGTTCAAAATATATTTTAGGTCACTTTTATTTTATAAAATATTTAAAGAATACTTTAAAAAATAAGAAAGAAATTTCACTTAATACATTCTTTTGATACTGTATATATTTACGTATACTTATATATTTTATTAAATGTCTTTTCTCATATTTGGATTATATAAATCAAATTTATTTTATACAAATATTTATTTAATCATTTTTGTTAATCAAATACAATTAAAAGTATGACTCATTAAGTAAAAATAAGAGCAAAATTCCATATATATACAAACATTTACACGTCCAAAAGCAAGTGTGTATACATGCATCCATTCTCTTCTATTATCATTAATCTTCCCATGTTCATTGCTGCAAAATTCATCATTATAAACCCATTCAAAGTGCTCTTAATTAGGGTCTTAATTATATGTTGAGTTATCAAAGAAAGAGGCAAAACATCACCCTTGTCCTCCTTGTTAAACGTAGCATTCAAGGGTTTTAGAGGAGTATATTTGGCTCATTTGGTAATCATTTTCATTCACAAATGTCATAATAATCTCTGCAAAAATTCTCTCTAAGTTACTCTCAAAATTCTAGTAGAAGAACTCCATAATCATCATACACTCAAACACTTAAAGTTCGAAGTCGGTTGTCTCTTAAGTCGGGTTTTTCAACAAGGGTTTGGAAGATCTTTTACACCACATTCTTAAGGCCTCTAAGTATGATTCTTATACTCCTTTTAATGATTAATTTCGTGACATACCTTAATGTTATTTATGCATAAAGAACACATAGATTCACAACCGATTAAATTCGTAAAACCAAGTTTCTACTGCACTATCTTTTCGATTAAATTATTTGGGACACTAAAATGAATCTAAAATTAAAAAAATTAAAAATAATTTTTATACTGTCACCATAAGGGTTGGATTCATGGGAATTTTTAAATCACGTTTTAAAAGTGTTTCGATATTTTAAAGGGATTTATCTTGTAACAATTTTCAGCAAAATGTATTTACAGAAACAAAGGGTTCTGTTTGACAACGTTTTCTCAAACTTTTTAAACTAAACCGATTGTTTCTTATAAAATGAAAGTTTTAGTCCTATAAGCATAGAGTATACCCTCCAAAGAACGACCCCTAAATCTCAAAGAATAACCTTGTAGAGTTGTTTTTGTAAACTCACTCCAAACTGTCTTTTCTTGAAAAATGTTTCTGCCCGAATTTATTTGGGTGTTCTAAACTTCATATTTTATCATTAATTTTTGTGTAGGCCTTCCATAGGGTGCTTAGTATATCCTCAAAACTTTTCAAGTCAAAATTCGATCGTTTGGATTTTCAAAAGTATTTTATTCCGCGAGTGCGCAATTATGCCAAAACTGAACTTCTTAATTAAGCTTTGTTAGCCACTTCCTTTCTCGGTTAGGGTTTGAGTCTTAGGTCTCAATGGACAATCCTAGAACTCACATAAGAGCTTAATAGACTCCGATTAAGACCATAAATAAATGTTAGAGAATCTTAGAATCAACTCGAGTCGAATAATTGAGTCATCGCTCTACGCTAGACTTCACATAGTTAACACGCAACATGGCTATAGGTATCGAACGTATTATAATAGGATGTTATTGTTTATTATAGAATCCAAGTTCGTCAAAGAACCCTTCTTACTTGAACGTATCGTAAGAAAAAGGAACAACTCAAGGTAAAGATACGATCTTTGCTTTCTTTATTGTTTTGGATTAATTGCCAAAAATAATCTAAACAGGTCATGGTATTCCATAAATAATCCGAACTTGAATTAATCCACGAATAATCTCAACTATTGAAATGACATTCTGACGGTCCTAAGTCGTGTGCCGCAAATTAACAATTTATAACACTTAAATCCTAATACTAAACAGATAGTAAAGCGGAAGTAAGGGGTCGAACCACAGGGAATAAAGCTAATCGATTTCAAACTAAGCGCAGATGTAAAGCAAATATAAAATAACCAAGTAACTAGTAACCAAAGGGGGGATTTTGTAGTTGAATTACTAAACTAATCGAACTAAAATAATTAAGCAAGTAAAGAGAATAAAAGGATGAAATATAAGATATTAAAAGGATCTCAATTCAAGTTAATATCCACGGTTTAGAGTTAATCGATCACGGTTATCCAGTTCTAGTTCATACCTTGACTACCTTATCGTGAATCATGCAATTCTAATCCTCCTTATTTTTAGTTAATTAAAACGTATCGTTCTTAACTAACCCTAACCAAAAGACAATCTCAACGTATCGAGTCAAGATTTAATCAGTTGCGACTTTAATGACAAGAGAATCGATAAGGAACAAATAGCACATACAATCGGTTGTACTTTAGATGTTATGGAAATCGCTCCTAGGAATAAAAATCAACGTATCAGGTTCAACAATTAAACCTAGTTGTTACTAGTGTTAAGTTAATCAACGTATCAGTTCAATTAACAAAACTAACAATTACGCAATAAATCAGACGACTAGTTGTACACCTAGCAATCACAATTCAATCAAGCAAATAATAATTCAAACCTGAGCAATAATCAATAATCAAGTATAAAGACTAGAACTTTCAAACTCACAATTAAAACTTTACCGTTTCAGTTACTTGAACTGAGAGAAGGGAAATTAGTTACTCATACCGGCGGTTACAATTTATTGGAAAAGTTCAATCTTCAATCTCCCAAATTCCAAAGAAAACTCAAACTAGATCTCAAACTAAAGTTTATGATAATGAAAAAGATGATAATAATAATAATAATCATAAAACTAGGTTAAGTCTAATATATAATAGCCTAAAATTAAGTAAAGTATATTTTAAGGTAATTATAAGACAATCCGGAATTTCCAAAAATTATAACACACGCGACCAACTGGCTCGCGCGTAGCTCGCGTGTAGCTCGAATGTAGCTCAATTTTAGCTCAGATTTGGTCGCGCCTTGCTCGCGTGCTGCTCGAATGTAGCTCGCGTGTGGCTGGTCAGAAAGTTCTGTTTTGCACATTGATCTCACACGCGACCAACATACTACCTCAAGGCTCGCGTGTAGCTCGCGGCGTGAGGTCGGCGTGTAGGTTGCGTGTAGGTTGCACCTTCACTTCAAAACTTCGTTTCTTTATGGGTTTCGATCTCCGAGCTAATCAGACATACATAACACCATTTGGACCACTAAATACCTGTAAAAACAACACAAATAACCCATACTAAATTGGTCTCATCAAATTCCCCCACGCTTGAACTTTTCATCGTCCTCGATGGAAATGAAGGACGCATTACCCCCGAACCAACACTAGCTCATAAGAACGCGGTGGATACAAATCAAAACAAACCATGCTCAAAACTCTAACCTCCAACTCCCTCTAATGGCTCGAGTGGTAGCCATTTTCACTCAACTCGCAATATAAGGACAAAAATCCTCGAAATCTAGGAAATGCATACCCATCGACCTAACGACAATCATGTAAGAATGAATGACAAGCTTAGCTACGCCCCTTATTTCTCCATCCTAGCCCGGCTTACTTGTGCTACTAACGTTCTCCTGTGACAAAAGACGTATGTCACACACACAAACAACCCACACAAGCAAGCTCCTAAACGCCTCTACTCTGGAAATAAGTCAAACCCAATCGCAAGAGAGGTGCCTACGACTCCGTGCACCGCGATTACTTCACACCGTAGCCTCTAACCTACCCTTCCGACCTTCTTCGTCACCCTTCTTATGTCGCCATGCCGATAAAATTGGAAGTAGTAACACATTTTTTTTTCCTAATTCTCTCATTTTGCCTAGAGTGCCCGCCCTTGCGGGTTTCACTCTAGCTTTTCACCTCACTCTAACTCTCGTGGCACGCAACTCGTTTCTTCATTTTACTCGGAGCGCCCACCCTTGTGGGTTTCACTCCGCCCTCGGCCACATATCCCAATTTTGCCTAGGCGCCCTTTCGGGTTTTCACCTAGCCGGGATTCACTTTATTTCTTTCTCGTATTTTTTTCTTTTTCATTTTTTTTTCTTTTTTTTTTTTTTTTTTTTGTTTTTTGTGAATATAAACAAAAGCAAAAGCACACTTTACAATGCAATACAATCGAAACGATTCTCCTCCCCCACGCTTGAATGAAACATTGTCCTCAATGTTGCAAAGGACACTAGAAAAAGAGGGAGGACGAACATACCTCACCAAGATAACCGCGTCAAAAGACGTCTCCATAGCAACAACCACACAACGATAGCGGAGACAAAGTACAACCACACTCCTCACCACCTCCCCCACGCTTGAATACAAGTATCATAGAAGCACTACACATATAATGTCGTCAAAAGCCATACAAACTCCTAGCTCATGTGTAGTAGCGTGAGTTCCCGACTCCAAACCAAGTTAACTCGATCGCATAGACAAGGTGTCCACAACGATCTCACAACGATCCTTCCACCATTTCCTCCACTTATGACGCCTACTCCGTCACCGGAGCTCAAGGATGTTCCGATGTTTTTTTTTTCTTTTTTTTTTTCTGTTTTTCGGTTTTTTTTTTTTTTTTTTTTTTTGAACAAACTGCGGGTTGCCTCCCGAAAGCGCCTTTGTTTAATGTCGTTGGCTCGACATAGCGCGAAGTGATTGATCACCCGCCTCAAGTTTAAGGATAGAATCTTACCTTACCTTACAAGTAGTAGTACGAGTACAGGAACCGCAAGATTTGACATAGACAATTAGTGCACTTCTACCGGACCCCTTCCGATTGATCAACTTGTCGAACCAAGCTTTAGGTTTGTCCTTGGATGCCTCCGCATCCTCACGCCGATCCCATAAGAGGACAACTCTTCGCTCTGTTGGAGATTCCTGCAAAACTTTAGACACCTTGCTCGGAAGTGGGGGCTTCCGGCATCTAGATAATGAACGGTTAGTAGAAGTGTCTATAACGCACAATGAATGAACTGCAGGTGAATGTGAAGATGGTTTATTAATCTCAAAGCTAACTACCACTCCATCAAACTCCATAGTGAGAGACCCCTTAGGAACATCAATCTTAGTCCCTGCAGTTTTCAAGAACGGTCTCCCTAACAACACGGGGATAGCATTCATCTCACTTTGCATGTCTAAAACATAAAAGTCGGCAGGGAAGACTAACTTATCCACATGAACCATGACATTCTCCACTACCCCTTTAGGATAAACACTTGACCTATCGGCTAACTGCACCACCACGCTAGTCTTCTTAAGAGGTCCAAGCTTAAGGCGTTGATACACGGAGTAGGGGATGACATTAATAGATGCCCCTAGATCTAACATGGCTTCTCCAAACCTAAGGTCTCCAATAGTGCAAGGAATAGAGAACATCCCGGGGTCACTACATTTAGGGGGTAATTTTTTCTGAAACAACGCGGAAACATACTCACTCACTTTACCCTTAGGCCCCTTACCTTTAGGTTCACTCTTCTTTCTCTTAAGGGTACAAATCTCTTTTAAGAACTTAGCATAACGAGGTACCGATTTAAGTAAATTCAAGAGTGGGATGTTTACCTCGCAGTGACGAAATGTCTCGTAGATGTCACTATCCTTCTCAAGCTTTCGCGTGGACTTGAGAGCACTAGGAAAAGGAACTTCCGGTTCATACACCGGCAATGGACCTTCATTCATCTTACCCGCATCTTCCTTGGGCTCAATCTCCGTCTCTTCACTAACCGCCGCATCCTCCACTATCTTCTTCTTCATTTTCTTCTCAACCTCCTCTAATTGTCTCCCATTCCTCAATGAAACGGCACTCACGTTTTCTCTCGGAGGTATAGTTTGACTTGGCAGCACATTCGAGTTTCTAGCTTCCAACCGACTAATAGCAGTGGCCATTTGACTATTTGAGTCTCCAAATTCTTGATGCTATTCTTAGTCTCCTGTTGGTTTTGCGTAACGCTCATAGTTAAGGCACGAATCATGTCCTCGGTGGACATAGATGAACTTGGAGGAGGTTGTGAGCTCGGTGGCGGGTGTTGCGGACGGAGCACGTATTGACCACGGGGTGGACCCGATTGGTTACCTTGAGCATTTTGTGGGTTATTCTGATTATCACCCCATCGAAAAGCCGGATTTGCCTTCCAACCAGAATTAAAAGTATTAGAGTACGGATCCCACTTACGTTGAGATGACTCCATGTAACCGATAGCATTCACATCCGCCACTGGCCCCTCTTGCATTTGCGGACAACTTTCACTCGGATGTGATGGAGAAGAACAAATACCACAACCCATCGCCGACTTCTTACCTATGACCAAGTCCTTGACCAAAGATGTCAAGCTATCTACCTTCTCCTCAAGCATGCCATGACTCGATACAATTGCATTAACCCCCCGTCTGGAAGGTTTTCTATCAAAGTCCCTTGAGCTCTCAGCTAGCTCGGTGATTAGAGCCATTGCTTCCGTGGGATTCTTATTAGTGATCCCACCTCCACTCGCCGCATGAACCATACGTGCATCCTCTTTTCTGAGCCCTCCACAGAAGTACATGATGAGGTCTTGGCCTTCATACCCATGATACGGGCACATACCACACAACTTCTTGAACCGCTCCAAGTACTCATGCATCGTCTCCCCATCGCGTTGCTCAACATTTGAAATTTCCTTCTTCAATTGAGATGCTCGAGAGGCAGGGAAATACTTCTCAAGGAATGCCTTCTTCATCTTTAGCCAAGTGTCGATACTACCCGTAGGTAGATAATAGAGCCAATCCCTTGCAGCGTCCTTTAGTGAGAACGAGAATGCTCTTAGCTTCAACTGCTCATCAGTCACAGCAGCAGGCTTCATACTCGAACAGACGATGTGAAAATCCAATAGATGTTTGTTCGGATCTTCACCACTTAGCCCATGAAATGTGGGCAATAGATGAATAAGCCCGGATTTCAACTCAAAGTTAACACCAGCCGCGAGAGGTGGGATGGTGATGCATAAAGGTTGTTGTCGAAGGTCCGGAGCAGTAAGTTGCTTAATAGATTGTTCTGCCATCACGTCGTCTTCCTCAGAAATATCCGAAACGGAGCTGAAATCCTCTTGGTCCGAGTCGTCTACGACAACGATTTGACCTCTTTTGTTCTTTCGAAACCTGTAAAGTGTTCTTTCAATCTCTGAGTCAAAAGGCTCGAGGTCCAGGTTAGTAGAACGAGTATTACGCAAACAACTACACTAAACAAAGAAAACAATTAATGCCTAAATTTCCCCGGCAACGGCGCCAAAATTTGACGGTCCTAAGTCGTGTGCCGCAAATTAACAATTTATAACACTTAAATCCTAATACTAAACAGATAGTAAAGCGGAAGTAAGGGGTCGAACCACAGGGAATAAAGCTAATCGATTTCAAACTAAGCGCAGATGTAAAGCAAATATAAAATAACCAAGTAACTAGTAACCAAAGGGGGGATTTTGTAGTTGAATTACTAAACTAATCGAACTAAAATAATTAAGCAAGTAAAGAGAATAAAAGGATGAAATATAAGATATTAAAAGGATCTCAATTCAAGTTAATATCCACGGTTTAGAGTTAATCGATCACGGTTATCCAGTTCTAGTTCATACCTTGACTACCTTATCGTGAATCATGCAATTCTAATCCTCCTTATTTTTAGTTAATTAAAACGTATCCCGTTCTTAACTAACCCTAACCAAAAGACAATCTCAACGTATCCCGTCCAAGATTTAATCAGATTGCAGCTTTAATGACAAGAGAATCGATAAGGAACAAATAGCACATACAATCCAGTTGTACTTTAGATGTTATGGAAATCGCTCCTAGGAATAAAAATCAACGTATCCAGTTCAACAATTAAACCTAGTTGTTACTAGTGTTAAGTTAATCAACGTATCCCGTTCAATTAACAAAACTAACAATTACGCAATAAATCAGACGACTAGTTGTACACCTAGCAATCACAATTCAATCAAGCAAATAATAATTCAAACCTGAGCAATAATCAATAATCAAGTATAAAGACTAGAACTTTCAAACTCACAATTAAAACTTTACCGTTTCAATTACTTGAACTGAGAGAAGGGAAATTAGTTACTCATACCGGCGGTTACAAATTATTGGAAAAGTTCAATCTTCAATCTCCCAAATTCCAAAGAAAACTCAAACTAGATCTCAAACTAAAGTTTATGATAATGAAAAAGATGATAATAATAATAATAATCATAAAACTAGGTTAAGTCTAATATATAATAGCCTAAAATTAAGTAAAGTATATTTTAAGGTAATTATAAGACAATCCGGAATTTCCAAAAATTATAACACACGCGACCAACTGGCTCGCGCGTAGCTCGCGTGTAGCTCGAATGTAGCTCAATTTTAGCTCAGATTTGGTCGCGCCTTGCTCGCGTGCTGCTCGAATGTAGCTCGCGTGTGGCTGGTCAGAAAGTTCTGTTTTGCACATTGATCTCACACGCGACCAACATACTACCTCAAGGCTCGCGTGTAGCTCGCGCGTAGGTCGCGTGTAGGTTGCGTGTAGGTTGCACCTTCACTTCAAAACTTCGTTTCTTTATGGGTTTCGATCTCCGAGCTAATCAGACATACATAACACCATTTGGACCACTAAATACCTGTAAAAACAACACAAATAACCCATACTAAATTGGTCTCATCACATTCCAATAATGTACTTTGGCCAATTTTAACCTGTTTTAATCGATAAAAAAGAGGTGAAACCGGTTTGAATTTTACTTAAAATAAGAGTGAGGTAAAGTTAGAGTCGGTTTTACCATTTTTTTTTACGTGTTAGAGTCGACTGAAATTGGCCAAAGTACATTATTGGAATGTTATTTCAATAGTTGAGATTATTTGTGGATTAATTCGAGTTCGAATTATTTATGGAATAAAAGAACCGGTTCGGATTATTCTTGGCAATTATTCCTATTGTTTTTATGATTTTGATTAAATTATTGTGTGAATTATGCCTTTATAATCTTTTGATTTTGGATATTTCAAGTATGATTTTGAATTTATTTCTAACTTATTATTATATTTATCGATCTTATATTTCAAGGGATATTTCCTAAAGTTTTGAATATTTAATTATGAATTGGAAAATGAGTTTGTTTAAAGATCGAATTACAAGGCACATTATTATTGAAATGTTTTCAAGTTTGAGATGTTGACATTATTATCGAAATGTTTTCGATAAAGGATTTGATAAAAGGTTCGGGAAATATTTTCCTATTTGTAAAGGTTTTAATCCATGGTTCTTGAGATGGAGGGTAGTTCGTCTTCTAGGCGGCTACATTTTATATATTTTGGTTTTGGGGTTGTTGATCACTTCCTCGTGTCTGTTTGATCACTTCTAGGGGTTAGCCCTAGTAAGGGTGCATGCACTTAAGTCTAAACACGACCTATTATTGTAGTTATTTGGGTAATGCCCGTCTTCATGGTTACTCTGTTCGTATTGAATCCATGGTACAAATTGCTTTTGATTAAAGTTGATTTGCAAAAATCTATTTTCTGAAATGTTATTTCAAAGGTTTACATTTTATAATTAAATGTTTCTAACACTTTTTTTATTACCCTTTCATTAATTAAAATTATCGTTCTTTACTCAACCTTTGTATTGACGCTTTACTTGTCTGTCCACCAATTTTAGTGGGCCCGTGTTGATCCATATGACACTTTCGGTTATATTGGGGAGCAGACTTCGTGCAGATTGCTTAATCTATGGCGAGATTAGCAGGACGCAATCACCACAAGAACGACTACTTTATTTTAAGTTTGACGCTTCCGCAACGATTATATTTCATTTGTTTCAAAAACCCATTTTAAGTATTGTTTTATTTCAATAAAGTACCTTTTGAATCAGTTTTACGTTTCATATTTAGTAATATCCCGAGTATGTTTAGCCGGGGTGTTACAAAAATGGCCTGATGAAAAGGGTAAAATAATCTTTATACAGCAAGACAACACAAGACCTCACATTTCACCCAATGATCCTGACTTTCAAAAGGGAAGCGACGGCTGACAGTTGGGATACAGAGCTTATATTCCAACCGCCGAACAACTCTGATCTTAATATCCAAGACTTAGGTCATTTTAGGACTATTCAAACAATTCAACATGAGAAAGCTCCAAGGTCTGTTATGCAACTACTTGATGCGGTTTTAAGATAATACGAAGAGATAGATCCAGTTACTTTGAACTATACATGGTTATATCTTTTAACTTGCATGAATGAAATGCTCAAAGTAAATGGTAGCAACCACTACATTATTCCACATATGGGGAAAAAGAGGTTGGACAGATTGGTACCTGTTGTAATTTTAGAAATATTGTGATAAAGCTTACATTTCAAGTACGTGTTGTATAGATAAATTGATATGTATTGGATAAGGAAAAATGAACACATGCATGCAACATAAATAAAAGTAAATAAAAGTGTGCATGTGAGTTTGGGGGTCTATAAATAGACTCTCATACTCAGTGTAAAAAACACAACAAAATTTCTCAAAAAATAATATTTTTCTCTGTTACTTTTTATCTTATGTAATTACTTCGAAATTCTTAAGATAATAAAAGATAATATCTCATATATATATAATTTGTAGATCAAATTAAATAGCAACATAATTTAGTTGTATCCGTACTATTGTTTTAACAATCCGGTTACTATTTGTACGGGTCGATATTAGACTTTTAGAACAACGTTACTCTCACGTGCCTAGAAGGTTTATATTCGGTTCGACGTATCGGTATAATTGTTTTAACAATTTAAAAGTCTAATAACGAAATGGCTTCTACGGTTCGTGAGTTGACAACCAACTTCCAAAAGTTGGACAAATTTGAAGGATTTGGGTTTCGGAGGTGGCAAAAGAAGATGCACTTTCTCCTGACGACGTTAAATGTGGTACATGTTTTAAGTGCTCCCAAGCCAACGGAGGAGGAAAACGAAACCTTAGAGAACACCCGTCGACGGACCAAGTGGGAAAATGATGACTATATTTGTCGTGGACATATCTTAAATGGTATGTCTGATACTTTATTTGACATTTATCAACATGTTGAATTTGCTAAAGAACTTTGGAATTTACTTGAGACAAAATACATGGCCGAAGACGCTTCGAGTAAGAAATTTCTTATTAGCAATTTCAATAATTATAAAATGGTTGATAGTAGGCCGGTAATGGAACAATTTCATGAAATTTAACGTCTTTTGGGTCAAATTAAACAACATGACATATTGATAGATGATACTTTTGTAGTTGCATCTATAATTGACAAATTACCAAGTAGTTGGAAAGACACAAGAAACTATTTAAAACATTATAAGGATGATTTAACCATGGAGCAATTAGCTTCTCATCTTCGAATTGAGGAGTGAATAAGATTGCAGGATGGGTCAAAGGAACCCAAGGTTCCGACCTCTACTATTAATATGATGGAAGAAGGTCAGTCAAGTAGGACGAAAAAGCCTAATAACAAGAGGCCTCGTAACAATACCAAGTCTTCAAAATCCAATAATAAACAAAACGGGACAAAAATTGGTCCTTGTTGGGTATGTAAGGTGCTCACTTAAGACAAGATTGCAAGATTTGGAAAAAGAAATAATCCAAGAGGCAAGACTGTCAAAATGATGGTGAAGGCTTTCAAGGTGAGATCATTGCACATGTTGCTACAAATTTTAATATGAATTTGGTGGCTACGATTTCTGAAATCAATGTTGTGTAGGTTGATGACTCATGGTGGATCAATTCATGGGCTACGAGACATATGTACAAAGATAGAAACTAGTTCAAAACTCTCAAAGTTGTGACTTGTGAGTCCCATGCTAACTTTGTACATGGGAAATGACTCTACTGTCAATGTTCAAGACATAGGACAAGTAGATTTGTTTTTTACTTCTGATAAAAAGTTAACATTAAATGATGTATTTTATGTCACGGAAGTTAGAAAAAATTTAGTGTCCGATAGTCTCCTTAATATGTATGGTTTTAAAATGGTGTTTGAAGCTAATAAATTTATATTATCTAAGGGTGGTATATTTGTAGGTCAAGGATATGCATGTAATGGAATGTTTAAGTTAAATATTAATAATATGAATAATGGTTGTGTTTATATGCTTAATGTTTCTTCCCTTTGGCATTATCGTTTATGTCATGTTAATTATCGAAGATTAATGTATGATATGTCTAAAAAGGATTTAATCCCACCATTTGACATGAATATTGAAAAATGCAATACATGCATGTTAAATAAAATTACGAGACAACCATTTCAAAAAAAAAATGTTGAGAGACACACCAAATTTCTTGAATTGGTGCATACTGACTTGTGTGACTTTAATGGCACACCATCTTTAGGTAATAAAAAATATGTAATAACTTTTATCGATGATTATTCACGATTTGTTATGTTTATTTACTATCGTCTAAGGATGAAGCCCTTGAAAAATTTAAAGTTTATAAAAATGAAGTCGAATTACAAACTTGTGAGTTAATCAAACGCTTGCGATCAGATAATAAGGGTGGTGAATATTATGATCCTAAATATTTTGAATCCATTGGTATTATTCATGAAACCACTGCAGGTTATACACCACAACAAAATGGTATCGCAGAAAGAAAAAATAGGATTTTAAAAGAAATGGTTAATTCCATGCTTTCTTAATTCAGGTCTTAGTAATGGTTTTGGGGTGAAGCCATGATAACGGCTTGTTATATACTTAATAGAGTTCTTTTTCAAAAAGAATAAAGTTACCCCCTATGTACTTTGGTACAAAAGAAAACCCAATTTAAATTACCTTCGGGTATGGGGTTGTAGGGCAATTGTTAAATTGCCAGAACCTAAAAGGAAAACATTAGGTGAAAAGGGAAATGAATGCATCTTTATCGGCTATGCTGAACATATCAAAGCTTATAAATTCTATGTCATAGAATCTAATAATTCACTCGGGGTTCATACCGTGATTGAATCTAGAGATGAGGTATTTGATGAATCACGTTTCACATCAATTCTTAAAGTTAAGGATAAAATTCCAAATCGTAATAATGACGAAGTTCAAAGTACTAATGATGACCAATGTTTTAATCTTGAAATTAGGAGAAGCAAACGGATGAGAAAAATAAATCTTTTGGTCCTAAATTTCAAACATATTAGATGGAGAGATCAAGAGAAACAATTGTTTATCAAGTGTCATACTGTTTTATTGTGGAAGAGGATCCTAAGTCCTTTGATGAGGCTATGAAGTCTCAACATGCTTTATTTTGGAAAGAAGTTACTCCCTCCATCCGACCTTATTCCTCCCATTTCCAAATGGCACAAGGAATAAGAAAAAATATTAAACAAATACCTAAGAGAGTTGCAAGTGGAATTTAGGAAAGAAAAGCTGATGTTTCCACTCATCATTAGCATTAAAATTTCCCTCCAAAAAGTTAAACATACACAACATGAGATAACAAATTTGCGTACGAAAATAAAGGGCCCAGGGCCCATCAGACATTTGAATTCCTATTTTTTCCCTCCTAACATTTCACACTAGATTTTTTCCACCCAAACTGACCACTTTAAATTACATTCACAAAATAAAATTACAATCCTTCACATCACATAATTTACATGTCATTATTTTGCATTTGGTGAACATCCTTCCTCTAATACATTTTCCTCTTCTTTCTTCTTCAAAATCTTCATTTTTTTTTTCTCTTCTCTCTAAAATATCATCACAAATAACAAGTCATTAATACCCTTATAAATCAATGTAGAACATTTATTGCAAAAATTTAAGTTGTCACAGTGCAAACGAGCAGCAGCAGTAAACGTCAATCGTAGCAAACGAAATATGATGCAGGGACCAAATCTGACCGACGATGAAAGGCCTAGAATAGTGTGCACCCTTTTCGAGAACACAAATAAAGGCAAACCAAAACATGGTCAATATTAACGAGCTAGCTCAAAAATTTCAAGTCAACAGAAAAACCATCAGTGAATTATGGGCAAAAGCAAAAAACCAAAGAAATGAAGGCATTCCGATTAACGTCAACTCCAAAATGAAGGGTAAAAAAATGCATCACCCCAATCCCTTGCCCAATTGAGCTGATAGCAAGTGTCGAGTTACGAAATAGAGGGACCATTGACAGATTGGCTGCCTCAATCAAACACAAAAGAAGCACTGTGTACCGTTGGATACGGAAGGGGCTAATTAAAAGTCACACATCAGCAATACGTCCACAACTAACAGCCGACAACAAGTTCTTACGCATCCAATTTGTGTTAGGAAAACTGTACTTAGATACAGTTTTGCGAAAGCTGAAGTTCAAAGACATGAAACATTACGTGCATGTGGACGAGAAGTGGTTCAACATGACCACAAAGGTATTACCTTGTCGAGAGTGAAGACAAACCACATCGAACATGCAAAAGTAATACTTTTTTAACAAAAATAATGTTTCTGGCAGCAGTGGCCAGACCTACGTACAACGAGAATGGCGAAGTTCTGTTCGATAGGAAGATAGGTATCTTCCCATTTACGTTTGAAGAACCTGCCAAACGGAACTCGAAAAACAGGGCAGTAGGCACAATGGTGACAAACCGATAGAATTGGTGAACAGAGGAAACAATTTTTTATCGACAAACTAATCCCGGCGATCAAGTCAAAGTGGCCACAAACAGCAAGCAAAAACATCATAATACAACAAGACAATGCAAAGCCTTATGTGAAGCCAAACGACCCAGATTTTGTTGTAGCTGCTACATCACACAGGTTAAACATCAAATTACAACAACAACCTCCAAATTCTCCCGATCTAAATGTCCTAGACTTGGGGTTTTTTAGATCGATTCAAAGCTTACAATCATCCAAGGCATGCACAACAGTTAATGAACTTATAAAGAATGTTGAAGACGCCTATGAAAAACTAAGTGTTGAGAAATTGGATAATGTGTGGTTATCTCTACAAGCATGTATGGTGGAGACAATAAAGCGCAAAGGCCACAACGACTATCCACTTCCACATCTCCGAAAGGCAACACAAAGAAGAGATGAAACTTTACCAAGAGATCTAATTGTTGATGAAGATCTAGCTGTTGAATGCATTCCTTACTTACACCGAATAGCGGACACTTATGATTTAAATGTCATATTGGAAAATCTAGATGCTTCAACTCGCTTTTGAATGCATATATGGATGGTTACAACATAAACATTCTAATGCAATGTATATAGTGTTTATGTTGTAAACAACTGACACGATATTTAACATGTATTTTGAAATGTGTGTCATGTTTATGTAAACATCAGTTGAAATTTTTTTGTATACCCAATGTAAGGTCTTTGTTCTATGTAATGTTAAATGCACTGTAATGTCATATCTAATGAAATGACAAAGTTAATGTAATGTCAAATACATTGTAACGTTTTTTTTTTTTTTTTTTTTTTTTGTAAATACTCCGTAACAAAGTTAATGTAATGTCACTCTCAGCGAAAATCATCATCGAGTTTCATTATCAATAGGGTGGCAACAAAATGCGCCTCCAACTATTTGACACGCCTTGCAAGAAAGTTAGTGGAAGTCGTGCCTCAAAAATATGTATAGTAACTCTGTCAATAAGGTGGCAACAAATTGTGCCTCCTACTAATTGACAAATATATATACATATGTCGGGCCTTAACTACGTTACATAACTTATTCTAATAAGGGTGTCAAAAGGGTGGCTACACCAAGTGCCTTCATCATATTGACAATTGATTAGTGACAGAATGAAATTATTTGTTGCACTTGCACATACGACTCTCAGACAATGCTTCATTGAGTTTAGCGGACATGAGTGCAAGAACAATAAAAATGTGAAGCATCAGTATAAATGCAACAACAATAACAACATAAACAAGGTCGTAGTGGCAGCAAGACCACAACGAATATAGGAACAACATTAAAATGACGAATACTACAGCAGGACCGGTACAACAAACAAATATTCCCACATCATCACCAACACGAGAAATAAAGCAGCATGAACAACATTAGAAAAGCAGCACTAGATCAGGAGTAAATACACGTTAAATATGCCCATAAAACGTAAAAATACGAGCGAATATAGCACAAAATATACTCGTAAAAATAAACGTGAACAAGTGAAACCAACGTGAACGTGAACTAGTGAAACCAACACTAAAATATACCAGAAAATCATAGATCTATGTTAAATACGAGAAAATATAAGAAGAACACAACTTTAAAAAGTGAAAACAACACATAAAAATCACATATTAACACCAGAATATAAGATCAAGTCATAGATCTATGTTGAATCCGCCCAAAAAAACGCAACAATAAAGTAGATTAGGTTGAGAAGTAAACCCCCCTTTTGAGTATCGGGTAAAGAGTACGATAACCAGGAATATAAATGCACCAAAAGTCAAACAACAACGCATTCTCAAGCAAGTCCCACTCGAATTTATTTTTGCCGTCATCATCTTCAACATCCGGGAATTGAGTCTCCGGAACCTGAGTACCAAAATCATCGGAAGAATATGTGTCTGGTACAATATGATACATAGCAGAATCAGGGGAGTCTGGAAGCTCAGGTGACGGCCACTGTGGTTGAGACTCCGACTCAGGGGACTGTTCCGGCTCCAGTGATGGCCACCGATTTTGTGAAAAAGGGTAAAACGGGGATTGAGAGACCAACTCAGGGGAGTGAGGTAATATAATGGGAGGAGAAAGTGGAGGATCCATAAAAGCAACGATTAATTTCAGTTTTAAGAGAGAGATAACGAGTTGGGTAAAATGAAACAAAGGTAGAGGGAAGTAGGGTTTGTAGGATTTTGGATTTGGGCAATAAATTCGGTGGATGGGAGATGAAATTGGGTTCGGTTGGTAGGGATGAATTAAATATTTGGAAATCTGGGTATATATGTGGAGTATGTTTGGAGGGAGTCATTAATGTAATTAGGCTGACTAAGTAGGCTTTAATTTTGGTTTATAATTTATGATTTCAAATATTTAGTTTGATGATGACAAGTTTGTAATTAGAGCAACTTAGTTAGGGGAAAAAAACTGCCAAAAAAGGAAAGTTTTAAAATGGGAGAAAAAAGATAGAATTTCTTTTTTGGGTAAATGGGAGGAAAAAGTAGGAATGGAGGGAGTATTAATGTTGAGATGAACTCGATAATGGGAAATAATACCTGGATACTGGCTAACCTACCACCAGGTTGTAAGCCAATAGGTTGCAAGTGGATTTTTAAGAAAAAAAAAATGAAAGTCGATGGCACCATAGTTAAATTTAAGGTGCGGTTAGTGGCCCAAGGATTTAGTCAAAAACTTGGTATCGACTATTTTGACACATATGCACCAGTAGCTAGAATAACTACTATAAGATTATTAATTTCTCTTGCGACAATTCATAATCTTGTTATTCACCAAATGGATGTCAAAACGGCATTCTTAAATGGTGAATTGGAGGAGGAAGTGTATATGAAACAACCAGAGGGTTTTGTTGTCAAAGGACAAGAAAAGAAAGTTTGTAAGTTGATTAAATAATTGTATGGGCTTAAGCAAGCACCGAAACAATGACATCAAAAATTTGATGACGTTGTGTTAGCAAATGGTTATAAAATAAATCAGCCTGATAAGTGTGTATATAGCAAATTCGATGACAAAGGTAATGGTGTCATCATTTGTCTACATGTAGATGACATGCTTTTGTTTGGGACTAATATGGAACAAGTTGAAATAACCAAAAGTTTATTGTCTTCTAAATTTTCCATGAAGGATTTGGGAGAAGCAGATGTCATCCTTGGTATAAGGATTAAGCGAGACAATGGCACGTTACGTTTAACTCAGTCTCATTATATTGAGAAAGTAATTAAAAGGTTTAATTGCCATGATTTGTCTCCTATTTTTTCACCTTTGGATCCACATGTTAAGTTGGTGAGAAATAGTGGTACTCCCGTGTCACAATTAGAATATGCTACAGCAATAGGATGTTTACTATGACAAGCACTAGACCAGACATTGCGTTTGCAGTTGGAAAACTGAGTAAGTTTACCAGCAACCAAAGTAAATTCCATTGGCAAGCTTTAAGAAGATTGCTAAGATACTTAAAGAAAACAATAAACTATTGTTTAGTTTATAAAGGAGACGACCCTTCTATTTTAGAAGGATACTCAGATGCAAGTTGGATAACAAATCAAGAGGACTACTCGTCTCAAGTGGATGAGTATTCTTGCTTGGAGGAGGTGCTATATCATGGGCGTCAAAGAAACAAACTTGTATCACAGATTCCACCATGGCATCATAATTCATAGCACTAGCTGTAGCTTGTAAAGAGGTTGAATGACTAAGAAACTTACTACATGAAGTTCCTTTGTGGCCTAAGCCTATGTCTCCTATTTCTATCCATTGTGATAGTGCGGCAACTCTATCAAGAGCTTATAATGATGTATACAACGGAAAGTCCAGGCACATTGGAGTGAGACATAGTTATGTGCGGGGATTGATAAAAGATGGTGTTGTAACCGTCAGTTTTGTACGTTCAAGCTTAAATTTGGCTGATACTTTCACCAAAGGATTGCCAAGAGATGTAGTGTACAAAATTTCTAAAGGGATGGGTCTCAAGCCCACTTAATATAATTATGTTTGAAAGAAAGCTCCACTCGATGTCTAATACAATGTTAAATCCTGAGTTCAATGAGGAAAGTATTTCTTATTGTAATTGCAAATACTAAAAGAATTATAATCCCAAGGTAAAGTGTTTGGTCCCGCGAGTTTACAAGGGTTGAATTAGTTTTCTTAATGGATCTTTTGAAAAAGTGTGTAGATACCCAAATCTGTACCTCCCACCAAAAACCCAGTGATGTAACAATGGACTTTTATTGCATGCTTTTATGTTGACTTAAATGGTTCTAACTATGACGAATTCAAGTTAAATGTTTTAAATGCAAATGAGGTTTCTTTATGGGTCATCACTCTTAGTGTCCTTAGGTCTAGAGTCTAGTTTGTCTCAGGTTCAGGTCCTAATCGGCATGCGCGCACCCCTTTTCAAACACATAAGCTAATTGATCCTCTTACATTAACAAGGTTCAGTTCGAGCTTCCTAAATCCCTAAATTTAGGACCAATCTTTAAAACCACCTTTTAGGATTGGCAAATACCCGGGATAGTCTCACGGAATGTCCTGTTTCACAAAATGTCATAAAATACACCCTTTTCACATTTTCAGGGCCCGGGCCCAGAACCGAGCCCAGACCCGTTCCTGGCCCGCTTCCCAAGGTCCAGGATAAACCCTAGTCAAACCCTAGCATCAGCCACAAATCCGTATCTTGGAGTCCAAGCAAGGTTATCCCGTATAATCCTAAAAGATAATTTAGAAATATGCGGAATAAAGGATAATGCCCGCCCTACCAATCGCAAGAGGCCTTGCGATCGTATGGCAACTGAACATCTGCTATGATTGCTTGGGGCAGCCGCAGAAGGGGCCTCATGCGGCTCCTACGTCCGCTTTATCCCTAGATTTCCTAAAATCTACCGAACTCTCCACTATATATACAGCCCTCCCCTCATTCGACAACACACAATTTCAGAACACAATTCACACCTTCAATTCACAACTCTCTCTCACAAAAGCCTCACGCATAAACACCTAGAATTCTTCATTTTTCCTAGTGTTGAATTCATCCTTTGAAGCCCACGCTGGCTTCCTAACTGAGACAGGTAATACTTAATCCTAAACATGGATTAAGGTCTTTCTTTACTTCTTTGACTAGCAAGGGCCTACATTAGGCTCACCCCGACTTTGGTACGCAAGTCTGCTTTGCATAAGGCGGCCATGCACCTCGAATACACACCCTATTCGTAACACCCTTCCAAAGTCGCATAAACAACTGACCTCTTTAAAATAAATCAATGGCTAATTGAACTTTATTTTACTGCATGCATTTTAGCAAATCCTCATCTTGCATCTAAACTACTTAAAATGATTTCGTCATTAAACTGAACTGTTTTTGTTAATAAGTTAAGCATGCTTAACTGAGGGTTTAATCAATCTCTTTTGCATTATTTTTACATCTTTTATCGCACTTGTACGTAGCGAATTACTTAGACTCATGTATCATTCTTTGCATTGTTCTCAAGTCTAGTAGAGGCTATCTTTTGATAGGCTTTTCCAAAAGATCTTTCATAAAAACATTATTTTGAATTATGCTTTAGAAAAGTACCCTCACCCGAATCCGAATCTGGTTTCACAATAACCTTAGACGGATAGGTGTCGACGTGCCTTGAACTCTAAGACGTGTCTTTGAGCATGAGGACACGGAGGCGGGTTCTAAATTTCCCTCATAATTTAGTGGCGGCTCCAAAACAGTTTTAAAAGGTTTTTTGTACTTAATCTTTTGACTTTACGCCCTTAGCAAGACGTCGAGTGGTCCCCCGTTAAACCCCGGTACCTACAGTTGGCGACTCCGCTGGGGACAGGTTTTATTTTTAAAATTAAAACTATCTTTTTCTTTTTAAAAATAAAAATGAGACTTAAACGACTTGAGAACAATCAACATGCATGAGTTAAGCATATCCGTTAGAGTCGAATCTAGTCGGATTCACACACCAGCACCCCGAGAGGTGGTTCCAAACGCAGGCATCGTCCATTCGACGAGGCACGTACTGGACTAACCTTCCTCTCACCCCTCCACGGCTTGCCGTAGCAAACTGATTTGACCGCCTCAGGGCTTCCTTCGTATCCTACAAGTTATACTGTGTGGGCGGAGGGCTAAAAGCACCTGCCAAAGCGTACTCAAATCAGTTGGAGGCGTACGAGACCTGACCCAACGACCAAGAGTCATACGCATTTAACGCGAGGCTATACAATATAGTCTTTTTCAAAATTCATTTGCATTGCATATCTTCGAAAACTCACTCAAAATTTTCAAGGTATAAATGAACCTAACAACTAACATCTAACATTTTACAACTAACATCTAACATTTTACAACTAACGTCTAACCTTTTTACAAACAAAACTCTCGCGAAATTTTTGAAATAAATATTTTTCAAATTTTCCTTTTTTACAAAACTAGCAAAACCCGAGTCGAGGCTTTCCAACCCCAACTCGTGGATTTCATTCTTTAACCTTCACGGCTTAAATCCTTTTTAACATCCTCGACTCGGCTAAACCCGAGTCGATTCCTTTTTACGCATCCATCATTAGCCCATGACAACAAACCGTCATTCGGGCTAAGCGGATGCAAAACAAAGCCTTTTAACATCAAGACAAGCTGTGCGTACGCAGTCTTGTCTCAAAAACACTCCTAGCTCAAATATTATCGAAGAACTCCCTTCTTTTTCAAAACTTAAAAGAGTCTTTTTCAAACAAAATGAGCTAAAAACAAACGTACAAATGAATCTGTCGGTCAGGTCTGTCTTGTAGCTAAGGCACTCCATCTAAACGTAGGTTTTAACTAAATACTTCCTACGCCCAGAACACACGTTCCCTAAGCCTTTGAAAACATAAATGGATTAAATAACCTACGGTTATCCTAACCCATTCATCCCGTGCTTTTTCACAAAGCATAACCAAGAATGGGAACACATTCTTGGAGAATTTTCAAAGCAAACTCGCGACCTGGCCTTTTCGAACTTTTCTAAGCAAAAACTTTTCAAACAACTCATCGTCAAACCGGCACAGTAAGTAGCATCCCTCGCCAAACCCAAGAATGGCCAAGCCCAATCTTGTGGATTCTAGCATTGGATCGAATGGCTCAAACCACCTCGATCCATTTCTCCCTTGACAAAATTCATGTGGACGAGCAAGCTCGTCCTCATCGCATTTTGACACCTTCGACTCAAATAGCTTAACGTCATTTCGAGCATCCACCAATAGGATCTTAGCAACACACCTTTAGCATGAACCTATAGGTTTCAATCACAGAACATAAAACATCGTCGAGCATGAAACATTTCTAGCTCAAAATCGGCCGCATGACTCGCGGTCATCACGCCCCTTTTATCACAAAATTCTCTTCAAACCCGAGAATGTCAATCCATTCTCGAGGATTTTCACAAAATAAATCAAACGGCTCGAGGCCTTTTCCTTTTTACACCCCTTTCGAAATAAACATTTTTCAGAAGTCTTCCCTAGCCCGAAGCCTTTTAGGATCTAGCATCCCTCCTTTTGCAAAAGCACAAAACCCGGAAATGTGCAATCGCAATCCCGTGGACTTTTTATGTTGGACCAAGTGACTCATACTCGCCAGCAGATAACTCTTCCTTAGGCACGTGCATGAAAACGGGCACTACCGTTTCCATCGCATTTTCGAACCACCCTCGATTCGAGTAGCTTATCACTACCTCGGATCGATTCTCGTTCCACATCACAACCCAACAACAGGGCCTTTAGGTTCAATCTAAGGACACCTCTAGCACAGAGTCGAAATGCGACAACGCATTTCAACTCGAAACACCCTTTCACTCTCAAACCGTTTCAAAGACAAAATCAAGTCAAAGTATGCATTAATCGAGTCTCGATACCAAGGGCATCGACGTGTACCCATGGAACGTACATCACGAAGCAATCGACAAGGCGTCCACTCAAGCACCATCGACGATCTGGCGGATCTCCTCAAGCAATTCGAGTCTTTTAAATACGGGTCGAGTTTTTAAGCATTGAGTCAAACTCCGTCAGTCTAGAACAATCGAGTCTTCGACGTACGACTTTTTAACAAATCGATAAGGGAATAAGTTTGCCTACAACCCAACTTCCTTTTTACCCATCTTTTTCATACAAAACACATTTTACACCAGTATACATTGCATCCTAGGAGTAGCTATCCGAAGGAGATCTAGGCCGGCTACGAAGGTCCAAGTCAACATCAATACAAGACAAGAACAAGAAGGATTTCGACCACTAGACACTTACGGTTCGGTAGTCTGCTTGTGGTCTACTACTCCGCTGCTTTTGGAGGAGGATCCATTAATTTGGAGCTCCACAGTGGTCATGAATTTGATCGCGACCAAAAGTATGAGTATTCCTGGATCGCCCTCCGCGTACTCGATCGCGTGCCTAATAAGCAAACGAACTTGTCAGAGGAGTCCGGCGTGATAGACACATGATCACATGCAACCTTCCCACCGCAAGGTTTAGCAAAGTCGAAGCTCGAGCCCAGACCACAAAGGGCCCGACGAATTCTGAAATACGAAAGGGAATACAATAAAAAATGAAAACAACGGCAAAAAGAGCAAAGTCAAAAGGAAACAAATCTCAAAGTTTCCAAGAAATCAGAAGGAAACAAGTCTCAAAGTTTCCAAGAAATCAAAAAGGAAACAAGTCTCAAAGTCTATAAGAAAGGGACAAAAACAACAAAAAGAAAGCCTGAAAGTCAAGTGGCTAAGTGAACAAAGGTCTACTCAAAAATGGACCCAGTCTAATACCTCTTCAAGGAACCCGTGCCAAAAGGACATATGGCACAATGGACATTGCTCTAAGCCGAATTTGACACCAAGGGACTACTCAATCAACGAGGAGCCCATTATCGACACTACGACAGAATTTACAACATCAATGAAGAAGCGACATGCTTCGATGGTTCATCCAATCATCGAGGTTGAGGAATAGGACCCTCTCCATCAAATTGGACTTTGATGTGACAAACAAACGGCCGAGATCAACTAAGGAGAACCTACCTTTAGAATGCAATGTATCAAGGTCAATCACATAAACACCCCCTTTGGACCGGCGGGTCCTTAAACACGCACCTTTCCACATAAACACCTTTTCACATAAACAAAGACATTTCACAAACACACCCTTTGGAACTACGCCAGGTTTGATTCCGTACCCACGGATACGTAGGCCGCTCACCCGAGCTCAACCAACCCTTTTACATAAAACATCCCTGTGTCTAAAAGCTTCCAAAGTCAAGGACATCCTCACAAAAATCCACAAAAATCCACAAAAATCAAAGGCAAACTGTTTCTTTATCGAGACGTTAAAACGACCACGTCAAGACAAAGTTGTGTTAGACCTAAGAGTAGTACTCTGCTTTTTTATCTAACCTTGTTCATTTTGCAGGAACAACGACAGGCCACTGAAGCAACCATACGCCACCAAGCCGGAGGCTTTACCGATGCACGTGTCATAGTCACTTACATCCTTATCATTGTCGAGTCTCGAGTCACGCATACGATTCACCTTCGTCTTTGAAACACTTCAAACACTCGTTTTCTTCACACGATTTATCGTTGTCTTTGAAACATCTCCCGAATTAGTACACTTTAGGAAGCAGTTTCAAAAATTAACACAACACCCGAGTTAGTACACTTTAGGGGGCACTTTCTAAAAATTAACTCAACGCTTAAATTAATGCTGTTCAAACAAAAATACACCTTTAAGCATTTTCAAAATCTCCTTTTGCAAAAACAACATTTTCAATATCTTCTTTTGAAAAAACAGCATTTTCAAAATCTTCTTTTGCAAAAACGGCTTTTCCTTCAAACAAAAGGCATTTCCAAAAACGCGAGAGCATTTTCAAAATTAAAAAAAAAAAAAAAAAAAAAAAAAAAAAAAAAAAAAAAAAACTTTCTTTTCTTGAGTACTAACTATGCAGGTACAAGCAAGAGATGGAGAAGACATCAAGCACGACAACATAAGCAGGCTCAAAATGCAGTCAAGCTCATGGAGTACGCCCGACGACACTGGATACACGCTACGCCAAACCACGCAAGACACACTCTATCCAACGGAATTGGATACAGCCAATCCGACGGTGCCAGACATAATCTATCCAACGGTACTGGATACATTGCACCCCAGACAACAAAACGACAAGACAACAACCGTTCACCAGTTACATTCACATCCATCCGTGATGCAGCCCATGGAAGACGAAGCGCCAAACCTCAAGACTAGGGGCTTATTTACGATATTCCTAATATCTATAGATAACATATGCACCTCCTTAGACTAGGAAGCCACACATTCACCTCCTTAGACTAGGAAGCCACACATTCGCCTCCTTAGACTAGGAAGCCACACAAGCGTTATGGTCGACTCATGCACCATGAGTGCGATATACATTACACACTAACAACGAAGACTGGGGGCTGACACTCCATTTTAGGATTATACTCCTATACGAAGTACAACAAAATAGATATCCTTCACGGACGTCCCAAAACCCTACAACCATAGACCGAAGCAGAAGTTCTACCTTGCTAAGCCCACAAGCCGAAGCAAAAGACCCTACCTTGATAGGAGACACCCTCAAGACAATAACACCCCAGAAGCAAAAGCGAGTCAAATTCACGATTCGACTTAGCTCAACGTGCATTACCGAACTACGCTGGTCTGATTCCACACACCGTGGATACGTAGGCAGCTTTGCAAAAGGCACGACCAACACCCCACACCAAGACATCATTTCATTTAAGGACAGAAGTAACATTTCAAGTTTGACTTAGTTTTTACACCAAAACTCAACCAAACTAAGGGGGCAAAATTAAAAGCATAGTCGTTATCTTGACTTTACTTTTACAATCAACGAAAGCCAATACCAAAAGACAACACCACTTTGCCTTAATTCCAACCAAATTAAGCCAAACTCGAGGGGGTAATCCAAAAACTTTTTCCCCTAATACACATCCTTCGCCACACTTTGACTCAGTTTTCATGCAAAATTTCGTCAAACCCGAGGGGGTAATCCAAAAATACTTTCTCCCAACACAATTATACCAAGCGCATGCTCTTCATTTTGACTTAGTTTCATATCAAACTTAGTCAAACTCGAGGGGGTAATTCAAAAACACTTACGCTCAGACAACCTTATCACCAAGTTTGACCGTCGTTATACACCCTAACTCGGTCAAACTGGGGGCTCACACCATACACCCCTCAAGCTTCCGTCAACGAAAAATAAGGTAATTTTTCGCGAAATGACGCCTGAAGAAAAACAAATCACACCCTCAAGTCTATGTCAACGAAAAATAAGGTAATTTTTCGCATGACGCCCGAAGAAATCACGCATCTACGGTTGGCGACACCTCCAGAATCGCCTCAAGAACGAATCACGGTTGGCGACACCTCCAGAATCGCCTCAAGACACGAATCACGGTTGGCGACACCTCCAGAATCGCCTCATGAACACAAGCATGCACACTAAAAGCGTAATACTTTCACGTGTGCACAAAGCATCAGACACCCAAACATAAGTCAGACACCCGAACACAGACATGAACATTCAAACACCCAGACATGAGATCAAGCGCCAAACATCCCGAGTCCGAGAGACGAGTATCAAATGAACCCAAAGGAATCGTAATGATACCACGTTTCATGGCCAAAACAAGAACATTTACAAGACACAAGACGAAGACACAGAAGTAACAACAATCCAACAAGAAGCAAGCGAAGACTGAAGATCTTTAGAAGAGCAAATCGCAGATTCGAATTTTTCCGGATTTGAAACCGCGACATGTGCGAGTGAGTTCAAGCTTGAAGTAGCCAGTTGATAAGAGATTTCCCGGAAGAGTCACTAGTCGACAAGGCAATTTCCAGAGCATGTTTTATTCCACGTTTACTCTCTACCTCAGGCTCGATTAATTTCCATGCCTAAGTATTTTCTTCGGAATCGCAAGCTTTTCGGTTAAGGCGTCACCTAAAGTCCGCCACACTCTTGAACGAGTTTGAAGCACTATACACAACCTTTGCGTATACACTAAACAATAGCATTTTCCTCGGACGATAATTCCCGGCGGACGTAAGCACTCTTTACGAGATGAACACCAACACAGGCACTAGCACGAAGCATGAAACACCTGCGCTCTTTTACGAGACCAAGCATACGCGCTCTTTTACGAGACCAAGCAACAACAACGGCACGCAAAGGTATTTGGCAGGCAGGCATGCCCTTACAAGTATGCAAGGACCGTCATGTCCCTAAACATGTTTGTCCCTCCCCGGATAAGCCCGGTTCGGAGTCCTAGTCTCACCCATGGACACATACTCGGGCCTCACTGATAAAGATCGTAGACCGTGAATTCGGCCCTGGATAAAGAAACAGTAGTTTGACTTTCGCTTTAGTCCTAAGCTCAGTCAAACTGGGGGCTCTGTAGATACCCAAATCTGTACCTCCCACCAAAAACCCAGTGATGTAACAATGGACTTTTATTGCATGCTTTTATGTTGACTTAAATGGTTCTAACTATGACGAATTCAAGTTAAATGTTTTAAATGCAAATGAGGTTTCTTTATGGGTCATCACTCTTAGTGTCCTTAGGTCTAGAGTCTAGTTTGTCTCAGGTTCAGGTCCTAATCGGCATGCGCGCACCCCTTTTCAAACACATAAGCGAATTGATCCTCTTACATTAACAAGGTTCAGTTCGAGCTTCCTAAATCCCTAAATTTAGGACCAATCTTTAAAACCACCTTTTAGGATTGGCAAATACCCAGGATAGTCTCACGGAATGTCCTGTTTCACAAAATGTCACAAAATACACCCTTTTCACATTTTCAGGGCCCGGGCCCAGAACCGAGCCCAGACCCGTTCCTGGCCCGCTTCCCAAGGTCCAGGATAAACCCTAGTCAAACCCTAGCATCAGCCACAAATCCGTATCTTGGAGTCCAAGCAAGGTTATCCCGTATAATCCTAAAAGATAATTTAGAAATATGCGGAATAAAGGATAATGCCCGCCCTACCAATCGCAAGAAACCTTGCGATCAGAGGGCAAACCTGCAACATCTGTCATGCGATTGCTTAGAAGCGGCCTGCAAAGGGGCCTTGCGGCTCCTACGTCCGGTTTTATCCCTAGATTTCCTAAAATCTACCGAACTCTCCACTATATATACAGCCCTCCCCTCATTCGACAACACACAATTTCAGAACACAATTCACACCTTCAATTCACAACTCTCTCTCACAAAAGCCTCACGCATAAACACCTAGAATTCTTCAATTTTCCTAGTGTTGAATTCATCCTTTGAAGCGAAGTGCTGCCGGTTTCCTAATCTGAGACAGGTAATACTTAATCCTAAACATGGATTAAGGTCTTTCTTTATGTAAAACCCCGTGTTAATTTAATTCAATAATTAACCATCAATTTCTAATTTCAAAGCTTAAATTAAATCCTAACCGTTTAACCTTTTAAAATCACACTTTTTGCAAAACTTTTGTTTTGTAAAATTTCTCGACTTCCTTAATACTTTTTAAAATTTTTGAATAATGAAATAAATATTTTAATCTTAAAATTCAAAAGTAGAAAAACTTAGAAAAATAGTCAAACGCACATACTTTGACTTTTATCGGTTTTGACACCCGACTTTTTAAAAACTGATAAATTTCGAGAAAAACTTTATTTTAACAAATATCATCCAAGAACCTTCCATTTGAGTCAAATTTGACAACTTGACTTATTATGTCATAAATCAATTTAATTAAACTTTATTTCTAATTAAAATCAAACTTTGACCAAAGATAACTTAACCTAAATTATACTAACTTGTTTCCATAATTCACAAAGGCAAAACACAACCTATACTCCCTCCATTTCAGCCGAGATACTCCCTCCATTTTACTCCCTTTGTTTTCTTTCATTTTTACTCTAAAACACATTAAATAAAACCCTAAATATTACTCTAATAATTACTAGTATTATTTAGCTAATTAGTGGGTATTAAAGCTTACTATCTCGGGTTATTTTTGAAGGTGAAGACGATTACTTGGGTGAAGAAATAAACCTAGATAATATCATAGACCCGGAAAACCTCTAGCTTGCCAAAACCGAGGTGACTAACTATGTCTTGTATTATCCTTTTTAGTAAATTAATTTGTTTTGTTATTATAATTTTATGAGTATGAAAATTATGTTAAATATGTTAAACATCACTTGTATGTGCTTGTATGTTTATGTGTTGTATAATAAAATGATAATAAATAAGTAATAATGATAATAGTGTATTTGTAGTAATATTGTTCATATGTTAGTTAAATTAATTTTGAGCATTTTTAATTTATGTTCATATGATTTCTATGTTTATTTATGTTTTAATGAAGTAGTAATGTTATATAAAAATTATGTGAAATATTAGAAATGAGTTTAAAGTGATTAAAAATGAAAAATAAAAATTATATGTTCATATACATACAACTCGGCATTTCCCTATTTTTTTTATATATTTTCACTTTTAATTTTTGTAAATTATATGTAGTATTAAGTTAGTATAAAATAGATGATCCTATGAAAAAAAAACTAAATTAGGAAAACAAATTATAAATTATTAAAATCGATATTAGTGTTCTTGAGTTGTTCTTGAGTTCTTCATGTGTGTTCTTGATTGTTCATGTTGATGTTCATCATTTATGTTCACTTTGATCTTATTTTAATTTGTGTTTGTTAATAATTTGTGTTTATGTTTAGTTATTATTTATGTATACACTTAGTATTATACTATAAATCAATTTAAACATCATAAATCACTTAGATTAAAAAGTTAGAAATTTAAAGTGTTGAAAAACACTATTCATAATTATAAATGAAATTTTTAGTAAATTTCATTTTAGTTTAAATCGTTTTAGTATAATTAGAATAATTAAATTATAAAGACTTTAAGTTAAAAACCGATAAAATCGAAAAATGAAATTTTGGACATCACCTTAGCTACTCACGGCATTTCCACTTATTTTAGGGTTAAAATTGTTTTTATCACTTTTTAGTTTAATTGTTAAAATAATTTAATTAGTAGTTAATAAATTGAATTAAGAAATTAAAAGAAATAAATCAATTTTGACATATATATTATATCACACGACATTACACTTTAAATTGACTAAATTTGACTAAAATGAAATTATCACTAAGTCACTAAAGTTAAATAGTAATTAGAATTGAATTTGTGTATAAATCGTTTTAATTATAAATGAATTATTATAAACCGATAAAAATATGTTAACCGTTATAAAAATGAATTAAATCGTGTGATACTACCTTTGCTATTGGATTGTTAAATTTGGACATACGGATTAAAATGAATCATCCACCACACTGTCACTAAACTTAAATAAATAGACGACTAAATTTAACCGAGTCTCATTTTAAAATAAATATCATTATCACCTTTTTATAAATCGAACTTAACATTTTTAAAACTAGAGTTTTAAAATGAATATCATTATCACTTTTTATAAATCAAACTTAACATTTTTAAAACTATGATTTTAGAATATTTTCATAAATGACTAAATACAAACCGAACTTAACGTTTTTAAAACTAGACATTAGAATATTTTCAAAAATCGCCTAAGTACAAAACGAACTTAACGACTTTGAAACTAGAATTTATACTTAGGAAATAAAAAGATTTAGTATAAATACACAAAATATCTTAAGTATAAATACCTAAAATATCTAAGTATAAAAATACGTATAAATAAGTTGAATAGTCAAATACGATGAATAGTTAAATACGATGAATAGTAAATACGATGAATAGTAAAATACGATGAATAGTAAAATACGATGAATAGTAAATACGGTGAATAGTGAAAAGTGAATAGTGAAATACTAAAAATAATTGAAAATTTTACTAAGTATAGAAAATTGAAAATAAATAAGTAAATGACTTAAAGTGTTTAAATAACACCTAAATAAAATTGGATATTTTAATAAACGCTTCAAAATAGAAACTTGAAAACGTTAATAACTAACCACACTTCAAATAATAAACGAATGTGTTATGTGATCATATGAAACCTACAATTCAAATAAAACGTTTGACGCTGAGACTAGGAGAGTCTAGTAACATGTGATATGTAAATATCAAATAAATAATAAATATTGAGTAAGTTAAATAAAAGGTCAAACGCTTGAGCCTCAGATAAGGGAACGTCAATCGTGAGTGAAGTGGGGTTAAGATAGTCTTGCGGCGGTCGCCATTGCCGTGCAAGATAATGAATATGCCAAGGCTTTTGTCTCAGGCTTTAGGAAATAGTCGTTTTATCCTGAGTTAAGGTGCTCTATGATTAGCATAGCCCATTCTTAAATTGGATACTAGTGTACATGTACTAGACTAGGGTTTTATTCCCCTATTTCGCTAAAGTTACCAGGGTATCCGTGCCGAATTGGGCGATTATAGCGGTGATCTCCTTGCCGTGTTTCGTTCTTAGTGGGCGCGACACTAGCATTCGTTCTTACCACATGTACAGATCACTTGACGAGATTGTATCTGAAGTTCGAATCATTTCGAACACTAGAAGATGAGATGCAAGTATTATAGTATTCGGCGTGGTTTACGAGTCGAGTAAGCCTCTGCACTATGGAAGTGAGATGCAATCGATCAGAGTACAAAGGCCTACTCAGTGGTCAGGCTCGTAAGCAGTATGTGTTGTTTGTTGTATGACTAAATGAGAATGAGTGTGTACCATCTTCGAAAACTAAAGACCACAACTTTCTGAAGTGAATCGAGTCCGCATGATGTTATGATTCAATACGTGAGTTTATATGCGATCTGATATCGCTTTGTAATCCTGCTGTGTATCTATGATACAAATGATATGTGTAGATACCCAAATCTGTACCTCCCGCCAAAAACCCAGTGATGTAACAATGGACTTTTATTGCATGCTTTTACGTTGACTTAAATGGTTCTAACTATGACGAATTCAAGTTAAATGTTTTTAAATGCAAAATGAGGTTTCTATATGGGCCATCACCTTTAGTGTCTTCAGGTCGGTCAAGAGTCTAGTCTGTCTCGAGTCCAGGTCCTAATCGGCATGCGCATACCCCTTCTCAAACACACAAGCTAATTGGCCCTTTTTACTTTAACAAGGTTCAATTCGATCCTCCTAAATCCCTAAATTTAGGACCAGTCTCTAAAACCACCTTTTAGGACTAGCGAACACCCGAGACAACCTCACGGAATGTCTTATTTCACAAAATGCCATAAAATACACCCTTTTTACATTTTCAGGGCCCGGGCCCAAAACCGAGCCCGAACCCATCCTTGGCCCGCTTCCCTAGGTCCAAGGACTCACCCACATAAACCCTAGAAGACCATACACGGCCTACTTGGAGTGCAAGCAAAGAAATAGCAAAAGATATTGTCGAAATATTGCAAATCGGATTAAGGAAATACGAAATCTGGAGGTTTTGCCCGACGTACAAGCCGCAAGAGGCCTTGCGGCTCATTGGGGCAGCCGCAAGAGGCCTTGCGATTTGCCCCTCTGATCGCATGGCTTCTTGCGACTCCTACGTCCGGTTTTATCCTCTAGGGTTTCCTAAAATCCCTCGGCTATTCCACTATATATACAACCCTTCATTCGACGATTCAAATAAGTTTTTCACACATGAGAAACCCCTCTCCTCTCAACCTTTCTTCCTAGGTTTTAGCACCCTCACACAATTCAATTCATTCACACAACTTCAAAACACAATTCTCACATCCAAAACACTATAAAAAGCCTCACGCATAAAACACCTTTGAATTCTCTATTTTTCCTAAGTGTTGAATTCACCCTTTGAAGCGAAGCGCTGCCGGTTTCCTTATCTGAGACAGGTAATACTTAATCCTAAACATGGATTAAGGTCTTTCTTTACTTCTTTGACTAGCAAGGGCCTACATTAGGCTCACCCCGACTTTGGTACGCAAGTCTGCTTTGCATAAGGCGGCCATGCACCTCGAATACACACCCTATTCGTAACACCCTTCCAAAGTCGCATAAGCAACTGACCTCTTTAAAATAAATCAATGGCTAATTGAACTTTATTTTACTGCATGCATTTTAGCAAATCCTCATCTTGCATCTAAACTATTTTAAAATGAATTCGTCATTGAACTGAACTGTTTTTGTTAATAAGTTAAGCATGCTTAACTGAGGGTTTAATCAATCTCTTTTGCATTATTTTACATCTTTTATCGCACTTGTACGTAGCGATTACTTAGACTCATGTATCATTCCTTTGCATTGTTCTCAAGTCTAGTAGAGGCTATCTTTTGATAGGCTTTTCCAAAAGATCTTTCATAAAAACATTATTTTGATTTATGCTTTAGAAAAGTACCCTCACCCGAATCCGAATCTGGTTTCACAATAACCTTAGACGGATAGGTGTCGACGTGCCTTGAACTCTAAGACGTGTCTTTGAGCATGAGGACACGGAGGCGGGTTCTAAATTTCCCTCATAATTTAGTGGCGGCTCCAAAACAGGTTTTAAAGGGTTTTTGGTCTTAATCTTTTTAACTTTACGCTTAGCAAGACGTCGAGTGGTCCCAGTTAAACCGGTACCTGATTGGCGACTCATTGAGGGACAGGTTTTATTTTTAAGATTAAAACTAGTTTTTCTTTTTAAAAATAAAAATGAGACTTGAACGACTTGAGAACAATCAACATGCATGAGTTTAAGCATATCCGTTAGAGTCGAATCTAGTCGGATTCACACACCAACACCCCGAGAGGTGGTTCCAAACGCAGGCATCGTCCATTCGACGAGGCACGTACTGGACTAACCTTCCTCTCACCCCTCCACGGCTTGCCGTAGCAAACTGATTTGACCGCCCCAGGGCTTCCTTCGTATCCTACACGTTATACTGTGTGGGCGGAGGGCTAAAAGCACCTGCCAAAGCGTGCTCAAATCAGTTGGAGGCGTACGAGACTTGACCAAACGACCAAGAGTCATACGTACAAATGCGAGGCTATACAATATAGTCTTTTTCAAAATTCATTTGCATTGCATATCTTCGAAAACTCGCTTAAAAATTTTTGAACCTAACAACTAACATCTAACATTTTACAACTAACATCTAACATTTTAAAACTAACATCTAACTTTTTACAAACAAAACTCTCGCGAAATTTTTGAAATAAATATTTTTCAAATTTCCCTTTTTACAAAACCAGCAAAACCCGAGTCGAGGTTTTCCAACCCCAACTCGTGGATTTCATTCTTTAACCTTCACGGCTTAGGTCCTTTTTAACATCCTCGACTCGATTAAACCCGAGTCGATTCCTTTTACGCATCCATCATTAGCCCATGACGACAAACCGTCATTCGGGCTAAGTGGATGCAAAACAAAGCCTCTTAACATCGAGATGAGCTGTGCGCACGCAGTCTTATCTCAAAAACACTCCTAGCTTAATTTCGAAAACTTCCTTCTTTTTCAAAACTTAAAAGAGTCTTTTTCAAACGAATGAGCTAAAAACAAACGTACAAATGAATGTGTCAAATTAGGTCTGTCATAGAGCTGACGCACCCCATCCAAATGTAGGTTTCAATTGGATACCCGCCGCACCAAAAACCGAGTTCTTATACCCCACAAGAAACGAACCTATACCCGAAGAATGGCCGGCAATGATGATGTTAACGCACTCCGTGAACAAGTCACCAAGCTAACTGACGACCTCGAACGCCTGCTGAACCACCACAAGACCGAGATAAAGCGTTTGGAACAACGTATCAAGGACAAGACCGACGAACATGTCTCGATCCACACTCTCGAGGCCCTTAACCAACAAGACGACGAAGGCTTCACCGAGTATCTCTCTCGATGGGAAAAGCTAAGCGCACAAATTCCAAATCGTCCGCATGAGGACGAACTTGTGCCTAAGTTCATAAACAACCTGCGACCCATGTATCAGTTATACATGCGGTACAGCAAAATCCAAGACTTCAAACAACTCATCAGAGTCGGCACTCAAATTGAGGACGACTTTAGGACTAGTGCCATGACCAGATATACCAGCAATACCTACCAACATAACTCACTGAAATCTCCTCACCCGACCAAGAGTAAGGAAAACCGCACTATGGATAGCCTAGACGCATTTGTAACCAAAAGCTACAGGAGCTTCATGCCCTACACTAGGGCATTCCATAGGTTGGTTGAAAACGACTACCTACAACCAATCGGGCCTACCGACGAGCCACCCGAAGACAAGAAGCCAAAACTTTGGAACCCAAATGCTTACTGTGCATACCACAGAGGCAAAGGCCACGACACAGAAGACTGCTTCAAACTAAAGCACGCCATCCAAGATCTCATCGACCAAGGAAAGCTCGACAGACCGTCTCAACCGTCCAAGCCGCCCAACGACGACAACCCTTTCGCCGACCGTAGAATCTTCGTGGGATCACCTCCCACTATGAACTGCTCCAACAATATCAAACCGAGCGACAATCAAACCATTGGCGCCTCGTTCAACGATAAAGGGGATGAATGGCCTATGTCCAACCAAGCCACGATCCAAGGTGACAAAAAGATTAACTCTTTTACCATACAAACCAAACCATCCAACAAAGATCACCCTCCATACAACCACACGACCTTCACAGGATCACTTCTTCCCATAGATCACTCAGACTTTGTCATGCCCGAAAACAAACCAACCCCTAGCGCAGACATTGAGAGTAAACCGACAAGCAGAGTTGCACCCTTGAAACGCGAGCCATCACAACCTAAAAGGAAGATGGCGAGAACGGAGGCGTTGGCGAACGCAAAGAAGAAGAAATCCTCTTAGGATCTAATCCATTAGGTGTCGGGTCATCTGTCGACCCACCTTCTAGTTTTAGCTTAGACTTTTCGGAGGCTAGCTCCAGCTCTCCTCATGATTTGTCAAACAATTCTTCATAACACGGATAAGTTTGTCTCGTCTCAAGCTAAAAATGAACAAATGAGCAATGAACAACAAACAAAATTAAACAAAACCGTTTCAAAGACAAAATTGAATCAAAGTATGCGTTAATCGAGTCTCGATACTAAGGGCATCAAAGTGCACCCATGACACGTGCATCACCAAGCAACTGACAAGGCGTCCGCCCGAGTACCACCGACAATCTGGCGGATCTCAAGCAGCTCGAATCTTTTCAATACGGGTCAAGTTTTTAAGCATCGAGTCAAACTCTGTCAGTCTAGAACAATCGTGTCTTTGACATACGACATTTTAACAAATCGACAAAGGAATAAGTTTGCCAACAACCCAACTTCCTTTTTACCCATCTTTTTCATACAAAACCATTTTACACCAGTATACATTGCATCCTAGGAGTAGCTATCCGAAGGAGATCTAGGCCGGATACGAAGGTCCAAGTCAACATTAATACAAGACAAGAACAAGAAGGATTTCGACCACTAGACACTTAAGGTTCGATAGTATGCTTGTGGTCTACTACTCCGCTGCTTCTGGAGGAGGATCCATTAATTTGGAGCTCCACAGTGGTCATGAATTTGATCACGACCAAAAGTATGAGTATTCCTGGACCGCCCTCCGTGTACTCGATCGCGTGCCTAATAAGCAAACGAACTTGTCAGAGGAGTCCGGCGTGATAGACACATGACCACATGCAACCTTCCTACCGCAAGGTTTAGCAAAGTCGAAGCTCGAGCCCAGACCACAAAGGGCCCGACGAATTCTCAAAGGGAATACAATCAAAAGTGAAAACAACGGCAAAAAGAGCAAAGTCAAAAGGAAACAAATCTCAAAGTTTCCAAGAAGTCAAGAAGGAAACACGTCTCAAAGTTTCCAAGAAGTCAAAAAAAGAAACAAGTCTCAAAGTTTTTAAAGAAAGGGACAAAAACAACAAAAACAAAGCCCGAAAGTCAATAAAACAAGTGGCTAAGTGAACAAAGGTCTACTCAAAAATGGACCCAGTCTAATACCTCTTCAAGGAACCCGTGCCAAAAGGACATAGGGCACGATGGACATTGCTCTAAGCCGAATTTGACACCAAGGGACTACTCAATCAACGAGGAGCCCATTATCGACACTACGACAGAATTTACAACACCAATGAAGAAGCGACATACTTCGATGGTTCATCCGATCATCGAGGTTGGGGAATAGGACCCCTCTCCATCAAATTGGACTTTGATGCGACAAACAAACGACCGAGATCAACTAAGGAGAACCTACCTTTAGAATGCAATGTATCAAGGTCAATCACAAAAAACACCCCTTTTGGACCGGCGGGTCCTTAAACACGCACCTTTCCACATAAACACCTTTTCACATAAACAAACACATTTTACAAAAGTCACCCTTTGGAACTACGCTAGGTTTGATTCCGTACCCACGGATACGTAGGCCGCTCACTGAGCTCAACCAACCCTTTTTACAAATTTATGTCTGAAGCTTTCAAAGCCAAGGACATCCTCACAAAAATCCTCAAAAATTCACAAAAGTCAAAGGCAAACTGTTTCTTTATCGAAACGTTAAAACGACTACGTCAAGACAAAGTTGTGCTATACCTAAGAGTAGTACTCTGCTTTTTCATCTAACCTTGTTCATTTTGTAGGAACAACAACAGGCCAATGAAGCAACCATACGCCACCAAGCCGGGGGCTTTACCGATGCACGTGTCACAGTCACTTAGATCCCTGTCATTGTCGAGTCTCGAGTCACGCATACGATTCACCTTCGTCTTTGAAACGCTTCAAACACTCGTTTTCTTAACACGTTTCATCATTGTCTTTGAAACATTTCATAGAGCACCTTTCAAAAATTAACACAACACCCGAGTTAGTACACTTTAGGAGGCACTTTCTAAAAATTAACTCAACGCTTAAGTTAACGCTTTTCAAACAAAAATAAGTCTTTAAGCGTTTTTCGAAATCTCCTTTTGCAAAAACAACATTTTCAAAATCTTCTTTTGCAAAAAATGATTTTTCCTTCGAACAAAAGGCATTTCCAAAAACGCGAGAGCATTTTCAAAAACTTTCTTTTCTTGAGTACTAACTATGCAGGTACAAGCAAGAGACGAAGAAGACATCAAGCACGACGCAAGCAGACATTCACGGTGCTCGGAATGCAGTCAAGCCCATAGAGTACGCCCGACGACACTGGATGCACGCTACCCCAAGATGTTCAAACGCACAAGACAAACTCTATCCAATGGCATTGGATACAGTTTCTCCAATCAACCCGAAGACATCGGATACACCCAATCCGACGGTGCCAGACATAATCTATCCAACGGTACTAGATACATTATACCCAAGCCTTTACAACAACCACCATCCCCGGTGGAAATAACCCATCCTTTTTCACCAAACCTCGAGACTGGGGGCTTATCTACGATGTCCCCAATATCGACAGATAACACATTCACCTCCTTAGACTAGGAAGCCACACATTCACCTCCTTAGACTAGGAAGCCACGCAAGCGTTATGGTCGACTCATGCACCATGAGTGCGATATACATTATACATCTACAACGAACACTGGGGGCTGACACTCCATTTTAGGATCATACTCCTATCCAAAGTACAACAAAATAGATATCCTTCATGGACGTCCCAAAATTTTACAAGCCGAAGCAAAAACCCTACCTCGATAGTATGCCCTACCTCGAAGGTATCCGTAAAACGCTCCAAGCCCAAGTAAACACCCTGCCTTGATAAGAGACACCCTCAAGACAATAACACCCCAGAAGCTAAAGCGAGTCAAATTCACAATTCGACTTAGCTCACGCAACACCGAACTACGCTGGTCTGATTCCACACACCGTGGATACGTAGGCAGCTTTGCAGAAGGCACGACCAACACCCCACACCAAGACTTCAATTTATTCAAGGACAGAAAGGACATTCCAAGTTTGACTTAGTTTTTACACCAAAACCTAACCAAACTAAGGGGGCAAAATTAAAAGCATAGTCGCAATCTTGACTTTACTTTTACAGTCAAAGAAAGCCAACACCAAAAGCCAACACCACTTTGCCTTAATTCCAACCAAATTAAGCCAAACTCGAGGGGGTAATCTAAAAACTTTTTCCCTAATACACACTTTGACTCAGTTTTCAAACGAAATTTCGTCAAACTCGAGGGGGTAATCCAAAAACACCTTCTCCCGATACCAAGCACATGCTCTTCACTTTGACTCAGTTTTCATACAAAACTTAGTCAAACTCGAAGGGGTAATTCAAAAACACTTTCACTCAAACAACCTTATCACCAAGTTTGACCATCGTTATACACTTTAACTCGGTCAAACTGGGGGCTCACACCATACACCCCTCAAGCTTCCGTCAACGAAAAATAACGTAATTTTTCGCGAAATGACGCCTGAAGAAGAACAAATCACGCCCTCAAGTTTCTGTCAACGAAAAATAAGGTAATTTTTCGCATGACGCCCGAAGAAATCACGCATCTACGGTTGGCGACACCTCCAGAATCGCCTCAAGAACAAATCACGGTTGGCGACACCTCCAGAATCGCCTCAAGACACGAGCATGCACACTAAAAGCATAATACTTTCACGTGTGCACGAAGCATCAGACACCCAAACATAAGTCAGACACCCGAACACAGACCTGAACATTCAAACACCCAGACATGAGATCAAGCGCCAAACATCCCGAGTCCGAGAGACGAGTATCAAGTGAACCCAAAGGAATCGTAATGATACCACGTTTCATGGCCAAAACAAGAACATTTACAAGACACAAGACGAAGACACAGAAGTAACAACAATCCAACAAGAAGCAAGCGAAGACTGAAGATCTTTAGAAGAGCAAATCGCAGATTCGAATTTTTCCGGATTCGAAACCGTGACATGTGCGAGTGAGTTCAAGCTTGAAGTAGCCAGTTGATAAGAGATTTCCCGGAAGAGTCACTAGTCGACAAGGCAATTTCCAGAGCATGTTTTATTCCACGTTTACTCTCCACCTTGGGCTCGATTAATTTCCATGCCTAAGTATTTTCTTCTAATCGCAAGCTTCTGCTAAGGCGTCACCTAAAGTCCGCCACACTCTTGAACGAGTTTGAAGCACTATACACAACCTTTGCGATACACATGAGCATGAGCATTTTTCCTGACGATAATTCCCGGGACGAAGCACTCTTTACGAGATGAACACCAACAGAGGCGCTAGCACTAAGCATGAAGCAAGGCACGAGCATTTACACTCTTAGACGAGGTCAAGCAACAACAACAAAGACGCAGAGGTATTTAGCAAGAAGGCATGCCCTGCTGTGTATGCAAGGAAGGTCACGTCCCTAAACATGTTTGTCCCTCCCCGGATAAGCGCGGTTCGGAGTCCTAGTCTCACCCATGGACACATGCTCCGTTCCGCTGATGACATCGAGACTGTAATGGTCCGGATGTTATCGTTTAGTTTCACTTTCGCTTTAGTCCTAAGCTCACCAAACCTGGGGCTCAGATACCCAAATCTGCACTCTCCCGCCAAAAACCCAGTGATGTAACAATGGACTTTTATTGCATGCTTTTACGTTGACTTAAATGGTTCTAACTATGACGAATTCAAGTTAAATGTTTTTAAATGCAAAATGAGGTTTCTATATGGGCCATCACCTTTAGTGTCTTCTGTGCCTGGCCAAGAGTCTAGTCTGTCTCGAGTCCAGGTCCTAATCGGCATGCGCATACCCCTTCTCAAACACACAAGCTAATTGGCCCTTTTTACTTTAACAAGGTTCAATTCGATCCTCCTAAATCCCTAAATTTAGGACCAGTCTCTAAAACCACCTTTTAGGACTAGCGAACACCCGAGACAACCTCACGGAATGTCTTATTTCACAAAATGCCATAAAATACACCCTTTTTACATTTTCAGGGCCCGGGCCCAAAACCGAGCCCGAACCCATCCTTGGCCCGCTTCCCTAGGTCCAAGGACTCACCCACATAAACCCTAGAAGACCATACACGGCCTACTTGGAGTGCAAGCTGTAGATACCCAAATCTGTACCTCCCACCAAAAACCCAGTGATGTAACAATGGACTTTTATTGCATGCTTTTATATTAACTTAAATGGTTCTAATTATGACGAATTCAAGTTAAATGTTTTTAAATGCAAAATGAGGTTTCTATATGGGTCATCACTCTTAGTATCCTTAGGTCTAGAGTCTAGTTTGTCTCAGGTTCAGGTCCTAATCGGCATGCGCACACCCCTTTTCAAACACATAAGCTAATTGATCCTTTTACATTAACAAGGTTCAGTTCGATCTTCCTAAATCCCTAAATTTAGGACCAATCTCTAAAACTACCTTTTAGGATTGGCAAATACCCAGGATAGTCTCACGGAATGTCCTATTTCACAAAATGTCACAAAATACACCCTTTTCACATTTTCAGGGCCCGGGCCCAGAACCGAGCCCAGACCCGTTCCTGGCCCGCTTCCCAAGGTCCAGGATAAACCCTAAAACAACCCTAACATCAGCCACAAACCCGTAACTTGGAGTTCAAGCAAAGTTGATTCGTATATCCTAAAAGATAATTTAGAAATATACGGATTAAAAGGATAGAGCCCGCCCTACCAATCGCAAGGCCCCTTGCGATCAGGAAGGGCAGCCGCAACAAGTGTTGCGATTGCTTGGGGCAGCCGCAAGGAGCCTTGCGGCTCCTACGTCCGGTTTTATCCCTAGATTTCCTAAAATCTACCGAACTCTCCACTATATATACAACCCTTCATTCGACGATTCAAACACACAATTCAATTCTACAATCACAATTCACACCTTCACAACTCTCTCACAAAAGCCTCACGCATAAACACCTAGAATTCTTCATCTTCCTAGTGTTGAATTCATCCTTTGAAGCTTAAGTGTCACGGCTTTCCTAATCTGAGACAGTAATACTTAATCCTAAACATGGATTAAGGTCTTTCTTTACTTCTTTGACTAGCAAGGGCCTACATTAGGCTCACCCCGACTTTGGTACGCAAGTCTGCTTTGCATAAGGCGGCCATGCACCTCGAATACACACCCTATTCGTAACACCCTTCCAAAGTCGCATAAACAACTGACCTCTTTAAAATAAATCAATGGCTAATTGAACTTTATTTTACTGCATGCATTCTAGCAAATCCTCATCTTGTATCTAAACTATTTTAAATGAATTCGTCATTAAATCGAATGCTTTTGTTAATAAGTTAAGCATGCTTAACTGAGGGTTTAATCAATCTCTTTTGCATTATTTTACAACTTATATCGCACTTGTACGTAGCGATTACTTAGACTCATGTATCATTCCTTTGCATTGTTCTCAAGTCTAGTAGAGGCTATCTTTTGATAGGCTTTTCCAAAAGATCTTTCATAAAAACATTATTTTGATTTATGCTTTAGAAAAGTACCCTCACCCGAATCCGAATCTGGTTTCACAATAACCTTAGACGGATAGGTGTCGACGTGCCTTGAACTCTAAGACGTGTCTTTGAGCATGAGGACACGGAGGCGGGTTCTAAATTTCCCTCATAATTTAGTGGCGGCTCCAAAAAGCTTTAAAGGTTTTTTGTACTTAATCTTTTTAACTTTACGCCCTTAGCAAGACGTCGAGTGGTCCCCCGTTAAACCCCGGTACCTACAGTTGGCGACTCCGCTGGGGACAGGTTTTATTTTTAAAACTAAAACTAGTTTTTCCTTTTAAAAATAAAAATGAGACTTGAACGACTTGAGAACAATCAACGTGCATGAGTTTAAGCATATCCGTTAGAGTCGAATCTAGTCGGATTCACACACCAACACCCCGAGAGGTGGTTCCAAACGCAGGCATCGCCCATTCGACGAGGCACGCATCGACTAACCTTCCTCTCACCCTCCACGGCTTGCCGTGAGCAAACTGATTTGACTTCCCAGGGCTTCCTTCAGATCCTACACGTTATAATCGTATGTGGGCGGAGGGCCAAAAGCACCGCCAAAGCGCACTCAAATCAGCTTGAGGCGACGAGACTTGACCCAACGACCAAGAGTCATAATGCACGAGTGCGAGGCTATACGATATAGTCTTTTTCAAAATTCATTTGCATATTTTGAAAAGTCGCTTTAAGTTTTCAAAATAATCAACCTAACCAACTAACAAGCTAACACTTTTCAAACGAAATAATCACGAAGTTTTGAAAGAAACATTTTCAAAATTTCCTTTTCACAAAATCAGAAACCCGAGTTAAGGTCTTCCAACCCCGACTGTGGATTTCATTCCTTGGGCCTCGCGGCTCAAATCCCTTTTAACATCCTCATTGGCTAACCCAAGTCGATCCTTTTACGCATCCACCCCTAGCCCATGACAACATATCGTCGCCAAAGCTAAATGGATGCAAAGCAAAACCTTTAACATCGAGATGAGTCACAAGACGCATTCTCATCTCAAAAACACTCCTAGCTTGTTTTCGAAAACCTCCTTCTTTTTCAAAACTTAAAAGAGTCCTTTTCAAGCGAAATGAGCTAAAAACGAACATATAAATGAACGTGTCAGTCGGGTCTGTCATATAGCTGATGCATTCCATGCAAATTTAGGAAACCTCAACTGGATACCCGTCGCACCAAGAACCGACCTGTCCTCCCTTACAAGAAGCGAACCTACAAGTTTAAAAATGGCTTCAAGAACGAAGATGTCAACCAACTCCGTGAACAAGTTACCAAGCTGACCAATGACCTTGAAAACCTACTGACGCACCATGGAACTGAAGTTACTCGAATGGAGCTGAGGATTAAGGACGAGGCGGATAAGCACGCCAAAAAGCTCCAGGCTATGGAGGAACGCCTCTGCACTCCGGAGGTTACTCCATACACAAAGAAAATGAGAACATCCCTCAGAATATCAGGGACGCACTACCAAGCAAGCTCGCCCTCAGTGATCTCCCGATCTTCCAAGGTCACGAAAGCCCGATCACCCATATAAGGGCCTTCAAATCACAGATGGGTATTAAGGGTGTTGATCCGGAACACTGGCCATCACTATTCCCACACTCTCTCGCAGCCATCCCGAAGACCTGGTTCTACTCTCTAAACCCAGAAAGGGTTTCTTCTTTTGAACAAATCACCGTCGAGTTCGACCATCAATACAAAGACAACGATGACACCCAAGTCTCTATCCGTACCCTAGAAGTCCTGTCACAAAGGGACAACGAAGGATTCACCGAGTACCTCACTAGGTGGAAGAAGCTCAGCGCACAAATCCCGAATCGTCCAAGAGAGGACGAACTTGTGCCAAAATTTGTCAACAACTTGCGACCCGTGTACCAATTTTACATGCGGTATAGCAACATACAAACCTTCAAGCAACTTACCAAGGTCGGAACCCAGATCGAAGACGACCTCAGAACCGGAACTATGGCCAAATATACTGGTCATGCTTATCAAGGCAGCTCATCTAAATCGACACGTGCAACTAAGAGCGACGAGACTCGCACCGTTGCCAATCTAGAGTCACTTGGCGACCCGGAGTCGTTCGCCACTACTACTTCTCCTCCCTTCAGACCTAGAAGGAGCTTCGACATGCTTTACATGTCTTACACTAAGGCATTTAAACGACTAGTCGACAAAAACTATCTACAACCCATCGGGCCAACCACTGAACCACCCGAAGACAAAAAGCCTAAGTCGTGGGATTCAAACGCCTACTGTGCATACCACAGGGGCAAAGGCCATGACACCGAGAATTGCTTCAAATTAAAACACGCAATTCAAGACCTTATCGACCAAGGAAAGCTCGATAAGCCGACGGCCAATGGTAAGCCGTCCAACAAAGACAACCCTCTAGCTAGCCATGCAATCTTCATGGACTCCGCGCCCATCATTGACTGCTCCTACCTCATCACACCTGCCGATGACCAGATCAACACTATCTCCTTTGACCAACCAATCATGGAAAGTAATGTCCAGAACGACGGCGAAAGTTTCACCGACTTTCTTGCTAGGTGGAAAGGGTTAAATGCACGCCTTGTAGGCTTAGTGCACCCAGACGAACTCGTGCACGATATCATCGAAGACTTACATCCGGCATACCAAACCCACATCCGATATGCCAACATACGTAATTTCAACCACCTCGTCAACATTGCCACACAAGTTGAGGACGATTTGAACGCATGCTATGGCGAGCAAATCAATGGAGTGTGGTACTCTAGTAGCGACAGCGAGGGCGAATGGCCACCACCTAACAAGGCCATAGTCCAAATCAACAACACAAGTGTCGCTTCCTCTTCCAAAAACAACAAAAAAGGGAAAAACAAGAAAGGAAAGAAGAAGGGCAATAAGCCCCAAGTCAAAGTTAACACCATTCAACCCGAGACAAAGGATGAGGTCTCTCACCTCACTCGCTCCGGACGACCTTATCAAAACATTTTCACAGATGCCCACGCCGAGGAAGCTGCTATCCCCGACAAAGACAAAACCGTAGTCCCGGAGGACGTTCCCTCCAAAGACACACTTTCTACTCCACTAGTCCTACCATCAAGCACGAGCGAGACGCTTCAAAAGCAACTCGTTCGCACCAAAGCCGACATCTCAATTTGGGCTCTCCTACGAGACTCCGCCGAACATAGAAAGGCATTTATCCGCGCCCTCCAAATAGCAAGCGCGGACGCAGACATTTCACCCGACCAAATGGTCAGTCATGTTACGAGAGACTGGCTTGCCGGAGCCATCACCTTCTCTGATAATGAATTTCCGACATTTGGCGCTAATCATAACTTAGCCCTGTACATTAGCGCCGAATGCAGAAAACGAACGTTACCCGTAACCTTAATCGACAATGGATCTGCAGTGAACGTTTTACCCTTATCAACCGCACGTCGTCTAGAGCTTGACGACAAAGATTTTCAACCCAGCAACGAAGGTGTCAAAGCTTTCGATGGGACCAAACGCAGCGTGAAAGGGACAATCTCCCTCCACGTGCGCACAGGCCCTATAGAACGGAAGGTCGACTTTCAAGTAATCGACATGACACCATCCTATAACATGCTTCTAGGACGCCCATGGATTCACGCCGTAAGGGCCGTGACGTCCACACTACATCAAAAGGTGAAGCTACCTCTTAACGACGAGGTCATAACTATCAACGCCTCCAACTTCCGTGCTCTTCTTGATTCACCCAAGGAGCATAACACCGCAGAAATCACAATTGAGGAAAAACAGGACCTGCGGTTTTGACTTTGAAATAGGTGCTATCACAACCACACCTATCCGGACCTATAAACCCTTTGAAACCAAAAATAATCATAGCCTTTGGCCCACCATGGGACTAGGCTACAAGCCAAAGGAAGGTGACCTCGAACAAATGACTAAGGAAGTTAAGAAGCGCAAGTTCGCGCCAAGTTTAATCCTCCCGAGATACTCATTTGACATGAGTAAATACTTCATCCCAGGGGGAGGATACGATAAAGACAACTACACCAAACCTCAAGAACACTGTTTCGCTAGTGAAAGTGGGCTACCTTTCACCAACAAAACCAACGAAGACTTGGTCTCATCCATCATCCGAGACCGCTGCTAATCCCGACGACCTCATTACCGATGTCGCCGAAAAGACCTTAAATGGTTGGTACAAGATCACCAAGTGGACCGATTCTCAGGGCCATAAATATCAGCTCGTCACGGGGGAAGGACCCCTCTTTGACAAGATAATCTCACGAAATGGTGAAGACTCAAGCAAAGACACCTCAAGCAAATGACAACAATCAAGACGACGAAGAGGAGGAAATTCTTTTAGGATCTAATTCTCTAAGTGTCGGGTCTGTCGACCCATCCTCTAGTTTTAGCTTAGACTTTTTATTTTCGGAGGCTAGCTCCAACTCTTCTCCTAGTTTGTCAAACGATTCTTCTTTAATGAATAATACAGATAAGTTTGCTTACGTCTCGTCTGAAGCTAAAAATGAACAAATAAACAACGAACAACAAACAAAATCTAAACAAATAAACGAAACAACACAACACATAAATCCGTGCGATAAAAATGAACTAACGAATGAACAATCGTTATTTAAATACATTGCAAACATCATAAACAACCCAACACAAAACCCAATCATCGAGGATACCCTAACCATTAACATAGGAACCCCCGAAGAACCAAGGGAACTACAACTAGGCGCTTCACTAAGTGAGGACGAGCGCACAAACTTCACCCAGCTCTTAACCGAGTTCAAAGACGTCTTTGCATGGTCATACAAGGACATGCCCGGCATCGACAGAAGCATAGCCGAACACCACATCCCCATCAAACCTGGTTTCAAACCCATCAAACAAAAACTAAGGAGATTACGACCCGAATGGTCCCTTATGGTCAAAGAAGAAATCGAGAAGCAGTTACAAGCCGGCTTCATCCAAGTCGTCGAGTACTCCGATTGGGTCTCAAACATGGTCCCAGTTCTGAAGAAAAACGGCAAGATACGAGTATGTGTCGATTTCCGTGATCTAAACAAAGCCAGCCCAAAGGACGACTTCCCATTACCACACGTAGACGTCCTAGTTGACAACACCGCCGACCACGCCCTTCTATCCTTCATGGACGGATATGCAGGATACAACCAAATCAAAATGGCCCGTGAGGACATGGCCAAGACAACATTCATTACACCATGGGGCACGTACTGTTACACAGTCATGCCTTTTGGCCTAATCAATGCAGGTGCAACCTATCAACGCACCGCCACCACACTTCTACATGATATGATGCACAAAGAAGTTGAAGTGTACGTGGACGACATGATCGTCAAATCCAAGGAAAGAGGTGATCACATAGCCAATCTCCGCAAATTCTTCACACGTCTCCGTCAATACAAGATGCGCCTCAATCCCCAAAAATGTACATTTGGAGTAAAATCCGGCAAGCTACTAGGACACGTAGTGAGCCAAAGAGGTATCGAGGTCGACCCCTCGAAAATAAAAGCAATAATGGCGATGCAACCCCCCAAGAACCTGGACGAGATCCGAAGTTTCCTAGGTCAAGTCCAATACATCTCCCGTTTCATAAGCAAGCTAACCATGATATGTGAACCGATCTTCAAGAAGCTGAAGAAAACTGACCATGTAGAATGGGACGAAGCATGTCAAAAAGCATTTGATAAGGTTAAGGAGTTGTTATCCAACCCCCCAGTCCTAAGACCACCACAGAAGGACCTACCCTTGTCACTCTACCTCACAACAACATCAACCGCAATGGGCGCCATGCTCGCCCAAGAAGTCAACGGCGAAGAACATCCAATCTACTACATCAGCAAGAAATTTCTCGATTACGAAACTCGATACGCACCGCCGAGAAAAGTTGCCTAGCATTAGTATGGGCATCCAAAAGCTCCGTCACTATATCTTTGGCGCATCAAACGGTCTACTCAAAAATGGATCCCGTCAAATACCTTTTCGAGAAACCTGCGTGCCAAATGGACGCATGGCACGATGGACACTACTTTAGCCGAGTTCGATATTGTCTACGTTCCCCTTAAATCCATCAAAGGACGAGCAGTATCAGACTTTCTCGCCGATCACGCGATCGACGAAGAACCCATCATCGACACCACATCTTTTCCCGACGAAGGAATAAACAACATAAACGAAGAACAATGGGAAATGTACTTCGACGGCCATCAAATTACAGAGGTGTGGAATAGGAATACTAATCATTTCCCCAAACGGCGAACATACACCCTCTCCATCAAATTGGACTTTGATGTGACGAACAACGCCGCAGAATATGAGGCATGCCGCATGGATTACAGTAGCGCCATACTAAATGCAAGGAACCTACGAGTATACGGAGATTCCTCGCTAATTATCAACCAGGTATCTGGAGCGTGGAAAATACTTAACGAAAACCTCGCACTATACCAAAACAAAATCCAAGAACTCATCGCCAAATTCCACCGCGTAGAATTTTTACACCTACCCCGCCAAGAAAACCAACCGCAGACGCCTTTGTCAATCAAGGCGTCACTACTAAACATCCCCAGGAATACTGCACCATTCCCATCGTTGTAGAACGGTCGAACCCGCATACATACGACATCGGCCGAGGAAGAACAAATCGAACCTTGGTACCAGGCAATAATCAACCTCAAACGAGACGGGAATACCCGCCAAATACCGACAAACGTGGCAAAAGAGCTCTCCGCCTCGCATCACAATTCGTGTTGGAAGTGGACAAACTACTCAAGAAAACGCCAGGTACATTACTCTTGTGCGTTGACCACAACAAAGGCGAGAGATTATATCTCAAGTCCACGACGGCGAGTCGCGGACCACATGAACGCCGAGCCTTATGTAAACAAATACTCAGGCTAGGATGGTATTGGACCACCATGGAAGCCGATCGTGCAAAGTATGTCAAGCATTGCCACAATCACAAATCTTCGCAAATGTGCAACACGCACTTCTTCACCTTTACACACCACATCGCCATGGCCATTTTCCACGTGGGGAATTGATGTCATAGGCAAAGTACACCCGGTTGGAGCAGAGGACATCGCTTCATCCTCGTGGCAATCGACTATTTCACGAAATGGGTCGGCTGGCCATATCGCAAGCTTGATACAAAAGAAGTTCGCTTTATACAAAACAATATCATATGCAGATATGGCATACCTCATGAGCTGATCAGCGACCAAGGCTCACACTTCCGAGGAGAAGTTGAACCTATCCTCACCAAATACAACATCCAAGTACACAAATCATCGCCGTACCGACCTCAAACCAACGGAGCGGTAGAAGCTGCAAACAAGACCGTCGTCACCATCCTCAAAAAGATGATTGACACCTGTCATGATTGGCCACATAAGATTCCCTTCGCCCTATGGGGATATCGAACCACAATACGCACACCAACGGGGATGACACCATATTTTCTCACATACGGTATGGAAGCCGTACAGCCTGTAGAAATCGAAATGAAATCACTTCGAATCCTAATGGAAGCAGACATACCGTAAGGTAATGGGCACGAACGATATGAACAACTTATTCTCCTAGACGAAAGGCGCTACACTCGTTAAGCAATCGTCGCATGTACCAATCAAGATTACAACGCATATACAACAAAAGGGTCAAACCACGCAACATCAAAGCGGGAGACCTGGTCCTCAAATCAGTAAGAGCACCATTACCGGCTGACCCCAGAGGAAAGTTCAAACCGAATTGGGCCGGACCATACCTGGTTAAGGAAATCCTTCCCGGAGGAGCCGCAAGGCTCACCGATCTTGATGGTGAAGAGTTCAACCTACCCACCAACCTCGACCAGCTTAAGAGATACTACCCTTAGGTTTCAAACAACTTTGCAATGTATTTCACGAAAGAAAAGAAACAAAACACAACGCACGGATGAACTACGCTTGGTTTGATTCCACGCACCGTGGATACGTAGGCAGTCTTGCCAAAGACTCAACCAACATCACGAACTACGCCGGTTTGATTCTATGTAAAACATGGATACGTAGGCAGCTTTTCAAAGCACAACCGAACTTCTTTGCACGCATGCCTGAAGCTTAAAAAGGTCGAAGGCGATGCACTCACAAAATGACGCACTCAAAGCTTAAAAAAGTGGAGAGAACAGTCAACACAAAACGACATGCTCAAAGCTTAAAAAAGAGTAGAGAACAGTCAACACAAAACATATCAGTCCAAAGCTTAAAAAGGTCGAGGATTTAAAACAAGAAATGCACATCCAAAGCTTTAAAAAGTCGAGGATAAACAAACAAATCAAAAGAGACGAGGCGATAGGCAAACACTTTCTTTATTTGATCATTGAATTTTGAAAATGTTTACATTCTAAGTAGGAGTTTAAAACTAGCTTTCAAACTCATTTTATTCATGGAACGATTAAATAAATAAAAATTCTTTGAATAAAACAACTATTAGTCTAAGTATCCCTCTTACGACGCTTCGGATGCTCCTCATCATCTCCATCCTTAGAAACATCTGCACGAACGACAACCGAAGCAATCACCGGACTCGGAACCATCCTCTCGAATCCTGGGGGCTCGACAGGGTCCTTTTCAGCCTCATCATCAACCTTTTCGCCCAGACGATCTTGTACGGTCACTCTAGGCCCTAGCCGCTCCCCAAGTGGCCTAGACGAAGACGCTCCTGCACTCGAACTCGCTAAGTCGCTGTAGTCTCGTCTTCCACGCACCGCTGCATGCGCCAACGACGGTCTTGGACCCGCTCGGCGCGCGCATATTCTCCCTATCCCGAGGATCCAAAGAAATGCACCACCTCCGATAGAAATCCGAGACACGAGTAGTCTCAGAACCAGCTGGTCGAACCCAAGTCACTCGATCAGACCACCCTCGCACCCAAGCATCAATCATCTGGTTGTTCAGAACAACCGACTCGCATATCCGAGTATCTTGAGCCGGAATAACCTGTGCTAGACCAATCTGCCTCCTCAGCCGATAAGGGTGGATCCATACGCCCCGCTCGAACCCACACAACATTATCCCACTAGCCGCATCCGCAACCGACGGTGCCGTGATGTGTCGAATGGACCACCACGTCACAGTCCACCTAATCGTCTTCTCCCGAACAAATCCTTGGAAGTAGTTCACTGAGCGCTCCCGAGGCAAGGCCCAGTGAAGAGAGCAGTAGTCGGCCCGGCCGAACATACACCTCACCTCCAGGTGGAGCCAAGACACGAAGACGCTCCATCAACCAAATCGCAAGATCCTAGCACATCCACGATATGAGCTTAGATTTATTCGCGTGGCGGTCGACCAATACCAGTATAGTCTCAACAAGAATCAAAGCTGAAGGATTATGGCCCAGCTCCATCTCCTCCATGACCCGTGCATACCTAGCATGGCCATGCACACCATCCTCCATCGACCCAAAGAAAGCAAAGATCGGCGTAGAAGGCGTAACCCAAGAGCTCTCCTCCTAGATCGAGCGTAAAATGCTCACATCACTCAAGTTCATGTAACGCCACACAAACGCCGCATGTTCACCACACCTCCTCAAACAAACCATCACCTGAGCATTGGTCATCGAGAGATCGTCGCAATCTCCCGTTATAGCCAAACTCACTCCTAGCTTCTGGGGGTGATGCGGTTGAACCACCACTGCAATAGCCGAAAATTCTTCTAGCAAAGGACATATTTCGCCTCCCGAACTCAAGACATGCACCCTAGGGTCCCAATAATCAAGACAAGCGCCAAGAAAGTCCATCTCGACGCCAGATCCGCCTAAAACCTATGAAAACACCCGCACTGGGCCGAAGATAACGCCCTCTTCTCCGACTCGCTAAGAGAAGACGTCCACCGCTTCAAAAGACCATCAAAATGGTCCATCTTTCAAAAATACAAAAAATATTCTTAAAAATATTTAAGAGAATACAAGAAAAGCAAAGAAAAGAGTTGAAAGTGAATGAGGATTATGCCTCGTACCTCCCCTCTTTATATAGCAAAACAAAATCTCGTAGTAGGAAAATTCGACGATAAACCTGGCAGTCAAGCCGCAAGGAGCTCATGGCCGAGGTGCCAATCGCAAGAGCCTCATGACACAAATTTCCATCCGCAACATGTGTTGCGATTCCTAGGGACGGCTTTATCCCAAAACTTCCATATTTTCGACTTTCCTAATCCTACCATGCATACAATTACGACGAACATCATAATAGGGCTCCTTGATTCGGGCCTAATTCGAACCAACTTAAACATGGACCCATCAGAAGTCATGGTTGATCCGATCACAACACATTTCATTTTATGATTCGTTTTAAAGCTCATTTCGAATTTTAAACATTTAAAATGAACATTTTTCAAACACTTTTTCAAACACAGCATTTTCAAAGTCGAGTCTCCCACTCGGGAATCATTTTCAAATTTTTCCTAGCTACTAACTAAACAAGTACGAGAAGAAATAGAAGGTGCCAATACAACAACTCCAAATTCAAGTTCAAAGATTCGATACATGAAACAACTAAGGATGACGACGACGAAGCTCCTCAACCTCCCTCTGAAGCCGAGCCACCTCTGCCCGACTTTGACACAGCTGAGCCGCCTGCTCCGCCCAAGCCATCCTCCAGCGGTGGGCCGTTCGCCACAACTTCTTGTGGACATCCTTCGCAACCTGCACAAGACATTTTTCAAACACACTCTACTCCATTTTGCCTTAAATATGCACTAATTTAAGTCAAACTACGGGGGTAAATTAGAACCTGCTCCCTACCCGCTCCATTTTGTCATAATTCTAGGTCCAATTAAGACAAACTCGGGGGCTAATACAAAACCCAACCCAAAACTTAAGTTTGCCCATCGCTAAGCATTACCTCGGTCAAACTGGGGGCTTACATAGATATACTACCGAAGAAGTCGTACCTTTTTCACCTTATCTCCCCAACCATCCATCCCAGCATCCGTTATCACCGGCAGATATTCGGGCACGTGCCAAGTCTCTCGTACCCCGGCGTTATCCCACTCCACAGAGGAAAACTGGGCCGGAACGCAAGGTCGGGTCCCAAGACCTACAACAAGAAACACAACAAAATTAGGGAAAATTTTTCACAAATTTTTACTCTACACAAATGAACAAGAACAAGACATACCTCGATAGGCCCACCAGCAAGCCTACTCCACGCAAATTGCGTGTAATCCAGCTGACGAAGGAGGAGGCTCTCCGACTCCCCCTCAAGATGCAACTGCCTCTGCTGCCGACTCAAGACCCGTGTCTCAAAAAGAACCTTGGGAGGATCAAGAGGCACGACGAAGTCAGGATACCTCGTCTGGATCGCCAAACGCTCGCCCAAGTACCAAACATACCCATACTGCAGCGTAGCTGGCACAACCGTTGGGAGTCACGCTCTCGAGCGCACTCCACAATCCCTCAGAACGCCCGTATCGCTCCCACCTGACGCGACGAATCAGAATAAGAAGAAGCACATTAGACACTTTTTCAAGCAAAATCATCTAAATACATGCTATTCGGAAGATTTCAATACATACCGACCACCTCTCATCCGGGTTCAATTGTTCCTAACAAAGTCGTGACGACTGTCGAATCCGACACGGCTACAAGTACCCTGTGTCCACATCGCAGATACTTCTTCTCCATGGTAACAAATGACTGGGGAGAAAGAAGGAGAAGTGATCAGAGACCCAAAGACTACACAAGAAACATGAAACAAGTTAGAATAAGTATACAACATTTCAAAAAGGACAAATCAACTGAAGACAAGAACAACGTACCTCCAACAACAAGCCAGGAGATACGATGGGAATCCTAGACCCCCCATCCATCTTCCGTGGCCTCACAGCACCCATACAGAAACGGATCCACAAACCCAAGGTCGGAACACCCACCAAACGCCTGATCGTGACTCCACCCGTAAGATACATCAACACCGACGAGCTCGCCCTTCTCACCGAAGTAGGCAGAGCTAACGAACCACCAAAGCCACATACGAGCATTCTGCTCGTCACTCCAAACCTCAGGACCATGCTGAGTCTTCCCCTCGAAGTACTCCATGATATAACTCGTCTTAACAGAATTAGGCGCCTTTCCCTGATAAGGCACCTCCAAACCAGCACCAACGGCCTCAAGCACCACCTTGTCATCAATAGGTGGCGCCAAATCAAAATCCATGTCACGGTCGCCAAAGGGCAAACCCGTGATGATAGCATACGAAGACAGGGTAATGCCCGCCTCAAACCCCGGCAAATGGAACGTCGTGGTCGTATCCCAATATCTATCAAGGAACGCCCGGATAACCCTCAAGTTCGACGTAAGCCGCCTATCTATAATCTGGATCCAATAGTCAACCAACGGACCCAAAGCACACCTATCGATCAACTCCCTCGCCCCGGGAGTCAAGACATTTTGATACGCCCAAATGACAGACGAAATGCCAGAAAAAGTCCTCATGTATCCTACTGGAAGCCCAGTAAGAGCTCGATGAGACAAGTGACGCTCACGGTCCGCTAACAGGGTGTGACCATCCCAATCCTTCTCGCAGGGATCTGGCCAACACGCGGACCATGGCTCGCACGACCCCAGGACGAGACCACAAGCCTGTGGAAGACTCACCCTCCTCCATGGCCTCTACCTCTCTCCTCCTCACCTATAAGACCCACGACGCACCACGGGCGCCCATGCCGTCCTCGACCCCTCCAGGTCGGAAGACAATGCACCCGCATCCCTCTCACCGAAAGCACGCCGCAAACGTGGGCCACCAGGAAGCGAGGAGGCTCCTACCCTAGAACCTCGCATCCGACGAGTCCGAACCCCCGTCGTAGGAGCCCCAGACCATTCTCCTACGATATTTCAAGAACATAAAACATTTTACAAGACGCAAGACGAAGACGCAGAAGTAACAACCTAACAAGAACACCCTGCACAGGGCCCTTTTTGGCCTAATTCACAATTTGGCTAAAAGCCGCTCTACACACATCAAAATTTCAACTTGATGGTTTCTATACACTACATTAACCTTCAATTACACCCCATAGCACTTAATTGCTTTTTGGAGACTCCGATCAAAAACCCCTAATTTTGACCTAAATTCTCCGTTTTAATCGACTTTAAACTTCAATTTGAGGGCCGATTACTAGCATTTTTCAAAAACCAACACCATACACATACTATACTAGTCAAGGGGAACCTATGGCGAAGTTTAATTGCAATTCCGAGACCGAAAATCCGGGTCCGATTTTTGGGTCGGGACCATTTCATACGAAAATGGTCCAAAAACGTTTCAAACCATACACATTTCACACATACATTCAAGAATGGCATAATACGAGGGAATGGTATTGTTCTCTAGTGATCAAGCGACAAGTTTCAAGCCAAAAGACGGTTTTTCACCAAAAACGTCTTTTCTACATTTCAAGAACGATCTAACAATTTATAACATCAAAACACATAAAAACAAGTAAAATGGAGTGTTACCTTGGTCCATTTTGAAGCTAAGCAAGAAAAACGAGCGAAAACGGCTTAGAAATCGCAAGGGACGATTTTTGAGATTGAAAAACGTAAAAATGGGAAATGGAGTAAGTATACGGTGTAAACCGTGTTTTATAGCAGCAGAAAACCCAAGACCCTAATCGCAAGGACGCTTGCGATTAGGGAGAAGAGCCGCAAGGACGCTTGCGATTCCTGCTTTGGGTATTTTCGTTGTTTTCTCATTTCAAGGCTGGATATGGACTTCTAGTCCACTTTTAGCCCATTTTAATAGTTTTTCACGTTACGTCGCTCGGTTAAGGCGTCACCTAAAGTCCGCCACACTCTTGAACGAGTTTGAAGCATTATACATAACCTTTGCGTATACACTAAACAATAGCATTTTCCTCGGACGATAATTCCCGGCGGACGTAAGCACTCTTTACGAGATGAACACCAACACAGGCGCTAGCACGAAGCATGAAACACCTGCGCTCTTTTACGAGACCGAGCATACGCACTCTTTTACGAGACCAAGCAACAACAACAAAGACGCAAAGGAAGTCAAGAGTGTGCATGCCCTTACAAGTATGCAAGGACCGTCATGTCCCTAAACATGTTTGTCCCTCCCCGGATAAGCCCGGTTCGGGGTCCTAGTCTCACCCATGGACACATGCTCCGTTCCGCTGATGATATCGAGATCAGAATGGTCCTGGATGTTATCAGATAGTTTGACTTTCGCTTTAGTCCTAAGCTCACCAAACCGGGGCTCAGATACCCAAATCTGCACTCTCCCACCAAAAACCCAGTGATGTAACAATGGACTTTTATTGCATGCTTTTATATTAACTTAAATGGTTCTAATTATGACGAATTCAAGTTAAATGTTTTTAAATGCAAAATGAGGTTTCTATATGGGTCATCACTCTTAGTATCCTTAGGTCTAGAGTCTAGTTTGTCTCAGGTTCAGGTCCTAATTCCAGATGCAAGACACCCCTTTTCAAACACATAAGCTAATTGATCCTTTTACATTAACAAGGTTCAGTTCGATCTTCCTAAATCCCTAAATTTAGGACCAATCTCTAAAACTACCTTTTAGGATTGGAAAATACCCAGGATAGTCTCACGGAATGTCCTATTTCACAAAATGTCACAAAATACACCCTTTTCACATTTTCAGGGCCCTGCCCGTAATCCCAGCCTGCACTGCTCTCTCGGCCCGCTTCCCAAGGTCCAGGATAAACCCTAAAACAACCCTAACATCAGCCACAAACCCGTAACTTGGAGTTCAAGCAAAGTTGATTCGTATATCCTAAAAGATAATTTAGAAATATACGGATTAAAAGGATAGAGCCCGCCCTACCAATCGCAAGGCCCTCATGATCGTGAAGGGCAACAAGAACAAGTGTTGCGATTGCTTGGGCAGCGCAAGGAGCCTCATGCGGCTCCTACGTCCGGTTTTATCCCTAGATTTCCTAAAATCTACCGAACTCTCCACTATATATACAACCCTTCATTCGACGATTCAAACACACAATTCAATTCTACAATCACAATTCACACCTTCACAACTCTCTCACAAAAGCCTCACGATAAACACCTAGAATTCTTCATCTTCCTAGTGTTGAATTCATCCTTTGAAGCGAGAAGTCTTTGGGTTTCCTAATCTGAGACAGTAATACTTAATCCTAAACATGGATTAAGGTCTTTCTTTACTTCTTTGACTAGCAAGGGCCTACATTAGGCTCACCCGACTTTGGTACGCAAGTCCGCTTTGCATAAAGCGGCCATGCACCTCGAATACACACCCTATTCGTGAACACCCTTCCAAAGTCGCATAAACAATCGACCTCTTTAAAATAAATCAATGGCTAATTGAACTTTATTTTATCGCATGCATTCTAGCAAATCCTCATCTTGCATCTAAACTATTTTAAATGAATTCGCCATTAAATCGAATTGTTTTCGTTAATAAGTTAAGCATGCTTAACTGAGGGTTTAATCAATCTCTTTTGCATTATTTTACAACTTATATCGCACTTGTACGTAGCGATTACTTAGACTCATGTATCATTCCTTTGCATTGTTCTCAAGTCTAGTAGAGGCTATCTTTTGATAGGCTTTTCCAAAAGATCTTTCATAAAAACATTATTTTGATTTATGCTTTAGAAAAGTACCCTCACCCGAATCCGAATCTGGTTTCACAATAACCTTAGACGGATAGGTGTCGACGTGCCTTGAACTCTAAGACGTGTCTTTGAGCATGAGGACACGGAGGCGGGTTCTAAATTTCCCTCATAATTTAGTGGCGGCTCCAAAACAGTTTTTAAAGGTTTTTTGTACTTAATCTTTTTAACTTTACGCCCTTAGCAAGACGTCGAGTGGTCCCCCGTTAAACCCCGGTACCTACACAAGCAAAGAAATAGCAAAAGATATTGTCGAAATATTGCAAATCGGATTAAGGAAATACGAAATCTGGAGGTTTTGCCCGACGTACAAGCCGCAAGAGGCTCATGCGGCTCATTTGGGGCAAACCGCAAGAGGCCTTGCGATTTGCCCCTCTGATCGCATGGCTTCTTGCGACTCCTACGTCCGGTTTTATCCTCTAGGGTTTCCTAAAATCCCTCGGCTATTCCACTATATATACAACCCTTCATTCGACGATTCAAATAAGTTTTTCACACATGAGAAACCCCTCTCCTCTCAACCTTTCTTCCTAGGTTTTAGCACCCTCACACAATTCAATTCATTCACACAACTTCAAAACACAATTCTCACATCCAAAACACTATAAAAAGCCTCACGCATAAAACACCTTTGAATTCTCTATTTTTCCTAAGTGTTGAATTCACCCTTTGAAGCGAAGCGCTGCCGGTTTCCTTATCTGAGACAGGTAATACTTAATCCTAAACATGGATTAAGGTCTTTCTTTACTTCTTTGACTAGCAAGGGCCTACATTAGGCTCACCCCGACTTTGGTACGCAAGTCTGCTTTGCATAAGGCGGCCATGCACCTCGAATACACACCCTATTCGTAACACCCTTCCAAAGTCGCATAAGCAACTGACCTCTTTAAAATAAATCAATGGCTAATTGAACTTTATTTTACTGCATGCATTTTAGCAAATCCTCATCTTGCATCTAAACTATTTTAAAATGAATTCGTCATTGAATCGAATCGTTTTGTTAATAAGTTAAGCATGCTTAGCTGAGGGTTTAATCAATCTCTTTTGCATTATTTTACATCTTTTATCGCACTTGTACGTAGCGATTACTTAGACTCATGTATCATTCCTTTGCATTGTTCTCAAGTCTAGTAGAGGCTATCTTTTGATAGGCTTTTCCAAAAGATCTTTCATAAAAACATTATTTTGATTTATGCTTTAGAAAAGTACCCTCACCCGAATCCGAATCTGGTTTCACAATAACCTTAGACGGATAGGTGTCGACGTGCCTTGAACTCTAAGACGTGTCTTTGAGCATGAGGACACGGAGGCGGGTTCTAAATTTCCCTCATAATTTAGTGGCGGCTCCAAAACAGTTTTTAAAGGTTTTTTGTACTTAATCTTTTTAACTTTACGCCCTTAGCAAGACGTCGAGTGGTCCCCCGTTAAACCCCGGTACCTACAATATGATATTATCTGTTATCTGCTTTCCTAATTGAACAGCATGCCTATATGATTTGTCGTTTTAAATCGCATGTTTATTATGACTAATATGTCTTTACATGCTATATGTATTAAGCATGTTTATCGTTTTATCATACTATTATAGTTATAAAGCGATAGTAATAAACCGAAATAATTGAAACCGAGGGTAAGTATGAGCATAGCTAGTCACTGTCCGCTCAGCGGGCATCCCCCCATCAGTTTATTGTGCAGGATGATCGTGGACCGAGAGCTGGATTTTGGACGGGGCCACGAGACGTTTTATGCTTTTCTTTTAGTTTCTGTTTGAGAGATATGTAATATATAACACTACTCCTTTAAATTTCCGTACTTAGAGTTGTTTTATTCAACTCTTGAACGATGTTATAACATTTGGGTTTTATTGTATAATTAATGACGCTGGTTTAAGACTTAATTAATTTCCGCCTTAGTAATTAAAGTCAACTAAAAACCAGGTTATTCTGATTAATTATCGAGTCGACTCGTGACCGTAACATAAATGGCCTAATGCGATTTATGCTTACCTAACGAGAGACACTGGGCCAGACATTCATATTGTATGTCAGGCAAGACTACTAGGATCAAATAATGAATTAGATTTTTCTTTAATTAGATCACTTAAATAATAAATTGAAATCGCTTTAAAGTGTGAGGATGGGTAGAAACCTTAAGGACCGACCATAGGCTAAGGATTTTTAAATAACGAATTACTTCCCTCAAAATAAAATACACTAACTATCGTATGCTTGCTACTTGCTGAAGTGACTGACTAAAACTAACAACTATCCTCGGATATAAAATCTAAATAATAATTCAATTCCCGAGGATCAAGCAGAAGGATTACTGACACTGAGCGAGGACATCTGTTAAATCTTAACCAATCCCATAAAAATACATTCTCTCTCTCCTACCTTTTATATCCTTACCGAGGAAATGTACAAGGTACATTTTTAAAATCCTAAAACCAATGTAACCAACAATTACATCTCAAATGGAATAAAATACCTAACTTCTGTGCTTACTTGCATGACTACTGTCATCACTTCTATTTTCAAATAAATTCTATCAATGTCAAGCATGCTATCTAACGCCTTGCAAGACTAATAAATTTCTTCGCTTCCTTATTCTTTCAGAATGGCTGCACCTCCGATGACTGCTGCGGAAAGACAAATTTTGGCCGAAGAATCCCTGATCCGTTTGGCTGAGATAGCCACAGAGAATGCTAATCGCCAACATCAGCCGAGCGCGTTTGATCGTGTCTCTCGTCACCGACCTCAAGAATACTCGGGTTCAAGTAACCCTATCGATCTCACGAATTGGCTAGAGGAGATGAAAAAGCTGATGGACCTAAGCAGGACACCTCCAGAGGACAGGGTAAACATCGCCGCCTACTACTTGAAAGGCGAGGCGAATGATTGGTGGAACGTGGTCAGGACCAACGAGCCTGACGCCACGTTCACATGGTACGAGTTCGTAGCAAAAATCAAGGAGAAGTACTTTGGGTATGAGCTCCGTTGTCAGAAAGAAGAGGAGTTCATAGCTCTTAGGATGGGAGACATGACCCTCCAAGAATACACTGCAAAATTCCAACAACTGGCCAAATTCGGGGCTGCGATCGCTCCCAACGAAAGGGCCATGACACAGAGGTATTTGCGCAACATGTCCAACACTATGCGTACCCACATGAGTACCAACACCTACAATACCGTCGCTGCAGCGTATGAATGCGCATGTAGACTATGGGCTTCGCTGGAGTTGGAAAAGGCTGAGAAGAAGAAGAAGGTGTTTGTGCCTTCCGTGTCACAGTCGAGCTTCATTCAGAAGCCGAACTACCAACGCCCGAATCAACAGAGGCCAAATTTTCAGAGGCCTGCGTTCCAAAACAGATTCCCTGCTGGGAACAACGAACGGGCCATGGTTGCAGGAAGGGCTCCTCAACCGAGAACCTTACAGAGGAATTGTCAGTTATGTGGCAAGGCACCTCATGCAGGGAAACAGTGTAACGGTTTACCAATTACATGTTACCGGTGTAAGAAAATTGGGCACAAGGCAAATGTATGCCCCGACACCCTGAACGCGGCACCTATTGCGGGTGTACCACAATCGGTAGTGGTACAGGGTCGAGTATATGTCCTTACAGAAGCTGAAGCAGAGGAGTCACCTGAGGCTGACGTCGTTACTGGTATTTTCCTTATAAACTCTGTAAATGCTGTTGTTTTATTTGACACAGGGGCATCATTGTCCTTTGTATCTTCTAAGTTTGTTTCAAAGGCTAACCTCACAAAGTCCGAATCAATCAATGCAAATATTTCTTTACCAAATGGAAAAATTTTCAAATGCTCCAAAATTTACAAAGAAACTCCAATCACAATTCATAAAACAATCTTTCCTTCCGATCTTATTCTCTTCGACATGCCGGAGTTCGACATCATTCTGGGGATCGACTGGCTAACTAAATATCATGCTATGTTCGAGTGCCGAGACCGGAAAATTCGTTTAAAGCATCCTACGGGGACTAGGGTCACGTATCAGAAGACTTCACCCAGTAAGGGGGCGAAAATCATCTCTGTGCTACAACTACAACGGTTAGAAAGAAAAGGGCATCAAGTGTACCTATGCAGTGTCAGCGAAGTAAAGGAAAGCGTGAAAATTGAGGATATTTACGTTGTACGAGAATTTCCTGATGTTTTCCCAGACGATTTACCAGGTTTGCCACCTGCGCGTGACGTTGAGTTCTCCATCGACCTTGCGCCAGGCACGGCTCCAATCTCCAAGGCACCTTACAGAATGGCACCAGTGGAACTGCAGGAGTTGAAGAAACAACTAGAGGAAATGATTGAGAAGGGATTCATAAGACCGAGTGTCTCACCCTGGGGAGCACCGGTTCTCTTCGTGAAAAAGAAGGATGGCAGTATGAGGCTCTGCATCGACTACAGGGAATTGAACAAGGTGACCATTAAAAACCGTTATCCTTTGCCCAGAATTGACGATCTCTTTGATCAACTAAAAGGCGCGGGAGTATTTTCAAAGATTGACCTAAGGTCAGGTTACCATCAAATTGCTGTGCGAAAGGAGGACATCCAGAAGACTGCTTTCAGAAGCAGATACGGTCATTATGAATTTAAAGTCATGCCCTTCGGTTTAACAAACGCACCAGCAGTGTTCATGGATCAAATGAACAGAACCTTCCACGAGTACTTAGACATCTGCGTGGTGGTTTTCATAGACGACATCCTGATTTACTCCAAGACTAGGACAGAACACGAGGAGCACCTCCGTATCATTTTGGGTATACTAAGGGAGTATAAGTGGTATGCTAAATTCTCCAAGTGCGAGTTCTGGCTCGAAAAGGTTGCATTCCTGGGTCACGTCATATCAAAGGACGGAGTCATGGTAGATCCTGCAAAGATCGACGCAGTGAAAGAATGGAAGGCCCCTACAAATATAACTGAAATACGCAGCTTCCTAGGATTGGCAGGATACTACAGAAGGTTTGTTCCAGACTTCTCCAAGGTAGCACGACCTATGACAAAGCTACTCCAAAAGGAATCCAAGTTCATCTGGAGCGAAGAGTGCGAGAATGCATTCCAGGAACTCAAGACAAGGCTTACCACAGCACCGGTCTTAGCTCTCCCTACGGACGGGGACGAGTATGAAGTCTACAGTGACGCCTCACTGAATGGCCTGGGTTGCGTACTGATGCAACAAGGGAAAGTCATCGCATATGCATCGAGACAGTTAAAGGTCCATGAGCGAAACTACCCAACTCATGACCTAGAACTAGCAGCTGTGGTGTTTGCTTTGAAAATATGGCGTCACTACCTCTACGGAGTAAGTATCAAGTTCTACACGGACCACAAAAGTCTGAAATATATCTTCACGCAGAAGGAACTTAACATGAGGCAACGCCGGTGGTTAGAACTGATCAAGGACTACAAGATTGAACTACTGTACCACGAGGGTAAGGCAAACGTCGTTGCTGACGCTCTGAGTAGAAAAACTACGCATACCCTAAGCAACATCTGGGAAATTAGAATTTGGTATTGTCAGAGACTTTAAAAGAATGAATTTAGAGTTGGTTCAGTCTGATGATGCCGATTTGAACGCAATGATAGCAGAGCCGGAGTTATATCACGAGATAAGAGCTCTACAATGGGAGGATGAAGAGCTTGTTAAGATCAGACGGGAAATTCCTTCTGGAAACCGAGAGGGGTTTGAGATTAAACCTGACGGGAGTTTAAGATTCAAGGAAAGGTGGTGTGTGCCCGACGTACCAGTACTAAAGAGGAAGATCCTCGACGAGGCACATAGTACACGATATTCTATACATCCAGGGTCCGATAAAATGTATCAAGACTTAAAACTGAGATTCTGGTGGGTAGGAATGAAAGCGGTGCGAAATGCGTTGCAAAGTGCCTAATCTGCGGAAGGTGAAATTCGAACATCAACGCCCTGGAGGACTACTACAACCCTTGGACATTCCATTAGGGAAATGGGACTCCATTTCCATGGACTTCATAACGGGATTGCCAAGGACACACAGAGGAAATAATGCTATCTGGGTGATAGTGGACCGCTTAACAAAGTCGGCTCATTTTCTACCGATCAAAGACACCTGGAGCCTTGAAGAGCTAGCCAAGGCTTATGAGAAGGAGGTGATTCGACTACACGGTGTACCACTAGACATTATCTCGAACAGGGATCCGAGATTCACCTCTCATTTTTGGGACAAGCTCCAAGCAGCATTGGGAAGCCAACTGAAAATGAGCACTGCTTTCCATCCTGCGACCGATGGTCAAACTGAGCGGACTATACAAACGCTTGAAGACATGCTCAGGGCATGTGCTTTAGAATTCAACGAGAATTGGCAGAAAAGTCTATCTTTGATTGAATTCTCCTACAACAATAGCTTCCATGCTAGTTTGGGTTGTGCACCATTTGAGGCACTCTACGGAAGGAAGTGTCGTAGCCCAGTATGTTGGGACGATGCTAGTGATAATGTGGGTACCGGACCACAGGTTATTCAGGACCAGATCGAACACATCAAAATAATTCGTGAACGCCTGCAAGCGGCACAAGACCGACAAAAGATGTATGCTAACAAGCATCGCCGACCTATTGAATTCGAAGTCGGTGATCATGTGTTCTTGAAAGTATCACCCATGAAGGGGGTTCGACGTTTCGGTTTGAAAGGAAAGCTAAGTCCTAAGTACGTTGGACCATACGAAGTACTTGAAAGGATTGGTGAAGTAGCCTATCGCCTAGCACTACCCCCCAACCTCTCCAAGGTCCACAACGTGTTCCACGTATCTCAACTAAGGCGATACAGGAGTGACCCAAGTCATATCATTACTCCCGACGTGATCGCAGTCGAGCCTAACCTACTCTATTCCGAGAGACCTGTCAAGATTCTAGCACGAGAAACCAAGAGGTTGAGGCGGAAGACGGTTCCCTTGGTGAAAGTCCTATGGAAGGGTCAACTGACTGAACAAGCAACTTGGGAGACCGAGGCCTCAATGAAGGAGAAATATCCCGAGCTGTTTACCTCAGGTGAAAATCCTATTCTTCATTCAAGTTTCGGGACGAAACTTTTCTAAGGGGGGAGGTTTGTAATACCCCGTGTTAATTTAATTCAATAATTAACCATCAATTTCTAATTTCAAAGCTTAAATTAAATCCTAACCGTTTAACCTTTTAAAATCACACTTTTTGCAAAACTTTTGTTTTGTAAAATTTCTCGACTTCCTTAATACTTTTTAAAATTTTTGAATAATGAAATAAATATTTTAATCTTAAAATTCAAAAGTAGAAAAACTTAGAAAAATAGTCAAACGCACATACTTTGACTTTTATCGGTTTTGACACCCGACTTTTTAAAAACTGATAAATTTCGAGAAAAACTTTATTTTAACAAATATCATCCAAGAACCTTCCATTTGAGTCAAATTTGACAACTTGACTTATTATGTCATAAATCAATTTAATTAAACTTTATTTCTAATTAAAATCAAACTTTGACCAAAGATAACTTAACCTAAATTATACTAACTTGTTTCCATAATTCACAAAGGCAAAACACAACCTATACTCCCTCCATTTCAGCCGAGATACTCCCTCCATTTTACTCCCTTTGTTTTCTTTCATTTTTACTCTAAAACACATTAAATAAAACCCTAAATATTACTCTAATAATTACTAGTATTATTTAGCTAATTAGTGGGTATTAAAGCTTACTATCTCGGGTTATTTTTGAAGGTGAAGACGATTACTTGGGTGAAGAAATAAACCTAGATAATATCATAGACCCGGAAAACCTCTAGCTTGCCAAAACCGAGGTGACTAACTATGTCTTGTATTATCCTTTTTAGTAAATTAATTTGTTTTGTTATTATAATTTTATGAGTATGAAAATTATGTTAAATATGTTAAACATCACTTGTATGTGCTTGTATGTTTATGTGTTGTATAATAAAATGATAATAAATAAGTAATAATGATAATAGTGTATTTGTAGTAATATTGTTCATATGTTAGTTAAATTAATTTTGAGCATTTTTAATTTATGTTCATATGATTTCTATGTTTATTTATGTTTTAATGAAGTAGTAATGTTATATAAAAATTATGTGAAATATTAGAAATGAGTTTAAAGTGATTAAAAATGAAAAATAAAAATTATATGTTCATATACATACAACTCGGCATTTCCCTATTTTTTTTATATATTTTCACTTTTAATTTTTGTAAATTATATGTAGTATTAAGTTAGTATAAAATAGATGATCCTATGAAAAAAAACTAAATTAGGAAAACAAATTATAAATTATTAAAATCGATATTAGTGTTCTTGAGTTGTTCTTGAGTTCTTCATGTGTGTTCTTGATTGTTCATGTTGATGTTCATCATTTATGTTCACTTTGATCTTATTTTAATTTGTGTTTGTTAATAATTTGTGTTTATGTTTAGTTATTATTTATGTATACACTTAGTATTATACTATAAATCAATTTAAACATCATAAATCACTTAGATTAAAAAGTTAGAAATTTAAAGTGTTGAAAAACACTATTCATAATTATAAATGAAATTTTTAGTAAATTTCATTTTAGTTTAAATCGTTTTAGTATAATTAGAATAATTAAATTATAAAGACTTTAAGTTAAAAACCGATAAAATCGAAAAATGAAATTTTGGACATCACCTTAGCTACTCACGGCATTTCCACTTATTTTAGGGTTAAAATTGTTTTTATCACTTTTTAGTTTAATTGTTAAAATAATTTAATTAGTAGTTAATAAATTGAATTAAGAAATTAAAAGAAATAAATCAATTTTGACATATATATTATATCACGACATTACACTTTAAATTGACTAAATTTGACTAAAATGAAATTATCACTAAGTCACTAAAGTTAAATAGTAATTAGAATTGAATTTGTGTATAAATCGTTTTAATTATAAATGAATTATTATAAACCGATAAAAATATGTTAACCGTTATAAAAATGAATTAAATCGTGTGATACTACCTTTGCTATTGGATTGTTAAATTTGGACATACGGATTAAAATGAATCATCCACGACACTGTCACTAAACTTAAATAAATAGATTTACTAAATTGAACCGAGTCTCATTTTAAAATAAATATCATTATCACCTTTTTATAAATCGAACTTAACATTTTTAAAACTAGAGTTTTAAAATGAATATCATTATCACTTTTTATAAATCAAACTTAACATTTTTAAAACTATGATTTTAGAATATTTTCATAAATGACTAAATACAAACCGAACTTAACGTTTTTAAAACTAGACATTAGAATATTTTCAAAAATCGCCTAAGTACAAAACGAACTTAACGACTTTGAAACTAGAATTTATACTTAGGAAATAAAAAGATTTAGTATAAATACACAAAATATCTTAAGTATAAATACCTAAAATATCTAAGTATAAAAATACGTATAAATAAGTTGAATAGTCAAATACGATGAATAGTTAAATACGATGAATAGTAAATACGATGAATAGTAAAATACGATGAATAGTAAAATACGATGAATAGTAAATACGGTGAATAGTGAAAAGTGAATAGTGAAATACTAAAAATAATTGAAAATTTTACTAAGTATAGAAAATTGAAAATAAATAAGTAAATGACTTAAAGTGTTTAAATAACACCTAAATAAAATTGGATATTTTAATAAACGCTTCAAAATAGAAACTTGAAAACGTTAATAACTAACCACACTTCAAATAATAAACAGATGTGTTATGTGATCATATGAAACCTACATTTCAAATAAAGCGTTTGACGCTGAGACTAGGAGAGTCTAGTAACATGTGATATGTAAATATCAAATAAATAATAAATATTGAGTAAGTTAAATAAAAGGTCAAACGCTTGAGCCTCAGATAAGGGAACGTCAATCGTGAGTGAAGTGGGGTTAAGATAGTCTTGCGGCGGTCGCCATTGCCGTGCAAGATAATGAATATGCCAAGGCTTTTGTCTCAGGCTTTAGGAAATAGTCGTTTTATCCTGAGTTAAGGTGCTCTATGATTAGCATAGCCCATTCTTAAATTGGATACTAGTGTACATGTACTAGACTAGGGTTTTATTCCCCTATTTCGCTAAAGTTACCAGGGTATCCGTGCCGAATTGGGCGATTATAGCGGTGATCTCCTTGCCGTGTTTCGTTCTTAGTGGGCGCGACACTAGCATTCGTTCTTACCACATGTACATATCACTTGACGAGATTGTATCTGAAGTTCGAATCATTTCGAATACTAGAAGATGAGATGCAAGTATTATAGTATTCGGCGTGGTTTACGAGTCGAGTAAGCCTCTGCACTATGGAAGTGAGATGCAATCGATCAGAGTACAAAGGCCTACTCAGTGGTCAGGCTCGTAAGCAGTATGTGTTGTTTGTTGTATGACTAAATGAGAACGAGTGTGTACCATCTTCGAAAACTAAAGACCACAACTTTCTGAAGTGAATCGAGTCCGCATGATGTTATGATTCAATACGTGAGTTTATATGCGATCTGATATCGCTTTGTAATCCTGCTGTGTATCTATGATACAAATGATATGATATTATCTGTTATCTGCTTTCCTAATTGAACAGCATGCCTATATGATTTATCGTTTTAAATCGCATGTTTATTATGACTAATATGTCTTTACATGCTATATGTATTAAGCATGTTTATCGTTTTATCATACTATTATAGTTATAAAGCGATAGTAATAAACCGAAATAATTGAAACCGAGGGTAAGTATGAGCATAGCTAGTCACTGTCCGCTCAGCGGGCATCCCCCCATCAGTTTATTGTGCAGGATGATCGTGGACCGAGAGCTGGATTTTGGACGGGGCCACGAGACGTTTTATGCTTTCCTTTTAGTTTCTGTTTGAGAGATATGTAATATATAACACTACTCCTTTAAATTTCCGTACTTAGAGTTGTTTTATTCAACTCTTGAACGATGTTATAACATTTGGGTTTTATTGTATAATTAATGACGCTGGTTTAAGACTTAATTAATTTCCGCCTTAGTAATTAAAGTCAACTAAAAACCAGGTTGTTACACTTTACTTCTTTGACTAGCAAGGGCCTACATTAGGCTCACCCCGACTTTGGTACGCAAGTCTGCTTTGCATAAGGCGGCCATGCACCTCGAATACACACCCTATTCGTAACACCCTTCCAAAGTCGTGATAAACAATCGACCTCTTTAAAATAAATCAATGGCTAATTGAACTTTATTTTACTGCATGCATTTTAGCAAATCCTCATCTTGCATCTAAACTACTTAAAATGATTTCGTCATTAAACTGAACTGTTTTTGTTAATAAGTTAAGCATGCTTAACTGAGGGTTTAATCAATCTCTTTTGCATTATTTTTACATCTTTTATCGCACTTGTACGTAGCGAATTACTTAGACTCATGTATCATTCTTTGCATTGTTCTCAAGTCTAGTAGAGGCTATCTTTTGATAGGCTTTTCCAAAAGATCTTTCATAAAAACATTATTTTGAATTATGCTTTAGAAAAGTACCCTCACCCGAATCCGAATCTGGTTTCACAATAACCTTAGACGGATAGGTGTCGACGTGCCTTGAACTCTAAGACGTGTCTTTGAGCATGAGGACACGGAGGCGGGTTCTAAATTTCCCTCATAATTTAGTGGCGGCTCCAAAACAGTTTTAAAAGGTTTTTTGTACTTAATCTTTTGACTTTACGCCCTTAGCAAGACGTCGAGTGGTTCCCCGTTTAACCCCGGTACCTACAAAGTGCTTTTGTCGCAGGGGCATGAACTAAAAGATAAACCCATATGAGATAGAAGTGCGGCCGCTTCATCAAGTTCAGGGCTTAACTTGAGACAACTCATGAATGGATATGGATGCAGAGGCCAATAATAGCATCAAGTGTATTAATTGTATTTTGTAAACTCACGTGTGTAATATCTTCAATGATTCATTATAATTATGTGGTTCAAAGCTTAGTCTACCATAGTAATTTTGATTATTGTAAAGTGTATTATACTATGTGGAAGTTCAATCATAAAGAAATTTTCATTTATGCATGAGCTGAGATTTTATCATCAAACAATTATGAGATATTTATAAAATCTAAAATGGAGGAGGATTGTTGTAAGTTTAGAAGTATTGCGATAAAGCTTACATTTCAAGTACGTGTTGTATAGATAAATTAATATATATTGGATAAGGACAAATGAACACATGCATGCAATATAAATAAAAGTAAATAAAAGTGTGCATGTGAGTTTGTCAGAATCAAAATAAAAAAAGTATCACAACAACCAAGTTCTATGAATGTTTGTGGAACCTTATGTCCCTTGACATGTGCACGCCAATTTTGAGCGCCAAACTTAGACGATACTTCTTGTGCAGGGGTCATAAATAGACTCCCATAGTGAGTGTAAAAAACACAACAAAATTTCTCCAAAAATAATATTTTTCTCTGTTACTTTTTATCTTATGTAATTACTGCAGAATTCTTAAGATAATAAAAGATAATATCTAATATATATATATAATTTGTAGATCAAATTAAATAGCAACTTAATTTGGTTGTCCTTGTTTGTATCTCAAAAGTCATATCGTGCAACCCGGTTGCTTTTGTACGGGTCGATATTAGACTTTTAGGACAGCGTTACTCTCACGTGCCTAGAAGGTTTATATTCGGTTGACGTATCCGTACAATTGTTTTAACACTGCCAACAACAGTAGAGCCGAAGGCAGATTATGTAGCACATGCCCTCGTGAAAACGACTCGAGTACTTGCGTCCCGACTTTAAGGCTAAAGTACGTGAATCACAAGCACAGTTTGAAATATGTTTAGGCTATAAGTGTTGAACATATCTCAAACTTGCAAAATCGAGGATGTTTTCTTATAACAACAAGGGTAGATCTTGTTATCTTTTGGAAATATTAATATAGTGTAAACATTTTGCAAATATGAACAATCATGTACTGATGAAATTAGTGAAAATATATTATTATCATTGAGGTATTTTTGGGTTTTTAATTTAGACCAACTATGTATCAAGAACAAATCAACACAATCATCTAGTTGACAAAGCATTAAGACGACAAAAAAAAAAAAAAAAAAAAAAAAAGCGCAAGTCAAGTGAACATCTCAGCCAAAATTTATGTCAAAACCCAACTTCATTTACGAAAATTACCTTACTAAAAGTTCAAAGGAAATACTGGCACTTACATTTTCAATTCATTTACAAACACCACCTCCACCATTTTCATGTAAACCACTTTCATGCTTCCAACTATCAATTTCGTTAAGTGTGACGATTTGGAGGACTAACAATGTGTGAATTTGACCAAAAAAGACGATTTGAAAGTGTTGATTTTTGGAGATTATAATTTAGGGTTTGGTGGGAGATGTATGTGGTGTACGAAGTGTTTGGGTTGCTGGAGTTTGTCATTGGAAATATGTGGACTACTTTTTATTTTGGGTCATTAAGTTTGGGTAATAGGTTTTGGTAATTAAGTAAAAGCACATGGGTATGGTTTAGGGAGATAATGGCTCACTATCCACTTGGTTTAGAATGACCAAATATAGAAATGTTAACAATTGACTTGTACACCCAAATATAGAAAGTGTTAATAAATGACCGGGACGGAGGGAGTAGTTCATATAATATGCATGCTCATGATCAGGGGCGGATCTAGGGGGAGGCAGTATGGGTTTTAGCTCAAGTAACTTTTGGGCTCTAAAAAAATACTGCAGTACAATATTATACTCCCTCCGTCCCGGTCATTTGTTTACACTTTCTATTTTGGGAGTACGAGTCATTTGTTTACACTTTCCAGATATGGTCATGGGTGACCCATGTGGGAGGTGGACCCCCTTTCATAATTTTAAGCAAGTGGGACCCCCTTTGTACTTATATTATTATTTTATTAGTTTTTTCTCTACTTCTCTCCTCACATCGATAAATGTGAATAAAGTAAACGTAAACAAATCACCGAGACGGGGGAAATAATTTATTTACTGCATTACTCGTACTTAACAACAATCTCTAAGTAGTGTAGTGATAAAGTACGTGATACATGAACCATTGCATGGGTCAATGGTTCAAAACTTGGGCTTTGTTATTTTGCAATCAAATTTTGCTGGAAGTTTTGAGGGAGTACTAATTAATTTTTTATTATTTTGTTACCTAACTTTTCTTTTATTTGGTATGTGTGAGAGGACTAAAATTATGCTCTCTAAGTTTCAAAAATAAAATAAAATTATGCTCTCTAACACAATTTTTATTTTTTAGAAATCGTTTTCTAAAGCAAAATTACAAGATTAATTGAAAAAACTTGCGATATTTTATACTAATGGTATTATTCGCATCTGAATATAATACAAAAGTGGTAATGTAGATATTTGGCATCGATTGACAAACAAATATATCCCCTTCCATTTTTCGTCTTTTAATGATAATTGATTTTGATTTTGAATACGAAATACATTTATGAACAAATTATAGTCATCGATTTTTTTTAGCCCAAGGTACTTTTGATTCCTAGATCCGCCCCTGCTCATGATTGACCATGTTATTACATATATACAAATATTTATAAGAAGATATATGCTCCTAAAATTGGTAACCTCGTATAGGAGTGTACGATGGATGATTGTCAAATTGGTAATGACGGATGCAATCGTCACGGGGAGTAGACACGCGCTATACTATTTTTTCTTAACCATGATTTTGTCCCAGTGGGTTTTCCATGGAAAGGTTTTAACGAGGCAACATATCGTTTATGCATGTTTTGAGAATGTTGTACTCTGATTCCTTCGCTAGTGTTTTTCTCATGTGGTTTTTTCTAGGAAGATTTTAATGATGCATGTTCTTTAGTAATGGACAACCAAAGGAGAGTGTTATAAATAATGTATTATATTAGTGTGGATGTCTATTGGGCCTATGACCCAACAGTTCTTATTGTATCTTACTAGGGTTTGGCTTCAATCCTATATACTCTGATGTCCTATATATACTGCTCTCAAGATGGATGAATAATACACATGTGTCAATTATCTTAATTGTCTCTTTCAATCTCTCTCTTATTCTTATTATTTCACAACACCGTTTTAATTATTTATATTCATATTTATATTCATAACATCAATGTATATAATCTTAATATAAAAGAAAAATCAAGATAAGAATACTTTTTAGTCTAACTTTTTGTTTTGGCATATATTAGACTATCTAATGTCAAACAAATAAAGTTAAAATGAGTTCTAAGGGTCATGAACATTCATAAAATTTGTGCAATGAGGATGGTCTAAGGGTTGTATTTGTCATTATTACTCAAAAAAATAGGACTAATAATTGCATGTATTATTTTTGAAGAAAAAATTAATTTCATTAATAATAAATTATATCACGCATACAAATGAGTGCAAATTTCACCGAAAACAAAATTTCAAAAATTACAATGATTTTCTTCTCATTAAAACAAAGACCTCTAGTAATAAAATATACCGCTTCTGCACACCCGCCTCTATCACATCGCTGCTTATTGACGCAGTCTTCCACGAGGGGCTCTTTGGATCTGATATTGTTTTGAAGAGAGCGAATTTCACTGGATTTTGTCAATTGTTATCGGAAACTTGAAATCATTCGTAACATCACATTAATCTTTTTCATTATTATCTGCAATAACATAGAAAAAAACTCTAACAAAGTAGAGGACAAACCCACCAAATTGTGGGGACTAATCTCTCCTAATGAGAGGACTAATTTATTGTAATTATAATAGATTTATAATTGATTAAGATGCAATTGGGGGCTTATTATAATCAAAAGTGATGATAATAGCCCCCTTGAAGAAAATTTGAGGTGGTTTTTTTGAGAGTTTTTTTTTAGAGAAAGAAGAAAGGGAGGCTAGGGTTTTTATTTATTTTTAATTGCATGTATTATTATTATTATTATTATTATTATTATTATTATTATTATTATTATTATTATTATTATTATTATTATTATTATTATTATTATTATTATTTATTTTTTTTATTTTTTTTATTATAATAATTTTTATTATTAAAGAATTATAAACAACGTTTACACAAAATTGGTGGGCAGCCGAGATTATTATTATTATTATTATTATTATTATTATTATTATTATTATTATTATTATGGAAAATTCCGCGCGGTGTACCCTTCTATTTTTCTAATTTCCACATTATACCCTCATTTTTTTAGAATTCTACGATATAATCTTGATATTCTTAACTTTTTTCGGATATAACCCTAAATTTTATATTTTGTTTCTAATATAACTATTTTCAACATTGCATAAATTTAAAATTTTCAAATATACCAATCGATGCTCTTAAATTCTTCGTTCAACCAACCGTTTATCATTTTAAATCATTTTTTGTATTATACCACGATATTTATCGTTAACAACGACTAATTATCATCAAATTCGTCAATTCTTAATTTTAATATTTATAGCAAACTTTCATAATCAACTTCAATATAAACACCATCAATCCTTTCGTTACCATCAATAAAAATAAGTCGGACAATAAAAATGATAAATTATCAAGTATAATGAGTTATTTAATCTAATATATATATATATATATATAAAGTCGAAACCATAGCCTCTATGGTCGACATTTGTCACAATATAATTGGTCAAAAAAAATTAAAATTAATATTATTTATAATTCTACTATTGCTAGATTTTAGATGAAAAAATATTAACATATCTAATTTGAAATATAATACTATATCTACAATTGAAGTCTTTGCAATATTAAAACTTTCCAAAAAAAATTAACTGAATATTTAATAATAGTATTGCGAGAGTAGAGAATATACTTTTATTATTTGATAGGTAATCTTCATAAATCATAATTCAAATGAACAATGTTTTCAATAAAATACAAACGGAGTAATACATTTGAATTTTTTTACAGACTTAGTATTTACGAGTACTTTTTAGAAAAATTGCTATATTAAATACCATAAAAAATTGTACCGGTAAAAATATAAATTAGACAAATATACCTAAATTATATTTTATACTTTTTAAAAGATAATGATAGATGGCCCGGGCGGGACCGGGCATGCAAACTAGTAAGTTTAATATTCTAAAAAGATGAATAAAGATCATATTAGAGATAAAATTTAAAACTTAGGGTATACCATAGACTTTTCTAAATATAAGGTATATCATGAAAAGCGAAAAACAGGAGGGTATACCACGAAATTACCCTAAATTTTTCTTTTGCAATTTAATTGCATCGGATATATATATTTTTTTTCTTTTTGCAATATAATTGCATGTATTTAGATATGACTAAATATTCGAAAATTAATGAAACATGATATGCCTGATAAGTAGAGACTCCATTTAGTCCATTATATATAGTATATACGGTGATATATTATTCTCCCTTTATTTTTTTTTTGGTACATCGAAGGACCGGCATTTTTAGAGTCCCCGGTGGACTTTATACAATAAGGGGGAGGGGGAATCGAACCTGCGACCTATCGTCAGCAGTACCTCAGTCCTTACCACTAGGCAACGACCTCATTGGCTTCTCCCTTTATTATGGTCCGCATCAAGGATGGAGTATATAAAATTGCTTCCTATAAAAATTACAAAACGGGGCTTTGGTCACTAAAAATTTACTAATTGTGTAACAAAATTTTACATTAAATTATTGTAAGATCACTAGTTTTATGTATAGGTCGTGTGCTCTTTTTCAGTGACAATTGTAATATTATATTTTTGTAAGCATTCTCAAATTATTTTAATCCCTTTTATTGATAATTTTAAAAAATTTGTTCAGTATTCATATTTATAAATTTAGTAAATTGGTTTTTTTTTTTTTTTTTTTTTTTTTTTTTTTTTTTTTAATCTTGTTTACGTTGTAATTTATATAATTAGACTTCTACTCCGTATAAATTAATGTGAAACCGTGTCACGTACAACTTACTTTTAGCAATAATTATCCTGTGAGGCACAATTCACGTTATGTTAATGTAAGATCAAGGTACAAATTATAGTTAAAAATGTATAAAAACATGAAATAAATCTACTAAAGTCCGTTACAAGGGTACTATAAAAATTTAGTAACGATTAGTTATAATTATCTATTAAATGATACAAAAACTATATAATTGAGTACAAATGACATACTTACCCACGAATTGTGTGTACACTTAGGGTTATTTTGTTAATCACTCCTCTCGATTCTCCGAGTCTCTCCCTCCATTCATAAGAGAGGAAAAAAATTTAATCGGAAAACTCCACACAATTACAACTTACAAGTACGGAGTAAGTTTTATATTTTGATACTCGTACTTATTATGATTTTTAATTTGTTACGCATTCACTTTAAATTTTCACGGATTAACTTCGATAATTGCTGTTAATCGCTTTCATATACATTGTATTGTAATTTTTGATTGCTTTGTTTAATTTTTTTTTCTTTTGTTTATGGATTTCTTAGTTTGGTGAAATTAGGGTTTTACCTTTACGAAGAACACAGCTTGTGATGTCAATCAAAGATTGAATTTAAGTATTGATCAATTTTTTAGGCAACTATATTGGTAATTCAATTGGTATATATACTCGTATATGATATATGATTCATAATGTTGATGCTTTTGTATGAAATTCAAGCATGTTTTAATCTGGAGAAGAAAAGATCGTTAGATTAAATTTTCTTCCTCCCCTTTTTTTCGTGTTTTTTCGGTCGTAGAAGTCTAAAAAGACTTTCAATTTCCGTTGTTGATTTCTGAGGACCTCTGAAGAACACAATTTGTGACTAATGTTATCGAATAATTAGTCTTATTAATTTTATTTTGTGTTCTGTTGCTGTGTTTTAGGACAGAAATTGGCGATTTCAGGTGTTAATTGGCGATTCAGTTGTTAATTGACTGATTAGTTAACATAATTCAGACGGAAAAAGGACAATGAGTTTTAGGGGAGGAGCGTATGGAAAGCGAAAGCGATCAGGGCCAGAGGCGAGAGCTCTAACCCAAAAAGAACAAGACGTGTTAGAGGCAATTCAAAGCCATGGAGACATGGGGATATGGAGCGGGAGCATTCTGCGAGAAGTACGGTCTATAGAAGTCAAAAGGGAAGTCGATAACTGTGTTAAAGCACTTTTAACCAAGGGTTTGATCAAAGAAGTCGCAGACGTTAATTCGAGAGGGAGGAAGAGGCTCATGGGTGTCGAGTTTCAGCCTTCGAACGATCTCACAGGTGGCGTGTGGTATCAAGACGGGGTGTTTGACGCTGACATGATCGACAATCTTCGGAGGGCGTGTAAAGGGATCATTTCTAGGCACAAGGTTCAGACCGCAGACGCTATTCTTCAGATGCTTAAGAAGTCAGGCGGTCTTCAGTTTGAGCTGAAGATCGAGCATGTGAAGCAGGTGCTCGAGGCCCTGTGTTTGGATAACACAATTTTTAAGGTTAGGAGTAATGGGGTGGGGGAGTTTGTTTCGTTTCCGATGAATTCAGAGTGTTATAAGATAAGGCCGAAGCAGAAACTAATGGGTGCTATGGCGTCGATTCCTTGTGGTGCGTGTCCTCGTATTAGCCAGTGTTCTCCTGACGGTGTCATTTCACCGGCAACCTGTGTTCATTACACCAAATGGTTGGAGTTTTAGCAGTAAAAGTTGCTCTTTTGATATCACTACTGTATCAGTTTCGTGTAGTTTTTGACGATTATGATTTTCTGTATTTATTTAACACTATTATCATATCAATAATATATCTTGCAGTATTTTAGGCAAAGGTCATCCATCTATCCCTTTGTTGTGTTATCGTAAATTTGTTTTTATTATTTCTACTGTTGCGACATGATTCGGAGAGAATCAGAAAAACATATCAGAAACAATGAAACTGTGTGCTTTCGCAATATTCGGAGTACACAATTTTGTCATAGAAACCACACCCGTCTACAAGATTTAGGTAAGTGAATGCTCTTGAACTGAAAAGTGAAACCGTATCACGTGAAGTTTGTAACTTCGTATAACCAAATAAAAGAACTATGCATTCATACACTATTCGGAATATTTCTCATTTTGCTGCTAATGTAACTCCTCTGTATACCTGGACACTGTTACAATTACAAAAAAGAATGGTCCCCTTTGAGTTTGGAGGGCAGAGGATAATACGAGGCGCAAACACAACTGTTTGACTGTAATGGAGTACCCTCTTCAAAATTTCCACTGGCTCAGATACTCGGTTGTTACACACTGTGAAATAGACTCGGAAAACCAGCGATATCATCCAATGTCTGAAAGAGCCATGTTTAGTGATTACTAAACAATTTCACTCGCATTTAGGGACACTTCATAAACATTTTGAGAATATGACTTCATTGTTGTAGGCAACTTCAAGACAAGGTTTTGCAATTTATCGGTCTGTTTGATTGACTTGTACTTGCGGCAACTGCGGAGGATCTGAACTAATCAAATTCGCCCATAAATTGGCTAGACTGAGGATGTAAGGCTCTCCATTCCACGAAACTGTCTTCAAGTCTGTTTAAAATGAGAAAACAGACAACGCTAAAATTTCGCAGAAGTTTACATTCATCAAAAACAGAAATTGGAAAATTGGCATAGAAGTCAGGATAATGGTATTCAATATGCATCATGAACCCTGCGAGGCTGCGATATCGAGCCATCAAATAGATGCTCATCCCAAAGGCCACACGCCCACACGAAAGAGGGACGTTCTTAAAATTACTCACAGTTTACAAAACTGAAAGTCCAAACTAATTTCTCAGCTCAGTGTTAAGTTGCCAAGCTCATTCATTGCAAATTATAATCAGGTGACATTATATTTAGCATCCCTAATCCAAAACTTAAGCATTGAAGTCTAACTTTATTAATCAGAAAACAAATAAGGGAGAATCGTATACCTGGAAGCAATTCTTGAGGCAATAAGGATATCCGACATATAGATTTGGGCTGACCCAAAACACAATCATGCATAGCGAGGACATCAAAATCTCGGATATTTTTGATGGAGGTTTCACCACGTCCAAAACCAATATCATCGGATAAACTTTGTAGGGCTTCCTCCAACCCTGAGTTTGACCATAAAGCACGACATTCATTCAAAAGATCCGTGAATCGCGATGAATCCGACACACTAAAAAGCATCCATGCCTTGTACACTTTGGTTGACAACCCCAAGAGTTCGACGACTTTGTAAATTTCTCCAAGAGCTTGAATGTGTTTCTGACCTGAAGTGATCAGGTATTCATTAGGGAACAACAAACAGCGATATACACATACTTATAAAGTAGACACGGTTTGAATGATACAATGTATAGCATGTAACAAATTCAAATGAACGGGGACAAGTACGAAGGGTCCATACCTCGAGAATCAGATAAAACCTGTTTCCGTACTCTCTTTTCTGATGCCTGCTTCAAGATCAACGTACTATGTCTCAACTCTCGAGCACAAACATTGACGACATTACACCAGGTAGAAACATAACGAGATTGCTCATCCGCTGAACAGAGGGACAGAATTTTCAATATTGATATTGCATTCCTTAATAAGTCAGATGTAACTCTCCAATCACTATCTGCCTAAACACAATTGTAAAAGATGAATCAAGGCACAACCAAGTAAACAGTTACGATAAAAAAAAGTACACAGTAAACACAAAAGATTGAACTGTCGCATTTCATGTAAAATATCTCTCATTGGATTGTCAATGAATACTTAAAATTCCCCACAAAAAACTATAGCAATAGTGTGTTACGTATTTATTTTTCTGAAGGAGAAGATATGAAGAGTAAACAGATACGAACAATTACAAAGACCAGATGAACATATCACAATTTCATGAAAGAGGATGAATCATACCAACTGCAAATGTTTCGATAATGAGAACTCTGATTCGATAATTTTGAACTTCGGTTCCTCCATAAGCCTGAAAATCTCACTCAGACAATTGCTTTTCTCAAAATGTTTCTTTGAAACAACTTGGGAGGCCACAGTTTCTTCAAGTAATTTGCGTGCTTTCTGTGGAGGAAAAGAGTGACAATATAATGAGATGAAAAACGAAAACTGAGAGAGGATATATAAAAGTTATGAGAGGTTCAGGTGCGGTCACACATAAAAATCAAGAAAGCAAAAGTACAGTTACCTGAATTTCATTGTCATGCATTTTCATGATCTCGGCGGAGCCAGTTCCATCATCTGAGCTTCGGGCTCCCTAACAAGAGGCATAGTTAACTTTTAGTTTGCAATTTTATCTCGATGCTGGATACGAAATTAAAGTAATACTAACCTCTAACTCATTGAGTTGGCGTGAAAGCAAATAGCATAACACATTCCTCAATTCCATGTAAAAATCGATATAGTCTTGAATATTTTGGGATGTCTCAAGCTGTAACTGAGCCACATTCCCTGGAATAGCACTAGAAGGTGTGTCGTTGACACCAGCTTCTCGAAAAGCGCTTTTGAATTCCCAAGAATTCTCATCCCACTCATCGTCTCCCTCACCGGGCGGCTCCTTTCCTGGGAGTTGTGCGCACTTGTTTTAGCAGGATTTCCACCAGACTCAACTGATGGAATATTCTGCGCTTGACTGTACATATTTGATAACAGATCATGGATCGAAACCATCGAAACCTTGCCAGGTTGAGAAGTATGTTTAGGAAACAATTCATCTGACTGATTCAAGGTGTCACTGGTTTCTTCTGTACTATCGCCAAAAAGGGACAGAGGCAGGGGTTCTCTAGCGTTAAATGATGGTATCCGCTTATCCTAGAAGTACACAGATAAACAAAAATGAAAACGTTATACATAAAAAGAGTCTGCTAATTACGATATGACCATATACCATTTGTGACAAAGTGTAGAGGATTCTGTGAGCAATTTCATTTTGTTCATCATATCACACACCCGAAAGAGTAAGCTAATTTGACTCCATTGAAAATAAGTAGACTAACTTGTCCACACCCAATCAATAAAGTGCTCAAAACTAAGCTAAATAGTGATTTGTATCGATGCATAAACAAAACCATCAGCAACCATAATTCATAACAATTCTCAAATATTCAATAATATGATGAGAAACAAGTGAAACATAATCTTGAATCTGATGGGTAGTGGAATCAACAGAAAAGTAACAACAGAAAATCTTAACAAAACAAAGCCATGTATGAACCTGGGATTTTCCATTTTCCAATGGTCTTTCAGCAGCAACTGTCATATGCGGGAATAATACTAGCTCCTGCAATTGCAAAAATTATACGGAAATAAGTTGTTAGACAAGATTGATTTTTATACTGTTAGATCAAAATCAAAACCTCTGCTCACCTGTTCATCCTTTCTAATTTCTTGAGATGCATCTACAAAATCACCAAAGTCATCAAGATTGTCATCTTCATTGGCTGTTGTAGCAGCAGCAGAACTTAATACATTTCTGTTACTATCCACTTCAGCTTCAGGAAACGCGTGAAACATGAAACCATTAGTCGTCAAAGAGGTTGCCTTGAATTCACCAAGCGTTTCACTGGATTTGCTAGCAATTCCTTCAGGAACCACAAATAAATTATCGGATGGGAAAAAGAAATTGCCTGAAACAGGTTTTTGCTCAACTGGACTTGAACTGGTTGCACTTGGTGCACTTCTATTACCAGTCATCCCGACTTCCGGAAAAGCAGCAAAGCTGAAACCGTAGGTATCAGCATCGGTCGACTTAAATTCAAAGTTTGATTCACCAGCTTTGTTATCTGCTTTAATTGGTGCTGCAAATAAATCATTGGATGGAGGGAAGAAACTGTTTGAACGAGGGTTGTGCTCAACTGAAATTGTTGCTGCATCACTTATTTCCCTTCCATTACTGACATTTCGACTTCCACCAAAAGCACCCCATTCGAAACCATCTATTGTCACACTGGTCGACTTAGGCGCAACATTTGAGTCGCTTAATCGATTACCAGCCCTGGGTGAACCTGCAAATATATCTGTAGATTGAGAAAGGGCACTGCTCAAATTAGGCTTGCTCGTATCATCCATGACAAAAACTCCACTTCCATTACTAATATTATTTTCAGCTCCAGAAAAAGCATCCCAACTAAAACCATTACTCAACGCAGGGGTTGACGTATATCCATCCTCTTTTTCAGTTGATTTATTATGAGCGCCAGGCAACGCAGCGAACAAGTCATTGAAATCAAGAGAGAAACTGCTAATTTCAGGTTTGTGCTCAACTGAATTGGATGTATCCTGCCCTATCAAACAACACAAGTAAAAGTTAAACACACCATGAAACAGATAATCTAAAAATCAATAAGTCCATTTAAAATACATAATCTTTTCTCAGTCAACAGATAAAAGCACAATGATTTAGCCATCACCTAAGCCTAATAAATACTACCCATAATATAATTCGGGAGACATTAACGGCGTGTTTGGCTCGAGTATAGTGAAACAAATTTGATCAATTCTAGTGTTTTAGGTATGGAGTTGGATAAGAGCAGACCGAGCTCTCCCCTTATGTTTCTATAGCTCTGTTCCATCTACTCAAGATCTCATAAGTTAACACAAACATATACAGGCTTTAATTCCATACTCCTGAGGTATTCCATTCCATTCCAACTTCTTAAACCAAATGACTTCAATGAATTCAACAAGTGAAAAGGAGATTACTACTCTACGGTACTGTACTCGCAAACATAACAACGCAGTTAGTTTTCGTTTAACAATGACTTGGATAGACATTGGACTAAATAACATCTACCCATTACAATACTTAATTTTCTCTATCGATCCTTTAAAGAACATTTAAAAGAAACGCCTACGCCTACGCATTAGCATTATTTTCCAACTATCCATCCTTTAAACTCCTAAAATTTCCCAAGTCTAAAAACCAAAAAATTCAATAACTCCAGAGATCACAAAAGTACTAAATTTTCTATAAAAACAAGAGCATTTAACAATCTAGAGGTCGGGTAATTATCCTGTAAACTATGCTGCATTATAATACCAAAACTTCCTACACATCAATCATTCAATTACAGCAGTAAACAACGTCACGCGACCGTATAACCCGTCGATCAACATTGTTTTGGTTACTTTGTATAAGAAAGTTCAACAAATACCTGCCTTGTTTTTAGGAGTTATTTCCACCACTTTCTCAACTTCAGCTCTTTGATCCTATCAAAAGTACATCAAACAACTAAAAACCCAGATCTTAAATAACATAAATCAATCAAAATTAACAATTTTGTTTTTTAGCTCAAATTAATAATTAATAATAAAGAATCAAACTTTCTAATTTACCTGATCACTTTCTTGAATTACACCATTATTCGGAAATAATGCACCCTTAAATTCCCATTCACCAAAATCATCATCATCATCACCATCATTACCACCAACATTGTGATCATTGTAATTTAAACCCGACCCGTTTACTGATTTGATATTCGGGTTATCATCCCCAAACTTACCAGTCGATTCAACATGATTACCATGATTAAGATCACCAATTTCAGCATCAACTTCACCAAATAATGACAGAGGTAAAGCCCCCTTTCGGATACCAAAATCAGCCGGTTTCGGGTCGACCCGATTGCGAAGCGGGTCGGAGAATCGAGTATTTGGAAGAGGAGGGGCGAATACAAATTCTCCGAAAGTAAAACCGTCGTCATCTTCCATTGAAAGGGGAATAAAATCAGCCAAAAAAATAAATAAATATGCAGTTATTACCCCAAACAATGAATTGAATTGAATTGAATTGAATAGAATAGAATTGGGGAAAGATATCTGGGTTGAAATTGCAGGCGATAATAATGGAGGAACTAAATATAGAGGATGATGATTAGGTTGGGTTTTTTTTATTTATTTTAGAAAACAAATTGGAGTAGTAATTTTGGAAAGGATTAGGAGTAAATATGATCAAGTGAGAGGTCCAATTTATGTGAGTCATCTAGAGCTGTCAAAATCTGACCCGACCCGATAAACCGCTCAAACGCGTAAATGGCCAAGAAACTCGCTTTTTCGACCCGAACCCAAAATCTACCCGAACCCGAAATGACCCGAAAGTAATGGGTCAAAACCCGACCCATAGCGGGTTAACCCGTTGAGTCAAAAAACTTAGGTTCCTATATATAAAATGTCTTTATCAGTTTCAATTTACATGTAAAATTTCTACTACAAATTAATTTTAAACATTTCACACCTAATAAATTTTTTACAATTGAAAATTTTCACTTAAATTATAGTCTTTATTATTCAATAATTATAGAATTAATCATTTTAATAGTGTTTGTTAGTTACATTTGACATTATGAATTTGAGGCATATAAAATCATTATTAAATTTTGAGACAAAATGTATGTGGAGAATAAATGAGAAAAATGAGAAAAAATGATATATTTTTATGTCGGTAGTTCGAGGTAACATTTTAAATTTGAAGATACTACTTGGAAACTACATATATGGATCTAATATTATAAATATCGATTTAATAGACACACACGCATCTATAAACTTATTTTAAAATTTTCAATTTTGGAACTTATAATAATATATCAATTAGAGTTGGTTATAGGAGGCACCATAAAAATGACTGTTTTTTTTTTTGTTAAAGCACCCTAAAAGTGTAAATAGTGCATTTGGAAGGAAGCTGAAAAGTTTAATTTTTTTGATTTGGTAGGATGTAAAATCAAGGAATAAATTTAGGGAGAGAGATAAGTGATTCTAAATTCTAAATTTGAGAAAGAAATAGTGAAATACGTATCAGTACCACCCAAAGTCTTCACATTAGTAATTCACCCACATGTCAGTAATGATTAATGAAGTACAGTTACAAGGGACAACTTCCACTAATCTTAATATTTGTGTTTTGACTTCATGTAAAGTTTGACTATAAATGAAGAGAGTAGCCTTTTTTAGTGAAAATTAAACCGTTATACCATAAAAAGAGAAAAAAATATGGATAAAAAGACGTTGATTAACCCGTATTTTGACCATAACCCGACCTGGAACCCGTGTACACCCGACCTGTATACTACCCGAACCCGAAATACACCCGACCCGTATGTTACCCGTATAATAGTTACCCGAACCTGAAACCCGCCCGCCCGACCCGTTTGACAGGTCTAGAGTCATCTATACGTATTATTATATTTATATGTATGTTATTTATATATCTAGAATTAGGTTCTTTAGAGTCATAGTGTTGAGGTAGAGTCCTAGAATTCTAATGTGAGCCCTAAGATGTAATTTGATCAATGGCTCTCATTCAATCATCATTTATTGCAATTTTCACATTAAAAAAATAAATAAATAGAAATTCGAAAAAAAAAAATTATTTTTTCATTTTCGCAGGATTTACAATCTGACATTTCACTTCTCCCTAAACTTTTTTTTTTCTTTTCAATTTTCTTTATTCTCTCTCTTCAACCACTTCAATCTTCAATTACAATTTGTCACTTCTTCTTCCTTATTCATCCTTTCCTCTCCATTGTTAGCCCTCATTCATCTCCTCCATAGTTTTCGCTATTTTTCAATTCTATTTTTGGTCTTACTTCATTCTCTCCTTTGGATTTCGGTTGGATTATCAATTTCTAGTAGAGGTAAAATTCTCTCTTGTTTTTGTTTTTTTTTATTAGTCGTTCTTCCTTTTAGATTTGTGTTTTTTTTTCAAGTTGTGTTTATTAAATGGTTAGATTAAAAATTTAATTGATTTTTTCAGTTTCTTATTTGTTTAATTTCAAATTAGGTTGAAGTTTTTATGTTAAAGGTTTAATTTTTAGGGTTTGTTCTTCACGTATTTTGTTTTTTTTTTAATGTTTTTAATTTTTGTGGTAATTGTTATTGAATTTTACTAGTGTTATGCCCGTGCAATTTCCACGGACATGGTTTTTTTTAATGAAATTTATGTAAAAACGTTCGAATAATGAAGTTGTTATATAATGGATTTAATAAATGACTCTTTTAAAATGATCAAATATGTAATATAAAAATTCAAAAAATTACAGAAAGAATTAAGATAAAACAAAAACATTCAACAATAAGATGGTACTCCCTCTCATTTGGTATAGTCTTATACCCGTGCAAATTGCACGGGTATGTTGTTTGTAAAATTCAAGTAAGAATGTGCGAATAATAAAGTTAATGTCTAATAGGTGTAAAATAACGTCTTTTAAAATAATCAACTGTGTATATTGTGGATACCCACATCCGTACCTCCCACCAAAAACCCAGTGATGTAACCACGGACTTTTATATGCATGCTTTTACGTTATCTTAAACGGAACTAACTGTGTCGAATTCAAGTTGAGTCGTTTTTAAATACGAAATGAGGTCACCAGGTGTCATCACTCTTAGTAAGTGTCTTTTGAGTCTAGCTTGTCTCGAGTCTAGGTCCAATCGGCATGCGCATACCCCTTTTACAAACACGTAATACAATTGGCCCTTTTACATTAATAAGGCCCAATTCAATTCTCCTACATTCCTAGATTTAGGCCCAGTCGCTAAAACCACCTTTTAACATTGGCAAACACCAGGAACGGCCTCACGAGTCGTCTTATTTCACAAAACACTACAAAATACACCCTTTTTACATTTTCGGGTCTCGGGCCCAGAACCGAGCCCAGTCACATTCCTGGCCCGCTTCCCAAGGCCCAGAAAAACCTAAACAAACCCTACATCCAGCAATTACACCGTATCTTAGAGCTCAAGAAAGAATATCCCGTATATATCAAAAGATAATGTTGAAATATACGGAAAAAGATGACTTAGCCCACCCTCCAAATCGCATAACACCTTGCGATTGGAGCAGGCAATCGCAAGAGGCCTTGCGATTACCCCAGGCATTCGCAAGGTGCCTTGCGATTCATACGGCCGGTTTTATCCTCTAGGGTTTCCTAATTCTTGACGAGCTCTCTACTATAAATATCACCCCTCTACATACGTTTCAATCACAATTTCAGCATACAATTCACAGCAAACTCTCTCACACAAGCCTCACGCATAAACATCCTTGGATTCTTCATTTTCTCGTGTTGAATTCTTCTTCTTTGAAGCGAAGCGCTGCCGGTTTCCTGATTCGAGACAGGTAGGTCTTAATCCTAGCATGGATTAAGGTTTTCTTTACTTCTTTGACTTGCAAGGGTCTACATTAGGCTCACCCCGACTTTGGTACGCGAGTCTGCTTTTCATAAGGCGGCCATGCACCTCGAATACACACTCTATTCGTAACACCTTTCCAAAGTCGCATAAGCAACTGACCCCACTTAAAATAAACCAAATGGACTTTATTTTATGTATGCATTTAGCAAATCCTCTTATTGCATTTAATCACTTAACAATGAATTCGACATTAACTGAACCGTTTTCGTTAACAAGTTTAAGCATGCTTAACTGAGGGTTTAATCAATCTCTTTTGCGTTTGCATTTGCATTCTTTTACAATTTAAATCGCACTTGTACGTAGCGAATTACTTAAGCTCACATATCATTCATTTGCATTGTTTTCAAGCTTAGTAGAGGCTATCTTTGATAGGTTTTTCCAAAAGATCTTTCATAAAACATTATTTGAACTGTTCTTTAGAAGAGTACCGTCACCCGAATCCGAATCTGGTTTCACAATAGCCTTAGACGGATGGGTGTCGACGTGCCTTGAACTCTAAGACGTGTCTTTGAGCATAAGGACACGGAGGCGCGTTCTAAATTTCCCTCATAATTTAGTGGCGACTCCGAAGCAGTTTTTAAAGGTTTTTCAAACTTAATCTTTTTCAACTTTCGCCCCCTTAGCAAGACGTCGAGTGGTCCCATTTAACCCCGGTACCTACAGTTGGCGACTCCGCTGGGGAGAGGTTTTATTTTTAAAAAACTAAAACTAGCTTTTTCTTTTTAAAAATAAAAACGAGACTCGAACACTTGAGAACAATCATTATATGTGAGCTAAGCATATTAGTTAGAGTCGAATCCAGTGGATTCAAACACAAACACCCTTGAGAGGTGGTTCCAAACGCAGGCGTCGTCCATTCGACGAAGCACGTTCTGGATTAACTTTCCTCTCACCCCTCCACGGCTTGCCGTAGCAAACTGGTTTGACCGCCCAGGACTTCCTTCGTATCCTACACGTTTTACCGTGTGGGCGAAGGCTTAAAAGCATCTACCAAAGCGTACTCAAACTAGTTGGAGGCGTACGAGACTTGACCAAACGACCAAGAGTCATACGTACAAATGCGAGGCTATACACTATGGCCTTTTTCAAAACGCATCTGCATTGCATATGTTCGAAACGTCGCTTAAAATTTTCAAGATATAAATGAACCCAACAACTAACATCTAACATTTTACAAACAAAACTCTCGCGAATTTTTGAAATAAACATTTTTCAAAATTTCCTTTTTGCAAAGCAAGCAAAACTCGTGCCAAGGTTCTGAACTGCGGCTCGTGGACTTCACTCTTTGGGTCACGCAACCCAAATCTCTTTTAACATCTTCGACTTGACTAGCTCAAGTCGAATCCTTTCAACACATTCAACTTTAGCCCACGACAACATACTGTCACTTGGGCTAAATGGATGCAAGACAAAACAAAACATTTTAACATCGAGGCGAGTTGCGCGCACGCATCCTCGTCTCAAAAATCCTCTTCCTAGCTTAAAACTTTTCGAAAACCTTCCTTTTTCAAGCTTAAAAGGACTTTCCAAAAGAAATAAGCAAAACCCGAGCAAGGTTTAAAACCCGAGCTCGTGGATTTTTGAAACAAACGATTTTCAAAATTTCCTTTGGCAAAAGCAAGCAAAACCCGAGCTAACTTCAAAACCCGTGCTCGTGGACTTTACTCCTTGGGCACACGACCCAATCCCACCTTTTAACATCCTCGACTCGACTTGCTAACCGTTCCCGAGTCGAACCCTTTTTCATACACGAGCCCTAAACGACATGCCGTTAACATGGGCTCAATGGATGTAAAACGAAAGCATTTAACATCGAGGCAAATGCGCGCACGCATTTTCGTCTCAAAAACTTCTCAAAACAAAAATCCTTCATTTTTGAAATAATCTCTTTTCAAAAATTCATCCTTTTACACAAGCATAGCAAAAACATCTTCAACGATTTTCGAAATAAAACACTTTTCAAAAATCTCACGTCAAACCAAATAGTCTTGCGCTATTTCAAGTATCCTTTTCAAGCACCTTTTCAAGTCGCCCGGGAATAATCACCACATTCCCTAAGCCTTCGAAAACATAAATAGTTTAAATAACCCACGGTTATCCTAACCCATTTATTGCACGCTTTTTCACAAAGCATAACCCAAGAATCATTCTTGGTGAATCTTTCAAAGCAAACTCGCGACCCAAGGCCTTTTCGAACCTCCCAAAGCAAATTGCTTTTCAAAATTCATTGGGCCAAACGACTCATTGTCAAACCGGCCCAACGAGTAGCATCCTTCGCCAAACCGAAGAATGGCTAAGCCCAATCTTGTGGACTCTAACATGGAACCGGATGGCTCAAAACCATTTTGATCCAATTCTCCTTTGACAAAATCCATGTGGACGTGCAAACTCGTCCTCATCGCGTTTTGACACCTTCGACTCAAATAGCTTAACGCCATTGCGAGCATCCACCAATGGAATCTTAACGACACACCGTTAACACAAGCCTATTGGATTCTATCACAAAACAACATTTGCATCGAGCCAGAAACATTCTAAAACATTTCCAGCTCAAAATTCTTCCTAAGCATCCACGACAAGCGGCTCTCATCACACTCTCACTACATTTTGAAATAACATTTTTCAAAATGCTTTTCCCCAAGCCAATTGATCCACACTCAGTTTGGTTTAACTTACACAAAACACTCTTTTTTGAAACATCCAAGAATAACCAAAACATTCTTACGACATTTCGAAAATACAAATGGGCTGCATGACTCATCACAACCCATCTATCGTAAAACTCTCTTCAAACCCGAGAATGTCAACCCATTCTCGAGGACTTTTACAGAAACAAATCGAACGGCCCGCGGCCTCTTCCTTTTTACACCTCTTTGGAAATAAGCATTTTTCAAAAGTTGTCACTGGCCCAAACCCTTCTAGGATTAAGCATCCCTCTTTTTGCAAAAACACAAAACCCGGGAATGTGCAAACTCAATCCCGTGGACTTTTGATGTTAGACCAAGTGGCTCGTTGTCGCTTCGGTTTAACTCTTCCTTAAACACGTGCATGAAAACGAGCACAACCGTTTCCATCGCATTTTCAAAACACCCTCGATTCGAGTAGCTCATCACTACCTTCGATCGACTTTCGTTTTGCATCACAACCCGATGACGAGGCCATAACGACAAACCGTTAACACGGGCTTATTAGGTTCAATCTTAGGACATCTCTTGCACAGAGTCAAAATGTGACAATGCATTTCAGCTCGAGACACCCTCTCACTTTCCTCAAAATAAAACCATTTCAAAGACAAGACGAATCAAAGTACGCGTGAATCGACTCTCGACACTAAGGGCATCAACGTGCACCCACGACACGTGCGTCACCAAGCAACCGACAAGGCGTACACTCAAGCACCATCGACGATCTCGCGGATCTCGTCAAGTAACTCGAGTCTTTTCAATATGGGTCGAGTTTTTAAGCATCGAGTCAATCTCCGTCAGTCTAGGACAATCGAGTCTTCGACGTACGACATTTTAACAAATCGATAAGGGAATAAGTTTGCCTATAACCCAGCTTCCTTTTACCCATTTTACTCACAAAACACTTTGCACCAACATACATTGCATCCTAGGAGTAGCTATCCGAATGAGGTCCAGGCCGGGTACAAAGGTCCAAAACAACACCAACTCAAGACAAAGACAAAGACAAGAAACGCTTTCGACGACTAAACACTTAAGGTCCGGTAGTCAGCTTGTGGTCTACTATTTCGGTCCTTTTGGAGGAGGATCCATTAATTTGGAGCTCCACAGTGGTCATGAATTTGATCTCGACCAAAAGTATGAGTATTCCTGGATCGCCCTCCGCGTACTCGATCGCGTGCCTAATAAGCAAACGAACTTGTCAGAGGAGTCCGGCGTGATAGACACATGAACACATGCAACATTCCCAGCATAGGGTCTAACAAAGTCGAAACTCGAGCCCAAGCCACAAAGGCCGCGATGAATTTTCAAACACAAACGAGGATACAATCAAAAGCAAAAACAACGGCAAAAGGAGCAAAAAGCAAACAAGTCTCAAAGTCTTTAAGAAAGGGACAAAACAACATTCAAAAGCCCGAAAGTCAACAAAGCAAGTGGCTAAGCAAACAAAGGTCTACTCAAAAATGGACCCCAGTCGAATACCTTTTCGAGAAACCCGTGCCAAATGGACGCATGGCGCGATGGACATTGCTCTTAGCCGAATTTGACATCGTCTACAATCAAAGGACGAGCAGTCTTCGATTTCCTCGCCGAACACGCAATTGATGACACGGCTAAGTCGTATCGCCCTATCAAAATAAACCTACAAAAAACACTAACAAGTAGCTAGCGGCAAGCAGGATCGTATCCACAGAGAAACGGAGTAGTCTTAAGTTAAAGTTGGTGAAAACAGGTCTAACTCAAGGTGTGAAAAAGGGGTTTGTTTAAGACTATAACTAAAGCAGATAATAAAGCAGATCAATAAATATCAATAAGGAGAAGGATTAGGGCATCAGGATCATTATGACAGTGATTCGGGAACTCAACTCAAAAGTAAATAACATTTAATTGAAGCTATGCAAGTGGCCAGGTTTAGGAATACGCTCTCTCGAGTCAATATTAACCTTAAGCAAATTTAGCGGGCTCTCGCAACTTACTAAATTCAACTTATCAATTACGCGTGGGTTTAGTTTCAATTAGGCTTTCGATCTTAAACTGAAAAAACCTAAATTCAATTCAATAAAGGCGTCCCTAAATTCAATTGATAATAAAACGCGTAGGAAGAAACCAACTTGCACAAGTTCAATCAAAATAACAATTAAAACATGCCTGAATCAACTATCACAAATCACCTTCAAACCCTAATTATAATTTAGCTACTCATACTAATAATCAAAGCAAGGCAATAAAAGAAAGACATGATGAAAGAAACAATTGCAATTAAATAAAACCTGAAGTTTACGGAGTACTGACGGTTACAATTGAAATCAATCTTGAACTAATTAACTAATGGAGTTTTGAAGTTTTGAATGAGAGAACTAAAATAACAGTAAACTAAAACCTAAGGAACAATGTAAAAATAAAGCATAAGAAACATAATCTCCCGAATTAGGTCTTATATATAAGTGCCAAACTAATAAAACTCGAAAATAGGAAATTCGGGGCATCGGTATGCCAGGCCGGCCGGTAGATCTTGATCACTGGCCAGGCTTGCAAATGTTGGGCCAGCTCGTTCTCTTGGGCTTGCTTTGGTCTTTGGGCCCTTATTCCTTCCTTTGGGCTCAACTTATTCGTGATCCTCTTATGTCCTTGGTCTTTGGTTTGATTTCCCGAGCTCTCATGCGAGCTCGAGCTTGGTCTTGTCGTCTTGACTCTCGAAATGCTCCTAACGTCTCGGGTTTTGGCTCAAAACCACCAAAACCTGCAAAATGTAAATAAAAGGCAGCAGTATCGAGAAGTATAGCAAATAGCTCATAGAATTAATATAAATACGAATAAATGCAAGCTAAATGCGACTGAACCGGGGGCATAAAACGTATATAAATAACATGTATCAAACTCCCCCAAACCAAACCTTTGCTTGTCCTCAAGCAAACAACATCGGAGAAAATCAAAGCGACACGAACTAATCACGCTAGTATCTCGAAGTGGACGACCTATGCACATAGACTCACTAACCATAGCCTATTTCACCGAGAATAGAGCACAAGTCTCAACCATTCACACCACATTATATCACTAGCCTCTAACGCTTACGCAAAAGTAAAACTGACGACATTTTTAATTCAAGCAAGGCCAACCGAACGTACCACTTTCCATCAACCAAATCTTTCCGCATCATTTCCTTTTTCTCTTTTCTTTATTTCTTTTGTTTCTCTTTTTTTTTTTTTCGCAAATTGATACATGTCATTTATATCGTTTATATGCCCCCGTTGTAGTTGCATTTAGCTCGCACTTACTTGATTTCATTAGTATTTTAGTAGCTATTTGCTTTATATTGCGATACTGTCGTTCCTCGTTTGTATTTTGCAGGTTTTGGCGGTCCTGAGCTAAAACCTGAGTCATTTGGAGCGTTTACGAGTATCGAGACGTCAACACGAAGCCCGAGAGTCGATTCGGAAGTCATACGAGGTGTTGGGACGTCAAACCTATAGGTTCAAAGTGAACCTATCGGTTCCAGAGGAGCACACAAGAGCCAAAAGTTGCTGCCATACGATTTGAGCTAAGAACCGCTCGGTTTTACCCTGAACCGATCGGTTCCACCCCCTGAACCGATCGGTTCACCCCCGAACCGCTCGGTTCTATGCTCTGTTCCTCCGGATTTTCAAGGGCCTATAAATATGAGTCGAGTTAGGGTTTTATCATTATGCTTTGATTTTATTTTCAGCCCTAGGTTTAGATTTACTTCTCTCATTGCAAAACCTTCAAAAACACTTTAGTTTAGATTAAATCTTTTGCAAGTTTCGATCTTTGCTTGAATTCTCCAGAATTACTCCAGGTTTAATTTCAGTTTTCTTTATCATCTCTAGTTTAGTTTGGGAATTCAATTTCATTGTAACCATTGGTATTCGATTTAATTCAAGATTTGATTTCAATTGTTATTCATTCATTATGTTTTATTATTGTTATTGTATTGCTTTGAATTCTTTCCCAATTATGCATAGCTAATTCTCATCCTAGGGTTTTATGGGGATCGATGATTGATTCTTAGGTTTGTTTTCTGATTTTGGTTATCTTGTGGTTGCTCGTTGTTATTCTAACCTCATGCCCTAATTCCTCTTCCAATTGATCAAAGGCCACGATTGATTGTGTTGACCTAGGAAGCCTAAACCTAAGATCGAGAGCCTGGTTAAGGTGAGCCTTGCGTGAGAGTTAGTAGAGCGAGACTAATACGTAGCGAGAGCCCGTTAGTTGAGCTTTAGGTTTGACTTTGATCCGAGAGGACTTGTCCTAAACCATTAACACAAACTACCATTAGTAGCCTTATTCAGTGACAACCTTAGTTGAAATCATCGTGAACCTGTGACCCTAGACTTTCTCCCTTACCATCTTCTAAGCCTTTGATTTTAGCCTATACTTAGTTCATAGTTAAAACGCGACTTTTCACACCTTGAGTTTGACCTTTCTAAGCTGAGCATTTCTCTGACTACATCCTTCTCCCTGTGGATCTCGACCCTACTGCCACTAGCTACTCAGTTAGTTGACCTTAGGTTATTTTGATTGAGGAGACGCGACTTTACCCTCATCACAAATGTGGAGCATCCCTCGTATGTAGTACCGTTTAGCTTGACGTTCACTCGGTAAAAATCGCGCTCGGGTACACATATTTACTTAAGGGTTACCTTATTGCTCATACTCCCGGTCGCAACCAAATTCATGGCCACTGTGGTTACTCAAGTCAATGAGTCCCCTCCGAGAGCATCGAAGCATTGCTCCAACATATAAGAGATCATTCCAATCAAACCGCAAACCAATCAAACCAAACGCACCACAAACCAATGCCAAGCTTGAATGTCAAAGTCGAAAGTAAACAAGCGAAAAGCAATAAGAATTAAGCAAATACAAGTGGGTTAGTGTTTGAGACTCGCAATCTAGTAACAGGAAACAAACCAATCGTGCAAGCTAAGACGATAGAAAGTCGACTCGGAGATACTAAAGATCAAAGTAAGTGTACAAATCAATTCCCCAAACTAGATAAAGCAGGACAAAGCAGACCAAAAAGACTCGTATTTTTGTGATTTTTTTTGAATTTATCAATTTTTTTGGGTTTTTAAATAAGTGCACACGAAAATTAAATGCAAATGAACTAATGAACACGAAAGCGTTTCCCTCCCCCAAACCAAATCACACATTGTCCTCAATGTGGAAAACAGCACAACCACAAAAGCAGAGGAGGACACATAACATGCGAGGAAGGAAAAGTAAAGCGAAAAGGAGGGTAAAGTGGGGTAAAGGATGCTCACTTGATAAAGTCGGAGCTCCCCCAAACCGAAGTAGAGTGTGGAGTGCGGCTAAAATCCACGTATGTGCGTCCAATTCAGTCCAACATCGAGGTACTTCGGCATAGCACGCAAGAAGAAGAAAAAGCGTAGCGTGAACACTCCTGCCGGTCGGCCGTGGCCGTACGGCCGGCGGGGGTGCATTTTTTCAAAATTTAGCTACGGTGCCGGTTGGAGCATTGCCGGTCGGCCAAATTTGGCATGCATACTCGTGGCGTTTTCTTGAAAATACTAAGGACAAAGTCCAAAAGTACCTGCGCGCTAAAATCATTCATAAAAACCCTCGTCCTCTCGCGCTCAAAATCAAACCAAAAGTCATAAAAACAAACCAAACAAAGTACAAGTGCTAATAAAAAGTACAACGTCATCGGGTTGCCTCTCGGAAGCGCTGGTTTATAGTCCCGCACGACTCTTCACAGCTTTAGGAATCGAGTATACGGAGGCCAAGGACATTGGCCATTTGCAACAGCTTCACTTGGCGAAATAGCATCCATTCGCCATAACACACCTCCCTCACGAGGCAAAGCAGCATACTCATTCATTGTGAGTCCTCGATCGCGAAATGGCTCTCCAAATCGCCCTTGCGCTCCAAGCGGCTGAACCGTAGGCCCTCCCCCATCACTAGCGTCAAATAGATCGGCTTTTAGCAGCCTCCTCTCCCCCAAACCAACCTTGCAGCCATCCTGTAAAGAACCTGCACATGGGGAGACAACAGAAACGACCTCCAAAGTGTCTCCAGTAGAGTGAGACGGAGGTATAACATTAACAGCACAAACCGAATCAAGACGCATGGGTGACCGCGGGGTATCGGAATGGGTAAAGGTCAACTTTTCACCCCCCACCGTAAAGGCTATCGTCTTATTGCCCACGTCAATAACTGCACCAGCAGTGTGCAGGAAGGGTCTCCCCAAAATGATAGGTATGTGGACATCCTCGGGCATATCGACTACAACAAAGTCTCTGAGGATAAAGAACTTTCCAACCTGTCTGAGGGCGTCTTGTAGGATTCCCGAGGACGGTTAATAGAACGGTCGGCCATTTGTAAGGTAATGTGAGTAGGGCTCAAAGCTGACAAGCTCATCTTTTGGTAAAGAGAGTAGGGTAAGACACTCACACTCGCTCCAAGGTCACATAAGGCGTTTCTAACCACAAACTTACCAATGGAGCAGGGGATGGAAAATGTGCCTGGGTCGCTAAGCTTAGGAGGTTTACCACCCTGCAACCTAGTGCTAGCCTCCCCCACGAAAGCCACGGTCGACACATCATCAAGGGTACGCTTCCTAGCTAAGACCTCCTTCAAAAATTTAGCGTAAGCAGGAATTTGAGTAACAAGGTCAAGGAAGGGAACGTTTACCTGAAGAGCCTTGACGACGTCGACAAACTTTTTGAACTTGGCCTCGGACTCTTGACGTTGTCGACCCGGGAATGGGAGCTTAATCTGAATCGGGGGCGAAGGAGTAGCAACAGGAACACCCGAATCAACACCCAAATCATCTTTCCTCGTAGCAGCAGGTCCAGCCGGTTGGACGACCGGCTGCCGGTCGACCGGCTGGGCCGTTTTTGGTCTCGGATCATCATAAAAAGTACCGCTCCTAAACGTAATCGCACACGCTGTATCGGGAGGAGGGTTAGGAGGTTGGCCCTGAGATGGTAAGAAACCTGGTTGACGCGCAGCTTGCGAAGTGGCGAGTTGAGCCACTTGGTTCTCCAAATTCTTTATAGCTGCGTCTTTAGCCTGATCGCTCTTTTGCATGTATTGCATCATTGTCTTCTGCGACTCCTGCATACCCATCATTACCTGCTGCATTTGTGACATCATGGCTCGGGTTTCAGCTAAAGGATCGGGTGTTGGGGTAGGTGGTGGAGGAGTGTAGGCTGGCTTTTGGTAATTTGGTGGGGGTGGTTGGTAATTCTTGTAGGGAGGTTGGTAAGGTTGAGTTTGTGGTGGTTGGGTGGTGGGGTTTTGGATATTTTGGCTACGATATGAGAGAAGTGAACGATCGTAGCCGGGTTGGTTTTGATAGGGCAGGTTTTGATTGTAGGATTGATATGCAAAAACCTGCTCGTGGGGTGCAGCATACCCCGTAGAATAACCCGTATCATGCCCTGCAATAGCGTTCACATGGGCACCAGATGAACCACCACCCTGCATCATCTTCGATCTGCCTTGATCGGTAGAATGACGACTAGTGAGCGTGAAATACTCCCTTATCGCGGTCATCATGAAGCGGGCCGTGAATTACCTCTCGCTTTCAAGCGAGCCGAATGGACAGCCATGTCTTCAATCAACCCCCAAGCTTTGTCATCATCGACGTTGTTGGCAAAGCGACCATCAGCAGCAGAATCTAGAATAGCTCTACTCTCCGCATATAACCCGTTGTAGAAAGTCATAATAACCAACCAGTCGTTAAGGCCATGGTGAGGACAGTCTCTAATCAACTTCTTGTACCGCTCCCACGCTTCAGCAAAGGACTCATCAAATGTTTGCTTGAAACCTTGTATCTGACTCCTCATCTGGTTAGTGCGCTCTGGAGGATAAAACTTCGCATAGAACGCCAGAGCTAACCCACTCCAATCAGTAATACCCGCAGCAAGCTTGTCGAGGTCCGTGATCCACTCACGAGCTCGATCTTTTAAAGAAAAAGGGAACAGCATCTCCCTTATTTGCTCCTGCGTAATCCCGGCCTGCTTTATAGTAGAACAGTAGTCGGTGAACATCTGCATATGCCGACCAGGATCCTCAGTTGGGTACCCACCGAACTGATTGCGCTCCACCAAACTTATAAAGGCGGGGCGAATCTCAAAGTTGCCCTGCAGCGTAGCGGGCATAGTGAATCCAGCAGGAATGGACTCCGGCTTAGGCACCGAGTGACTCGAAAGTTTAGGCATAGTCACTGGCGGAGGTGTTAACGGAGTATGGGGAGGTGTGTCCTCTTCGTAGGACGATTGCGCAGCACTGGATTCCGAGTGTGACGCTTCCTCAAGATCAAAATTAGCGATTTGAATCGCTTGTTTGCGTAGTCTATGTAGCGCTCGTTCAGGTTCAGGCTCAAATGGAACTAAACCTGTAGGTGACCTGCGCATAAACAAAAACTACAAGCAAAAGATCAAAAACGGTCTCAAGGAACTAGGTTCCTTGAGACAAGGGAGAAAAACCTGTAAGAACTAACAAAAACTAAAACTAGCAAAGCCGTTTCCCCGGCAACGGCGCCAAAATTGACACGGCTAAGTCGTATCGCCCTATCAAAATAAACCTACAAAAAACACTAACAAGTAGCTAGCGGCAAGCAGGATCGTATCCACAGAGAAACGGAGTAGTCTTAAGTTAAAGTTGGTGAAAACAGGTCTAACTCAAGGTGTGAAAAAGGGGTTTGTTTAAGACTATAACTAAAGCAGATAATAAAGCAGATCAATAAATATCAATAAGGAGAAGGATTAGGGCATCAGGATCATTATGACAGTGATTCGGGAACTCAACTCAAAAGTAAATAACATTCAATTGAAGCTATGCAAGTGGCCAGGTTTAGGAATACGCTCTCTCGAGTCAATATTAACCTTAAGCAAATTTAGCGGGCTCTCGCAACTTACTAAATTCAACTTATCAATTACGCGTGGGTTTAGTTTCAATTAGGCTTTCGATCTTAAACTGAAACAACCTAAATTCAATTCAATAAAGGCGTCCCTAAATTCAATTGATAATAAAACGCGTAGGAAGAAACCAACTTGCACAAGTTCAATCAAAATAACAATTAAAACATGCCTGAATCAACTATCACAAATCACCTTCAAACCCTAATTATAATTTAGCTACTCATACTAATAATCAAAGCAAGGCAATAAAAGAAAGACATGATGAAAGAAACAATTGCAATTAAATAAAACCTGAAGTTTACGGAGTACTGACGGTTACAATTGAAATCAATAATCTTGAAATCAATCTTGAACTAATTAACTAATGGAGTTTTGAAGTTTTGAATGAGAGAACTAAAATAACAGTAAACTAAAACCTAAGGAACAATGTAAAAATAAAGCATAAGAAACATAATATCCCGAATTAGGTCTTATATATAAGTGCCAAACTAATAAAACTCGAAAATAGGAAATTCGGGGCATCGGACGGGAGCGTACGTGCCGGCCCACTGATCCGGCCGGCTTGCAAATGTTGGGCCAGCTCGTTCTCTTGGGCTTGCTTTGGTCTTTGGGCCCTTATTCCTTCCTTTGGGCTCAACTTATTCGTGATCCTCTTATGTCCTTGGTCTTTGGTTTGATTTCCCGAGCTCTCATGCGAGCTCGAGCTTGGTCTTGTCGTCTTGACTCTCGAAATGCTCCTAACGTCTCGGGTTTTGGCTCAAAACCACCAAAACCTGCAAAATGTAAATAAAAGGCGTGATGTCGAGAAGTATAGCAAATAGCTCATAGAATTAATATAAATACGAATAAATGCAAGCTAAATGCGACTGAACCGGGGGCATAAAACGTATATAAATAACATGTATCAATTGACGAGTAACCCATCCTCGACACTACATCATTTCCTGACGACGGAATTTACAACATCAACGACAAGCAGTATACTTCGATGGTTCATTTAATTATCGAGGTTGTGGAATAGGAATACTCCTCATTTCCCCAAATGGCGAACACACACCCCTCTCCATCAAATTGGACTTTGATGTGACAAACTGTGGATACCCACATCCGTACCTCCCGCCAAAAACCCAGTGATGTAACAATGGACTTTTATTGCATGCTTTTACGTTGACTTAAACGGTACTAACTATGTCGAATTCAAGTTAAATGTTTCAAAATGCAAAATGAGGTTTATTATGGGTCATCACTCTTAGGTTAGTGTCCTTAGAATAGTCTAGAGTCAAGCTTGTCTCGAGTCTCAGTCCTAATCGGCATGCGCACACCCCTTTTACAAACACACAATCCAATTGGCCCTTTTACATTAACAAGGCCCAATTCGATTATCCTAAATCCCTAAATTTAGGCCCAGTTGCTAAAACCACCTTTTAGCATTGGCAAACACCCAAAACGGCCTCACGGGTCGTCCTATTTCACAAAACACTACAAAATACACCCTTTTCACATTTTCGGGTCTCGGGCCCAGAACCGAGCCCAGTCCCATTCCTGGCCCGCTTCCCAAGGCCCAGGATAACCTAAACAAACCCTATCTTCAGCAAACACTCCGTAACTTAGAGCTCAAGCAAGAATATCCCGTATATCCTAAAAGATAATTTAGAAATATACGGAAAAGGAGGATATTGCCCGCCCTACCAATTGCAAGGAGCATTGCGATTAGGGCAGGCTATCGCAAGAGCCCTTGCGATTGCCCCAGGCATTCGCAAGGTGCCTTGCGACTCCTACGTCCGGTTTTATCCTCTAGGGTTTCCTAATTCTTGACGAGCTCTCCACTATAAATACAACCCCTCCACATACGTTTCAAACACAACTTCAGCATACAATTCTCACAGCTAGAAACACCAGCAAAACTCTCTTAAAGCCTCACGCATAAACACTTTAGAATTCTTCATTTTCTCTTGTTGAATTCTCCCCTTTGAAGCGAAGCGCTGCCGGTTTCCTAAATCGAGACAGGTAGGTCTTAATCCTAGCATGGATTAAGGTTTTCTTTACTTCTTTAGACTTGCAAGGGCCTACACTAGGCTCACCCCGACTTTGGTACGCGAGTATGCTTTTCATAAGGCGGCCATGCACCTCGAATACACACCCTATTCGTAACACCTTTCCAAAGTCGCATAAACAACTGACCCCTTTAAAATAAGTCAATGGACAATTGAACTTTATTTTATGTATGCATTTAGCAAATCCTCTTATTGCATTAAATCACTTAATAATGAATTCGACATAAACTGAACTGTTTTCGTTAACAAGTTAAGCATGTTTAACTGAGGGTTTTAAACAATCTCTTTTTGCATTTGCATTTGCATTATTTTTACAACTTATATCGCACTTGTACGTAGCGAATTACTTAGGCTTACATATCATTCATTTGCATTGTTCTCAAGTCTAGTAGAGGCTATCTTTTGATAGGCTTTTACAAAAGATCTTTCATAAAATATTATTTGAACTATTCTTTAGAAGAGTACCCTCACCCGAATCCGAATCTGGTTTCACAATAGCCTTAGACGGATGGGTGTCGACGTGTCTTTGAGCATGAGGACACGGAGGCGGGTTCTAAATTTCCCTCATAATTTAGTGGCGGCTCCGAAACAGTTTTTAAAGGTTTTTCCTACTTAATCTTTTTCAACTTTTACGCCCTAAGCAAGACGTCGAGCGGTCCCATTTAACCCCGGTACCTACAGTTGGCGACTCCGCTGGGGATAGGTTCTATTTTTAAAACTAAAACTAGTTTTTTCTTTTTAAAAATAAAAATGAGACTCGAACAACTTGAGAACAACCATCATATGTGAGCTAAGCATATTCGTTTAGAGTCGAATCCAGTGGATTCAAACACAAATACCACGAGAGGTTCCAAACGCAGGCGTCGTCCATTCGATGAAGCACGTTCTGAACTAACTTTCCTCTCACCCCTCCACGGCTTGCCGTAGCGAACTGGTTTGACCGCCCCAGGGCTTCCTTCATATCCCACACGTTATACTGTGTGGGCGAAGGGCTAAAAGCATCTGCCAAAGCGTACTCAAACCAGTTGGAGGCGTACGAGACTTGACCAAACGACCAAGAGTCATACGTACAAATGCGAGGCTATACACTATAGTCTTTTTCAAAATTCATTTGCATTGCATATCTTCGAAAACTCACTCAAATTTCCAAGGCATAAATGAACCTAACAACTAACATCTAACATTTTACAACTAACACCTAACATTTTACAAACAAAACTCTCGCGAATTTTTGAAATAAACTTTTTTTTTCAAAACTTCCTTTTTGCAAAGCTAGCAAAACCCGAGTCAAGGTCCCAAACTTGAACTCGTGGATTTCACTCTTTGGATCACGCAACCCAAATCTCTTTTAACATCTTCGGCTTGACTAGCTCGAGTCGAATCCTTTCCATGCAATGGTCTTACTATTGACCCTTAAAATATTACTTCCTATACAAAAGAAGTTCGTTGATCAAACTCTCACTTTCTTCTTTCTTCGAAAAATAAACCTGAAAAAAATATAAATATAACGGGATCAGCCAACCACCAACTGAGTATGACTTCGATCGCCTCCACTGGCCCTAGGTCAATTTTCATCCATTACGACTAGTATATAATGGGATCAGCCAACCCCAGGCTATTCCCTCATCCATGTACACAGGATACTCAGGTCTATACTAAGACCCACTTGGCTATATATTGCCGGATACCAGAATTGTAATTCATATGGAGCCGCGCCCTCTTCTGTGTACACAGGTTATTATAAATAATGTCGTCTCCCTCCCATAATCGTATCTCAAATGCTACAAATGGCCAAATTAATGTACATTATGACTACAAGACTAACATAACAAGTATAACATATAGGACAATTAAAACAATATGAAGTAATAACACATGAATATGTAATCATACTGTATACAATACTATACAAAATAATTATAATTATCATTTATAATATCAAAATAAGTTATTTCTACAATGAAAAGTCTCAAAGTCATACCATAACTTAATTAATAGTACTCCGTGTGGTCTTTGCTTCTCGGCTACTTTACTCAAAACCCAACTAAAACTAATTTAATTAATTATATTTTTTAATCCTTTTATTAATGATTATTTTAACATAATTATCATTTAATTTTATTACTAAGGTCTATTTATAGGGAGGGAATTTGTGGGTGAGTCATCACTTCCCTTATGCGTGTAACATAGCCCTTGCTTTTATTACTTTTATTATTATTATGTAATTATCTTTTACTATTTAGTAATTATCCCATTGATAAGCCCATGATATTATGATTATATTGATTAAATTTTATTATAAGTTCCAACTTATATACTCTTAGTATTTCAGAAAAACAACGGCTTATTTCGTTTATTATCTATAAATATAAGAGTCTAATCATAACGTTTCTAATAGTCCTACTTTTATATACTCTTATATCTTTAAACATACTCATTTTATTTCGGGGTATTACATTCTAACCTCCTTAAAATAAGTTTCGTCCCGATACTTGTCTTTGTTTAAATGAAAATATTGTACGTATCATTTAGTACGTGTCTAACTAACCTTTGATCTCTTTTTGTATTTATCTGTTGTATTAATTTGTTTATCACGTATATGATTAACTATATTCTTGGCTTCATGTTGAATGTTTTTTTTTTTCACCAAAATATTTAGGCGTTTACTCATAAAATTAATTTCACTTGATTCATTTTGCAAATATACATGAGACTTTTGAGTTTTAAATGGATACGATTAGATTTTTCTTTTATAGTTGTATATGTATTCCAGTAAATGTTTTCTTATCTCTTAGTTCATTATACATTTTTGGACCTTACGATTTGCATACAGAATACTTGATGTTATAAGTGTATTTGTTATATACTTTAAGTAAAAGATAATAGTCTTCACATAAATTGAAGTAATAAGCACATTGACGATTAGAGGTGGCAATCGGGTCAGTCGGGTCGGGTTTGGGTCGGGTCAAGTCGGGTCGGGTCATGTCGGGTTCGGGTCATGTCGGGTCAAAGTGCCCTTTCGGGTCGAGTCGGGTTCGGTTCGGGTCGTCATCGAGTCGGGTCATATCGGGTCAAATAGTGTATCGGGTCGGGTCGGGTTTGGGTCGGGTCATTATCGAGTCAGCGCGATTTTATCGAATTATTTCAATTTTTAACCACTAAAATAAGTATTTTGATCGTTATTTTATTTAATTACTTCATTATTAAGTCAAATATATCATTCTAAATAATAATTTGCTTTAAATCCAATAAAATTAAGCTTAATAATTATCGGGTCGTCAATTTAGTCGGGTCGATATCGGGTTGGGTCATCATCGGGTCGGGTCTGGGTCGAGTTCGGGTCACTGATTATCGGGTCATGTCGGTTACGGGTCGTCATCGGGTCGGGTCGGGTCGGTGCTCGGGTCACAATATTTTCGGGTCAATCGGGTCGGTTTTTGCTCGGGTTCGGGTCGGATCACTTGGGTCGGGTCAAGCTTGCCAGCTCTATTGACGATATATTGTTATTTTAACTTTTATATGTTCCTCGGTTAGATTTTACTTAAAGTTGTTCAGCGGTTGAGAATAATTAGTTTTCGTGTTCGGTCATGTACGGTTACATAATTTTATCTCTTAGATTTGATTTTATATTAAATAGAGTTGTATGGATACATTCTAGTACGTATGTTCAAAAATTATGATTAATAACTTAAACTTACATTGATCAAATTATTAAAGCATATTCACTATATTCATACTTTTACTTTCATTAATTTTTTTAATTTTTAATTTTTAATTTTTAATTTTTAGATTTTATTTTAAACACTTTGCTTTAGAGTTTAAATTAGAGCAAACATCACAATATGAGAAAAATCTATACAATACCTTTAAAAAGGAATTTTGTTTTCAAAATTATTCATATTTCCCTAATCTGTTGTGATATGTTAAATAATCAAATTCATAGTTTCTTATGTCCCTTTTAAATACATTATCGTTATACTCATATTTAATTGTTGTTAATAAAATAATAATGTGATTGAGCTTATTAACTATGTACAAGATGTCGTGTTGGTCATGTGAGATATTACTTTTATTTTTATTTTTATTTTTAATAACTTCTCGCAACTAATAAATTTAAATGGTTATTCTTGTTATAGCGGAAGCGAACAAACACGGCGAGAGCGAGAAAGAAAAGAACGACACAAGAATTTTACGTGGTTCACTAACAACTTGTTAGCTACGTCCACAACCGAATGGAAAATATTTTTTACTATGGAGAATGCAAATTACAACTCTTATGAGCTATCTTTGTCAATACACAAGATACTCAACTTAGAGAATTTTGGAGTGAGTACAAATGCTAAATAAGCCTCCTATATATAAGTGTAGGAATGCCCATCTTCATTTTCCTCACCGATGTGGGACATTGATACTTATTTATATTAAGCACAATGTCCACCCTTTACTTGCTTCACCAATGTGGGACATTGTAAAACAAGTCTATTCTTCCATTTTCAAGTCACATTTTAACAATTCTCCACCTTGACTTGAACGATCGCATCTTTCAACGGTCTTCAATCAAAGGTCGTATTTTCCAATCCCTCTTGTACCCAAGTACAAGACCGCTTCAGCTCGTCAGCCCGAAGCACAAGAGATCTTCAACGGGATCTCACTTGTCTTTTTCCACCCAAGACACGGGTCTTGCTTTTTCTCACCCAAAGCACGGGTCTTGCCTCTTTCTCCCGAGACACGGGTCTTGCCTTTTTCACCCAAGACACGGGTCCTTGCCTCATTCACCCGAGACACGGGTCTTGCCCTTTTCACCCAAGGCACAGGTACCCTCCACCTACGGCTCAAAGCCCTCCGTGGAGCGATGCTAATCCCCAAAGGGCTTACACATAACTATCAACATTTAGCAAATCCAAACAGTGTTTGAACTTGCTAGGCGGAACCGGTTTTGTGAACATATCAGCGGAATTATCAGCTGTCCCAACCTTTTTCACCACGATGCGCTTCTCACTACGTAGAAAATGATACCTCACATCAATGTTTTTGGTTCTTTCATGATGCACCTGATCCTTAGCAAGACATATAGCACTTAAGCTGTCACAATACACAACTGCTCGATCATGATGTAGCCCAAGATCACTCACTAGCCCTTTCAACCATATACCCTCCTTAGCCGCTTCAGTTAAAGCCATGTACTCAGCCTCTGTCGTTGACAAAGTAACAGACGGCTGTAGAGTAGCCTTCCAGCTAACAACAGAACCACCAAGAGTGTATACATAGCCAGTCATTGATCGTCTACCATCTATATCAGCAGCATAATCAGAATCAGAGTAACCTTTCACCAAACACTCTGTATCACATCCATATATGAGACCAACATCTGCCGTTCCCCTCAGATAGCGGAATATCCGCTTCACTTGTTGCCAGTGTTCTCGGCCAGGTTGAGCCATAAACCTGCTCACAACACTAACAGCATGCGCAATATCAGGCCTAGTGCACACCATAGCATACATCAAGCTACCAACTGCACTAGCGTACGGAACACTTGACATGTAGGACTTTTCAGCTTCAGTTTGGGGCGCAGAAGCAACAGATAAGCGAATATTTGCTGCTGCCGGAGTGTTTATAGGTTTGGCGGTGCTCATCCCAAACCTGGATAGCACCTTCAGTATGTAGCTTTTCTGTGACAAGAAAAGCTTCTTCTGCGAACGATCTCTATAAATCTCCATGCCAAGAATCTTCTTAGCAGCTCCCAAATCTTTCATATCAAATTCTAAACTGAGAACTACCTTGAGCTCTTGAACGTATGACATCTTCTTCGCGGCAATAAGCATATCATCTACATACAGGACCAAGTATATATATGATCCATCCTCCACCTTGTTGTGATATACACAACAATCATAAGGACTCCTTATGTAACCATGCTCCACCATGAAGCTGTCAAACTTCTTGTACCACTGCCTAGGTGACTGTTTCAGTCTATACAAGGACTTCTTCAACTTACAAGCATAGTTTTCCTTCTCCGGAACTTCGAACCCCTCAGGCTGACTCATCAAGATATCTTCCTCTAACTCCCCATGAAGGAAAGCTGTCTTCATATCTAATTGCTCCAGTTCTAGATCATAATGAGCCACCATCGCAAGAATAACTCTAATCGATGTGTGTCGCACCACAGGAGAAAATATCTCATTGTAGTCGACTCCCTCTCTTTGACTAAAACCCTTGGCGACTAGGCAGGCCTTGTATCCGATCACGTCACCTTACATTTGTTCCTCTTTCCGTTTGAAACCCCACCTGCAACCATCCACCTTTCTACCTTGCGGTACTTTAACTAGCTCCCATGTCTTGTTCTTGTGAAGAGACTCCATCTCCTCACTCATAGCAGTGATCCATTCTTGTGACTCACTACTTCAAGTGCTTCTCGATAAGACAATGGTTCCGATGACTCAATTTCGTCGGCTACCTGTAGTGCATAACCCACCATTTCTTCAGCATAGCAGTTTTGGGCACGAAATTTTCGCCCCTCGATCTCTTGGATAAACCTACTAGGCTCTCGTACTGTCCTCTTCGGACGACCAACCGCAGCCTCTGGTTCATCAACACTGGTTATCTCTGGTTGACTTTCCTCCCCAGCCAGAGTAGTCTCTGGAGCTTCAACCTCAACTTGACTCGACGTCCCTGGCTAGGGATGTCGTTGGGGCGGGGCGGGGGCGGATATAGGCTCCCCCACACCCGTACCCACCAAGAAAAACCTCTACCCATACCCGCCCCACCACCCATGGCGGGTACAAGTTTTCAAACCCGTACCCGCCCCACCACCCATGGCGGGTACGGGTAAGCGGGTATTATGCGGGTATATGAGTATAAATAATATAAAAAATGTTTATATGAAGCGGGTATGCGGGTATTATGCGGATATGCAACATCCACCCCCGCCCCATTACCCATGGCGGGTACAATTTTAATACCCATACCCGCCCCACCACCCGCGAAACTTATACCCATCCCCACCCCAACTGGGGCGGGTGCGGGGCGGTACCCACTAGTACCCGCCCCATTGACATCTCTATCCCTGGCAGAAACACGGCTGGCGCTACATCTAACTCCACCTGTTTCTCGAAACTAACATTCTTGTCATGGCTTGTTGAATTATCACTTGACATGAACATAGAGTTTTCATCAAAAGTAACATCCCTGCTGAGGATGACACAATTCTCCGACGGAGACCAAATGCGATATCCCTTAACTCCATCTCCATATCCCATAAAACAACCCTTCTTGGCTCGCGGCTCTAACTTACCCTCATTCACATGATAATAGGCAAGACAACCGAAAACCCTTAGACCTGAATAATCAGCTTCTTTACCGGACCATACCTCATAAGGCGTTTTGCAGTTAATACCCGTATGAGGTCCACGATTAATCAAGTAGCAAGCTGTCTTCACAGCTTCACTCCAAAACTTCCGAGTCAACCCTGCATTAGAGAGCATGCACCGAACTCTCTCAAGCAATGTCTGATTCATTCGCTCTGCAACACCGTTCTGCTGTGGTGTTCCCCTAATGGTATGATGCCTAGCAATACCATGATTCTTGCAAAGCTCGTTGAACTCAGTCAAACAGAACTCCAGACCATTATCCGTTCGTAGCCTCTTGATCTTCTTGCCCGTTTGATTTTCCACCAATGCCTTCCACTGAACGAAGGTTTTAAGGACCTCGCTCTTATGCTTCATCAGATAAAGCCATGTGTATCTGGAGTAATCATCTATAAATGTGACAAAATAATGAAAACCTCCAATACCCTCTACACGAGCAGGACCCCAACAATCTGAATGGATATAATCAAGCGTACCCTTGGTAGTATGCACCCCTTTGCCGAACTTAGCACGATGCTTCTTCCCGAACACACAATGTTCGCAGAAACTAAGATTCTTCATCTTAAGCCTACCCAGAAGATCTCTCTTGGATAATATCTGCATCCCTCGTTCACCCATGTGACCAAGTCGCATATGCCACAACTTAGTCTCATCTATCTGGTGATCCTCAGACGCTACACCTGCAGAACCTGTCAGCGTAACACCTTGCAATATGTACAAGGTATTCTTCTTGATACCCTTAAGTATCACCTTGGAACCCTTTAGAACATTCAATGTCCCATCTGAACCCGAAAAACTGAAACCTCTTTCATCTAAGACACCAAGAGATATCAAATTCTTCTTCAACAAGGGAACATGTCTTACGTTCATCAAAGTACGAACCATACCATCAAATGTCTTAATCTTTATTGATCCTACTCCAACTACCTTGCAGACGGCGTCATTGCCCATGACAACACTACCACCATCCAAGCTCTCATAAGTTGAAAACCAATCACGATGTGGACACATATGGTATGAACAACCTGAGTCTAAAACCCATTTGTCGGAAGGATGTTGCACCTTATCAACTGTTAAGGCCATATCACTCTCCGAATCGTACGTTTGACCCTGGACAACAGCTGCAGTAGAAGGCTTTTTCTTTGGACAGTTAGCCTTCCAGTGTCCCGGTTCCTTACAAATGTGGCAAAGGTCATTTGGGCTTGGTACCTTAGGCTTGAACTTAGACTTACTCTTTTTCTTGCCTACTTGACCCTTCCCCTTAGTCGTGTTAACAACTAACCCAACATTATGACTACTTTCACCCACATCAACACTCGCCTTTTGACGCAACTCCCTAGTGTGAAGGGCTGACTTCACCTTTTCTAGGGTCAAGGTTTCTTTCCCAACAACAAATGACTCAACAAAGTTTCCATAGGAAGGGGGCAAAGAAACAAGCAATATTATGGCAGCAACTTCATCATCTATCTTAACATCTATATTACGTAAATCAAGCAATATAGTATTTAAACGATCTAGATGCTCTCTAAGGAACGTACCTTCTTGCATACGCAGACTAAACAAACGTTGCTTCATAAGCAACTTGTTGGTGAGCGACTTTGTCATGTACAAAGTCTCCAGCTTCAACCATAGCCCCGCGGCAGTTTCTTCGTCAGCCACCTCAGTGATGACGTCATCTGCCAGACACAGCAAGATGGTGAAGTGAGCTTTCTCCTCCAACAACTCCAACTCGGCGGCACTTACTGCCCCGGGTTGAGCTGATTCTCCCTCAGCTACAACCTTAGTGTAGATACCCAAATCTGTACCTCCCGCCAAAAACCCAGTGATGTAACAATGGACTTTTATTGCATGCTTTTACGTTGACTTAAATGGTTCTAACTATGACGAATTCAAGTTAAATGTTTTTAAATGCAAAATGAGGTTTCTATATGGGTCATCACCTTTAGTGTCTTCAGGTCGGTCAAGAGTCTAGTCTGTCTCGAGTCCAGGTCCTAATCGGCATGCGCATACCCCTTCTCAAACACACAAGCTAATTGGCCCTTTTTACTTTAACAAGGTTCAATTCGATCCTCCTAAATCCCTAAATTTAGGACCAGTCTCTAAAACCACCTTTTAGGACTAGCGAACACCCGAGACAACCTCACGGAATGTCTTATTTCACAAAATGCCATAAAATACACCCTTTTTACATTTTCAGGGCCCGGGCCCAAAACCGAGCCCGAACCCATCCTTGGCCCGCTTCCCTAGGTCCAAGGACTCACCCACATAAACCCTAGAAGACCATACACGGCCTACTTGGAGTGCAAGCAAAGAAATAGCAAAAGATATTGTCGAAATATTGCAAATCGGATTAAGGAAATACGAAATCTGGAGGTTTTGCCCGACGTACAAGCCGCAAGAGGCCTTGCGGCTCATTGGGGCAGCCGCAAGAGGCCTTGCGATTTGCCCCTCTGATCGCATGGCTTCTTGCGACTCCTACGTCCGGTTTTATCCTCTAGGGTTTCCTAAAATCCCTCGGCTATTCCACTATATATACAACCCTTCATTCGACGATTCAAATAAGTTTTTCACACATGATAAACTCCTCTCCTCTCAACCTTTCTCCCTAGGTTTTAGCACAATTCAATTCATACACACAATCACAATTCACACCTTCACAACTCTCTCACAAAAGCCTCACGCATAAACACCTAGAATTCTTCATCTTCCTAGTGTTGAATTCATCCTTTGAAGCGAAGTGCTGCCGGTTTCCTAATCTGAGACAGGTAATACTTAATCCTAAACATGGATTAAGGTCTTTCTTTACTTCTTTGACTAGCAAGGGCCTACATTAGGCTCACCCCGACTTTGGTACGCAAGTCTGCTTTGCATAAGGCGGCCATGCACCTCGAATACACACCCTATTCGTAACACCCTTCCAAAGTCGCATAAACAACTGACCTCCTTAAAATAAATCAATGGCTAATTGAACTTTATTTTACTGCATGCATTCTAGCAAATCCTCATCTTGCATCTAAACTATTTTAAATGAATTCGTCATTAAACTGAACTGTTTTTGTTAATAAGTTAAGCATGCTAGCGAGGGTTTAATCAATCTCTTTTGCATTATTTTTACATCTTATATCGCACTTATGCGTAGTGATTACTTAGACTCATGTATCATTCCTTTGCATTGTTCTCAAGTCTAGTAGAGGCTATCTTTTGATAGGCTTTTCCAAAAGATCTTTCATAAAAACATTATTTTGATTTATGCTTTAGAAAAGTACCCTCACCCGAATCCGAATCTGGTTTCACAATAACCTTAGACGGATAGGTGTCGACGTGCCTTGAACTCTAAGACGTGTCCTTGAGCATGAGGACACGGAGGCGGGTTCTAAATTTCCCTCATAATTTAGTGGCGGCTCCAAAACAGTTTTTAAAGGTTTTTTGTACTTAATCTTTTTTACTTTACGCCCTTAGCAAGGCGTCCAGTGGTCCCAGTTAAACCGGTACCTGGGTTGGCAACTCCGCTGGGGATAGGTTTTATTTTTAAAACTAAAACTAGTTTTTTCTTTTTAAAAATAAAAATGAGACTTGAACAACTTGAGAACAATCAACATGCATGAGTTTAAGCATATCCGTTAGAGTCGAATCTAGTCGGATTCACACACCAACACCCCGAGAGGTGGTTCCAAACGCAGGCATCGTCCATTCGACGAGGCACGTACTGGACTAACCTTCCTCTCACCCCTCCACGGCTTGCCGTAGCAGACTGATTTGACCGCCCCAGGGCTTCCTTCGTATCCTACACGTTATACTGTGTGGGCGGAGGGCTAAAAGCACCTGCCAAAGCATACTCAAATCAGTTGGAGGCGTACGAGACCTGACCCAACGACCAAGAGTCATACGTACGAATGCGAGGCTATACAATATAGTCTTTTTCAAAATTCATTTGCATTGCATATCTTCGAAAACTCACTCAAAATTTTCAAGGTATAAATGAACCTAACAACTAACATCTAACATTTTACAACTAACATCTAACATTTTACAACTAACGTCTAACCTTTTTACAAACAAAACTCTCGCGAAATTTTTGAAATAAATATTTTTCAAATTTTCCTTTTTTACAAAACTAGCAAAACCCGAGTCGAGGCTTTCCAACCCCAACTCGTGGATTTCATTCTTTAACCTTCACGGCTTAAATCCTTTTTAACATCCTCGACTCGGCTAAACCCGAGTCGATTCCTTTTTACGCATCCATTATTAGCCCATGACAACAAACCGTCATTCGGGCTAAGCGGATGCAAAACAAAGCCTTTTAACATCAAGACAAGCTGTGCGTACGCAGTCTTGTCTCAAAAACACTCCTAGCTCAAATATTTTCGAAGAACTCCCTTCTTTTTTAAAACTTAAAAGAGTCTTTTTCAAACAAAATGAGCTAAAAACAAATGTACAAATGAATCTGTCGGTCAGGTCTGTCTTGTAGCTAAGGCACTCCATCTAAACGTAAGTTTTAACTAAATACTTCCTACGCCCAGAACACACGTTCCCTAAGCCTTTGAAAACATAAATGGATTAAATAACCTACGGTTATCCTAACCCATTCATCCCGTGCTTTTTCACAAAGCATAACCAAGAATGGGAACACATTCTTGGAGAATTTTCAAAGCAAACTCGCGACCCTTGGCCTTTTCGAACTTTTCTAAGCAAAACCTTTTCAAACAACTCATCGTCAAACCGGCACAGTAAGTAGCATCCCTCGCCAAACCCAAGAATGGCCAAGCCCAATCTTGTGGATTCTAGCATTGGATCGAATGGCTCAAACCACCTCGATCCATTTCTCCCTTGACAAAATTCATGTGGACGAGCAAGCTCGTCCTCATCGCATTTCGACACCTTCGACTCAAATAGCTTAACGCCATTTCGAGCATCCACCAATAGGATCTTAGCAACACACCTTTAGCATGAACCTATAGGTTTCAATCACATAACATAAAACATCGTCGAGCATGAAACATTTCTAGCTCAAAATCGGCCGCATGACTCGCGGTCATCACGCCCCTTTTATCACAAAATTCTCTTCAAACCCGAGAATGTCAATCCATTCTCGAGGATTTTCACAAAATAAATCAAACGGCTCGAGGCCTTTTCCTTTTTACACCCCTTTCGAAATAAACATTTTTCAGAAGTCTTCCCTAGCCTGAAGCCTTTTAGGATCTAGCATCCCTCCTTTTGCAAAAACACAAAACCCGGGAATGTGCAATCGCAATCCCGTGGACTTTTTATGTTGGACCAAGTGACTCATACTCGCTTCGGTATAACTCTTCCTTAGGCACGTGCATGAAAACGGGCACTACCGTTTCCATCGCATTTTCGAACCACCCTCGATTCGAGTAGCTTATCACTACCTCGGATCGATTCTCGTTCCACATCACAACCCAACAACAGGGCCTTTAGGTTCAATCTAAGGACACCTCTAGCACAGAGTCGAAATGCGACAACGCATTTCAACTCGAAACACCCTTTCACTCTCAAACCGTTTCAAAGACAAAATCAAGTCAAAGTATGCGTTAATCGAGTCTCGATACCAAGGGCATCGACGTGTACCCACGGAACGTACATCACGAAGCAATCGACAAGGCGTCCACCCAAGCACCATCGACGATCTGGCGGATCTCCTCAAGCAATTCGAGTCTTTTAAATACGGGTCGAGTTTTAAGCATTGAGTCAAACTCCGTCAGTCTAGAACAATCGAGTCTTCGACGTACGACTTTTTAACAAATCGATAAGAGAATAAGTTTGCCTCTGACCCAACTCCGCTTTTTACCCATTTTTTCATACAAAACACATTTTACACGGTATACATTGCATCCTAGGAGTAGCTATCAGAAGGAGATCTAGGCCGACTCACGAAGGTCCAAGTCAACATCAATACAAGACAAGAACAAGAAGGATTTGACCACTAGACACTTACGGTTCGGTGATGCGCTTGTGGTCTACTACTCATTTGCTTTAGGAGGAGGATCCATTAATTTGGAGCTCCACCGGTAGTCATGAATTTGATCGCGACCAAAAGTATGAGTATTCCTGGATCGCCCTCCGCGTACTCGATCGCGTGCCTAATAAGCAAACGAACTTGTCAGAGGAGTCCGGCGTGATAGACACATGACCACATGCAACCTTCCTACCGCAAGGTTTAGCAAAGTCGAAGCTCGAGCCCAGACCACAAAGGGCCCGACGAATTCTCAAGGGGAATACAATCAAAAGTGAAAACAACGGCAAAAAGAGCAAAGTCAAAAGGAAACAAATCTCAAAGTTTCCAAGAAGTCAAGAAGGAAACACGTCTCAAAGTTTCCAAGAAGTCAAAAAAAAGAAACAAGTCTCAAAGTCTTTAAAGAAAGGGACCAAAACAACAAAAACAAAGCCCGAAAGTCAATAAACAAGTGGCTAAGTGAACAAAGGTCTACTCAAAAATGGACCCAGTCTAATACCTCTTCAAGGAACCCGTGCCAAAAGGACATATGGCACGATGGACATTGCTCTAAGCCGAATTTGACACCAAGGGACTACTCAATCAACGAGGAGCCCATTATCGACACTACGACAGAATTTACAACATCAATGAAGAAGCGACATACTTCGATGGTTCATCCAATTATCGAGGTTGGGGAATAGGACCCTCTCCATCAAATTGGACTTTGATGTGACAAACAAACGGCCGAGATCAACTAAGGAGAACCTACCTTTAGAATGCAATGTATCAAGGTCAATCACATAAACACCCCTTTTGGACCGGCGGGTCCTTAAACACGCACCTTTTCACATAAACAAAGACATTTCACAAACACACCTTTTGGAACTACGCTAGGTTTGATTCCGTACCCACGGATACGTAGGCCGCTCACCCGAGCTCAACCAACCCTTTTACAAATTTATGTCTAAAGCTTCCAAAGTCAAGGACATCCTCACAAAAATCCACAAAAATCCAAGGCAAACTGTTTCTTCGTCGAGGCGTTAAAACGACTACGTCAAGACAAAGTTGTGCTAGACCTAGGAGTAGTACTCTGCTTTTTCGTCTAACCTTGTTCATTTTGCAGGAACAATAACATGCCACCGAAGCAACCATACGCCGCCAAGCCGGAGGCTTTACCGATGCACGTGTCACAGTCACTTACATCCCTATCAATGTCGAGTCTCGAGTCACGCATACGATTCACCTTCGTCTTTAAAACACTTAAAACACCCGTTTTCTTAACACGATTTATCGTTGTCTTTGAAACACTTCATCCACGCCCACAAGAAGCACCTTTCAAAACTTAACTCGATACTCAAGTTAACGCACTTTGAAGGAACTCGTTGTGAACTAACAAAAAAATTTGACTTAATGCACTCTAGGAAATACTTTCTAAAAATTAACTCAACTCCCAAGTTAACGTACTTTAGGAAGCACTTTCTAAGAAAAATTTAACAAAAATACTCCTAACAACATTTTTCAAAATCCTCTTTCGCTAAAACAACATTTTTCAGAATCCTCTTTTGCAAAAATAGCTTTTTCAAAATCTTCTTTTACGAAAACGGCATTTTCAAAATCTTCTTTTGCAAAAAATGATTTTTCCTTCAAACAAAAGGCATTTCCAAAAACGCGAGAGCATTTTCAAAAAAAAAAAAAAACTTTCTTTTCCTGAGTACTAACTACGCAGGTACAAGAAAGAAATGGAGAAGACATCAAATACGACATAAAGGGAGCATTCACAATGGCGACGCTGGATATGTTCTACCCCACGATGCCCAATCACACAAGACACGCTCTATCCAACGGCATTGGATCTGACCTATCCAACAACATTGGATACACCATTGGATCCAACAGTTCAAGACCTGACCTATTGAAAGGCGTTGGTACCACGCTTTTGACGGTACAAGATACATTGTACCCAAGCCAAACGACGAATGAACAGCGAGTCGTTCACCCTTTACAAAAATCATAGCAGGTGGAAATAACCCATCCGTAGTACCAAACCTCAAGGCGGGGTTTATCTACGATATCCCCTAAATACGACAGATAACACATTCACCTCCTTAGACTAGGAAGCCACACAAGAGTTATGGTCAACTCATGCACCATGAGTGGGATATACATTATACATCTACAACGAAGACTGGGGGCTGACACTCCATTTTAGGATCATACTCCTATCCAAAGTACAACAAAATAGATATCCTTCACGGACGTCCCAAAATTTAGCCGAAGCAAAAACCCTACCTCGATAGTATGCCCTACCTCGAAGGTATTCGTAAAACACTCCAAGCCGAAATAAACACCCTGCCTTGATAAGAGACACCCTCAAGACAATAACACCCCAGAAGCAAAAGCGAGTCAAATTCACAATTCGGCTTAGCTCACGCAATACCGAACTACGTGGATACGTAGGCAGCTTTGCAGAAGGCACGACCAACACCCCACACCAAGACATCAATTTATTCAAGGACAGAAAGGACATTTCAAGTTTGACTTAGTTTTTACACCAAAACCTAACCAAACTAAGGGGGCAAAATTAAAAGCATAGTCGCAATCTTGACTTTACTTTTACAGTCAAAGAAAGCCAACACCAAAAGCCAACACCACTTTGCCTTAATTCCAACCAAATTAAGCCAAACTCGAGGGGGTAATCTAAAAACTTTTTCCCTAATACACACTTTGACTCAGTTTTCAAACGAAATTTCGTCAAACTCGAGGGGGTAATCCAAAAACACCTTCTCCCGATACCAAGCACATGCTCTTCATTTTGACTCAGTTTTCATATCAAACTTAGTCAAACTCGAGGGGGTAATTCAAAAAGCACTTACGCTCGGACAACCTTATCACCAAGTTTGACCATCGTTATACACTTTAACTCGGTCAAACTGGGGGCTCACACCATACACCCCTCAAATTTCCGTCAACGAAAAATAAGGTAATTTTTCGCGAAATGACACCCCTCAAATTTCCGTCAACGAAAAATAAGGTAATTTTTCGCATGACGCCCGAAGAAATCACGAATCACGGTTGGCGACACCTCCAGAATCGCCTCAAGAACGAATCACGGTTGGCGACACCTCCAGAATCGCCTCAAGACACGAGCATGCACACTAAAAGCATAATACTTTCACGTGTGCACAAAGCATCAGACACCCAAACATGAGATCGAGCACCAAACATCCCGAGTCCAAGAGACGAGTATCAAGTGAACCCAAAGGAATCGTAATGATACCACGTTTCATGGCCAAAGAAGAACATTTACAAGACACAAGACGAAGACACAGAAGTAACAACAATCCAACAAGAAGCAAGCGAAGACTGAAGATCTTTAGAAGAGCAAATCGCAGATTCGAATTTTTCGGTTGAGGCTGCGACATGTGCGAGTGAGTTCAAGCAAGTAGCGAGTTGATAAGAGATTTCGGAAGAGTCACTAGTCGACAAGGCAATTTCGAGCATCTTTTATTCCACGTTTACTCTTCACCTTGGGCTCGATTAATTTCCATGCCTAATTATTTTCTTCGGAATCGCAAGCTTCTCGGTTAAGGCGTCACCTAAAGTCCGCCACACTCTTGAACGAGTTTGAAGCACTATACTCAACCTTTGCGTATACACATGAGCATGAGCATTTTCCTCGGACGATAATTCGTGGGACGTAAGCACTCTTTACGAGATGAACACCAGCGGAGCGCTAGCACGAAGCGCGAAGCAAGGCACGAGCATTTACACTCTTAGGCGAGGTCAAGCAACAACAGCGACGCAGAGGTATTTAGCAAGAAGGCATGCCCTTACGGGTATGCAAGGGCGGTCACGTCCCTAAACATGTTGTCCTCCCCGGATAAGCGGTTGAGTCCTAGTCTCACCCATGGACACATGCTCAGATTCGTGATGACATCGAGGCTGTAATGGTCAGGATGTTATCGTATAGTTTGACTTTCGCTTTAGTCTAAGCTCGGTCAAGCGGGGGCTCTGTAGATACCCAAATCTGTACCTCGCCAAAAACCCGGTGATGTAACAATGGACTTTTATTGCATGCTTTACGTTGACTTAAATGGTTCTAACTATGGCGAATTCAAGTTAAATGTTTTTAAATGCAAAATGAGGTTTCTATATGGGTCATCACCTTTAGTGTCTTCAGTCGGTCAAGAGTCTAGTGCATCTCGAGTCAGGTCCTAATCGGCATGCGCATACCCGCCACCGAACACAAGCTAATTGGCCCTTTTTACTTTAACAAGGTTCAATTCGATCCTCCTAAATCCTAAATTTAGGACCAGTCTCTAAAACCACCTTTTAGGACTAGCGAACACCGAGACAACCTCACGGAATGTCTTATTTCACAAAATGCCATAAAATACACCCTTTTTACATTTTGGGGCCGGGCCCAAAACCGAGCCGAACCCATCCTTGGCCCGCTTCCCTAGGTCCAAGGACTCACCCACATAAACCCTAGAAGACCATACGGCCTACTTGGAGTGCAAGCAAAGAAATAGCAAAAGATATTGTCGAAATATTGCAAATCGGATTAAGGAAATCACGAAATCTGGAGGTTTTGCCGACGTACAAGCGCAAGAGGCCTTGCGGCTCATTGGGGCAGCCGCAAGAGGCCTTGCGATTTGCCCCTCTGATCGCATGGCTTCTTGCGACTCCTACGTCCGGTTTTATCCTCTAGGGTTTCCTAAAATCCCTCGGCTATTCCACTATATATACAACCCTTCATTCGACGATTCAAATAAGTTTTTCACACATGATAAACTCCTCTCCTCTTAACCTTTCTTCCTAGGTTTTAACACACAATTCAATTCATTCACACAATTCAATTCTACAATCACAATTCACACCTTCACAACTCTCTCACAAAAGCCTCACGCATAAACACCTAGAATTCTTCATCTTCCTAGTGTTGAATTCATCCTTTGAAGCGAAGTGCTGCCGGTTTCCTAATCTGAGACAGGTAATACTTAATCCTAAACATGGATTAAGGTCTTTCTTTACTTCTTTGACTAGCAAGGGCCTACATTAGGCTCACCCCGACTTTGATGCATGAGTACGCTTTGCGTAAAGCTGACCATGCACCTCGAATACACACCCTATTCGTAACACCCTTCCAAAGTCGCATAAACAACTGACCTCCTTAAAATAAATCAATGGCTAATTGAACTTTATTTTACTGCATGCATTCTAGCAAATCCTCATCTTGCATCTAAACTATTTTAAATGAATTCGTCATTAAACTGAACTGTTTTTGTTAATAAGTTAAGCATGCTTAACTGAGGGTTTAATCAATCTCTTTTGCATTATTTTTACATCTTATATCGCACTTGTACGTAGCGGTTACTTAGACTCATGTATCATTCCTTTGCATTGTTCTCAAGTCTAGTAGAGGCTATCTTTTGATAGGCTTTTCCAAAAGATCTTTCATAAAAACATTATTTTGATTTATGCTTTAGAAAAGTACCCTCACCCGAATCCGAATCTGGTTTCACAATAACCTTAGACGGATAGGTGTCGACGTGCCTTGAACTCTAAGACGTGTCCTTGAGCATGAGGACACGGAGGCGGGTTCTAAATTTCCCTCATAATTTAGTGGCGGCTCCAAAACAGTTTTTAAAGGTTTTTTGTACTTAATCTTTTTAACTTTACGCCCTTAGCAAGACGTCGAGTGGTCCCCCGTTAAACCCCGGTACCTACACTTAGTACCCTTCGTCAAGAGACTCCAAATGCCCAGCTGCTTAAGCAAAGCCCGCATCTTAATTTGCCATAGCCCGAAGCTATTTCTCCCCGTAAACTTCTCAATCTTCATACTCATCGCCGACATTTTTCCCGGGATCAAAACTCCCGAAGTTAATCTCTAGCTCAAGATACCAGTTTGTTATAGCGGAAGCGAACAAACACGGCGAGAGCGAGAAAGAAAAGAACGACACAAGAATTTTACGTGGTTCACTAACAACTTGTTAGCTACGTCCACAACCGAATGGAAAATATTTTTTACTATGGAGAATGCAAATTACAACTCTTATGAGCTATCTTTGTCAATACACAAGATACTCAACTTAGAGAATTTTGGAGTGAGTACAAATGCTAAATAAGCCTCCTATATATAAGTGTAGGAATGCCCATCTTCATTTTCCTCACCGATGTGGGACATTGGTACTTATTTATATTAAGCACAATGTCCACCCTTTACTTGCTTCACCAATGTGGAACATTGTAAAACAAGCCTATTCTTCCATTTTCAAGTCACATTTTAACAATTCTTTCACTTCTAAATTCTTATTTTAGATTTACTAGACCAGTAAGTGAATCTTATAAAACACCACCATATTTTTACCATTAACTAAATTGTCAAATGAGACGTTAAATTTATTTTAGTGTCTTATTTCAGAATATTGTAGTTCGATATTAATGTAGGGTATTAACAACCCTAATTTCAATTTCTTTTTATTAACATAGTTTTACTTTAAGAATATCATTTTTGAAGCTTTAACCAAGTGTACAAGAGTTTTATTAAATATTTGCAAATAGTAAGTTTATTATTTCAACAAACTATCCAATAAGGACATAAACTCTCATTAAAACCATGATATAAAAATCAATGTAACACATAAGCACGTAACATATAAAATTACACATCATTATCATAACACCTATATCCGGTATACTCTACGGCTAACTATACTTAGTCACTCTCATTTTGTTATTTGTGTGTGTTTTATGTTTATCTCTTTGTAATTATACTTAATTTTTATTTAAAATTATACATAAGCCTTATAATCTAGTTTGTTGAATGTAAACTGTACAATTTTACCCTACTTCAACGCTAACTAGGTTTATCTAATTACATACGGTTGTATGGTGGTCCTTAAGAGGCTTTGATACCAATCTGTAACGCCCCCATTTTCTCCTACTTATTTAACTGGCAGCGGAAGGTTCTACAAATAGAAAATTAAATAAATTAAATTCTTTTATAGAGGCGTTACCGACGTATTCTCCTTCCAGAGAGTACAAGGCTATACTAATTACAATACTAGTCGTAATGGTCTAACTATTGACCCTTAAAATATTACTTCCTATACAAAAGAAGTTCGTTGATCAAACTCTCACTTTCTCCTTTCTTCGGAAAATAAAACTGAAAAAGATATAAATATAACGGGATCAGCCAACCACCGGCTGAGTATGACTTCGATCGCCTTCACTGCCCTAGGTCAATTTTCATTCTTACTCTTCGAAATACAAATATATGTCATCATTATATCAAGGAAAAATGCAACAATTTATCATATCACAATCATATCTAATGGTCTACTATTATACAAGAGAGACACATTACGGAGTTAATACTCCCCCAGGCTATGCCCTCATCCGTGTACACAGGATACTCAGGTCTATACTAAGACCCACTTGGCTATATATTGCCGGATACCAAAATCGTAATTCACATGGAGCCGCGCCCCTTTCTGTGTACACATGTTATTATAAATAATGCCGTCTCCCTCCCATAATTGTATCCCAAATGCTACAAATGGCCAAATTAATGTACATTATCTACAAGACTAACATAACAAGTATAACATATAGGACAATTAAAACAATACGAAGTAATAACACATGAATATGTAATCATATGGTATACAATACTATACAAAATAATTATAATTATCATTTATAATATCAAAATAAGTTATTTCTACAATGAAAGGTCTCAAAGTCATACCATAACTTAATTAATAGTACTCCGTGTGGTCTTTGCTTCTCGGCTACTTTACTCAAAACCCAACTAAAACTAATTTGATTAATTATATTTTTTAATCCTTTTATAGATGATTATTTTAATATAATTGTCATTTAATTTTATTACTAAGGTCTATTTATAGGGAGGAAATTTGTGGGTGAATCATCACTTCCCTTATGCGTGTAACATAGCCCTTGCTTTTATTATTTTTATCATTATTTTTTTTATTATTTTGTAATTATCTTTTAATATTTGGTAATTATCCCATTGATAAGCCCATGATATTATAATTATATTGATTAAATTTTATTATAAGTTCCAACTTATATACTCTTAGTATTTAAGAAAAACAACTGCTTATTTCGTTTATTATCTATAAATATAAAAGTCTAATCATAACGTTTCTAATAGTCCTACTTTTATATACTCTTATATCTTTAAACATACTCATTTTATTTCGGGGTATTACACCACCTAATCTTCAGCACTTAAGGTCTTTTGGCTGCCTATGTTATGCCACTACACCTAAACCACATAGAGATAAGTTTGAACTAAGGGCCAAAACTTGTGTGTTCCTAGGTTATCCCTTTGGGAAAAAAGCTTATAAATTGTTGGAACTTGAGAGTCATTCTATAATAATATCCAGAGATGTTGTCTTTCATGAGGAGATTTTTCCATATATATCTCAAAGGATAGTTGTTCCTTCCTACCAAATCCTATTTCCGACACTGATACCCCTTAGCTTTTTTCAGACCTGTCTCAAGATATTCCTTTAGGTTCTCAGTTCTCTCAGAATGATTCACACACTGTTTCTCAGTCTCAACCTCAAAATCACTCTCAGCCTCCTCTTATTTCCACTAATCCTCCTGTAAGACAATCTTCAAGAACCTTTAAATCACCATCTTTTCTTACTAAAAATTATGTTTGCCTACCAAAAAGGAATGCTTGTTGTGCTCATACTTGTCTAACAACCTGTGATCATACTCTTACTTCTTTATGTGTTAATAGTACATCAAATGATTTTGTATGCTGTAACATTGCTTCTTCAAGTATAAATGCAGTACAGTCACAGGTTCCTCATGATCCAATATCCTATGATCATGCTATTATTTACCCTGAATGGAAAACAACAATTCAGGCTGAATTCTCAGCTTTAGAAACAACCAATACATGGACTATGGTACCTATACCAAAAGGGAAGAAAGCAATCAGCAGTAAATGGGTTTACAAAGTCAAACATAAAGCTGATAGTACAATTGAGAGGTATAAGGCTCGTTTAGTAGTTAAAGGATACACACAAAAAGAAGGGATTGATTACAATGAGACTTTATCACCTGTTGTAAAGATGACTACAATAAGAACTTTGACTGCAGTAGCACTGAAGAAAGGTTGGGTTATGTCACAGTTAGATGTAAACAATGCTTTCTTACATGGTGATTTAGATGAGGAAGTGTATATGAAGTCATCACAAGGGTTGAAAGTCACTGATAAAAATTTAGTATGCAAGTTACAAAAATCATTATATGGGTTAAAACAAGCATCAAGGCAATGGAACACTAAGCTCAGCTGTTTTCTAAAGGTGATGAGTGTTATTTATATAGATTATTTGCCCCCGGTTTGGTCGCATTTAGCTTGCATTTATTCGAGTTTATTATTATTTTAGGAGCTATTTGCTTAATATTACGGTATTGCTGTTATTCGTTTATATTTTGCAGTTTTTGGCGGTCTTGAGCTAAAACCTGAGTTGATGGAACACTTTCGAGTACCGGCATTTCGAGACCAAGCTCGAGCTCGTATGGGAGCACGGGATACAAAAGAAAGATCAAAAGACTAGAAGTTACGAAGAGAAGAAGGCCTAAAAAAAACATATTGGGCCAAACATTGGAAGAGGAGAGCCGGCCCAAAACTTAAGGGACCGGCCAGGTCAAGCCAGTAAACAGTAGTAGTGCATTGAAGTGTATTTTCGAGTCGGTTTTATTTAATCCGAATTGTTTTAAGGAAATTAGGTATAAATACTTTTAGGACGTGATTTATATAACACACTTTATTTTACGCTTTTTTTTTCCTAGGTTAGAGTTGCTGCTTAATTTTAGTTTTACTTTTCCTCTACATTAAACTCTCAATAGTTGGTTAGTTTGAAGATCAATACTTTGCAATTCAAGATTTATTCCAGGTTTAATTCAATTGTTCTTATTCCTTTCATCATGTTTAATTATTATTATTGTTTTGTTTGCCCTTTAATTATGAGTAGCTAATTTATCTATTAGGGTTTAGGGTGATTTGTGAGATTGGTTCACGAACATGTTTTAACTGTTTAATTTATTGAATTTGTGCAAGTTGACTTCTTCCTACGCGTTTTTATTATCAATTGAATTTAGGGACGCCTTTATTGAATTGAACTTAGGTTGTTTTAATTTAAGATCGAAAGCCGAATTGAAACTAGACTCACGCGAATTTGATAAGTTAAGTTTAGTAAGTTGCGAGAGCCCGCTAAATTTGCTTAAGGTTAATATTGACTCGAGAGAGCGTATTCTTAAACCTAGTCACTTGCATAGCTTCAATTGATGCCCTAATCTCCCTCTCATATACTTTTTCACACCTATTTATTATCGTTCTTAGTTTAGTAGTTTACTTTTAAACCCAGACTTGTTACCTTAGAAATAGCCTTGTTTAGCTGAGCAACCTTTTAATTACATCATCTCTCTGTGGATCTCGACCCTACTGCCGCTAGCTACCCAATTAGTTGTCCTTAGGTTTATTTTTGATAGGCGACTACGACTTAGTCTCATCAAATTTTGGCGCCGTTGCCGGGGAGACGGTTTAGCTAGTTCTTGTTTGCTTAGTTTAGGTTTATTTCTCTTTTGTCTCAGGGAACTCTAGTTCCTTGAGACCGTTCTCACCGTTTTTCTTGAGTTATTTATGCGCAGGTCAGCTTCAGGTTTAATCCCTTTTGATCCTGAACCTGAGCGTACCTTTCACCGTACGCGTAATTTCTTCAAGGAGATCGCTGAGGCTTACGAATCTGAGATTGTAGAAAGTTCGGACGAGGAATCTCGTGCGGAAAGAACAGTCCTACGAAGAGGACAATCTACACGTTGCTGTTAATTTAGTGGAGCCCGTGACTATGCCGAAGCTTTATAGTCACTCCTTGCCTAAGACGGAGTCCATTCCTAATGGATTCACGATGCCCGCTACTCTACATGGCAACTTTGAGATTCGCCCCGCCTTTCTTAACTTGGTGGAGCGCAATCAGTTTGGTGGCAATCCCACCGAAGATCCTGGTTGACACATGCAGGTTTTTCACAGTTCTTGTTAGACTATTAAGCGGTAGGGATCACGCAGGATCAGATTAGGGAGATGTTGTTCCCTTTTTCGTTACGAGATCGAGCCCGCGAGTGGATTACTGACTTAGATAAGACTGCTGCGGGAATTACAGATTGGAATGGGTTGGCCCTTGCTTTCTATTCAAAGTACTATCCTCCGGAGCGCACTAATCATATGCGCAGTCAGATTCAGAGCTTCAAGCAAGCCTACGATGAGTCACTTGCTGAAGCTTGGGAACGATATAAGAAGCTGATCCGAGATTGTCCTCACCACGGGTTCAATGACTGGCTCGTGATTATGACATTCTATAACGGTTTATATGCTGAGAGCCGTGCTATTCTTGATTCTGCTGCGGAGGGGCGTTTTGCTAATAACGTCGATGACGATAAGGCATGGACTTTGATCGAAGAGATGGCGATACATTCGTCACAGTTTGGGAAGCCACGAGGTAATTCACGGTCAGCTCATTAGGACCGTGATAAGGAGAGCTTGAGTGCGATTACTAGTCAGCTTGCTGCGCTGACTACGAAAATTGATATGATGCATGGCGGCGGTTCTTCTAGTGCTCATGTGAATGCTGTTGCAAGGCACGATTCTGGTTACTATTCTTCGGGTTATGCTGCACCCCACGAGCAAGTTCATGCTTACCAATCTTACCAACAGAACTTGCCCTACCAAAATCAGCCGGGTTACGACCGATCACTCTTATCTTATCGTAACCAAAACGTCCTCAACCCAACCCCACAACCACCACAAAACCCACCTTATATGCCCCCCCACAAGACTTTCCAAGCACAACCCACTTACCAAAAACCCCTCTACATTCCTCCACCACCGATTACCCCGGGACCCGATCCTATGGCCGAGATGAAGGCCATGATGATGCAGATGCAGCAAGCGACGTTGGCCGTTGATACGTGCTATTTATATAGTTTATATGCCCTCGGTTTAGTCGCTTTTAGCTGTATATATTCGAGTTCATTACTAGTTTTATGAGCTATTTGCTTTGTGTTGCGGTACTGCTGTTCCTCGTTTACATTTTGCAGGTTTTGGCGGTCCTGAGCCGAAACCTGAGTTGATTGGAGCATTTCAAGTACCGTGACCACGAGACCAAGCTCGAGCTTAATCGGAAGCTCGAGAAGGCGTACGAAGAACAAAAGATAAAGGGCCAAACGAATGATCAAGGCCCAAAGTGAAGGATGAAGCTAAAGTTTAACAAATGAGGCCCGGCCCAGCTGAAGGGACCGGCTGGTCTGGTAGACCGGCGGCCGGCCGGCCGGCTCCCACGTTATTTTCGTCGGGTTTTGTTTTATTTCGTGTTTAATTATTTGGAAACTATATATAAGGACTCTAGGTCGTACATCATGACTTATGCTTTATTTTAGAGTTTTCTCTTAGGTTTAGTTTACTGCTTAAGTTTATTTTCTCTCTTTTACAAACATTCAAACTCAACTAGTTTAGTTCAAGATTGATTTCATTGTAATCGTCAGTACTCCGTTTTTAATCCAGGTTTATTTCAATTGCTTTATTCACTCAATCGCTATGTCTTATTATTATTATTGTTATTGTTTTGCCCTAGTTATGTCTAGCTAATTTCCTATTAGGGTTTAGGGTGATTGTGAGATTGGTTCAGGAACATGTTTTAATTGTTTAATTGATTGAACTTGTGCAAGTTGACTTCTTCCTACGCGTTTTTATTATCAATTGAATTTAGGGACGCCTTTATTGAATTGAACTTAGGTTGTTTCAGTTTAAGATCGAAAGCCGAATTGAAACTAGACTCACGCGTATTTGATAAGTTAAGTTTAGTAAGTTGCGAGAGCCCGCTAAATTTGCTTAAGGTTAATATTGACTCGAGAGAGCGTATTCCTAAACCTAGTCACTTGCATAGCTTCAATTGATTGATATTTCCTTTTGAGTTGAGTTCCTGAATTAGTTTGACATTGATCCCGACGCCCTAATCTCCCTTTTATATATCTTTTTATCATTTTATTTTTCGTTCTTAGTTTAGACCCTTTCCTACACACCTGATTTGTTACCTTGAGATTGACCTAGTTTTGGCTGAGCATCCTATTGACTGCCCGTTTCTCTGTGGATTCGACCCTACTGCCACTAGCTACCCAGTTAGTTGACTTTAGGTTTACTTTGACTTAGGCAAAGCAAATTGTCGTAATAGTAAATGGGTTAATCAAGTACGAATTAACAAGCGTATAAGGATAAAATAAGGTATTTGTGGTCAATGGTGTCCAATTGTAAGTCAGGTGTGGCGTGTTCAGTGTGCGTATGTTCGTGTCGAGTGGTGTCTTAGGTCGCGAAAGGTGGTAGTCTTAGCGTACGTAGACGGTAGCAAAGGTTATAGTATGACTAACATGATTACCATAAAGTACTACTATATTACTACGTAAAAATAATAAAACGATAAATATGGCGGCATTATATAATATAATAACGTGTCACTATAGGTTAGCAGTAAGGGTACTAGCATGGTGTTAGCTAAGTAGTGAGTAGTGGGCTTAAGACCATCCACACCCATCTTCAACATTTCATCTTCATCTCATATATTTTATTATTTCTCTCTCCAATTTTATCATTCACCTTAATTTTTCATTTTTCATCTTCATCAATTAAAAAATACCCTACACCCATAAATCTTCATCCCACTTATTATATTATTTCTCTCTCCTTATTTACAATACCCCACACATTCTACATCATAAATCACTAACCCAAATCATTTTATTACATCAATTTTATTAAAAATATTCACAACACATAATTTTTAACATCATAAATTAATACTAACAAAATAAAATATGTTTTTATAGTTAGATTTTTGACGCGGTTTTTTTAAGTCTAATTTTGATAACATGACGATAATTTTTAAATATTATTTTATGTCGTTTTTAATGTTATGAAAAGAAATAAATGCAAATTTAAAGCGCATATATTTAAAAAAAAAAATCATTATGTTGATCCAGATACTCGTTCACATTGTCGTAATCGGCATATGTATATCACGTTCGTCCTCAACGATCATATTATGAAGTATAATACAAGCTGTGATTACCTTATGCAATAACAACTCATCCCATGAGAGTGCTGGTTTACGAATTATAGCAAACCTAGCTTGTAGGACACCAAATGCACGTTCCACATCTTTCCTTACACTCTCTTGCTTTGTCGAAAATAGTCTGTCTTTAGGTGTTTGTGGATTTTTTATAGATGGGATAAAAGTTGCCCATCTTGGGTAAATTCCATCTGTTAGATAATAACCAGTAGTATAGTGAGTACCGTTAACCCAATAACTAACCCGTGGAGCCCTCCCGTTTGGAAGATGATCAAATACTGGTGAACGATGAAGCACATTGATATCGTTTAATGCACCTGGGGTAGACCTGGCAAAACAGACCCGACCCGATTGACCCGACCCGATAAGGCTGACCCGAGACCCAAAAATGACCCGATAATCACAACCGAAGTCGACCCGAAACCCGAAATGACCCGACCCGACCCAGACCCGACCCGCAATGCCTTGACCCGAATTTGACCCGAAATCCGAACTCACTAGATACAAAATACTTTTCATAACTTCAAATGGCTCAAAAAGAACTTATTTGATATCGTGAAACAAATTAACACCAATTATATACATAAAAACTTTAAAAAGTAACCATTTGACAAAAAAATCGTCTTTTCTTGCCAAAAACTTGCATTTTGATCCGAAATGACCCGACCCGACCCGACCCAAACCCGAAACGACCCGATGAAAGGCGACTCGAAATAGACCCGCAACCCGAAATGACCCGACCCGAATCAATACATCGATCAAACCCAAAATGACACGACCCGAATTAACCCGACCCAGACCCGACCCGATTGACCCGTTTGCCAGGTCTAACCCGGGGTACCAAAAAAAGAATGCCATATCCACAAATCTTGTGAGGCAATAGCCTCGAGTATTATGGATGGCTTTGTTGATCGTCCCTGAAATGCCCCTTGCCAAGCCACAGGACAATTTTTCCATGCCCAATGCATACAGTCAATACTTCCTAACATACCTGGAAATCCACGTGTTTCATTGATTTGTAATATTCTTTTTAAATCGTCAACAGTTGTAGTCCTTAAATACTCTGCACCAAACCGAGTATTGATAACTTCAACGAATTCAATGAGACATTTGCGAGCAGTTGAATCACCAAGTCTTAAGTATTCGTCAACCCTATCGAAGGATTCTCCATATGCCAAAATACGAATAGCAGCGGTGCATTTTTTAAGAGCTGTTAAGCCACGTCGCGCGATGGCACCCTCTCGTTGTTGAAAGTAACGATTAGTTGACTCCACAGCGTTCACCAAACGTAGGAACAAGTGCTTTCGCATTCGAAATCTACGGCGAAACAAACGTTCATCATTACACGGAGGTTAAATCGGCGAAGTAGTCATTATATAATCGTGTTTGACCCTCTTCACAGTTTCTTTCGATGACTTTTTTTTTCGACGATTTTGAGTATGGTTTTATGGGATATTATTTTGAGCTCCTAAAACTAGGAGTTGAGAGAACATTTGATTTCTTAATTTTCTCCTCTCATGACAACTTTTTTCAAATCCATCTGAGGATGACGAAGATGCATTCGGTGAAGAAGAATTTGAAGATGAATTAGAAGAAGACATTGTGTGAATAAAAGATTTGGGTATACGATTTAATAAAAATAATACATCCTTATAAAGAAGTATTTGGACCGCAATTCTATAAGATTTTATGGATGAGATTTTAGATAAGATAAGATTTTGGACCACAAATCTACGTGGACCGCAATTCTATACGAATTTGAATTATGAACCTTTTACTTTACTGCATCGTTTAGTCATGTCGTAGTTTTTTTTGTACCGTTTAATCAAATCATTGTCTTGTATCTTTTAGTGAACTAAGAAGTTTTTTATTTAGTCGGTTGAATGTATCGTTTAGTCAATAATTTAGTCGGTTGAATGTATCGTTTAGTCAAGTCATTCTACTGTACCGTGAAGGAAGAAGTTTTTATTGTATCGTTATGTCAAGTCATTGCCTATTCAATATTGTGTTGTCGGTATTGAAATAAGAAGTTGAATAATAGAAGTTACGATATAGATATTAGAAAACATATTTCATTCAACTTAATTAATACAACTTATTAAAAGCATTAAAACATAATACATTATACCGGCTAAAGTGATAAATGAAAACACGACTTTAGCAAACATTAAACTGACGAAATTGAAAAATTAAACCGATTAAATCGACTAAAGTGATAATTTAACAAACACAGTTAAACATTTTTACCCACGACTAATTTTTTTCAAGCAAATCAAACTTCATCTTCTCTAGCTGGGTGGGTAACGATAGTGTCTGAAGCAAACTTTGAAACATATCCCAATCATTCTTCCTCTATTGTAAATCTTGATCCTTTCTCTTCCTTTCTTCTCTTTTATTTTTTAATTCTATCTTCTGCAAAGCTACCTCGGCATTCTTCTTCTTTATTTCTAACTTCTCCATTTCAAGTTCTTGATCACGGTTGGACAGTTGTTCCAGCCTCTGAAATTTTTTGTTCATTTCTTAGTACTCAGCATTAACTTTTTGCTTCCCTTTTCTTTTTTTTTAGCAGCTTCTCTACCCTCTGGACGTTGGATAGAATCAGTATGACTTTCAATAGAGATAGGGGAAGAATAATTACCATCTTCAAGTCTAACTCTTTTACCACTACTATTATTATCAACATCAGGGGAGGACTCAATAACGACACCCACTTTAGAAGCGGCTGATGCATATGGTCCCATCGTAACCATCCACTTTCGATAACCTTTCAACATGTCCCAAGCATGGAACAAGTTGAACTTCGTTGTTGGTGAATACAAAATTTGCGCCTCGGCAATAACTTTTTCTTCATTCCACCCACTCATTCTTCTAGCAGATGTCTTGTGATAACAACCAGCCCATCTCATGACTATTGTCGCTATTCTTCTAAACCGGTTGTCAAGCATTCCTTCTTTGCGAGGTCGTAAACGACGATTTGCAATTCTAGCCAAATCATATTGTTCCTTCACACGGGCCCACATTTTGTCGACTTTCTGTCTACTCCCGACAATTGAATCTTCAGACACTTTCATGCATGTACGACGCAGTAAGTGCCTGATCTTCTTCTACTGAAAAATTAGCCCGACAATTTAATTCCTCGCTCACATCGAACGGATTCAAGTTCGCAGTGTTCTCACCACCATCAACCCCGGTATATCCGGTGGCATTAAAGTTAAGATAGGTTGGATTTGTTTGTGTGGAAAATACAGAAAAAGTATCCCTTGGTTCAGGTGACAAATTAATATTTGGTGAATTTTGGGATGTTAATGGAGTATGTGTTAAATAATTAGAAAATGTTGGATTTGATGGATGAGTAAATGCATTTGTTGAACGAAAATTGATATTTGTTGGCCGACTTTGAAAAGGTGGAGTGGAATAAGATTGTTGCTGATATCTTGATTGATTATTTTCTTGGGTACTACTATTACGCAAATTTGTAATATCTGCTGCACTATTTTGAGTATCACTTACATTAAGATCAAATTGATCGTAATTACAATCAATATTACTATACTCAATATTTCTACTCATATTGTTATAATGTAAATTTTTTTTTATGATTATTAATTTTGGGTTATTTTGAAAAATAATATTTGAGTTGTGAATAAATTTAATGATAAATGATATGAATATATATGGTGGAGAAAAAATAGAGTCGTTATAAAAACAAATCCCGTTTGATCAACTTAATTGAGAAAAGCAAATTCACATCACTTGCAAGTTGATTAAAAAAAATAATAAACAAACTTATCTCCTCCAAATATAACCATACCCAAAGAAAATGACTGACAAATACCCAAACTTCAACATTTCATCCAGCTTCGTGCAGACGAAAATTTCAACCGCCTTCGTCTTCGTCTTCTTATTTGTTGATGGGTGCAACAAGTTCTTTTCATCTTCAACTTTGTCTGTATTTTTTGTCTTCGTAATTTTAGACCGTTGTGGATAGTCTAATGTTATTATTTGAGAATACTAGTGATTAAAATAAGTAGGATAGTACTAGGGGTAAACCAATGAAAAGAATTACTAATATAATAGAGCTTAAGAATAATAGACTTATAATTTATTTATGTTATAATAATTGTTGTAGTAATTATCGTATTATATTAATTGTAAATTCATAGAGGAAACGTTCTACCCTTAACCGTGGATCGTGGGAAATAACAGTCAAGGTAAGAAATAATGTGTAACCCCTTTTTAAAATGTTTTCCCAAAAAAATAAAAAAATAAATTAATTACAATTATAATTGCTTTCGAAACGATAAATAATTTTATACAAGTGTTATTTTAAATTTAATTTCTATTTGATTTTATTGGTTTCAATATGTTTGGATACGCCCTTAATTTGGATTTAGTGAAGGATTGGATTTAAAGATTTGATTTTATTATGAAATTGAATATTGGTTCTGTTTTGGTTTGCGAATTTCAATGGTTTACAGGAACAGTAGTTTTCAAAACCTAGTAGAGGGGTTATCCCTACACTGAGTTATATTGGTACCTCTGTCGAATTTGACAGAGGGGTAGGTGTAAGTTGTAAACCTGCACTGAGTATATTGATATTTGGGGCCGGTTGATCGCGGTCTCACCTTTTGATTCCTCCTCTTTCGGGTTGGCTCACTGAGGGATGCGCGCATTCGGGAACATCTGGCTTTGGGTTATATTATATTTGGTACCTCTACCTGGACTTTGAACTGCTGTACGAAGTGGTTTTAAATGTTTTCGTTTGTTTAAATGATTACCAAAGGCTTTGCAAGAAAATGGAAGTTCTTCTGAGATCCTTTTATGATTTCTCTTAATTAAAATGAACATTGCTTTGTTTAGGCGAAATGTTTCTTCAAAAAGGTTCTTACTGGTTACAGTTCTTTCTTACTCAGCCCGTTTGGCTTATATTTCAAATGTTTTCTTAGGCGCAGGTACTCACAGTTAACTAGCTCGAGATGCGAATGAGTGCGCTGCCGATGATGTATCTTATATTTATGTACTTATAGCCCCTTGTTCACGAGCTTTTATTTGCGTTTCCCGTGGTTTTACTTGCATTTCGGCTCCTATTTCTCTCCGTTTTGGCTCTGCTGCGTTTTTGTGTCTATTTTGTAGGTACACGCGCATATTTGGAGTTTAGGATGCTGTTCGGGAGGTTTCATAAAGTTTCATAAAGTTTCGTTAAGTTTCGGGAAGTTTCGGGAAGTTTCGTGAAGTTTTGAAGTGTTTCGAGTTGGTTTCGTGCCGTTTCGGTTGCGCACGAGCCTCGTTTCAACCAATGAAGGTATCCCGGGACCTTGGGACGGGATTTAAAGTTCATGTGATCATCCTAAGCCTTGTCCCTACCCCTTGGGACGACGGCGTGAGGCCTCGTCCACTATGCCTTGGGACGACAAGAAAGCAAGAAAAACTAAGTACAAAAAGGGACCAAAAGCTGATCAAGTCTGAACCTAACGGGACAAGGTGTGTCCCGGTCGGGATGGGCCTGTCCCGGTCGGGATGGTGGTCCCGGACCCCAGGGACGGGGTGTGACGCTTCGTTGGCTTAAAATACATCGTCTATTTGAAGGGGTAAAACATAATAATTTTGGACGAAATTTTGAGGGGATCTTCCTAACACTTTAAACTACTTTCTATCAAAAATTTAGGGTTAGATTAATTTTTCTTCTTGTACTTTGAATTCTCGACTCGGATTGCTTGTTTGATCGTCCTATTTCGGTATTGTTGTCTTTTTTCTTGCACTTTCTCTTTGAATTTCTGATTGGTTTTTGTTTATACTTCTCTCCTTTGTTTATCATTTCATCTTATATTGTTGTTGATCATGCTTTCATCCTTTTCCTTTGCTTTGATTATCGTTTTTGTCATGTTTGAGTAGTTTTATCATCTAGGGAGAAGGGTGAAGCATGGGCGATTGTTTTGGTTGATGTTTGTGATCATTTGAGTCAGGTTTTCGCTTTTGCTTTGATTGTCTTTGCTTGATCGTGTTTGTTGAATCCTTGATCACGTTTTAGCGAACATTTAGCATCCCCGAACTTAAGATCGAGAGACTAGTTTGAGGAGAGGCGCGAGACGATCACTAGGACCCTCAATTGTAAGATGCGAGAGCCCGCTTTTGAGACCTAAAGGTAGCTTAAGACCGAGAGGACGAGCTATACCCTTAGTAAGCGCGACTACTTACTCAACCCGATCACCATTCCTAGACCTAACCTTACCCATTGCCTAGCCCGACTTCCTAGACCTTTTTCCCTAAGTTTAAACCCTTACTTTTCCGCTTTAGTGTTTAGTAAACCAACCTACTCGAACCGAGACTAGAATCACTAAAAATAACCAACATAAACGACCTTCTCCCTGCGGATACGATACCCGACTTACCCTTGCTACCCGTTAGAGTTTGTTCGGTTTATTTTTGATTAGGTGACGCGACTAAGCCTATCAAATTTTGGCGCCGTTGCGATTTGGGACCTATTTTTGATTAGGTGACGCGACTACGTGAGCAATGGTCAAATTTCCTACATGCCTGAATATGCGATTTGGGACCTCTTTTGGGACATCACACGTGAAGCTCTTATTTCCGAAATAAAAGCTGACTTTAACGAGGTTCTTGTTACGTACATGAAATTAGTCAAGGAAATGAACGATGATTGTGAGTCTTATGACTGTTCCCCCGCTGCTTGTTATAATACCTATTCGTCTCAAACTTGTGCTTTAACTAGCCCATATGCGTCCTTGTGTGATGATGATTTGTTTGATGACGATGGTTATGAGCGTGTTTATGATTGTGAATCGCCTAATCCGCTTGAAGTAGTTGTGAATGACGCTCCTGAACCTGAACCGACTTGTCCGTTGATTGATGCGTCTATTGAGTCTGTTTCCATTGGATCCTTGTCCGAGGATCCTTTGGTGGTCTTACCTTGTATTGAGATAGACGCAGGTGGCTCAAAGTCGTGGAGCGCTGAAGTGGATGAGTTGGAAGCGCTCTTATACGCAGATGAAGAAGCGACTTTCCTCCCCACGGACACAACAAGTCAAGAGAAAAACTCACATGCTCCCGAGGTTCACATTTCCGAAGTCCCGCCGTTGTCCCAATCTCGCGTTATCGATGCATTTTTGAGTTCCTATGGTGCCAACGGATGTATTGTAATTGTTGCCAAAGTGCTCCAAAACAATTTTCGTAGACTCATGTATTTGTTGAGTCGATCATTAGCTGCGATTTTCTATAAATATGTTTCATTTTGGTGCTACATTTGCCTTTGTTTAGCACATGAGCAGGTTTTTGATCGGCTACTACGAGCTTTGGTCGCTATAATGGTTGGCTTTGCTGCAAGCCAATCGATTGGTGATGGCCGATTGGATGACGTTGGTGATGGTAGCAGGTTCGCGTCGGCGGCGGCCCGTGCTGCGCCCCCATTTTGAAGCTGGTTTGGGGGGGTGCTTCTCTTGTACATAATTGTAAGTACGTTTTTCTTTTCTTTTCACTCGTTTCTGTTTTTCTCCCTTATTTTACGGGTCCCTGGTTGATGTGCTGTAGGACACATTGGGGACAATATGTCGTCTGGTTTGGGGGGAGAAACGCTTTGCTTTCCGTTTTCTTTATTTTTGCGTTTTCTTTTTCTTTTTTCATTTTCAAAAAAACTCAAAAAATCAAAAAATCTGAAAAATTCAAAAAATCCATAAAAATCAGAAAAATTCTCAAAAATACCAAAAATACGTATCCCGTTCCGTTGTTTGTGAGCTTGTTTTTACCTTATTTTTTCCCGACATCCCTTCCCTTGTATGCTCTTGGCTTTGGCATGATTTTATTGTTTTGGATTAGCGCTACGGGGATGTTGAGACGCTTGCAGATGATGGCGTGCTTTTACGTTTTGGCTTTATCATTTCACGGACTATAGCTACTTTTATTGTGAGGTTTTAGCCTCCAGAGGCCGGTTCATCTATCCCGGTCCCCGTGCTTTATTGTGAGTAGTTCTCCTCGTGGGGTACGTAATATTAACACGCATAAGTGTGGCCCCTATTCCGTGTTTCCCGCGATTTTGTCACATGTTTAGCATATGAGGCTTTAGTTGACTGCATTTTTTTCACCTTGTTCCTACATGATTTTTATCCTCTCATATATGATCCCTTTACCCTTATTCACTTGAGTTTGCTAGCTACATTGCCATATAGCCTACCCTAGCCTAGCTAGTTACCGCTCTTGCTTACTCTTGTGCTTGTCCGTTGGGTGATCATTGTTTTGCTACGGCTTGCTGATGCCGTTTGCTTGAGAGTGTTGGTGAATTGAGTCGGGATTCTTTGCTTCCACAGGCCTTTTTATGAGGTATTTCCGCAACTTTTAGAGTGTGCACTTTTGCTCAAGAAATAAACAAACAAAAATCTGAAAACAAAAACAAACACAACACAAAAATACAAAACAAAGAAAGAATGTGTGCACAAAAATGAAAAGTTGTTGTCGTTGTTGATGAGTGAGCACTCGTATTTGATTCTTATGTTGCGTTAATGTGTAAAGGAGACCGAATTGCTGATTTCGGTCCGTTTTCCATGAGAGTTTGGGTTCCATTTTGGTTGGATGAGCACTTGAGTTGTACTAGTGGTTTCTAGTGGCTTAGCTCCACGATTCCATAATCATTTGTTCCACCTTATGACCTTTACCTCTCTATGGCCTTTACACCCTCATATCCTATGTAAGCCCTCATGTTTGCTTCATTTTTGTGACATTATTCGTGTACGGGAATGCGAGATTTGGTCCACATTAGATTGCGGGCGTGCTTCCACCAGTTGAGTAGGTGAGTGTCACTATATACTTCGCCTTGTTCATCATTTGAGTAGAGTGGAAACCGCGAGAGGTCCGTGATTTGATTGCTAGAGAGCCCATGTTTAAGCCATGCTATTCATTCTGCGCCGTCATGTAATTCTCAGCCGTTAGCTTGCTATTTCCTTACGTCCCACGCTGCTTCGGGATTGATTGCCATTTGCTCATGCTACTTGCGGTTTGGTTTTGTTTGGGGAAGTCATCTTATGCTCGCTTTGTCCTCTATTTTCTGTCATGCTTTGTTGCTTGAGGACAAGCAACGGTCCGGTTTGGGGGAGTTTGATGTATCTTATATTTATGTACTTATAGCCCCTTGTTCACGAGCTTTTATTTGCGTTTCCCGTGGTTTTACTTGCATTTCGGCTCCTATTTCTCTCCGTTTTGGCTCTGCTGCGTTTTTGTGTCTATTTTGTAGGTACACGCGCATATTTGGAGTTTAGGATGCTGTTCGGGAGGTTTCATAAAGTTTCATAAAGTTTCGTTAAGTTTCGGGAAGTTTCGGGAAGTTTCGTGAAGTTTTGAAGTGTTTCGAGTTGGTTTCGTGCCGTTTCGGTTGCGCACGAGCCTCGTTTCAACCAATGAAGGTATCCCGGGACCTTGGGACGGGATTTAAAGTTCATGTGATCATCCTAAGCCTTGTCCCTACCCCTTGGGACGACGTAGGCCTCGTCCCTATGCCTTGGGACGACAAGAAAGCAAGAAAAAACTAAGTACAAAAAGGGACCAAAAGCTGATCAAGTCTGAACCTAACGGGACAAGGTGTGTCCCGGTCGGGATGGGCCTGTCCCGGTCGGGATGGTGGTCCCGGACCCCAGGGACGGGGTGTGACGCTTCGTTGGCTTAAAATACATCGTCTATTTGAAGGGGTAAAACATAATATTTTTGGACGAAATTTTGAGGGGATCTTCCTAACACTTTAAACTACTTTCTATCAAAAATTTAGGGTTAGATTAATTTTTCTTCTTGTACTTTGAATTCTCGACTCGGATTGCTTGTTTGATCGTCCTATTTCGGTATTGTTGTCTTTTTTCTTGCACTTTCTCTTTGAATTTCTGATTGGTTTTTGTTTATACTTCTCTCCTTTGTTTATCATTTCATCTTATATTGTTGTTGATCATGCTTTCATCCTTTTCCTTTGCTTTGATTATCGTTTTTGTCATGTTTGAGTAGTTTTATCATCTAGGAGAAGGGTGAAGCATGAAGCGATGTTTTTAGTTGATGTTTGTGATCATTTGAGTCAGGTTTTCGCTTTTGCTTTGATTGTCTTTGCTTGATCGTGTTTGTTGAATCCTTGATCACGCGTTTTAGCGAACATTTAGCATCCAGAACTTAAGATCGAGAGACTAGTTTGAGGAGAGGCGCGAGGCGATCACTAGGACCCTCGATTGTAAGATCACGAGCAGCTTTTGACACCTAAAGGTAGCTTAAGACCGAGAGGACGAGCTATACCCTTAGCAAGCGCGACTACCTACTCAACCCGATCACCATTCCTAGACCTAACCTTACCCATTGCCTAGCCCGACTTCCTAGACCTTTTTCTCTAAGTTTAAACCCTTACTTTTCCGCTTTAGTGTTTAGTAAACCAACCTACTCGAACCGAGACTAGAATCACTAAAAATAACCAACATAAACGACCTTCTCCCTCATGCCGGATACGATGCAGAGCTTACCCTTGCTACCCGTTAGAGTTTGTTCGGTTTATTTTTGATTAGGTGACGCGACTAAGCCTATCAGCCGACTTAGGATTACCACTGAAACTTTTAGACACTATAATAAGTTGTCGCTATTTTTTTTTTTTTTGAGTTTTGTTTTTAACATTTTTTCGTTGCCGCCTAAATAACCTTTTCATACCATTTAAATACGTAACTCGTATATGTAACACGCTCAATTTCCACTTTTACTCCAAAAACATCGTTTATCAAAGGTTGAGAAAATTAAGGGTGTTACAATTGAGAATAATAATAGCTAGAAGTATGTCCATTTCTTTAACTCCTTAAAAGCCAAAGAATTTTAACTGTTCTTATGAACAGTTTATCCTTACAATCCCTAACTTGTGCTTACTTCCCAACTAAATGTCGTGCTTTTCCCAACTAAATCAGTCGCTTCTCACCTTACCTTCGAGTCTTCCACCATACCATCTCCTATTCCAAAGTCAGTGCCTTGCCAATTCACTATCTCCTATTACATCCCCTCTTTAATTTACAGCCACACTTTTCCTGACTATTAATTCTCTCTCACAAGTTTTGATATTCAAAAATTTTATAAAGATTTATTCTCACCATTAATTTATGTTTCAAATTTGTGGATTTTGTTCACCATTTTAGTGTTTAAAGTGGAATTACACAACCAGTTAATTGGTGTGCAATTTCCCAGTAAAGACTCACTCTTGGTGAGTTCAATCATCCTCATCAATTACACGCGCCACCACCGAGTCAACCATGTCCGGCAACTCAGTCCAAGTCGCGGTGATTTCTTTCGCCTCTACCCTCTTCAGCTTGATTGAATTATTAAGTTGCTTTGACGATTTCTTTGATTTCTACATTTTATTATGTTGGTGTTCTCTTCAGGTACTAATTTTTCTTTATTTCTGACATTCCATTTATTGTTATCGTTCTAAACAAATATAGGGTTTGTCCTTTTCATAAATTTTCGTTCATTTTCCCACGAATGCTTCCGGTGCATGTTTAATATTTTGGGTTTTTTTCCTCTTTGATTGTATTTTTTGCAGGTGATTGATTGGAATTTGAGGTATGCTCTGATCATTATTTCCTTTACAATCTTTGTTAATTTGGAATGGACCACTGACCCTTGATTTCTGTAAATTAAAAGGTTTTTCGGTTTAAAATTTAATCTTCGTTGAACTATTTTCCTGGAGATGATTATCAGATCAGACTTACCTTGTGAATCTTCGAGCCTTGTTTTGGAAATCATTGAGCAACTGGTTCATTCAAGTTCATACAGTTTCAAATTTGACCATCAACTTTTGATGCAAGTTATGTCTGAAAAATTGATTCTTTAAGAAATCTAACCAAAAAAATCAGATACAATGATTTTTAGTGTTCTATTTATTGCTTTGTTGTGCTCAGTGGAAAATGTCAGTGCTCAAGAAGGAAGTTGCTCAGCATGATGACTTCATTCTATTAGATATAGAGGAAGAGTACAGTAAGCTCCCGTACAAAACATTAGTGCTAATAGTCCTCGATACTCATTTCTGTGTAATTTTTCCGAAGCTCCACTTACGTTGTTTTCTTCTTATAGATTGACTTTCTTCAAAGCTGCATATGCGCTGTTTGATTCCGAGTTCTATGTTAAAGCCGATGATGACATATATCTAAGGCTAGGTAATTACCCTTGTGACTTTGGTTGTTGTCGTTGAACCTATGCAATCTTTACATCAATCGACTGCGACTTTTTTCTGTCATCAGTGTGTTTATTTTCTCTTTTGTTTACTTTTTTTGTTGTCAGATTGTCTTTCACTCCTTTTGGCAAAAGAGCGGTCTAACCCTCAAACTTATATAGGGTGTATGAAAAAAGGGAACCTGTTTTCACTAATCCGAAACACAAATGGTAAGTACTCCCTAATCAACTTTGACGGAAGTGACCTAACTTAATGTGTAACATTGATTCTATGGTGATCAATTTTCTTTGTAGTTGTTGAATAACTTACATCTGTCATCGAAAATATTAAGTTAGGTTGGCTTAAATTGGATGCATTCGTCTTGCTGGTGGAGATTGTCAGGAATCATAGTTAATGTCGTTTGGTAACTTCAATTCCCTGTTTTTACGGCTTTACGTTACGAATAATTCAGCTATTTTCTTTTGCAGGTATGAACCACTATCACATCTGTTCGGGAAAGGGTATTTTCTCCACGCCTATGGTCCCATATATGCGCTATCGGCTAAAGTTGTCCGGACATTGGTTGCTCTAAGAATGACAGGCAAGTTGTGGCTTCATGAACTACTGATACTTCCAACCGTAACACCATATGCCAAAACAAAAGAGAGACGACACCCCGAAATAAGCCTAAATCAAATCATTTATCGTCTAAAATGAAGTCTGTTCTGAGTTATGAGTTCTGAGTTGTCTCATCGTTTTATTTTCCCTGAACTTGGAACATTCTTCTCGTGTTATGGAATTATCTTTAGGCATAATATAAGATAATTACTTCAGTAATTTGCCGTTCCACGTTCACAACATCTACAGACAAAATTTGATGGGTTTTAAATCGGTTTGCAGTTTCTGAATGTTCAGCAATGAAGATGTGACGATAGGTTCATGGATGCGTGCAATGGATGTCAATCACGAGAACAATTAGGAGCTATGTTCTGCAGAATGTACGTCTACGTCCATTGCTGTATGGGACATACTTAAATGTTCGGGTTTGTTTTCTAGCTACTTTCCTGATAGTCTTTGTTATGTCGATTGTTTGTAAATGTTACAGTTGGGTTGGGAGACGCACGCATTCGAGAACTTAACCAAGACATGCTTCGTGCTTTAAAGAGGCCTTTATTCCACCCCTCTTCTCAAAACCAGAGTGTTTGTAGATCGTCTAGATTTTGGTGATTTCACTTGTAGAGTAATCAGATTTGCTTTAAAGAAGTTGGTCGTCCAATCGACACTTCCTCATGATTATAGCTCAAATTTGTGGAGGTTTTTGAAGTTCTGATAATTAGATGGATCGTAAAGTTAAGAATTTCTGCTAATTGTTTTCAGTGTTGCTCCTACTTTACAAATGGATCTTTTCCTATGATTTGCTTCATTTTACCTTTTGGTATTAATTTGATTTACTGATTTCTTGATTTTTTTTAGAAATTTTATGGAGTAATATTTTGTTTATAAATTGATTGCCGGTTTTTGAATAAGCTAAAGTTGAGTGTTAGATACGGTGAGCTTGAGTTACTGCATTTTGAGCGAAATATATATATGTAGATACCCAAATCTGTACCTCCCGCCAAAAACCCAGTGATGTAACAATGGACTTTTATTGCATGCTTTTACGTTGACTTAAATGGTTCTAACTATGACGAATTCAAGTTAAATGTTTTTAAATGCAAAATGAGGTTTCTATATGGGTCATCACCTTTAGTGTCTTCAGGTCGGTCAAGAGTCTAGTCTGTCTCGAGTCCAGGTCCTAATCGGCACGCACGCACCCCTTTTCAAACACACAAGCTAATTGGCCTTTTTTACTTTAACAAGGTTCAATTCGATCCTCCTAAATCCCTAAATTTAGGACCAGTCTCTAAAACCACCTTTTAGGACTAGCGAACACCCGAGACAACCTCACGGAATGTCTTATTTCACAAAATGCCATAAAATACACCCTTTTTACATTTTGGGCCCGGGCCCAAAACCGAGCCCGAACCCATCCTTGGCCCGCTTCCCTAGGTCCAAGGACTCACCCACATAAACCCTAGAAGACCATACACGGCCTACTTGGAGTGCAAGCAAAGAAATAGCAAAAGATATTGTCGAAATATTGCAAATCGGATTAAGGAAATACGAAATCTGGAGGTTTTGCCGACGTACAAGCATGAGAGGCCTTGCGGCTCATTGGGGCAGCCGCAAGAGGCCTTGCGATTTGCCCCTCTGATCGCATGGCTTCTTGCGACTCCTACGTCCGGTTTTATCCTCTAGGGTTTCCTAAAATCCCTCGGCTATTCCACTATATATACAACCCTTCATTCGACGATTCAAAGAAGTTTTTCACACATGATAAACTCCTCTCCTCTCAACCTTTCTCCCTAGGTTTTAGCACAATTCAATTCATACACACAATCACAATTCACACCTTCACAACTCTCTCACAAAAGCCTCACGCATAAACACCTAGAATTCTTCATTTTCTTAGTGTTGAATTCATCCTTTGAAGCGAAGTGCTGCCGGTTTCCTAATCTGAGACAGGTAATACTTAATCCTAAACATGGATTAAGGTCTTTCTTTACTTCTTTGACTAGCAAGGGCCTACATTAGGCTCACCCCGACTTTGGTACGCAAGTCTGCTTTGCATAAGGCGGCCATGCACCTCGAATACACACCCTATTCGTAACACCCTTCCAAAGTCGCATAAACAACTGACCTCTTTAAAATAAATCAATGGTTAATTGAACTTTATTTTACTGCATGCATCTTAGCAAATCCTCATCTTGCATCTAAACTATTTTAAATGAATTCGTCATTAAACTGAACTGTTTTCGTTAATAAGTTAAGCATGCTTAACTGAGGGTTTAATCAATCTCTTTTGCATTATTTTACATCTTTTATCGCACTTGTACGTAGCGGTTACTTAGATTCATGCATTATTCTTTGCATTGTTCTCAAGTCTAGTAGAGGCTATCTTTTGATAGGCTTTTCCAAAAGATCTTTCATAAAAACATTACTTTGATTTATTCTTTAGAAAAGTACCCTCACCCGAATCCGAATCTGGTTTCACAATAACCTTAGGCGGATAGGTGTCGGCGTGCCTTGAACTCTAAGGCGTGTCTTTGAGCATGAGGACACTGAGGCGGGTTCTAAATTTCCCTCATAATTTAGTGGCGGCTCCAAAGCAGTTTTTAAAGGTTTTTGTACTTAATCTTTTTAACTTTACGCCCTTAGCAAGGCGTCAGTGGTCCCAGATTAAACCAGGTACCTACGGTTGGCGACTCATTTGAGGATAGGTTTTATTTTTTAAAATTAAAACTAGTTTTTCTTTTTAAAAATAAAAATGAGACTTGAACGACTCGAGAACAATCAACATGCATGAGTTTAAGCATATCCGTTAGAGTCGAATCTAGTCGGATTCACACACCAACACCCCGAGAGGTGGTTCCAAACGCAGGCATCGTCCATTCGACGAGGCACGTACTGGACTAACCTTCCTCTCACCCCTCCACGGCTTGCCGTAGCAAACTGATTTGGCCGCCCCAGGGCTTCCTTCGTATCCTACACGTTATCTTTGTGTAGGCGGAGGGCCAAAAGCACACGCCAAAGCGTACTCAAATCGGTTGGAGGCATCTGAGACTTGACCAAACGACCAAGAGTCATACGTACGAGTGCGAGGCTATACAATATAGTCTTTTTCAAAATTCATTTGCATTGCATATCTTCGAAAACTCACTCAAAATTTTCAAGGTATAAATGAACCTAACAACTAACATCTAACATTTTACAACTAACGTCTAACTTTTTACAAACAAAACTCTCGCGAAATTTCTGAAATCAACATTCTTCAAATCTCTCATTTTACAAAACTAGCAAAACCAGTCGAGGTTTTCCAACTGACTTCGTGGATTTCATTCTTTAACCTTCACGGCTTAAATCCTTTTTAACATCCTTGACTCGGCTAAACCCGAGTCGATTCCTTTTTACGCGTCCATCTTTAGCCCATGACAACATCCCGTCATTCGGGCTAAGCGGATGCAAAACAAAGCCTTTTAACATCGAGACAAGCTGTGCGCACGCAGTCTTGCCTCAAAAACACTCCTAGCTTAATTTTGAAAACTTCCTTCTTTTTCAAAACTTAAAAGAGTCTTTTTCAAACGAATGAGCTAAAAACAAACGTACAAATGAATGTGTCAAATTAGAGTGCATCATAGAGTGGCGCACCATCCAAATGTAGGTTTCAATTGGATACCCGGCCGCACCAAAAACCTAGTTCTTATACCCCACAAGAAAGCGAACCTATGCAGAAGAATGGCGGCAATGATGATGTTAACGCACTCAGTGAACAAGTCACCAAGCTAGCCCAGCGACCTCGAGCGCTTTCTTTGAACCACCACAAGGCCAGAGATAAAGCGTTTGGAACAACGTATCAAGGACAAGGCAAGCGAACATGTCTCGATCCACACTCTCGAGACCCTTAACCAACAAGACGACGAAGGCTTCACCGAGTATCTCTCTCGATGGGAAAAGCTAAGCGCACAAATTCCAAATCGTCCGCATGAGGACGAACTTGTGCCTAAGTTCATAAACAACCTGCGATCCATGTATCAGTTATACATGCGGTACAGCAAAATCCAAGACTTCAAACAACTCATCAGAGTCGGCACTCAAATTGAGGACGACTTTAGGACTAGTGCCATGACCAGATATACCAGCAATACCTACCAAGATAACTCACCGAAATCTCCTCACGTGACCAAGAGTAAGGAAAACTGCACTATGGATAGCCTTGACGCATTTGCAACCAAAAGCTACAGGAGCTTCATGCCTTACACTATGGCATTCCATAGGTTGGTTGAAAACAACTACCTACGACCAATCGGGCCTACCGACGAGCCACCCGAAGACAAAAAGCCAAAACTTTGGAACCCAAATGCGTACTGTGCATACCACAGAGGCAAAGGCCACGACACAGAAAACTGCTTCAAATTGAAGCACGCCATCCAAGATCTCATCGACCAAGGAAAGCTCGACAGACCGTCACATCCGTCCCGGCCGCCCAGCGCCGACAACCCTTTCGCCGACCGCACAATCTTCGTGGGATCACCTCCCATTATGAACTGCTTCAACAATATCAAACCGAGCGACAATCAAACCAATGGCGCTCCGTTCAACGATAAAGGGGATGAATGGCCTATGTTCAACCAAGCCACGATCCAAGGTGAAGAAACGATTAACTCTTTTACCATACAGCCCAAACCATCCAACAAAGATCACCCTCCATACAACCACACGATCTTGAGAGGACCACTTCCTCCCATAGATCACTCAGGACTTCGTCACGCGAAAACAACTCAATCCAGAAACACGGACATTGAGAACAAGCCGACAAGCGAAGATGTGCCTATAAAATACAAGCCATCACGACTTAAAAGGAAGTTGGCAAGAAGCAGGCGTTGGCAAGCGAAGAAGAAGAAATCTCTTTAGGATCTAACCCTTTAGACGTCGGGTCATCTGTCGACCCACTTTCTAGTTTTAGCATTAGACTTTTCGGAGGCTAGCTCCAGCTCTTCTCATTTGTCAAACAATTCTTCTTTAATGAATAATACGAATAAGTTTGCTTATGTCTCGTCTCAAGCTAAAAACAGACAAACAAACAATGAACAACAAGCAAAAATTAAACAAATCAATCAAACAACACAACATATAAATCCATGCGATAAAAATGAACTAACGAGTGAACAATCGTTAATTAAAAACAAACATAACACACTCTCCCTAAGCCTTTGAAAATATAAATGGATTAAATAACCTAACCCATCTATCGCATGCTTTTTCACAAAGCATAACCCAAGAATGAGGACACATTCTTGGTGAGTCTTTCGAAGCGAACTCACGGCCCTTGGCCTTTTGAACCTTTCTAAACAAAACCTTTTCAAATGACTCATGGTCAAATCAGCCCAATAGGTAGCATCCCTTGCCATATCCAAGAATGGCTAAGCCCAATCTTGTGGATTCTAACATCGGATCAAATGGCTCAAACCACCTCGATCCCTTGACAAAATCCATGTGGACAAGCAAGCTCGTCCTCCTCCCATTTTGACACCTTCGACTCAAATAAGCTTAAACGCCATTTCGAGCACCCATAGGATCTTAGCCACACACCACCAAACATCGTCGAGCATGAAGCGTTTTAAAACATTTCTAGCTCAAAATCGCCGCATGACTCGCGGTCTTCACAACCCTTTTTTTCACAACATTCTCTTGAGCAGAGAATGTCGATCCATTCTCGAGGATTTTCACAAAATAAATCAAGCGGCTCGAGGCCTTTTCCTTTTACACCCCTTTCGAAATAAACATTTTTCGAAGTCTTCCTGGCGAAGCATTTTCGGATCTAGGATCCCTCTTTTTGGAAAAGCACAAAACCCGGGAATGTGCATTCGCAATCCCGTGGACCTTTTATGTTGGACCAAGTGACTCATACTCGCCGGTCTAACTCTTCTTAAACACGTGCATGAAAACGAGCACTACCGTTTCCATCGCATTTTCGAACCACCCTCGATTCGAGTAGCTTATCACTACCTCGGATCGATTCTCGCTCCACATCACGACCCAACAACAAGGCCTTTAGGTTCGATCTAAGGACACCTCTAGCACAGAGTCGAAATGCGACAACGCATTTCAACTCGAAACACCCTTTCACTTTCAAACCGTTTCAAAGACAAAATCGAATCAAAGTATGCGTTAATCGAGTCTCGACATCAAGGGCATCGACATGTACCCACGGCACGTGCATCACGAAGCAACCGACTACGCGTCCGTCCAAGTACCACCGACGATTTGGCGGATCTCAAGCAGCTTAAGTCTTTTCAATATGGGTCAAGTTTTTAAGCATCGAGTCAAACTCCGTCAGTCTAGGATAATCGAGTCTTCGACATACGACATTTTAACAAATCGATAAGGGAATAAGTTTGCCACAACCCAGATTCCTTTTACCCATCTTTTTCATATAAAACACATTTTACACCAGTATACATTGCGTCCTAGGAGTAGCTATCCGAAGGAGATCTAGGCCGGCTACGAAGGTCCAAGTCAACATCAATACAAGATAAGAACAAGAAGGATTTCGACCACTAGACACTTAAGGTTCGATAGTATGCTTGTGGTCTACTACTCCGCTGCTTCTGGAGGAGGATCCATTAATTTGGAGCTCCACAGTGGTCATGAATTTGATCGCGACCAAAAGTATGAGTATTCCTGGATCGCCCTTCGCGTACTCGATCGCGTGCCTAATAAGCAAACGAACTTGTCAGAGGAGTCCGGCGTGATAGACACATGACCACATGCAACCTTCCTACCGCAAGGTTTAGCAAAGTCGAAGCTCGAGCCCAGACCACAAAGGGCTGACAGATTCTCAAGGGGAATACAATCAAAAGTGAAAACAACGGCAAAAAGAGCAAAGTCAAAAGGAAACAAATCTCAAAGTTTCCAAGAAGTCAAGAAGGAAACACGTCTCAAAGTTTCCAAGAAGTCAAAAAAAAAAAGGAAGCAAGTCTCAAAGTCTTTAAAGAAAGGGACAAAAACAACAAAAACAAAGCCCGAAAGTCAAGTGGCTAAGTGAACAAAGGTCTACTCAAAAATGGACCCAGTCTAATACCTCTCCAAGGAACCCGTGCCAAAAGGACATATGGCACGATGGACATTGCTCTAAGCCGAATTTGACACCAAGGGACTACTCAATCAACGAGGAGCCCATTATCGACACTACGACAGAATTTACAACATCAATGAAGAAGCTACATACTTCGATGGTTCATCCAATTATCGAGGTTGGGGAATAGGACCCCTCTCCATCAAATTGGACTTTGATGCGACAAACAAGCAATGAGATCAACTAAGGAGAACCTACCTTTAGAATGCAATGTATCAAGGTCAATCACAAAAAACACCCCTTTGGACCAGCGGGTCCTTAAACACGCACCTTTCCACATAAACACCTTTTCACGTAAACAAAGACATTTCACAAACACACCCTTTGGAACTACGCTAGGTTTGATTCCGTACCCACGGATACGTAGGCCGCTCACCCGAGCTCAACCAACCCTTTTACAAATTTATGTCTAAAGCTTCCAAAGTCAAGGACATCCTCACAAAAATCCACAAAAATCCACAAAAATCCAAGGCAAACTGTTTCTTCATCGAGGCGTTAAAACGACTACGTCAAGACAAAGTTGTGCTAGACCTAGGAGTAGTACTCTGCTTTTTCGTCTAACCTTGTTCATTTTGCAGGAACAATAACATGCCACCGAAGCAACCATACGCCACCAAGCCGGAGGCTTTACCGATCTGCGTGTCACGATCCAACTTACATCCCTATCAATGTCGAGTCTCGAGTCACGCATACGATTCACCTTCGTCTTTGAAACACTTAAAACACCCGTTTTCTTAACACGATTTATCGTTGTCTTTGAAACACTCCATCCACGCCCACAAGAAGCACCTTTCAAAACCTAACTCGATACTCAAGTTAACGCACTTTGAAGTAACTCGTTGTGAACTAACAAAAAATTTGACTTAATGCACTCTAGGAAATACTTTCTAAAAATTAACTCAACTCCCAAGTTAACGTACTTTAGGAAGCACTTTCTAAAAAAAAATTAACAAAAATACTCCTAACAACATTTTTCAAAATCCTCTTTCGCTAAAACAACATTTTTCAGAATCCTCTTTTGCAAAAATAGCTTTTTCAAAATCTTCTTTTACGAAAACGGCATTTTCAAAATCTTCTTTTGCAAAAAATGATTTTCCTTGAACAAAGGCATTTCCAAAAGCGAGAGCATTTTCAAAAAAAAAAAAAACTTTCTTTCTTTAAGTACTAACTATGCAGTACAAGTAAGAGAGCGAAGAAGACATCAAGCACGCAGCCTTGGCGGACATTCATGATGCTCGGAATGCGGCCAAGCCCATAGATGCGCTAGGCGACACTGGATACACGCTACCCCAAGATGATCAACCACACAAGACACACTCTATCCGATGGAATTGGATACACCTAGTCCGACAGTCCTGGACACAATCAACCCGAAGACATTGGATACACCTAGTCCGACGGTGCCAGACACAACCTATCCAAAGACGATGATACACTTTATCTGACAGTACAAGATACATTGTACCCAAAGCCAAACAACAAATGAACAAGCCATCATTCACCCTTTACAACAACCGTGCCCGGTGGAGATAACCCATCCTTTTTCACCAAACCTCAAGACTGGGGGCTTATCTACGATATCCCCAATGTCGACAGATAACACATTCACCTCCTTAGACTAGGAAGCCACAGACCAAGAAGCCACACAAGCGCTATGGTCGACTCATGCACCATGAGTGCGATATACATTATACATCTACAACGAAGACTGGGGGCTGACACTCCATTTTAGGATCATACTCCTATCCAAAGTACAACAAAATAGATATCCTTCACGGACGTCCCAAAATTTTACAAGCCGAAGCAAAAACCCTACCTCGATAGTATGCCCTACCTCGAAGGTATCCGTAAAACGCTCCAAACTGAAGTAAACACCCTGCCTTTATAAGAGACACCCTCAAGACAATAACACCCCAGAAGCTAAAGCGAGTCAAATTCACAATTCGACTTAGCTCACGCGCGATCTTAGAACTTCTGTTGATGCGATTCGCGCCGCAGTGGATCGTGGCGACTTTGCGAAAACACGACCAACGCCCCACACCAAAATATCATTCCATTCAAGGACGGACGGAACATTTCAAGTTTGACTTAGTTTTTACACCAAAACCTAACCAAACTAAGGGGGCAAAATTAAAAGCATAGTCGCAATCTTGACTTTACTTTTACAGTCAAAGAAAGCCAACACCAAAAGCCAACACCACTTTGCCTTAATACCAACCAAATTAAGCCAAACTCGAGGGGGTAATCTAAAAACTTTTTCCCTAATACACACTTTGACTCAGTTTTCAAACGAAATTTCGTCAAACTCGAGGGGGTAATCCAAAAACACCTTCTCCCGATACCAGGCACATGCTCTTCATTTTGACTTAGTTTCATATCAAACTTAGTCAAACTCGAGGGGGTAATTCAAAAACACTTTCACTCGAACAACCTTATCACCAAGTTTGACCATCATTATACACCATAACTCGGCCAAACTGGGGGCTCACACCATACACCCCTCAAGCTTCCGTCAACGAAAAATAAGGTAATTTTTCGCAAAATGACGCCCAAAGAAGAGCAAATCACGCCCTCAAGCATCCGTCAACGAAAAATAAGGTAATTTTTCGCATGACGCCCGAAGAAATCACGCATCTACGGTTGGCGACACCTCCAGAATCGCCTCATGAACACAAGCATGCACACTAAAAGCATAATACTTTGACGTGTGCACAAAGCATCAGACGCCCGAACACAGATACAAGCATTCAAACACCCAAACACGAGATCAAGCACCAAACATCCCGAGTCCGAGAGACGAGTATCAAGTGAACCCAAAGGAATCGTAATGATACCACGTTTCATGGCCAAAACAAGAACATTTACAAGACACAAGACGAAGACACAGAAGTAACAACAATCCAACAAGAAGCAAGCGAAGACTGAAGATCTTTAGAAGAGCAAATCGCAGATTCGAATTTTTCCGGATTTGAAACCGCGACATGTGCGAGTGAGTTCAAGCTTGAAGTAGCCAGTTGATAAGAGATTTCCCGGAAGAGTCACTAGTCGACAAGGCAATTTCCAGAGCATGTTTTATTCCACGTTTACTCTCCACCTTGGGCTCGATTAATTTCCATGCCTAAGTATTTTCTTCGGAATCGCAAGCTTCTCGGTTAAGGCGTCACCTAAAGTCCGCCACACTCTTGAACGAGTTTGAAGCACTATACACAACCTTTGCGTATACACATGAGCATGAGCATTTTTCCTCGGACGATAATTCCCGGCGGACGTAAGCACTCTTTACGAGATGAACACCAACAGAGGCGCTAGCACGAAGCATGAAGCAAGGCACGAGCATTTACACTCTTAGACGAGGTCAAGCAACAACAACAGCACGCAGAGGTATTTAGCAAGAAGGCATGCCCTTACAGGTATGCAAGGACGGTCACGTCCCTAAACATGTTTGTCCCTCCCCGGATAAGCCCGGTTCGGAGTCCTAGTCTCACCCATGGACACATACTCCGCGCCGCTGATGATATCGAGACTGTAACGGTCCGGATGTTGTCGTATAGTTTGACTTTCGCTTTAGTCCTAAGCTCAGTCAAACTGGGGGCTCTGTAGATACCCAAATCTGTACCTCCCGCCAAAAACCCAGTGATGTAACAATGGACTTTTATTGCATGCTTTTACGTTGACTTAAATGGTTCTAACTATGACGAATTCAAGTTAAATGTTTTTAAATGCAAAATGAGGTTTCTATATGGGTCATCACCTTTAGTGTCTTCAGGTCGGTCAAGAGTCTAGTCTGTCTCGAGTCCAGGTCCTAATCGGCACGCACGCACCCCTTTTCAAACACACAAGCTAATTGGCCTTTTTTACTTTAACAAGGTTCAATTCGATCCTCCTAAATCCCTAAATTTAGGACCAGTCTCTAAAACCACCTTTTAGGACTAGCGAACACCCGAGACAACCTCACGGAATGTCTTATTTCACAAAATGCCATAAAATACACCCTTTTTACATTTTCAGGGCCCGGGCCCAAAACCGAGCCCGAACCCATCCTTGGCCCGCTTCCCTAGGTCCAAGGACTCACCCACATAAACCCTAGAAGACCATACACGGCCTACTTGGAGTGCAAGCAAAGAAATAGCAAAAGATATTGTCGAAATATTGCAAATCGGATTAAGGAAATACGAAATCTGGAGGTTTTGCCCGACGTACAAGCCGCAAGAGGCCTTGCGGCTCATTGGGGCAGCCGCAAGAGGCCTTGCGATTTGCCCCTCTGATCGCATGGCTTCTTGCGACTCCTACGTCCGGTTTTATCCTCTAGGGTTTCCTAAAATCCCTCGGCTATTCCACTATATATCTGACCCTTCGTTCGCCGATTCAAAGAAGTTTTTCACACATGATAAACTCCTCTCCTCTCAACCTTTCTCCCTAGGTTTTAGCACAATTCAATTCATACACACAATCACAATTCACACCTTCACAACTCTCTCACAAAAGCCTCACGCATAAACACCTAGAATTCTTCATTTTCTTAGTGTTGAATTCATCCTTTGAAGCGAAGTGCTGCCGGTTTCCTAATCTGAGACAGGTAATACTTAATCCTAAACATGGATTAAGGTCTTTCTTTACTTCTTTGACTAGCAAGGGCCTACATTAGGCTCACCCCGACTTTGGTACGCATGATGCTTTGCATAAGGCGGCCATGCACCTCGAATACACACCCTATTCGTAACACCCTTCCAAAGTCGCATAAACAACTGACCTCTTTAAAATAAATCAATGGTTAATTGAACTTTATTTTACTGCATGCATCTTAGCAAATCCTCATCTTGCATCTAAACTATTTTAAATGAATTCGTCATTAAACTGAACTGTTTTCGTTAATAAGTTAAGCATGCTTAACTGAGGGTTTAATCAATCTCTTTTGCATTATTTTACATCTTTTATCGCACTTGTACGTAGCGGTTACTTAGATTCATGCATTATTCTTTGCATTGTTCTCAAGTCTAGTAGAGGCTATCTTTTGATAGGCTTTTCCAAAAGATCTTTCATAAAAACATTACTTTGATTTATTCTTTAGAAAAGTACCCTCACCCGAATCCGAATCTGGTTTCACAATAACCTTAGACGGATAGGTGTCGACGTGCCTTGAACTCTAAGACGTGTCTTTGAGCATGAGGACACGGAGGCGGGTTCTAAATTTCCCTCATAATTTAGTGGCGGCTCCAAAACAGTTTTTAAAGGTTTTTTGTACTTAATCTTTTTAACTTTACGCCCTTAGCAAGACGTCGAGTGGTCCCCCGTTAAACCCCGGTACCTACAATATAGTGGAAAGTTGAACCGTGAGAACCAAAAGTCTAAACGGATGGTTGAAGCTCAAATTTAGATTATACTCCGTAGTATTTATAGGAGTCTCTTGCTATCTCATTTTTTATATTGTTTCACTGTTCATGCTTGACATAATTAAGTGGCAACATAACGACAAATTGAGATTTTTCCCTTCCATGACGTGGACTGAATTAATTATAAATAAATAAATTAATAAAAATTATTAGGTTATGAGCAGAAGTTAAATGGATTGAATTTGGTGAGCAGAGCTGAACTGAATAAAGCTGAGTTAATTTGAGCTGAGCAGAATAAAGCTGAAATAAGCTGGAAATAAGCCAGAAGAACAAGTCATTACTAATTGAGGCGACTATTTGTGTTTATTTTGTGATTTTTTTTTTTTTTTTTTGGAGAAGTTTATTTTGTGACTTTGACCTTTTTAAGGCGAAGTATTTGTTGCTATTATATTTGGAACTATATGCTGAATTTGATTGAAACTTTGGCAGTTGCGGACTATGCAACCAAATTCTTTCATAAGTTGAGCAACATGCTCTCGAAGCATTCATAAGTCGTTACTGTAAAACTATGCTTATACACAACATAATTCATTTTTCGGGAGAAAAGGAAATAAATAGTGAGTAGTCCTCTTTCGAGATTCATTATTGAAACAATTTAAATCAATAAAAAGCATCTGGTGCTGATATGTGTTATATGAACCACTCGACATCCGGTGCTGTGTTATATGGAATCATCTAAATAATGTTTCAAATATTTTCTTATGAGTACAACTTCATAAGTGCACTGTAATAACATTGTGAATTATATGCATATGGGTAGAGCTGGCAAGCTTGACCCGACCTGAGTGACCCAGGAACCAGAGCAAAAGCAGGCAGATTGACCAGAAAATATTGTGACGAGAACCAACCCAGGCAGGCAGATGGCGACCGTAACCCGACATGACCCGATGTCGGTGACCGGGCAGGCCGGACGGGCAGATGATGACCCAGGCTTCGATATCGACAGGACTAAATTGCCGACCCGATAATTATTAAGCTTAATTTTATTGGATTTAAAGCAAATTATTATTTAGAATGATATATTTGACTTAATAGTGAAGTAATTAAATAAAATAACGATCAAAATACTTATTTTAGTGGTTAAAAATTGAAATAATTCGATAAAATCGCTGACGAATAATGACCCGACCCAAACCCAGGCCCGACCGATACACTATTTGACCCGATATGACCCGGCAGATGGCGACCGAGCGAACCCAGGCTTCGACCGAAAGGGCACTTTGACCCGACATGACCCGAACGACTTGACCGGACCCAGGCAGGCCGTGACGGGTGCCACCTCTATATATGGGTTTCTCCAATCTTATTCCAACAAACGCCTTCATGTTGCCACAGCTACTTCCACCAACAAAATTACCCGCATTGGGGGACTGTGCGCGCTAGCGCACAGTCCAACAACTAGTATTTCCAAAATTCAAAGTGACGTAATATTAGCTAGTTTATTGGATTACTCTTTTCTTTTTTTTCTCAACGGTCAATATGCATTAGGCGAATTGGGCCTTAATTTTTGGGGCCTTGTGCGGTGGCACAACCCGCACATCCACAGGGTCGGGCCAGGTTTGAATTTTACTTCAAATACGAGTGAGGTAAAGTTAGATTCGGTTTCACCATTATTATTACGTGTTAGAGTCGATTGAAATTGACCAAAATACATTATTGGAATGGTTTTTCAATAGTTGGGATTATTCGTGGATTAATTCGAGTTCGGATTATTTATGGAATAAGATGACCAGTTCGGATTATTCCTAGCAATTTTTCGAAAAAAAAATAGGAAATGAGAAATAGTTAGTGGTGGCAATCGGATCGGTTGGGTCAGGTCGAATTGTGTCGGGTCGGGTTGTCTCGGGTACGGGTCATGTCAGGTCAGGGCAAAATGCTCTTTTGGGTCGAGTCGGGTCGTTATTGGGTCAGGTCATTTCAGGTTAAATAGTGTATCAAGTCGGGTAGAGTTCGGTTCGGGTCATTATTAGGTTGGGTCCTGTAATGACAATAAGATAATAATTATTAAAATAAATAAATAAATAGATAAAACATATACTTAAACCTAATCACACTAGTTAATATAATAACTAAAATAATATAAACATTAACCTAACAAAAAAACAAAAAAATTAAATAAAATAAAGAATGAAATGGAAACAAAGTCAACCCCCCTAAAAATGAATGCTTCACGCCAAAGAAATGTCAGTGGAGTTCTATTGTTGCTTTGCTACATGTACACCGCCATATTTTCCCCCTATAAATATCAGATTGTGATGTTTCATTTTTTTTCTTCATTCACAAAGTACTGATAAAAGTATAAAGTATAAATAATAATAATAGTTGTAGTAATGATAAGGGTAATATTAGGAGAAAAATCAATAAGAGTTAAAGAGTATATAAAGGTCTATAAGTTCAGTTCCATACACCTGTGTAAAGTATGTTTTCAGACCCTTTTTCAGTAGTAATAACTTATATAATACAATGTAGCTAGTTTAAGTCAAATTATAGTGATAAAATGAAATGTTATTGTACCTACATTTTGAATATATTTAATACTTATATGGGTAATATGTAATGCAAATGTATATACATAGAGTTGAGACTCTGTAAAAATAATTACATTATTAAAATTATTATACTGTATAAGGATAAAGTTAAAGAATAAAATTGTATAATTTGATTGGAGGTTAACTGTAAAGGAAATTTTAAGGCCAGAGGATAATGTACCTTTAAGGTAAAAAGGTTCTGGAGAAAGGTCCTAATAAGCTAGTTTACGTAAATCTGGTACAAGAATGATTGGAATAAGACTACATTACTGTTACTATCCTGTGTACATGGAGGTGGGGCATAGCCCTGGGGAACATGTGTTCCAAAGTTACAAACAATTTTATCACAGAGGATCTCGGATCCAGTTTTATTATCCTGTGTACATGGAGGGGGCTTAGCCTGTGGGAGTATGAACTCCATATAATGTGTCTTATTCTAATAATGAGCTAACCTTAAAATGATAAGTATTCTGTAATATTGTGGGAAAGTTATTAACTGATAATCTTGGAACTAATATAAATGAATATAGAGTAAAATGAATGCTACTCGTATTATATACTTAAATAATAATAATGAATGTCAAAGGCAATGGGGACATACTCAGCCAGTGGTTGGCTGATTCTGTTAAAAATACATTTTTTTTCAAGTGCAGATAACAGGGACTAAGGGAGGGAGACAGCAGGCCAAGTATATAATAATAGTAGATTGTAAATAGAAAATAATGTAAGCATTGTATTTTCTAATAGGGAAAATACTGGCCAGATGGCGCCACAGTAATAAATCTTGTTTTTACGTAACCATTGTAAAATAAATAAAGAAAAATAATTACTCTGATATCCCTGTTATTTTGGTGAGGGCGTTACAGGTCCTTTCGGGTTAAATAGTGTATCGGGTCGGGTCATGTTTGGGTTGGGTCATCATCGGGTGTGTGCGATTTTATCGAATTACTTCAATTTTTAGCCACTAAAATAACTTTTTCGACCATTACTTGATTTAATTATTTCATTATTAAGTTAAATGTATCAAACTAAATAATAATTTGTTTTCAATTTATTCAATGTTGAGTTTAATAATTGCTGAGCTATCAATTTAGTTGGGTCAACATTAGGTAGGGCGTCATTGGGTTGGGCCCAGGTCAAATTCGGGTCACTGATTATTGGATCGTGTGGGGTACGGATGCAGGTCTTCGTTGGGTCGGGGTTTCGGGTTACAATATTTTCGGGTTTCGCTTGGGTTCGAGTTGGTCAGCTTTACCAGCTCTCGAAATAGTAGAGAGGAGAGGAGAGAAGATAGTAGGTATACCTGTCAAACAGGTCGGGCGGGCGGGTTTCGGGTTCAGGTAACTATTATACGGGTAACATACAGGTCGGGTGTATTTCGGGTCCGGGTAGTATACAGGTCGGGTGTATACGGGTTCCAGGTCGGGTTAGGGTCAAAATACGGGTTAATCAACGTCTTTTTATCCATATTTTTTTCCTTTTTTTTGTATAACAGATTAATTTTCAGTAAAAAAAAATACTCTCTTCCTTTATAGTCAAACTTTACCTGATGCCAAAACACAAATATTAAGATTAGTGGAAGTTGTCCCTTGTAACTGTACTTCATTAATCATTACTGACAAGTGGGTGAATTACCAATGTGAAGACTTTGGGTGGTACTGATACGTTTTCACTATTTTCCTCCCAAATTTAGAATGTAGAAGCACTTAACTTCTACCCAAATTTATTCCTTGATTTTACATCCCACCAAATCAAAAATTTAAACTTTTTAGTTTCCCTCCAAATGCACTATTTACACTTTTAGGGTGCTTTAACAGAAAAAAAAATAAAAAAAAATAGTCATATATATGGTGCCTCCAAAAAACCAACTCTAATTGATATATTATTGAAAAATTAATATTTTTTTAATTATAAGTTCCAAAACTGAAAAATTTAAAATAAGTTTATAGATGCGAGTGTGTCTATTAAATCGATATTTATAATATTAGATCCATATATGTAGTTTCCAAGTTGTATATTCAAATTTAAAATGTTACCTCGAACTACCGACTTAAAAATATACTCCCTCCATCCCATATTTTTCCTCACATTTACTTTTTGGAGGTCAAACTTCGCAAAATTTGACCGTCAATAACTAAAATTATAATATAAATTATGTTATGAAACCAACATATTATGATTTGTCGTTAAAATATCTTTTACAAAATTATACTTTTCACCGGAAAAAGTGGTTTATTGATACAAATAAATACGGTCAAAGTAGTGCCTAGGAGACCGTGAAAAAGTAAATGGGAGGAAAAAGATGGGATGGAGGGAGTATCATTTTCTTTTTTCTCATTTTTCTCATTTATTCTCCACATATATTTTGTTTCAAAATTTAATAATAATGATTCAGATGCCTCAAATTCATAATGTCAAATGTAACTTACAAACACTATTAAAATGATTGATTCTATAATTATTGAATAATAAAAATTATTATTTAAGTGAAAATTTTCAATTATGAAAAATTTATTAGGTGTGAAATGTTTAAAATTAGTGTGTAGTAGAAATTTGACATGTAAATTGAAACTGAAAAAAACATTTTATATATAGGAACGTAAGTTTTTACTCAGCGGGTTAACAGCTACTGGTCGGGTTTTGACCCATTGTTTTGGTCATTTAGAATTAGGGTAGATTTTGGGTTGAATTCGAAAAAGCGAGTTTACTTCGGGTCATTTACAGGTCGGTTTCGGGCGGTTTATCGGGTCGGGTCAGATTTTGACAGCTCTAATAGTAGGGAGTAAATGAGTAATACTGTAGTGTAATTTCAATTTGACATTACTTTTCAATCTACATTCTTTGTATAATTAATTTTTAATATTTTCAAATGATAATACTCTCGCAAATAGATAATAATTCACTGGACAAAACTAGGCAGATATTTTTTTTGGGTCTAAATGAGGCACAAGGCCATTATAATGGGAGAGGGGGATTTGAACCTGAGATCTATAGCTCAGGATACCTCCATCTAGACCATTAGGCCATGACATTTTCGTGGCAAAACTAGGCAGATTGAGAGGCCAATATATATATATATATATATATATATATATATATATATATATATATATATATATATATTTATATATATATTTATATATATATATATATATATATATATAATTAGGATCATATGAGTCCATCTCACTTTTTTGAGTCCATGGGGCCTAATATGAGCCGTTAGATCAACAAGATCTAATGGTTGAGATTAAACTAATTAAATAAGGGTATATTAGTCATTGAATAACATAATATATATACCCAAATAATTAGCCATTCATTAGTTTCCCTAATTTACTTTCTCTCTCTAGTGCTTCTCTTTCTCTCTCATCCGATATTTTGTTCGCTGATTATGATTTCGCAGGATCACATGCTCCATTGTTTTCATCTGAAATTTGCCTTCAATTTTGTCCACTAATGTTAGGTATCATACTTATTTTTATTTTCATTTTCATTAATCTATTTAATCATTGAAAACTATTGCATATTCATGTGTTTTGATCGATTTCTGATTTCATTCTTATTTTCCATGATTGTTTTTCATGTAAGTCTTCGTAATTGATGATATTCTGGATCGTTTTTTCGATGTACCTTGTTAATTGATGTTTAGAATTCATCTTTTGTTGTTTTTTCGTTTTAATTGTTTCCTCCAGTTTAAAATTATGTTTATCAGTTATTTTGATCGATTTCTGCTTTAACTCTTACTTTTCATGATATTTTTTTCATGTAACTTCTCCTGATTGATGATTTTCAGGATCGTTTTTCCAATTTTCCTTGTTAATTGATGTTTAGCATTTATCTTTTGTTTGCTTTTTAGTTTTATTTGTTTTCTTCAGTATTGAATCATGTTCTTCAGTTATTTCATGATTTTAACTCGATTTACATCATGTTTATTAGCAGTCATCATCATGTTTACTTTGCTCTCTTCAAAGTTCCGTTTAATTCAAGTAATCGTATATTGTCACTTTCTTATCTCCGTGAATTTATGTTCAGAAGTGTCTTTCAGTACCACACCTTCTAATTCATTGCTGCACAATTATTTTTTGACTATAGTAGAAGCTTAATTTAGTTAGTAATTGATTTGCTTAGCTAAATAATATCAATTAGTATTTTGTCGTACTTTATAATTAACAATATCATTCTGTATGATTAACAATATCATACATTATAATTAATAGTATCACATGTTTCTAATTCTTAATTATATCACTTTCTTTTACTAGGATCTCTTAACTTAACCATAATCTTTGCGGAAGAGACCACTTCTTTTATTTCTACTCATCAATGCATGGAAGCTAATGAAATTTATTGTGGAACTCGTCTTTTCTTAAGGGTGACTTGTAGAGGTTTTAAGGAGTGAACTGAAAATGTCGTCAATCAATTTATACCTAGACTAGGACAAACTTTTACTACTTTGAATGAGTATTACTCTTCTCAATTACTGTGCATGGTTTATTGATTAGTTATTCTTATTCAACCTTTGATAGACTTGTGTGTTTTCCTTGTGTAAAAAATTCTATTTTCAACTTTGTGATGAATTAATTGATGTTTCACAACATCGTTCTCAATTTTATTTCATGTATTACTCTTACCTCCAGTGATCTTCAGTTTTAGTTGATTTGCATCATCTTTTATTGTTTTTTTCGTTTTAATTATGTTTTTCAGTTTGAATTCATATTCTTCAGTTATGTTTAGGATATCTACATATTGTTTATCGGCACTGATCTTTGTGTTTACTTTGCTCGGTCCAGATTTCTGTTTAATGTTAGTTATAATCGTATTTTGACACTTTCTCCATGAATTTATGTTCATTAATGTCTTTTAGTCTCTCACCTTCTAATTGATTGTAACAAAATTATTTATCGACTATAACACGTGCTTGATATTAGATTGTATTTGGTTTCCTTAGCTAAATAATGTCAATTAGTATGTTGCCGCACTTCATAATTTAATAGTATCATACATTATAATTAACAGTATCATACTTTCTAGTTAACAGTATCACTTGTTGCTGATTTTTAGTCGTATCACTTTGTTTTGTTAGGACCACTTGACTCAGCTTTAACTGCTGCAAAAGAAAGCACTTCTTCTATTCTTACTCCCCAATGCATTGAAGTTGCAGAAGTTCTTGGCGGAAATCACATTTATTTGAAGGTGACTCCTAGAGGTTTTGAGGAGTGGGTTAAAGTCGCAAGTTAATTCAGACCTAAAGGAAGACAAATTGTCAGTACGTTGGAGGAGTGTAACGAATTCTATGAGACTTACGCGTCAACGTGTGGATTTGTACTAAGAAAGTTTTCAACTAAACGATTCAATCGTATAGAATTTATCTACTCTTGGATTTCATTCCATATAGAATTGTATTAGTTTTCTAGTTTTGGTTAACAATGTCATAATAATGCATATTTAGTCATGTACTTTTATCAATATTTGCCATATGTATTTATCAATATTTGTCATATGATGGACAATATATATACATGTAGCGAGACTGATTAACAATATCACATCCTATCATAAAACAATATCACCATACACGTTGAACAATATCAGTGTTGAAAGTATTTCAAATACGTCACCAATTGTATGCTAAGCAATATCTTTTTGTATACCACACTTCAATATGAACATAATCAGACTTTGTTAAAACATTGTCACATTGTATGCAAAATAATATGTCGGTATTTACAGAACGCTTCGAAAGACAACGTCATAATTCGAAGGGGTATTTTAGTTTACTTCTTCTCCAACAAACCAGCAGATCCGCTATCTCTCACAGCCTTCTTTTGCTCTTCCTTTTTGCCTTACAATTTGTCGTTTGAATGGTCGTACTTTCCTTTTATTCGCACCCTTTGACTTCTTAGTTGATGGTTGTTAGCCCCATCATACGTCGCTAGATGCCTCTCAATGTCAGTGTTTTCTTAGGTCCATTAAAACGTCCAACTTGAATTCATAATTATTGTTGATAGTTTATATCTGTGATAATACATTGAACATTTTACCACAACCATTAACAGACAATATTACATTTGTTTGTAACAATATCACGACCATTAACAAACAATATCACATCCATTAACAAACAATATCACAAATTTTCACGGCAATATCACAACTTACTAAATAATATGAAATATTGTAAGATAATTGAATAACAATCCAAAATCAAACCAGTCCAGTAACAATATAATAGCAAAGTGCAAACATATGGTTGGTGAATTCGATCAATTAATTACCGAGAACAAACTATCAAGTCCTCAGTCACATTGTCAAACAAATTCAATTCTATAATATGAAATGAATATTTCACAATTAAACAATGTTAAAACTAGGTATTGATAATTAAAAAACTATAAATGTATAATTTTCGTGATTTAAAAAGTTAAAAATTCTAAACATAATTTTCGAAATTAAAAGCATACGAAATCCTAAATTAAACCTAAGAAATCTGATGAACACCTATAATACATCACTAATCAATCATAATTAGTTCGTTTTTGAAGATTTAATCTCAAAAAACGTTTAGAATCATTTATTGTAAACATATTTACAACAGTAAAACAATAACATCAACATATAACATATCATTCAACCAATTTTTTTGATTTTTTTTACATAATCTTATCATATTGTTCTAATTCAACATATATTCACTAATTTCTAACAAAATAAACGTGAATTGGATGACATTAACACTAATATACCACACATCAAACGACATGAACTTAGATCTGTGAAAAAATTCTCGAGAAAGCGACATTACCTTGTTAATTTTAGAGACACATTCAACGAAAATATTATATTGTAGTGGTCGAATTAAACTTCAAAGTTGTAATCAATATGATATTTGATGAATTTGTGTATTTTTAGCAGAGAAATTGAGGGAAGTTTTTGATATTAACTTTTTAGAAAGAGAAAAATTGTGTGCGTATGTTGAGGATTCTAATGGATAGTAAGGGTTTTGTATGGAGCTACGTGGCTTAATCTGCACACTCCATTTTGTTCAGATCCAACGGCTCATATGTGAATTTCGTAATTTCAAATATTTAGGTGGCTCAGGATCAGCCTCTATATATATTTATATATATATATATATATATATATATATATATATATATATATATATATATATATTTAGCAAGTTAATGAGGCGAGGACGTGTCGGTAGGCAAGGATGTGTAGGACACGTAAAACAGACCATCAATGACACGTTGTACACAAATTCCGGCATGTGTAAAGCAATGCCACTACTAAATTAAACACCACTTTGCATGCATGCATGGCATACATACATACATCTCCCAAAATAAACCATACTCATCAATCATCATATAAATACATATATACGGAGTATGTCCTTACGTTTAGGTGTTGTTTCTTCTTGTTGTAGGCTACTTACGTCTTCGACATTTTTGGTGACTAAAAAAACTAGACCACCTGTGTTTTTAGACCAACAACACTTTGGTGGTTTTGGCCTTAATAAGCCTACTTCTACAAGGTTGCGTAATTGTGTTAGAATGGCGTCGGCTGGTGGCGACAAGTTTCCTGCGCAACGCCAGGACGGTCAGCCTGGGAAAGAGCATGTCATGGACCCTATTCCTCAGGTTTCTCATCCCGACTACAAGCCCGCTAACAAGTTACAGGTATGTCGTCAGATACGTGCATGCACAGGCACTGATCAATTTGATTTAGGATGACATACGTTTTGCGTGATTGTTATGTACCGTGGCAGGGCAAAGTGGCCCTGGTGACGGGCGGAGATTCGGGCATAGGCCGTGCCGTGTGCAAGTGTTTTGCGCAGGAGGGTGCGACCGTGGCCTTTACGTACGTAAAGGGACAGGAAGAGAAGGATGCACAGGATACCTTAAAGATGATCAAGAACAACAAAGGTTCTGATGCTAAAGACCCGATCACAATCCCGACTGACTTAGGGTATGATCAGAACTGCAAGAAGGTCGTCGATGAGGTTGTCAAGGCTTTTGGGCGTATCGATATTCTCGTCAATAACTGTGCTGAGCAGTATGAATGCACCACTATTGAGGAGATCGACGAGCCTAGGCTTGAAAGGGTGTTCAGGACTAATATCTTCTCTTATTTCTTTGTGACAAGGTTGACCATTTCTGAGATTATTCCCTTTGATACAATTGTTTGTATTTATTATTTGCTTTAACACGAGTACATTGTTTCTTTGTGTGTACTGTGTACTGTGTAGGCATGCATTGAAGCATATGAAAGAAGGATCAAGCATTATCAATACGACTTCGATAAACGCGTACAAGGGTAACGCCAAGTTGCTAGACTACACCTCAACGAAAGGTGCAATCGTGGCGTTCACTCGGGGCCTAGCTTTGCAACTCGTGGAGAAAGGCATCCGTGTGAACGGAGTTGCTCCTGGTCCAATTTGGACGCCGTTGATTCCTGCTTCGTTTAAAGAAGACGAAGTCAAGAGCTTCGGTGGGCAGGTGCCCATGAACAGAGCGGGGCAACCCAGTGAGGTTGCCCCGTCTTACGTGTTTTTGGCTAGCAATGCCGACTCTTCCTACATCACCGGGCAAGTCATACATCCCAACGGTAGGCATTTCTGACACTTAAAATTTTCTTTAGATGCTTTAATTGGTTTCGGTACTTTTTGATCTGGATTGCAATGATGAATGATTTTCGTATGGATGTGCAGGTGGGGTTATCGTCAATGCTTAACTTAATAAGAGGATCCTAAGTATATGTGTGGCGTGTCAGGTTTTGGTCGTCTTGGTGGTGAAATGGTAGCGGTACGGTGAAATGGTAGCGGTACGAGATGTGGAGTAAGAATAGTAGCTTTAAAAGTGAATCTATGGTGCAGTGAATAACATAATAGTTTGTTTTGGGGCATGCTTCTGTATCGAGTTCGTAATCCACAATGTTAAATTGAAACTCAGAAGCTTTATCCTTTTGTGTTTTATCTCTTGGGGGTAATTCTGTTTTTCAGTAACTATCTCACGCGCATAAACTTTTAACACGAATCTGCACACGATGCACAGAGGAAACTCGGCAAATCATTGAGCAATGCATCATAGCATACCATAAAATTGACTCGGACCACCGACACAAAGCAGTGACTAATCAGAAAATGCAACACAAAGTACATCTAAAGCGACTTTGGCTGCCTCGGCAATCAATGAGCATTGAGAAAATGAATTCTAGAGTACAATAAAACGACTCGACCAACCCAATACCATAGCATACGTAATAAGTTGAAACTGAGTTTAAAAGCGGATCGAAGTCAGATAGTCCTGAAGTAATAAAAGCGCTCTAAAAAGTTTGCTATACGACACAGTGATGGAGTCTGTAGACTACATGTTTAGAAATTTAAGCGATATGCAGTGAGGTAAACAAAATTAAGCGATAACATGCAGTAAGGTAAACACAAACCTAAACGGTCATAATAGAGGACACATTCGGATGGTATTACAAAGTATCGTCGTGTCAGCTACTCGGAAGCATTACACAACTATTAATAGAGGACACATTCGGATGTATTACATTTGATTTAAAGTTGTTAAGTTTTTACGCAAACTTGTTAATCTCTCCCACAAAGCTGTTGAGCTATTTTCATAAAACTGTTTAGCTACGGTACAACGGGTTGAGTTCAATAACTTGGTAAAATAACTCAAAAAATTTCATAAACTTTGATGCAAATTTATGTACCAGATGTACTAACATCCCAAACGGACCGACGTGTCCGATTTCAAACAGACGTACGTGTCATGCTGCAGCTAATCCACATGACACTACTGCACCATGTGTCACTTGAGCCCTTCACCAAGGTGTAGACTGTAGACTGTGGTTCATACATATAACCAGTGACCTCTAACTAAGGAGCTCAAGTTACTAACACACACAGGTTTAAGGTTCACAAAACACTGTTCTAAAGTCCCTTGTTTCAGTGAGGCAATCTACAAAACTAAGCTTGCTAGTGAAGTGGGAAGAAAACAATGGCGACCAACGGACGGAATTTCCCGGCACAGCGACAAGAAACTCAGCCTGGGAGGCAGCATGAGATGGATCCTCAGCCTGAGAATGTCGCCGCCCAATACAAACCCGCCAATAAACTTCAGGTTTCATCAAACGAATCCCTTGTTCTATATGTCTACAATTTTCGAGTACAGAGGGACATAATTCATAATCCCCATGATTCATCATATTCTTTTCATTTGACCAAAATCTCTCTCACAATAATGGTCAAATGATAAGAACCTCTTAAATCGGATAAAGCAGCCGTTTATTTATTTTTTTTGCTCAAGAAGTTCCGAGGACAATAACTAAGCTTCTAGTTCAACTGCTTATGGTTTTTTACTAATATGTTGTGTCAGGGAAAAGTTGCCCTCGTGACAGGAGGAGACTCTGGAATTGGGCGAGCAGTGTGCCATTGCTTTGCACAGGAGGGAGCAACCGTGGCTTTTACGTATGTCAAGGGTCGGGAAGATAAAGATGCCCATGACACGCTTCAGCTAATCAGAAGTGCCCAGGTATCTGGCGCTAAGAATCCTATCGCAATACCAACTGACTTGGGGTACGACGACAACTGTAAGAAGGTAGTTGACGAGGTTGTAAATGCCTACGGTCTAATAGACATCTTAGTCAACAATGCTGCCGAGCAGCATGAATGTGGTACGATCGAGGAGATCGACGAGGAGCGGCTCCTAAGGGTGTTCAGGACTAATATCTTCTCTTATTTCTTTGTCACAAGCTACAACGCTTTGTATTTTAGATATGCATTAGACAATGCTTATCTATTGTTTATACACTTATTTACATTCATGTATATACAGGCATGCACTGAAGCATATGAGGGAAGGGAGCAGCATCATCAACACTACATCAATTGTCGCCTACAAAGGTAACCCTAAGTTGTTAGACTACACGGCTACCAAAGGTGCAATCGTGGCATTCACAAGAGGTTTAGCCCTTCAGCTTGTCAATAAGGGTATTCGGGTCAACGGTGTGGCCCCAGGTCCAATATGGACGCCCCTCATTCCCGTCTCATTCAAGGAGAGTGAGGTCAAGTCCTTTGGGTCCGAGGTGCCCATGAAGAGGGCAGGGCAGCCCACCGAGGTTGCACCTTCCTACGTGTTCCTAGCATGCAATGCCGACTCGTCTTACATCACGGGGCAAGTCATCCATCCCAACGGTAAGTCTGGTATACTTTCGGTTCTATAGCTGAGTGTTTGTTCTCGACTAAATTGACGGTGGTCTGCTGTTTGGCACAGGTGGGGCTGTGGTGAATGGCTGAAGCGTTTGATGGTGTCTGGGTTTTAAGAACTAAGAAGATACAGAAAGAGGAAATACTAAATGTAGGACTGTAATTTTATGGTGAAGAGAACTAGTTAACTTTTGTGTCAACAATGTAATATAGATAATAAAAGCTTCCGTTTCACTTTCTGATGTCGTAATAAAGGTCTCTCCTTTGACTAAAACCTTCTGCCAAGGTCTCTAACAAGTAACAACCAATCTTCGGCCACTCTTCGCATAGAAGAAGGCTCTGAAGAAATTCTGGGACATGTTCTCAACCTACTCAGAGTACTTGGTCGGTCATAAGACGGTCTTTTTGAAGACTTGCTCTTATAACTATGTATTACACTCTCAAATTACATACACTCAGTCTCAAGTATGTTATGTAAGTAAAAATAAGTTTTCTAAACGATTGTGCTACACTCTGAAATTATACACTTTCTACGTCTTGTCAAGTACTCAATTGCGATAGTCAGTCTTCTTAAAAGAAAGGGTTTACACTCTCAGGTCTCTCAACTAGTAAGACCGATAATAAATGCAAACATATTATATAGATAGGATAGTTAGGGTGTACTCAAGACTATTTTTTGAGACAATAATGCAGTAATAAATATGAAGGACCGAAATCAAAATCGTCTTAATTCATCATTAGAATAGAATTTAAAGCCTAATCTACACACTAATTTTACCGCAACAAGGAAGTAACTTACGGAAAACACCATGTACATAAGAATGAAAAATCTATGCTGTTACACACTAAAATACCATTCTTTGACAAATAAATTAGAACTCACAGTACAATTAGCAATCAAGCAGATCCATCAAAGCATACCTCCAAGCCATTTCCGCCAATCGCCGCAATGAAGCACTTGAAGCCATATGATTCTAGCTCCGCAACTAATTTATCAACCAGCACACTTGACAAAACTAATTTAGCTTGGTCAAGGTAACAGACGATTGAGACGATGAACAAGATGAATAATGCATACATTACATGCATGCAGGGCGGCTTTTTTCGGAAAAGTTAGTGGTTTGAATAAAAAGAAAACAAAAACAAAAAAGATAACGAGTCCAATATTTCTATTTATAAATTATTGTTTTATATCCACCATTGCGGAATCCTAGAATCGCACCTGCATGCACGCATAGTTTATAGGAGGGTTAAGTGCTGAATGGCTGAAATTCAGCACACGCAATGGAGGCAAACAAAGCCAATTGACTGTAATAGAAGAAAAATGAATGGCGTATCAATTTAAGAAATAGAAAACTTAAAACATCTAAAAAGGATACGTGTCGGCAATAATGTTAGAACACAGCCTCCACCACCGGCTCCTGTGAGCTTAGAAGTTAACTGGTACTTGAGAGTAGTTCGAAGGACGGTTTCAATAGAGGCATGGCTCACACCCATGCATTGAAGCAACCCTTGGTTCATTTCCATCAACTCCTGCAACTTCCCTTCTTTTTCGGTGACAGAAATATCATCGGTAGCAGGTATTTGGATAATAGAAGACAATTCTTTGCTAATAGAGTCAACAGCGCTGAAAACAGAAGCCATTGCATCAGGGTGACGCAGTTTTCTCTCTGACACTCCAGCTACCAGTGCTTTCGTGTTCCTTCCAACCTTAGTATTTGTTATTAGCATCTTCAAAGGCAGATTTGACTTGAGCCGCGTTAGTTCACCTGACCTGAACTTTATCATATTTCCTGAGGCGCAAAACAATATCAGGCGACAAGTGCACAACAAAAGCAGAGTTTTACATTGAACAAGCAGGGTCAATAACCAAGCCACATACTGTAGTTGGAACTCTTTTTTTATGTAACAACGACACATAAGAAATGGATGTATTTTGGTGAGCGATGAATACACTGATCACTGCGTGATTCACAATAGTTATTCAATCGACTTTCTTCAGTTAAATCCATCGAGCTTGTTTCAATTTGCAAATGATATAAACGTCAACTAAAACTAAAAAAGTTAGAGACTGATAGAATATCATCAAAGGTACTTCAATCCAAATGAATCCAAACTCCAAACATTAAAGTCCAACACGGTGTCTTTACCTCCATTGAAAACAAAGGATCATTGTCTATCAATTAACACAGCATACGACAAGATTGAATTTCAAATATGAGTATGATGTTATACCGTAAGTGCTCACTGTGTTGTCAAGACCAGATGGTTTGCCATGAATTATCTTCTCGCCTTCAAAAGCCCATCGGTTTACCAGTTCAAGCTCATTTTCCCCAAATGTCAACCAGCCGTGCTGATTGTAATCAAGACCAGAACGGGGTGACAAAGCGTGTAAAGCTCCTGAAAGTGCTACACAAAATGCCGCAGAGGAACCCAAGCCTGAACCCAGTGGAAGCTCGGATACCACAGTGACCTTGGCGGGTTTGTACCTGAGATGCAAAACACACCAGCCAAAAACAGAAAACGAGGCTGAAGATCAGCATTTAAGCAGACAATTGTTTTTTTTTTTTTTTTTGAATATAAAGACACAAACTTCATGATAACAGAATTACTAGACCAATAAAATAACAATAAGATGACATACCCTAGAATGGTAGTATATAGCCAGAGAAAAGCAGATACTCCATTACAAAGAGCCACATTCGCCTCAGGAATAGTTTGTTCATCGATAAGAGATGCTATGGACCGAAGAGACTCTGTCGAACAAGCTTTAGGTGTCGAAGGGTCAGGGGTGTCGAACCCTGGTAACACTTCTTTAATTTTCCCTATAGGCCAAGAAAATTCTAGGCCCATGTCTTTAAGCTCGAGCTTGAGTATTTCATCGTCATCTACATGGCACAAAAAAAAATTATCCCATCATTCACAACAGTATGTTCACGAGTTCACGACTTATTGAACATCAGATTTTAGCATCAACTGAAAAGGTGAAAAAACTAGTTGCAATATATTTTTCTATTTGATTGCAATTTCAAAGTTAGATAGTTTGAATACATGCGTAGCCTTAAACAGAGGTTATTTACTAATCCTACGTTAACTCTAACAGAAAACTGAGAGCTAAAAACTGATCTTAGTTTTTAAATGAAGTTAATTATCTCTAATTTTAAGCTAACTTCAATATGGGGATGACAGAAGCACCAATATACCGAATCACTAATCTGCACGTCGTTTAGTCAGCTCGTTCACGAGAAAATAGTATAGAATGTATGTCTATGTCATCACAATCACTAATTCACTAGTACCATAAAGTGATGAAACAATCACAGCACATCATTGTCTCAAAGGCTTCCGTCTATGGTGAGGTAAGGGAATAAGATTACAACCGATACAAGGCGTAAAGGACGACCGGAACGGCTAAACGAAAGTTCAATTCAGATCAGTATGTCAACCGTTCATGTTGTAACTTCCACATCTTAGCATTAAAATGTGAAAGATAACGTCTTTTCAAACAAAGGTTTTAGCAATAACAGCATAAACAAACAATTGTAACATAATGCTACTGATTTCTTCATTTCTTGTCCATGATCATGAATATTTGAGTAAGAAGTCAAATTCAACAGTCTAGATCTAGCTAAATCCTAAAATGCTCATTCCAAATCTTAAAACCCGTCGTGCTCTTGTGGTTTCACATATGCATCCTCTCAGCAGCACAGAAATACTTTCAAAAAGTTGATACCAAAACATATGACTCGTTGTTTAGATATGATATTACAAAGGAGGGATAAGGGAAAGAGGGGTAACGTAAAAATGGCAGTTTCCTCTATTTCCCCTTACATCCCAACTTTTCACGCAGACGCGACTTACTCTCCCCATACGTTTCCTTCAAAATCTTCCTTTATATAAAAAGGATACATTTTTGGACATTCAACTCAGTGAGCCTCATAATATTAATCTACTCTCTCTCCATTACACACCACTCTTCAATCAAACTTTCTGATGTCAAAATTAGTGGCAAACGAAGGCTCGTCTTGATAACAGCATAATTTAGCGACTCAAAGGATGCAAATTTCTTACAAATAGAAGAAATTTAGAAGAATTTAGCGACTCAACGGATGCAAATTTCTTACAAATAGAAGAAAATTAGCATAATTTAGTGACTCAAAGGATGCAAATCTCTTACAAATAGAAGAAAATCAGCATAATTCAGCGACTCAAAGGACGTAAATTTCTTAGAAACAGAAGAAAGTCGAGTTTTAGCAGTGGTTTCGCCTCAAATAAGCAGCAAAACAGCTTAACATTTCTGATTCCAGAATTCTGAAAAGTAGCTCAAATCAATTCTTTAGCAACGAACAACCAAAAAATCAAAACTAGTCAAATCAAAACCTATAAATAAATAAATATTCGTAAACATTTCAGAACTAAAAACGATAAACGAATCCAATTCCAACAACAGCTCAATCAATTCTCCGTCAATGCAACACAAATTAACAAAATAATCTCCGATTTCAACCACAGCTCCATCAATCAATCAATGATCCACCAAAAAAATCAATGCAGAACTAAATGCAGTAATCAATTCAAATTGATCAGCTAAATTCGCTCCGAAACGAAACACAAATTGATCGAAAAAAGTTAAGAGCAGAGATGATGATAAGAAATGCAGTGAGAAGAGAGAAGAGAGAAGAGAGAGAAACCGGAGGAGAAGAAGAGAGAGACGGAAGTGCGGAGGTTGATGGAGGAAGCGACGGCGGTGGTGCCGTGTACGACGGCGTGTTCGCCGGAAAGTATGATTTTTCCGGGAGCTCTTGCGACTACCTCCATTGATACTGCTATTGTTGTCCAAATTGTTTTATTAGTAAAGTTATTTTATTTTAAAAAAAAAAAAAAAACTCAATTTATATAGATTTGGACCACTTTGTAATTAATTAATTATTTTCGAGATCACGTGTCCGTCATCAAAATCAAAATTTGTAAATTATTTGCGACATCCTTCACCGTAACTCACTATTACAAAGATTGTACGCATAGGATGAATATAACTTGTACGAGTAATAAAACATGAAAATTATAACATTTTGTGTGATCATTATATTGTTAATTGTAATTAGTTTGAAACCTGATAAACAGTTTAAAACCTGCTAAATAGTCATATTTTACTTTTAGAATACAAGTATTAAATATGTTATATTGTGTACGGAGTACATTTTAATTCTAAAATTCTTTAATAGGTGTCCAATAGTCTCGTTTGAACATTTATGTTCAACTCGTGGCAAAAAACTAAATTACTAAAGTTAATGAATGATGTGAGTGACACACGCAAGCTATCAACACTAATTCTTGTGTAAGTCCGCCTCATTTGTACCCGATTATATAGCTTTTGTACTATTTAAGTGATAATTATGATTAATTGTTACTAAATCTTTATTACTCTAAAGGACATCCGATTCACTTAGGATAATCAATGCGGGACTTAACTTTCATTTAGTAGCCGTATCTTGTATGAGTGTATGACATTTGCACATCTCAGACAATTTATTTGTCTAGATAAAAATCCGATTTTGATAACTCACAAATTCTTGTGTAAGTCAGGACTTACAATAAGTTATTGTAAGTTCACCTCATTTGTACCCGATTATATAGCTTTTGTACTATTTAAGTGATAATTATGATTAATTGTTACTAAATTTTTTTTAGTACCCTTGTAAGTGACTTTAGTAGATTTGTTTTATGATTTTGTACCATTTTAACTGCAATTTGTACTTTGGTCTCACATTAATACTCACGCTTTTAATGGTAACACAAATATACATATTTTTATTTTATAAATATAGAGTATATACGAAGTATTTATTTATTTTAAGAAAGACATAATTAATAAACCCACTTACTTAGTTGGCCATTTGTGTTTATATACTCTTAAAATTGGTATTGAATAATTAAAATTGTAACAATGAAACCACCCTCAAGTTATACACGTTTGCAATCTTAAAGTTTATACCAAAAATTGATAAATGGAAAGGCTACTTTTTGGTTTTTAATTAATGTGTGCAACTATGCATGTAAAATGTATTGCATGAGCCACGAGGTTCAATTTATGCTGTTACATTAGGCGTGCTTTCCTCGTGGGTTCATAATAATAATAATAATAATAATAATAATAATAATAATAATAATAATAATAATAATAATGCATTTGATTTATCCTTATTTAGGACCTGTTCTTTCGGACTTTTTAGAATTGAATCGAATCGAATCGAATCGAATGAATCGAATCGAATCGAATCGAAATGGAATGAATCGAATCGAATCGAATCGAATGAATCGAATCGAATCGAATGAAGTTCAAATTTATAATATAGTTGTCTTTGGCCAAGCCCAGCCCATCTTTGGCCCAGCGAAGCCCCATGTTGAAGCCCAAGCCCAGGCCGAGATAAGGCCCAGGCCCAGAGCCCAGAAGTGAGTTGAAGCCCGAGATTGAAATGAAATTTGAAAAATAAAATTTGGAAAAAACAGTCGCTATTCACATTTGATGCCGATCGAAATTTTAGGAGTTACGGAGTATTCTATATTGAATGAAGGACACCGCTTATGGTTGAAAGTCCAAGATTGATTTTATATTATAACATTGTCTAATTGACGAGTAACAAACACAACAACCAAGAAGTCGAGATTGTTCCCTAAATTTAGTTTATACTCCGTATCGTTTACTTCCTGCTTAATAGTTTATGATCTAACTTTGTTCAGATTTAAATGGTCACAAACAGCTAAACAGATGATGTTCTGCACAGGTTTATTACATTTTCGACAAATGATCAGGACTACTGTCGTGACAGTTCTGCTATTTGAGTCTGTTTCTCCAGAGTTGCAGAAAGAGTTTCGACTAGTTCAAGTAGGAACAGATCCGAACCATGTTTAGCCAGTAACGATACAGACACGGGAAGATCTTCGTACGTTCCAAGCGGTACACTTACCTGAGAAAACGATGGTGAGTCGAGGAAGAAAACTAATCCAGAAAACAGTAATTTTAAGACTTAGCGACTGATGTTTGAGATAAAAAAAAAAAAAGAAAAAAAAAGAGAGGATTAACCTGGCAGAATCCAGATACTCCGGCAATGGAGAGTAAACTGAACGCTCTAGCTCGGAATGTCTCTAACGAAGTTGGCTCCATCTGCAGTTTTGGTGGAGGTCCTGGAACTGTTGGAATCACCAGGATACCTGATTCCTGCGAAACAAGTTTCCGACAATCAAGAAGTGAAAGTCACATCGCAGTTTCAGTAATCTGTCGCACATAATCAGACGATCAGCAGTGTGACTTTGATGGACTGATCCTTGGAAGCTGTGCCATGACAGTACACTATTTCTATTAATTTGACTAGGCTGCAATAATCAAAGTAACTTTACCCCTAGAAGAGAAGTTAGTGCAGCCCGTAATTCGGACTTGACAGAGCGACACAGGTCTACGTTACTGTCAGACGACCTGACTGCCTCCCACACTCTTTCTTTTATTCCTGGTCCCAAACTGGGTTGAACCGAAGTAATCCACTCACTGTGGTTATTCTTGAACTCGTACCTACAGTTTGCAGTGAAATAACGCCAAGTTAGACAGTTAATAATTCACAACAACAAACAAAAAAAAAAAAGATACACAGAATATGACTGCATATGAGTTATGTGATTGCGGATACTGATTAGTGCAGCAGATACTGATTAGTGCATTGCGGATACTGATTAGTGCAGCAGAACCTTTGCAGAATCCGCAATGCGCTTGAAAGTGCAGCCAGCGACTGTATCCTGTATTCATTGCGGTCGTTTCCTTCGATCATGAAATGCTTTAGACTTGGCACGTTTTCCTCGACATAGTCTCCAAGTGTCATATAACTTAATACTTCACCTACAGTTGTAAGGACAGCAAAGGCAGAGATCAGATAATAAACCGAGATTCTATGCCAAGCAGAAAGCCTATCCAGCCATTGGTTAATGTTGTTGAAATAGTGAAATTGCTCGGCAAAACTTACCTCCTATGTTTTTCGACACTTCACGTTTTGGCCTATACCCATGTCAACATGACACAACGAGGATATGAGAATGGATCTCGGACACAACACTTATAACTGGACACCCAATGCTGACAAATTGCCACCTAAAGTGAGCTAAAAAGACTCTACAACGAGCATTTATTATGGATTTTGACACTTTTAAAACTTGTATTTCAATTCTATCAATGTTTTTTTCTTTGAAAACTTCAGGTATTTCATACTTTCGTTGAAGATATTTGTAATAAAAACGTGTCCCCGTACCACGTATCCTTATTTTACGACAGGTCCCTCGGACTCAAATTTGAGTCATGGTTAGTCCGACACTTGAATATGTACCAATATCTGATACTCGTACCCGAGTCCAAGTCACATAGCTCTTTACCTCCAAAAAGTTTCTCCACTGAATCGACGAGAACTTGCTGTACCCTATCAATTGGGATGCTAAGCAGCTTGAAACAATCTTCAGCTATGAATATAGAATTACGGTCTAATGGAGACATATCGACTGGTGGAAGTAGAACTTGACCAACTCTTTTCAAAACGGTTGGATCCCTAGCGAACCATCCTGAAATATGATATCTTCAGCAATCAGATCTACACTCACTGTCAACAGAAACAACTCCCATATGATCATTACCTACTGTATCGAAACTTTGAGCCATAGGAACAACACCATCAACAGAAATAACTCCATGAGATGGCCGGATTCCGTAAATTTTACAGAAAGCTGCTGGGACTCTTACACTTCCCCCGGTATCAGTACCTTGTAAAACAGAAGAACGACGATTACAACAATCTATGGCATTGACAAGATTATTATAATCTCAAGTTACCAAAATTGAGAAACAACAGACCTAGAGAGAAATCGACAAGATTTGCACCAACTGCGACAGCAGATCCACTAGAAGATCCTCCGGGAACTCGATCTTGGGCACACGGGTTCCTAGGAGTCCCATAATGAAAGTTCTCTCCATTTATGCTGCAAAATGAAACATTCCGAGAAACTTAACTTCTGACACAAAGCTCCCAAGCTGAATCATTTTGTATCAAGGACGAACAGTCAACAATATATGAACCTTAATTTACTGTTAGAAACAACGAGCTAGTTAACCATGCTCTTTTACACAGCAAGATAAGAATTCTGTGTTTGCTTTACGGGTTAATATGTAAGAATACGAACACTTAAGACTAACCTGTAGGCCAATTCATCCATGACAGTTTTACCGATAGATGTAGCACCCGCTTTTAAAAGAGCTGAAACAACAGGAGCAGTGGACTTGGCTGGTGAATGAGTTCTAACCCAGTCAGGATTCCCAAACCCTGTCACATATCCTTCCACATCGAATCTGTGATTTAAAGCACGCATCATCAGTGACATAGTCAGGAATTTAAAACTGTCAAATAAAAGATATTCAGTAACTGCGTCATCAATAAGACGACAAAAACGATGAAATCAACGATATTCAGTAACAACCAATAAGATTTTCGCCACTCGGCATGAAGAATGGTAGGCAATTCCACCTCTAACTAGCCAGTTCAATCAAAAAGCCTTAGATTTACAAGAACACAGCCAGTCTCCACCGTCGCCCATCATAAATTCACTTCATACTAGATAAAAGGGACTCATACTAGATTAACAACAAACAAAAAGAACAGATATGGAGAGGTTACATTACTCTTCATGCGGAAAATTCAAATAAGTTCGTCACATAAGGTACGTCAGGATTTCTTAAATTCTGCCTCATAATCTCGAAGTATATGACCGACAATAAATAGAGACACACTGATTAGTAAAGAGGTACAAGAAAACAGTGTAACACAAAACATCGTATAAGACCGTTTTTCTGATACTGCCAATAAAAAAGGGAACAAATGATATGAACAATAATTGGCAATTATGAGGTGGCAGAAAAACTCACATGTCTTTAATAGCAAAAGTGAGACCTCCCAAGGGAAGTTCATCAGCGTCAACAGAAGGATGAAGTTTGAATTGGTCCATGAAAGCTCCATAGTTTGACTCCATTTCAAACTATGGCTTCCTTTTTCAGAGGAGTAAGCAGAGTTAATGTCTTACTTAATCATATGATAAGATATTATTAGCTAGTCCTTTGGTTTTAAATGAAACAAGTTATTATAGTCAATAATTCCTAGCAAAATTGACCACGGACCACCACCGGGTCCAGGGTCCGCATGCCCAGCAACCTTCATAGGATCCATTTCTGGTTCAGCCAAGCAGGGTCGGACCAGAACCCGCTCCTGGTCCCACTATAACTTCTTTCATTTAAAACCAATTGTATCGGGTCCACGTACTACTTTTTGTGAGAACCTCAGTTTTTTTACAACGACAGAGTAAAAATTAATCCAAACATAAATCATATGGTGTCTTCTATCTCAGAGTAATATTTTCCAAACGACCAAACACCACAATAACTCAGTCCCGAGGCCTCCTTATCAACCAGGCACTAAATAGTCAAGACTGGATTGGTGGTCGCGGCTGAAAACATACATGGCCTCCTTGGACTGTTGGTTGACCGCAAATGAGCAAAGTTGCTGGTCCTTTTCTTTTGGGCTGTGGCCGAGTCCTCTAAACATACAGTTGTAGAATTTTGGACTCGGAGATGATAACTTTTCCTACCTGCATAAAAGCACATGAGTAGAAATGAAAGTACGACTGTACAGTCACTTCACAAAATATCACACAAATTGTTCAACACCAATAGTATAACAGTTTCAATGATGCATGCAGTTTCCAACAATGGTTTGTAATACAACAACAATGTGAACAATAATAGTCTGAAAAACAGAAGCCTATCTCGACACTATCGTCAAGTATACATGTAAGGTACAGGAGGTACAACAACAAGTTCTCAGGAACCAATTTAATTACGCTACACGCAGACTGCGGGATCCAAACGCTGGCAGACCATGTCGCCTGCACGGCTTTAGAATTCCGTGTCGGCGAAATTCTTGGAAGACGGCCTGCAATAAACTTGCACGCTGGACTCCCTTCCCTCGATGATCTTCCTGGTCAAGAAGACCTGTATCTTGATTCATAGCTCAGTCAAAGCCTCTAGTCTTTCCTGTGGATGATCAATGTTAAAATGAAAAACTGACGGTATGACACCCATCAAAGTCTGTAAAAGATGGGTCAATAACTAAAGACGTCAGTTAGCTGCCGTCGCCTTTTTGACAACGACTTCGAGTACACCATCCATCCCAAAGTCCGAAGTAAAATTCTCCGAGTCGACTGGACCAGGGAGGTTGAATGAGATGGAAAAGGGTCCTGGTGGGGGGAGGTTTTGAGTGACCATCTCGAATCTCATGGCATTCCTGAAAACAGTTTTCTCACCAGCTGTGGTGATGCCTTTGATCATTATTTTCCCGTCTGGGGATATATCACAACTGAAATCCTCTGCATTTACACAAGAACTTGTTCAGATTACACAGTTATATACTCCATACTAAGCAGGTAATTTCACATGGATACCTCTCTCAAAGTCATAAGACCTTTAAAGCTTGACAGGTGAAAGAATTGAAAAACCGAGCGCAATATCAAACGACCATGTAACTTCATTAAGTATGTATTTCTCATGAACACGAATTAGTACATGACGCTAAAAACTCTAAAAGGCCGGGGGATGAGCAACAAAGCAATGAGGCCTGAGGCAACAAGGCACAAAGCTCATGAATGTGGCATCTGCTTCGTTTGAAATTAGATTTATAAATCGGAAAAAAATGGTGCCAAAAAAATCAATGCATCTTTTAAGGTGAAAACTACTTAAGAAAACTGAATTGTTCATGTTCTACACCACCTGATCATATAATCCTATGTCAATTTACAAATTTGAGATGCTGTTATAATGAACTTGCAAAAGGTTATCGAGTACACAGGCAAGGACTAGGCAGAAAAGTCTGAAAAATTAATTGTGTCGACTTCTCCACAAGTACAACATATAGCCGGGACAGTTCTCAGTATTTGCCTTCATAACCTTGAAGGCACCCGGATCAGCATACTTCACAGCAGGAAAAATAAAAATAAAAATACTGCACTCCAAGGACAACAAATTCATATATAACGATTAGACAGCATGAATTGAAGGTGGATTCATTACTACTTACAACAACAACGAGATATATAGATGACCATGACAATCATATTCAATGTGAGATGATGCAATAAGACATACATATACTTTGGGAACTCCAGAAACACAACACAAACGAGCACATGAAGCACTAAAAATAAAAACAACCCAAATATAAACTGTCAGGTTAAAGTTCTCACCTTTAGCAACACCTGGAAGGGACACTCGAAATAAATAAGACTCATCATCTTCACCGATATCCCTCTTCCCCATAAGTGGGCCATATGTTCCATAAGCAGCACTACCGGTCAAACAAACCCCATCACTTTTGACAGATAAGATATCGTCGAACTGCTGCGCAGTAGGTTGGGAAGGGAAGAATACTAAGGCTGGTTTAGGACCTTCCACAACTTTCGAGTCGTCTTCTTGATCACCATCTGAGTGAGCCATAGTGGTAACGTATGGCATGCTGGTCAATGGATGGATGTTTAAAGGTTCTGGGTCAGGTTGAGGGATGTTCAAAGTTTCTGAGTCAGGAGACCTGAAAGCACATATACCAAAAATACACGAGGTTATACAGTGACTACAAAAGCCGAGCGCAGGAAATCATTTCCAACAGATGACACATGTTCAGACAGGATGAATCGCTTGCAAAACGTAAAAGCAAACAGTTGCAAGTAAATATAAGAACAAAAACATAAAGAGTTGTTGAGGGAACTTCACACAATCGGCAAGTAATAACGACAAGACAAGAACTTGGGATCAATACCCTAGGCAAAACCCTCCAAGGCGGAGATTACGAACCCGCAACCAGAAACGACTAATATTTCACTATAAATTCACTGTAAGGGCAACAACTCCTCCAACATTTATCACCAATTACCGCCTCAAAACGATAAAAACACGTAATCCAAAACAACAAGCGAGTTGCGAAGCAAATCAATCAACACTACATTTACGCCATAGTTGAATTATATCCACTCAAAAGAAAAATAAAAGGAACAAAAAAAAAGAGAAGGCATACGATAGAAACATAAAATGTATAAACAAATAACAGCAGAACTCAAAACAGAAAATCAACAAAAAATATCATCAGCTACATTTCAATTGATAATCAAATGATCAAATCAAATTAAAAATAAAATGTATAGATATCACGACAGAAAACCAACAAAAAATATCATCAGTTACATTTCAATTGACAATCAAATGATCAAATCAAATTAAAAATAAAATGTATAAACAAATAACAACAGAATTCACGACAGAAAAGCAACAAAAAATATCATCAGCTACATTTTAATTCATAATCAAATGATCAAATCAAATAAAACTAAAATGTATAAACAAAAAATAGCAGAATTCACGACAGAAAACCAACAAAAATATCATCAGTTACATTTCAATTGATAATCAAATGATCAAATCAAATAAAACTAAAATGTATAAACAAATAACAGCAGAATTCACGACAGAAAACCAACAAAAAATATCATCACCTACATTTTAATTCATAATCAAATGATAAACTCAAATGTATAAACAAAAAACAGCAGAATTGAAGACAGAAAACCAACAAAAAATATCATCAGCTACATTTCAATTGATAATCAAATGATCAAATCAAATAAAACTAAAATGTATAAACAAATAACAGCAAAATTCACGACAAAAAACCATGCCAACAAATGAGCAACAAAACAGAACAGAACAGAATAAAACTTTACACGATTAGATTGAACAAAAGAACAGACAAAAAAAGGGGTAAAGATCAAAACTTTATGATAGTTTTGAGTACCTGTTGGAGTTAAAAGCCATGGATTGTGGGTTTTTCGGGAGAAATGCTAAAAAAAATGAGGAAATTTGAAGGGGTTTGATCAGTGAAAAACGGGTGGGGTTGGTGACAACTGAGAAGAGTATATGGGTATTTATAGTATCACTGAAAATAAAGTGACACTGAATTTGGACGAAATTTTGAACGGAGGATTGTTTGCTCCCTAAAACGGCACATTCTTTACATTATGACACAAATTTGTGTATTTGTTTGTGTACTTGGAATTTGGTTTAGTTGGGATGATAATGAATCGGATTTGGTCATCGTAAATTTGTAAATTAGGAAAGTTTTAAAGTCGATTTTGTGGATTTAGTTTGTTGGTGATGAGTTTGATGACTGGGTAGTGACTATTGAGTCATATTGTGTGCTAAGGTATATAGGTTGATGACAATTTCTTGTGTGAGACGGGCCTAACGATAAATTTATCGTAAGTCCTCTCACACAAGGTAGTTACTAGTTAGGTTTTTTTTCTTTTCTTGCTTGTGACTTACACTAAATTATCGTTAGACCCGTCTTTCAGGAGAATTACCCTAGGTTGATATTTTTACACTGTAAAATGTGGCTATGATGAATATACTCAACATACCTCTTGAGTAAGTTTTATTGTGATTCTTTTATATGGAAAAATTGAATTCATCAATAACTAAGTTATGCGTATTTGTAGTTAATGAGGGGTTGAACCTAATTCAAATTTGTATAAGGGTTTTTCTATCACGTGCATTGGATGCACATGATAAGAAGTTCAAAAAGGAAATATATTAAGAGATCTTTGCATTAAAAATTAAAATCTTGTAATAGAAAATTTTTTTAAGGAAAAATTCAAGAAAATATTTCCTCATTTACTTTATTATCATGTGCATTGGATGCACATGATAAGAAGTTTAAAAAAGAAATATATTAAGAGATCTTTGCATTAAAAATTAAAATCTTGTAATAGAAAATTTTTTTAAGGAAAAATTCAAGAAAATATTTCCTCATTTACTTTATTATCATGTGCATTGGATGCACATGATAAGAAGTTCAAAAAGGAAATATATTAAGAGATCTTTGCATTAAAAATTAAAATCTTGTAATAGAAATTTTTTTTAAGGAAAAATTCAAGAAATATTTCCTCATTTACTTTATTATCATGTGCATCCCATGCACATGATAAAAAAAACCCTTTGCACATGATATGAAGTTCAAAAAGGAAATATATTAAGAGATCTTTGCATTAAAAATCTAATTAGAGCAGTTACTATTAAGATAGTTTGTCTGCAATTTGTTCAAGTCTTATATTTTCATACAACTAGTCAAAGAAAGATATATTATGAAGTTTTGTCATTGTTGATCGTCTATATACTAGAACCAAAAAAACCTCGAAATTTCCAAATTGAGAGATGAATTGTTTATTAATTTGATAGTGCTTTAAAACAGTAACTTTTGTTCGACAATTACATTACTATAATTATATCATAATATTTAACATTCATAAGATACAATAAAACTTTAAATTTTTTGAAATCCTTAAACCTAAAATTATAATTCAATTGATTTATCTTTGATTGATTTAAATATGGTAGCTTTTATTGAAATGATAATTATTTCAATACCATATATAAAAGATTGTTTTGATGTTGAGATACTAAATCTGAGAGATAAAAGGTACTCCCATATATGATGTTTCCCTTTTTTATTCTTTGTGGGGAGTAATATAAAGAAAGGGGAAGATCATTAAAAATGGGAGGGAGTATGCGAAGATCGAACGAAAGCATTCATAAAGAGAGAACTATTATTGTCTATGAACAATAAGTCTCCCTTAAGACCAAAAGATCCGTCTTAAGGTTAAGACATGTCAATTTTGACCCATTTTGGCCCATTAAACTTTTTTTTTTTTTTAAAAAAAATTCTTTAAGACCCATATTTTTTTAACTTAACTCAGAAAGCGAAAAAACACAAATTTTAAATGGTAACAATATTGATAAAATTGGCAACATATTATATTATATTTGTGACATATTCTCAAACATAAAAACATAATACATATTACGAATATAAATTAATTACGTTTGGATCATAATATACTATGTTATCATTTATTAATGAATTGTTACCAAATTTTTTAGTATGAAAATGCAAAAACAAATATATTACATTAAAGTGTAATATTTTATCATGGGTTTTTCTATCATGTGCATGGGATGCACATGATAATAAAGTAAATGAGGAAATATTTTCTTGAATTTTTCCTTAAAAAGATTTTCTATTACAAGATTTTAATTTTTAATGCAAAGATCTCTTAATATATTTTCTTTTTGAACTTCTTATCATGTGCATCCCATGCACATGATAGAAAAACCCACCTTTTATCATTTAATATTAACCTATTTTGGTAACATATTATATAATTATGGTAACATGTTATATAATTATGGTAACGTATTAAACAAATGTTATGACAATTTTTTATTCTCTATGTTTCATAATATGTTACAAATACTTCAATCAACTTATAATATAATATCGTATATTTATAATTTACCTTTAAAAATCCCTCTTTAATTTTGTTCATCAAATTATATGTTACTTCAATCAACTCCAACTTATAATATAATTTTAAAAGATAAAATTATAAATATCTATTTATACAAATTTGAATTAGGTTAATCCCGTCATTAATTACAAATACGCATAACTTAGTTATTGATGAATTCAATTTTTCCATATAAAAGAATCACGATAAGACTTACTCAAGAGGTATGTTAGTATATTCATCATAGCCACATTTTACAGTGTAAAAATATCAACCTATATACCTTAGCACACAATATCACTCAATAGTCACTACCCAGTCATCACCAACAAACTAAATCCACAAAATCGACTTTAAAACTTCCCTAATTTACAAATTTACAATGACCAAATCCGATTCATTATCATCCCAACTAAACCAAATTCCAAGTACACAAATACACAATATATAAATATATTAATATAATTTTAAAATATGTTATAATTATTTGTAACATAATATAATTCATAATATGTTACAAATACTTCAATCAACTAAGTTATCTTATAATTATATGTACAAATTATATGTTACTTTTGATGAACATAAATATATTAATAGCGTATGGATTTGAATAAATATGGTAAATTATAAATAACTTGGAGTTGATTGTATAATATAATATGTTATCATTTTGGTCTACTTTGTTACCATATTCAATTACCCTATAAACACGATTTTCGACAAATGTTTTTTTAAAAAAAAAATTGGGTCTTGAAAAAAAAAATCAAAAAAAAAAAAAAAAAAAAAAAGGAAAAAACGGGTCATACCCGACCCGTCTTAAAGTTTAAAACGGATCTTTGGTCTTAAACAAGAATTTGCCGTCTATGAAATGACATTATTAAAACTAACGAGTGATGACATAATCTCATATTAACTAGCGATAAGAGAGACGCACTAAAATGTGGGGAATTGTGTCCATTGGAACTTTATATTTGATAATTCATTAATAGAAGATATATTGCTGATAATGGTGAGACCTTTTCCCATGTGTATGGAAGCATTATGCTACATCGGCAGAACAATAGCGAGAATTATATCTTTATAAAGCATATGTATTCCCTTCGTCTACACAATAATCATATATATATATATATATATATATATATATATATATATATATATATATATATATATATATGATTACTTTTTATGAATTTATTTTAATTTTCTTTCTTCATTACATAAAATACAAATTTTACAATAAGGTTGTCTCATTGTATAAGACTACTTGCCACATCACTAAAATTATTATCTTAGACTCAAATTCTAAATTGTGAAACCTCTACTCTAATATTCCCCACGTCACTTTAACCACACCAATATTCCCACAAACTTGTCAATCACTTGGAGCAATTTGGATCCTCTCCATTTCCTTCTCTCCATTTTCCCTCTAATACATCAATATTTTAATATATTTTCTTTCTCCTTCATTAAAATATTATTTTTATCAAATAATTACAACCTTTAGATTTTCACAAGATCCGATCACAACCGTTGATAAGAAATGGATTCCCATTTCTTTTTAACAAATAGAGAGGATCCTTACCCCACTTGGAGGCTCATCTAAACCAAGTTCCCAACGACGGTAATTTTTCATCGTCACTAGTAGACTCACCACTTTTTCACCCTCTTTAATTTTATCTTTTAAAAAATTATTCAATCAACTCCAAGTTATTTATAATTTACCATATTTATTCAAATCCATACGCTATTAATATATTTATGTTCAAAAGTAACATATAAACAATTCAAAAGCAATGTTGATGCATTTGAATAATAATTGCAATTACAATATTAAACTTTTGAAATAATTGAGTTACCTTTCATAAATATTATAGTTACATTTCAAAATAAATGAATTATTTTCGTTAATAATAAGGGTAAAATTAGGGTTACCGTAATTGATAAAATTTGGGAAAAACAAAAGTTGGATGTCATCTAGAATTAGCAGATTGTAATCAAGTGGGTTGAACCACCATGAAGCAGTGGTGGGGTGGTGGTCAATCGGTGCAAGAAAGATGTATTAATTGTAGTTTGGGCGAAATTGGTGTTCGTTGGGGGGGGGGGGGGTGATTGGAGCAATTGGATGATGAAGACCTGAAAAGGTGGTTGTTGCAGTGATATGGTGATGGTGATGAATGAAATTGATTGTTTTGTTGGGGAAAATTTGTGAGCTTTGACGCAAAATAGATTTAATAATGTAGGGCAGGGTGTATAATACTTATGGTGAGGAATTTAAGGATGTCTCATGCTATGAGACAGCCTCACCATTGAATTACTCTACATAGAAAAGGTTGTCACATGATTGCCACAAGCATGTCAAGCAGGACTCTTGTGGCACAAGCACTGCAACCTCGACTATGACTTATACTAACATGCCTACCAAACTATAACTAATAAAAACAATAGCTACAAATTAACTAAAAACTAAAGATAAACAAAACTAAAAATAGATCTACTAACCTTTCCTGCGATGACTCACTTGAAAGACTTGACTCGCCCTCGCTACTCGTTATGACCGACTGGCCACTTGAGTACTCTTCACTACTCATTATACCACCTAAGCTAAGTAAATAAATTGAAGCTATTTTTAAGGTGTGATGAGCCAAAGAGAAATGTTGGTCTCGTTAAATACTAGAACGTTGAGGAGTACAACGTCGCACAAACGATGTGGGACAACTAAATCTACACTGATGCCATAACATATCTAATTTAGTTGCCTAAATGTAAAAGACTATGTAACCAAAGGCAAATTAATATGATTTATTACTCACGAATCGCATCTTCTATCACAACAAGAATACAAAGTGAACCAAGTGAATTGATTTCAAACTATTAGCTGCGAGCATTTATCCATCCTTATTGTCTAACAATCACAATCTATGTAAACTTTAGAGTAAATTAACAATATATATATCTACCATAATCCACTCTTTAATAATATTTACATATATAAAAACTTTTTGAAAATATCTACCACAATTGTTGCCACGTGTTAAATCTTATACCAATCATGGATTCTGTTAGAAGAAAGTAAGTTAAATGACCAAATTACCCTCTATTTAAACTACAAAATATCATCATTTCACTTATTTTACTCATTTCAAATACAGTACTATACTTACCACCATTGCGCATTACATACCCCATCTTCTACCTCTTCATTTATTTACCTCCCTAAACACACTTTAATTTATTCTTTAAGGTAAGAGGTCTTCGATTACAACATTTTCTTCTCACTAAGCAACCCTTGTGCACTTCAATCAATCTCGGAAATTGGCATCACCAAAATTGCATGTAATGGGTCTACATTTACAAGCACATATAAATATTTCCCAAAATTTCCCGAGTTCTAGCATTTAGACAAGGCTACTAAATATACGACAACGTTGCAATTGCACTTTATTGACGATTGAAGATAAATAGCCTATGAACTCTACAAATTTCCAACAATTCGAATGTAGTGCTTTAAAATTAGAGATAAGTCGAACAAATATGGTTGCAATTAGATTGCGACTCAGAAAAATATGTTTTTTTTAAATAATTCAACACCATAAGTGGGAAAAAAAAAAGAAAAAAAATGGAGATAAATAAATATTTTTTAAATGGTTGATAAACAAGTAAATGACTAGGACTATAGGAGATCAATAGACAAACTACAATTGGTGAAAAAGTTAAAATTATCAATGTCTTTTTTAAGAGAGTTATGTGAAATAAAGTATGGTAAAAAGACATGGAAGAGAAATTAAATGAATGGAAAAATGGGCAAGCACAACACAATGACACAAATTTGTGTACTTAGAATTGGGGATGTTTACAAGGATGATAATGGATCAGATTAGGTTATTTTTATTATCAGATATTTACGATCGGTTTTGTAAATTTAGTTTGTCGGTAGTGAAAGGATGTTGCGTGATGTTTGTATCTAAATCAACTTTGAAAAGACGGTGGTATGAAGCTTGTTATTACATTGTAAAACATAGCTATGACAAATATACTCAATGTAAGTCGTAGGTAAGTCTTATCGTGATTCTTTTATATGAAAAAATTGAATTCATTAATAATTAAGTCATGCGTATTTGTAGTTAATGATGTTATTAACTTACTTCAAATTTATATAAATCGATAAAAAAAAAACCCTAATTAGATCAGTTATTAGTAAAATAGTGTGTCTGGAAATTTCCTCAAGCCTTATGTTTCCATACAACTAGTCAGAGAAAGATATACTTTCTAATAAATAGCACGGCACCTTATGAAGATTTGTCAGTGTTGATCATCTATATATTGGAACCGAATAAAACTCAAAATATCTTAGTTGAGAGATAAACTGTATCCTAATTTGATAGTGCATTTAAATAGTAACTTTTGTTCGACAATTACAATACTATAATTAATGTCATAATATTTACCATTCAAATTAAAATACGATAAAACAAAAAATTTATTGAAATTTTTAAATCCAAATTATAACTTCAATTGATTTATCTTGATTGCTTTGAATATGGTAACTTTTATTTGAACGATAATTTTTTCAATACCATATGCAGTATTGTTTTAGTGTTGAGATACTAATATTGGAGATAAAAGGTATGTAGGGATCTAATAAAAGCGTTCATAACGAAGGAACTATTATTGACTATGACATGGTATTAATAAAACTAACGAGTGATGACATAATCTCATATTAACTAAATAAGAAAGTTGCCCTAAAAAGTGGGGAGTTGTCCCCGATGTTGAAACTTGTTATATTTTATAATTCGTTAATAGAAAATAAATTGATGATGGTAAGATTTTTCCTATGTGTATGGGGGCATTGTCCCACATCGACAGAATAATAACGAGAATTATCTTTATAAAGCATATGCAGTCCCCATAATCTACACCTTGAGCGTCTATATATTTACTTTTCACAATTTATTTTACTTTTTTTTTCTCATTATATAGTTACCACATTAACTACAGATAAAAAAGTTGCTTTGAAATGTGATGAATTGTGTTTAGAGATAATATTTTAAATTCTTGGTAATTTGCTAATAAGAGATAAATAATGATGCTGGAGTTTCCTCCCAATTGTATGAGAGAATTGTCCCACATCGGTGAAACAATAGCGAGAAATATTCGTATTAGGTAAAGACTTATATATTTGATATTGTTTACACAATATTTATATATTATATAATTACTTTTTTCACAATTTATTTTACTTCTCTTTCTTTATTACATAGTCGTCACATTAATTAGTAATACGAGATTTGTACTAAAGCTGCAACTTCCCATGAATTTGCAGTTCACAGAAATTTCATTCCTATATGCAATGTAGAAAGTGACTTCCGTGGGTATTGGAACTTACATGGGGGAGCTAGGTAGGAAACATCCTACATATTGTATGACGATGAAATTCATGGAAAGTTGCACTTCCTCCATTTTTATAAGATTGAGATGTGCAACCAAACAACTTCATTTATTCAATTAATGAGATTTGCAACTACCCATGTTTTTGGATGAATAACCTAAGCCCTTACTTTTATATAGGGGTGAGTAAAACAATCCGAAGCAGTTCTAAAAACTAAAACCGATCCGAAACCGAATCGAAAAACCCCGAAAATTCTGGTTTTTTCAAATTCGGTTTCTGAATCCGGATTTTCAGTTGTTAAACCGAAGCGAATATGGATATGCAAATTTGTAGAACCGGTAATCGATTTTAATCCTATTTTAAAAACAAATTGTAATATTAAAAAATTAAAACTTACTTTTCCCCCCAAAAAAAAAATTAAATTAGAAAAAAAATGACATTGTATGTAGTGGACTATTATTATCATTAGTTAAGGGGAAGGTTGATGATTTATGGGTTCAACAAAGCGAAATTAACATTAGCTTATTATGTGGAATTATTAGTAATCCACTGACTCTAAAGAATATAATCTTAAACCTTTATATTTTGACTTTTCTTAACTTTAATTTTGGACTAGTCCCAGCCTCCATTTATATCCAATAACATCTCTTTCCATTTTGGGTCATTCAAATCCAATAACATCATTTCTAATTTGGGCAACTTATTAATCAATAACCACACCCTTAACTGAACCCCAAAAAAAACACAATCAAATACTAATATAAAAATAAAAACCCACCACACCCTAACTGACTCGGTCCAAATAACAACCTAGACAACAACTTTTTCGCGCGTAAAATCTTAGCCCAAATTTACTCCAAACAACCACCAACTTCCCTTATTCAATGCCAGAATCTAGATCCTTCTCTCCCTCTCCCCCCTCTTCCCAAACCCTAACTCTCATTTGTTTCCTCACACTCTCTATTTCTTCTCTTGCGATGCAAATCTCTCCCTTTTCTTCCATTATTTTTGTATTTTTTTTTTTCACAGAACTTCATTATCTCTTCTTCTTCTTCTTCTTCTTCTTCTTCTTCTTCTTCTTCTTCTTCTCAACACTATAGGTATCCTTGTAGAGGTGACTTTTTATTCCTAACACGGAAGATCACGCTTTTTATCATATTATCGATGGAGTGTATATTGTTCCTGACAGTGAAGAAGAAAGTGCATTTGTTGACGAGGGGGTTGAGGACGCGGTTAGTGAGGGGTTTAGGTTTGCTTGATTCAGTAGCGATTCTTTGAGTAGAAAATCAAGGCACTTGCTGACGGGGTTGAGGACATGGTTCATAAACCATGGTCCGATGATTACGATCATCTAGATAATCAGTTAGCGTTTGAGATTATGTGTGATTTTTATCCTGCCGTGAGATCCTTGTGGCATGAAACGAAAGGGAGTAAATCTTAATTTTTTTCAGTTATTTAATTATTTTTTTCCGTATTTTTGTTGATATTTCATAGTGTTTTGTTTAGATCTGTTATTTTTCATGTTGTTTCTGTTGATTTTGATCATGTTATTGTAAAAATGTGTTGTTTCTGATCTTGATTTAAGTATGTTTGATGTTATTATCTGTAGCTCTTGTGTTTTGATTGATGTTTTAATTTTTTTTTGATAGAATGTAAGTTCTCATTAATTTCAAATCTAGTACATTATCATTTTACAAACCACCATCTACGATCAGCCCTCTTTCCACTTAGTAAGCGGAATAACACTTAAATGATTTATAATACATGTCTTAATAGTAGCTACTACAATTTGTGGAGTCTCTACAAAGAAATGTACCCTAGCCGTATTACGTTAGAACCACACTGAGTACCAACACGCTACAATTGCCATTTGAGCTACTCCTTTTTGCGCTCGGAGCCCCATCCGTCTTGAGATCTCGTCCAGCCAGTGATCATCTCCAAATCTCAAACCTAACCATTCACTCAAACCTCCTATCACCTTCAACGTATAAACACAATGATACATCAAATGAGGGTGTGTCTCTACCTGAAAGCCACAAATGCAGCAATATCTATCCTCACTAACTCCATACATATATAGCCTATCCTTCAAAATCAAGCCTTGTTTCATGAATAACTACCCAATTATTGAGTGCTTCGGAATCTGCAAATTGTTCCATATAGCATTATACCACACAATCGGTTCCCCACGATCACTAAGCCACTTATAACACCCCTTTACAGTATAACACGGCTCAACCGTCCAACAACCATCGATAAATCCTCCTTTAATCATTTCCTTCACCGCACAAATCTTTCGTCAATACCAACCAATGTCCATCGAAGGTATATAATCTAACCAAGAGGATCCCTTTAAGTAAAGATGATCCACCCATCTCACTCATAAGAAATCCGCTTTAACGACCAACCACCAGACCAACTTACCAACCAGAGCCATATTCCAACTCCTACTATCTCGTAAGCTTAAGCCCCCTTCCTTCTTTGGCTGACACACCTTCTGCCACGCTGCAGGTGGTACCCTTTGGTTTTCAACACCACCATCCCACAAGAAGTTTCTACATATAGCGTTGAGTCTATCCATCACTGATTTAGGAAGGATGAACATAGTAGCCTAATAATTATATAGTGTGGATAAAAAAGATTGAACAAGGACCAACCTCCCTACATAGGATAACTTCTTTACACCAAGTACTCAGATTCGTGCAACCACCTTTTCAACCAAAACAGAGCAATCAAACCTTTTCAATCGACCCGTTATGGGTACCTCTAATAGGAGAAAGACAGATTCCCTTCCGAAAGACTAGGGATAGATAAAATTTCAGCTTTCAACTCTTCCTTAACTCCATTAAAATAAGCATTAAATTTACTAGGACTCATCCTCAAATCAAATGCCTTGGAGAAAGAAGCAAAGGCTCTTAAGATAACCATAATGGAACTAGCATTGCCCTTACAAAATAACAACAGATCGTCGGCAATATCAAATGAGTCAACCGAAGTTGCCTACACAAAGGATGATAGGATAATTTCATCCTAGACGTAGCACATTTCAAAATCCGACTGAGATATTCCATGCACAAGGTGAATAATAAAAGAGACATTGGGTCACCCTGTTTTAACTCATTCTTCGCGGGGAAAAAACCAAAAGTACTCTTATTCAGCACCAAAGAGTATAAAGCACTTGAGACACATTCCATGATAAGCCTTCAAAAATGCACAGGGAAATTCACATCCATTAGTAGTTCATCAATAAACGACCAGCTCATCGAATCATAATGTTTTCATTTAATCCAACTTAAACATACACCGAGGAGATACAGATTTCCTCCTATATACCCTCACAATATCCTGACAGATCATAATGTTTTCAATAATACTCCGACCCTTAATGAAACCGGCTTGATTTGGACTTACCACATCAGGCACGACGTGACTAAGTCTGCTACATAACACCTTGGAGATGCACTTGTAAATGACATAACAACACGCAATTGGTCGGAACTGAGTGACATTACTAGGTCGACTACATTTCAGAATAAGTGTAAGAGTGGCAACACTCACCTGCTTCAAAAGTTTACCAAACTGAAAAAATCCAACACTGTTCTTGGATTTTGTTCTTTTGAAAGGATTGAGCGTTTGGGTCGAAATGACCATGGGCCACTAGATCCGCAGATGTTTGAAAAATTGCGACAAAAACAACGCTCGTTTTAATCCATGTGTTCAAAAGAGTTGAGTAGTGATAACTATAGGCCATTCAATTCATTGATGAAAAGCCCACGGGATTGGGTTCATTTATTCTCGAGTTTTGTTTCGTCAAGTTTATTGGGGTAATTTGGATCAGGGATTTTTGAAAAATTAATGAAAAACGATTATGCTCATTTTCACACATTTTAAAAGGATTTGGGTCCCAAGGACTATGGGACATTTGATCCAACATTAAAAAAATTACGGGATCGGGCGTGGCCTTCCCTAGGTTTCGCTTGTTTGGAAAGAATATTTTGTTTAGTCCAAAATGAATATGGACCAACCGGACCAAATATTCTGAAAAATGCTTATTTCAAAAGGTTTGTTATAGGGCCATACACCGTTTTTGTTTTGTTTTTTTTTTGTTAAAAGTCAACGCGAATCGGTTACTATTCTCGGGTTTGCTTTGTTGAAACGATTTTGCGATAAATGAGCTACGATGACCGAGATCCAAGTAGTCCATTTATATTTTTGAAATGTCTCGGGAATACATTGACTATTTCCATAAAAATTATTTATCTAGGTCAGACCAACATGACTACGGGTCAGTCAATTTGATGAAAAGATTCATGAAAAAATGTTATTTAAAATGTGATAAGAATTTTGTTCAAAACTCGTCGTGCTTTGACAAAATACTTGGAAAGCTTTTGAGGTAGAGATAGGTTTTCACGTTTCCGACTTGATGTTAAAAAGTTTTGATCGAATCCGAGCACTACAAGAAATCTGTAATCGGGCGACCAAAATTGGCGACTAAATCCAGTCGCCAAATACAAAAGGCGACTGAAATTAGTCGCCAAAATTCAGTCGCCCAGCTTAGTCGCCAAAAAAAATCGGGCGACTAAATTTGGTCGCCAAAATTTGGCGACAGACAGTAGTCGCCAAATACACAATTTGGCGACTGAAGGTGATGTCAGTCGCCAAAATTGGCGACCAAAGCACAGTCGCCAATTTGGCGACCACAGATTTAGTCTCCAAATTTGGCGACCAAAATTTGGTTTCCAAATCCATTTTTGGTCGCCAATTTTCTGATTCATTTTTTTTTTTTCACCAAATTTGGCGACCAAAATTTGGTCTCCAAATCAATTTTTTGGTCGCCAATTTTCTGATTCATATTTTTTTTTTTTTTACCAAATTTGGCGACTAAAATTTGGTCTCCAAATCAATTTTTCAGTCGCCAATTGTCTGTTAATTTTTTTTTTTTACCAAATTTGGCGACCGAAATTTGGTCTCCAAACCCATTTTTCAGTCGCCAAATCTCTGTTTTATATAATACGAAAATTGTCATTTGCACTCCCAAAATCCTACATTATAAATCAAAATTCAACCAAATCCTGCATTATCAATCAAAATTCAACCAACACGAGAACAATAATCATTAAACCAACACGACAACAATAACAATAATACTAGCTTCATTTACCATCATACTACTTTGTCCACAAAGGAAATACCGTTAAATTGTCATTCAAACTGTTGTTATATATATATATATTCCGTCACTAAATACTAAAAGGTTTATGACACCATAAAATTAGACGATGCGCCACTACCACCTCCATTGTTAGGATCACGAGGATCCGGATTTTGTGGAGTAAACCCCGGGTTACAAGAGGCAAAAAGGGTTTGCATCAATTGAATTTGCTCTTGCATTTGTCGCATTTGCTCGTCACGGGCGGCATTTTGTTCTCGCTCCTTTTGAAGTTGAGTTTGGAGTTGAGACACCATCCCCGGCACGTAACTTTGTTTAGTCATCGATGATTGACGTTGACGAGGCGGTTCGTAGAAAATCGGGGCAGCAGATCCCGTTCCATAAACGCCCCCCTTTTGGTATCCTTTAACTAAGTCATACCAAATTTCATTAGGATTACTAGAGGGATTGTTTTGGACGGCCTCCTCGAACTTTCCCTACATTATTTAAACCAAACAATTTTAAACATACATACTTAGTTAAAAAATACACAAAGTAAAATCAATAATACTTATATACGGAGTAACTTACATATAAGTCGGCATCTTTTTGAGTAACAAAATTCCTATCACCCTTATCAGTCAATTTGGACCTGGTCTCAAGGAATAGTTAGACACGGTTGGCAATTCACCGCCTTTCTTGTCCGCCTACGATTGAAAACAAATAAGTCATGCATTAGAATATACGGAGTACATACTAATGTTCCATTCAAATTATTAAACTTAAAAACAAAAATAAGTTATCCACTCACCAACTCTTGTACACGCTTATAGAATGATTGTGAACCACCGAAATGAGTCGGCTCCACCACCGCGTCTTTGTCTCCTCGACGCTTATTGACTTTTGCTCGGGCGGATCTTGCTCTAAATTCAGGAGTCTCGCGATGTTTCAACAAAGTTTGGTAAGGAGTACCTACCATCATGGTTTAAGATTACATAAATATGTAATTTAATTGTAATAGATATGAAACGTTTATATATATTGTAATTTATACCTTTCATGTACTCGGGTTCTTTCTTCCTCACAGCCACCTTATGCATGTTATCTTTCAATCGTCGTTGGCACGTTTCATTGTACCTCTCACGCACCAAATATTTTAGATTTGCAGGCCATTGACATTTTTGCTACAAAAAAGAAGTTAGTCCATATTTAATAATTAAATATGCATTTAAAAAAATCAAGTTACTATATAAAAAAACATACTCGGAAGATATTAAACCACTCTTCCTTCTGTGCTTTTCAAGCTTGCGACCAATAAGTGTACCCTCGATCCATTTTAGAATGGGTACTTCTTGTACAAGCTCGAACGATCCTATCTTCATTAAACCTATACATTGAAACCAGAAAATTAAAACAAATAAATTAAAACAATTAGAAATAACACAAACTATTTCATACTAAATCAACACTAAAAACTTAACATTATACTACAACTAATTCAACTTAAATAACAATATATACTAACTTCAACAAATTAAAAATACATGTTAACTTTAATTTCAATTCATACAATACTAACATTATTTCAATTCATGTTAACTTTAATTTCAATTCATACAATACTAACAATATATACTAACTTCAACAAAAATACATGTTAACTTTAGTGATAATAACCTTAACCCAATACAATTTGAAATTAACCATACTAACCTCACAATAACATATTAAGTACAAATTAAACCAACACTAACTATAAAACATCAAATTAAAACCATATGTAACACTAATTAATTTAACACAAAATCTACAATACTACTAACAATACTGACATTATAGTGTGTAGTCGCCTAATATAGTAACTTCAATCCTACTAACAATACTAACATTATAAACTAATCATACAACAATTCATACTAACTTCAATCATACTGATAAGGCTTTAGTCGTATCGCCTATATCAAAATAAACCTAACAAACAACTAACAGCAGATAGTAGTAAGTAGGGATCGAATCCACAGGGAAACGGAGTAGTAATAAGCTAAGTCGGTCAAAACAGGTCAATCTCAAGGTGTGAAAAAGGTGTTGGTTCAGCTATAAACTAAAGCAGGCAATAAAACAAATGAATAAGAATGTATAAGGAGAAAGATTAGGGCGTCGGGTTCATATATGACAACGATTCAGGAACGCAAGTTAATAAGACGGAAGAGTTAAACTGTGCAACTTGACTAGGTTTGTAAAACGCTCTCTCGAGTCAATTTTAGCCTTAAGCAAATTTAGCGGGCTCTCGCTACTTACTAAATTCAACTTATCTAACTCGCGTAAGTCTAGTTTTAACTCGGCTTTCGATCTTAAATTAAAACATACTCAGGTTCAATTAAACTCAGTTAAATCGGTGATCAGGCGAAATAAACCTAATTCAATTGACATAAAACGCGCAGAAAGAAATCAAGAGCACAATTTAATCAACCAATTTAATCTCAAAACATGTTCCTAAATCATATGTCACAAATCACCCTAACCCTAATTAGGAAATTAGCTACTCATTATTGGGGCAACAATAACAACAATAATAATAAAAGACATATTGAAATAATAGCAATTGAAATTAAAACCTGAAATCTTGCGGAGTACCGACGGTTACAAAGAAATAATCCAACTTGAAAGCAAACTAAAGCTAAAGGTTTTTAGAGAGAAAAGTAAGCAATAAATTAAACTAAGTATGAAAAGTAAAAAAAAATAAAGCATGAGTCTAAGTTTTCGACCTAAGGGGTCTTTATATATGTTCCAAAACAATTCCACTCGAAATAAATCAAAATCCGGAGAAATAAGCACTGGGGCCGGTCGGCCGGCTGCCGGTCTGGCAGACCGGCCTGACCCTCCTTGCTGGGCCGGCTCTTGTGTCTTTTGATCTTTGGGCCCAAGCTTCGTTTGGGCTTGTTAGCTCGTGGCCCTCTTCTTCTTTGATCTTCTTCTTGGGCCTAATTCACTCGTGACTTAGTCCTTGGTCTTGGTCTTGGTCCGCTCAGCTCTCGAATTGCTCCAATGTCCCGGGTTTTGGCTCAAAACCACCAAAACCTGCAATATGTAAATGAAAAGCAGCAGTAACGAGAATATAACAAATAGCTCCTAAAGTTATACTAAATACGAATAAATACGAGCTAAATGCGACTGAACCGGGGGCATAAAATGAATATAAATAAAGTGTATCAAACTCCCCCAAACCAAACCTTTGCTTGTCCTCAAGCAAACAGCGTCGAAGAAAATCAAAGTACACGAACCAATCACGCTAGTATCTCGTAGTGGACGACCTATGCACAAAGACAATACAACCATAGCCTATTTCACCGAAAATAGAGCACAAATCTCAACCATTCACGCCACATTATATCACTAGCCTCTAACGCTTACGCAAAAGTAAAACTAACGACAAATCAATTCGAGCAAGGCCAACCGTACCAACCACTTTCCGTTCAACCAATCTTTCCAAATCATTCCCTTTTGTTCTCTTTTCTTTATTCTTTTTTTTTTTCGCAAATGTGGAGCATCCCTTGTATGTAATACCGTTTAGCTTGACGTTCACTCGGTAAAAATCACGCTCGGGTATACATTTCCTTAAGGGTTACAATTGCTCATACTCCCGGTCGCAACCAAATTCATGGTCACTGTGGTTACTCAAGTCAATGAGTCCCCTCCGAAAGCATCGAAGCATTGCTCCAACAATTATAAAAAGATCTTGCCAATCAAACCTCAAACCAAACAAACCAACATACCACAAACCATGCCAAGCTCGAACGTCAAAGCCGAAAGTAAACAAGCGAAAAGCAGAAAGAATTAAGCAAATACAAGTGGGTTAGTGTTTGAGACTCGCAATCTAGTAACAGGAAACAAACCAATCGTGCAAGCTAAGGCGATAGAAAGTCGACTCGGAGATAAGTGCAATTCTCCGAACTAAGCAAAACAGGACAAAGCAGACCAAAAAGACTCGTGTTTTTGTGAATTTTTTGAATTTTTCAATTTTTTTGGGTTTTTATAATAAATGCACACGAAATGAAAATGCAAAGCGCGAAAGAGCTTCCCTCCCCCAAACCAAATCAAACATTGTCCTCAATGTGGAAAACGGCGTAACCACACAAGCAGAGGAGGACACAAACCATAAGGGGTAAGGAAAGTAAAAACGAGGAGGGTAAAGTGGGGTAAAGAATGCTCACTTGATAAAGTCGGAGCTCCCCCAAACCGAAGTGAAGCGTGGAGTGCGGCTAAAAATCCACAAATATGCGTCCAAATCAGTCCAGCTATGTAGTACTTCGGACGAGCACGCGAGAAGAAACGAAATTGTGCAGCAGAACACTCCAGCCGGTCCAGACCGGCGGCCGGCCGGCCGGCTGGGGTGCAAATTTTCAAAATTTTTCGTCTTTTTCTTCTGCTTCAAATTTATGCTACGGTGCCGGTCCGAGCCCGGCTGCCGGTCGACCGGCTGGCATGCATCCTCGTAGCGTTTTCAACATACGAAGGACTCAAAAGTCCATAAGTACCTGCGCGCTAAAATCAACAGATAATCCCTCATCCTCACGCGCTCAAAATCAAACCAAATGTCTTTAAAACAAACCAAACAAAGTACAAGTGCAAATAATAATACAACGTCATCGGGTTGCCTCCCGGATAGCGCTGGTTTATAGTCCCGCACGACTCCTCAAGCCTTCAAAATCATCAAGTCAAGTTGGGCCAAGGACGTTGGCCATTCGCAGCAGCTTCACTCGGCGAAACAGCATCCGTTCGCCAAAGAATTCCTCCATCTCGAGGCAAAGCAGCATAGTCCATCACACAAGGGCCTCTGTCACGAAATGGCTCCCCATATCTCCCACATGCTCCAAGCGACTCAACCGTGGGTCCTCTATCGCTGTTGCTCGCGTCAAACAAGTCGGTCTTAAGCAGCTTTCTCTCCCCCAAACCATCCTTGCTGCCATCCTGAAAAGAACCTGCACACGGGGAAGAGACATGCAAAACCTCCAGAGGGTCTCCAGTAGAGTGAGACGGAGGTGAAATGTTAATAGAACAAACTGACTCTAGACGCATAGGGGACCGCGGGGTATCAGACCGAGTGAAAGTAAGCTTCTCACCCCCTACCGTAAATGCTAAGGTCTTATTACCCACGTCGATTACAGCACCTGCAGTATGCAGGAAAGGTCTCCCTAGAATGATCGGGACGTGGACATCCTCAGGCATATCCAAAACTACAAAGTCGACAGGGATAAAGAACTTTCCAACCTGTACGGGGACATCTTGTAGGATACCTAAGGGACGCTTAACGGTACGGTCCGCCATTTGCAAGGTAATGTGAGTGGGCACTAGAGCAGTCAAATTCATCTTTTGGCACATGGAATAGGGCAAGACACTCACACTCGCTCCAAGGTCACATAAAGCGTTTCTAACCACAAACTTACCAATGGAGCAGGGGATAGAAAAAGTCCCTGGGTCGCTAAGCTTAGGAGGTTTACCACCCTGCAACCTAGTGCTAGCCTCCCCCACGAAAGCCACGGTCGACACATCATCAAGGGTACGCTTCCTAGCTAAGACCTCCTTCAAAAATTTCGCGTAAGCAGGAATTTGAGTAACAAGGTCAAGGAAGGGAACATTTACCTGAAGAGCCTTGACGACGTCGACAAACTTCTTAAACTTAGCCTCGGACTCTTGACGTACGCGACCCGGAAATGGGAGCTTAATCTGAATCGGGGGCGAAGGAATAGCAGCAGGAACACCCGAATCAACACCCAAATCATCTTTCCTCGTAGCAGCAGGTCCAGCCGGTTGGACGACCGGCTGCCGGTCGACCGGCTGCGCTGCTTTTGGCCTCGGATCATCATAAAAAGTACCGCTCCTCAACGTAATCGCACACGCTGTATCGGGAGGAGGGTTAGGAGGTTGGCCCTGCGACGGTAAGAAACCTGGTTGACGCGCAGCTTGCGAAGTGGCGAGTTGAGCCACTTGGTTCTCCAAATTTTTGATAGCTGCGTCCTTAGCTTGCCCGTCCTTTTGCATCTGCTGAAGCATCATTTGTTGTGACTTTTGCACGGACATTGTTACCTGCGACAGCTGCATCATCATGGCCTTCATCTCGGCCATAGGATCGGGTCCCGGGGTAGGTGGAGGAGGTGTATAGGTGGGTTTTTGGTAGTTGGGTGGAGGTGGTTGGTAGTTTTTGTGAGGGGGGATGTAGGGTTGATTTTGTGGAGGTTGGTTTTGGTAGGGCAGGTTTTGATTGTAGGATTGATATGCAAAAACCTGCTCGTGGGGTGCAGCATACCCCGTAGAATAACCCATATCGTGCCCTGTGACAGCATTCACATGAGCACTAGAAGAACCACCACCCTGCATCATACTAATCTGCGCAGTCAGCGCAGCAACCTGACTAGTGAGCGCAGCAATACTCCCCTTATCGCGGTCATCATGAGCGGACCGTGAATTACCTCGCGGCTTTCCAAACTGAGCCGAATGGACAGCCATGTCTTCAATCAACCCCCAAGCTTTGTCATCATCGACGTTGTTGGCAAAGCGACCATCTGCAGCAGAATCAAGAATGGCTCTACTCTCCGCATAAAGACCATTGTAGAAAGTCATAATCACAAGCCAATCGTTCAGCCCATGATGAGGGCAATCCCGTATGAGCTTCTTATATCTTTCCCAAGCTTCAGCAAAAGTCTCATCAAATGTCCGCTGAAACCTCAACTGATCACAAGATCTGGTTAGTGCGCTCTGGAGGATAAAACTTCGCATAGAACGCCAGAGCTAACCCACTCCAATCAGTAATACCCGCAGCAAGCTTGTCGAGGTCCGTGATCCACTCACGAGCTCGATCTTTTAAGGAAAAAGGGAACAGCATTTCCCGTATTTGCTCCTGCGTAATCCCGGCCTGCTTTATAGTAGAACAGTAGTCGGTAAACATCTGCATATGCCGACCAGGATCTTCGGTTGGGTACCCACCGAACTGATTGCGCTCCACCAAATTTAGAAAGGCGGGGCGAATCTCAAAGTTGCCCTGCAGCGTAGCGGGCATAGTGAATCCAGCAGGAATGGACTCCGGCTTAGGCACCGAGTGACTCGAAAGTTTAGGCATTGTCACTGGCGGTGGAGTTAACGGAGTATGTGGAGGTGTGTCCTCTTCGTAGGACGATTGCGCAGCACTGGATTCCGAGTGTGACGCTTCCTCAAGATCAAAATTAGCGATCTGAATCGCTTGTTTGCGTAGTCTATGTAGCGCTCGTTCAGGTTCAGGCTCGAATGGAACTAAACCTGTAGGTGACCTGCGCATAAACAAAAACTACAAGCAAAAGATCAAAAACGGTCTCAAGGAACTAGGTTCCTTGAGACAAGGGAGAAAAAAACCTGTAAAAACTAACAAAAACTAAAACTAGCGAAGCCGTTTCCCCGGCAACGGCGCCAAAATTGATAAGGCTTTAGTCGTATCGCCTATATCAAAATAAACCTAACAAACAACTAACAGCAGATAGTAGTAAGTAGGGATCGAATCCACAGGGAAACGGAGTAGTAATAAGCTAAGTCGGTCAAAACAGGTCAATCTCAAGGTGTGAAAAAGGTGTTGGTTCAGCTATAAACTAAAGCAGGCAATAAAACAAATGAATAAGAATGTATAAGGAGAAAGATTAGGGCGTCGGGTTCATATATGACAACGATTCAGGAACGCAAGTTAATAAGACGGAAGAGTTAAACTGTGCAACTTGACTAGGTTTGTAAACGCCTTCTCGAGTCAATTTTAGCCTTAAGCAAATTTAGCGGGCTCTCGCTACTTACTAAATTCAACTTATCTAACTCGCGTAAGTCTAGTTTTAACTCGGCTTTCGATCTTAAATTAAAACATACTCAGGTTCAATTAAACTCAGTTAAATCGGTGATCAGGCGAAATAAACCTAATTCAATTGACATAAAACGCGCAGAAAGAAATCAAGAGCACAATTTAATCAACCAATTTAATCTCAAAACATGTTCCTAAATCATATGTCACAAATCACCCTAACCCTAATTAGGAAATTAGCTACTCATTATTGGGGCAACAATAACAACAATAATAATAAAAGACATATTGAAATAATAGCAATTGAAATTAAAACCTGAAATCTTGCGGAGTACCGACGGTTACAAAGAAATAATCCAACTTGAAAGCAAACTAAAGCTAAAGGTTTTTAGAGAGAAAAGTAAGCAATAAATTAAACTAAGTATGAAAAGTAAAAAAAAATAAAGCATGAGTCTAAGTTTTCGACCTAAGGGGTCTTTATATATGTTCCAAAACAATTCCACTCGAAATAAATCAAAATCCGGAGAAATAAGCCTTTGGGCGGTCGGGTCATGCCGTCTGGCAGCAGGCACGACCCTCCTTCTTTGGGCCGGCTCTTGTGTCTTTTGATCTTTGGGCCCAAGCTTCGTTTGGGCTTGTTAGCTCGTGGCCCTCTTCTTCTTTGATCTTCTTCTTGGGCCTAATTCACTCGTGACTTAGTCCTTGGTCTTGGTCTTGGTCCGCTCAGCTCTCGAATTGCTCCAATGTCCCGGGTTTTGGCTCAAAACCACCAAAACCTGCAATATGTAAATGAAAAGCAGCAGTAACGAGAATATAACAAATAGCTCCTAAAGTTATACTAAATACGAATAAATACGAGCTAAATGCGACTGAACCGGGGGCATAAAATGAATATAAATAAAGTGTATCACATACTAATAATACTAACATTATATACTAACTTCAATCATACTCACAATACTAACATTATATGCTAACATTTCATACTATCTTTACAACAATAACTAAGTAAAATCAATAATTCAACTATAATTTCAATTCAAAACACTAACTTGAAACTTTAAAAACTTTAAAAACTAAGTAAAATCAATTCAACTACAACTAATTGAACTTTAAAACATTAAGTAAAATCAATTCAACTACAACTAATTCAACACTAAAACCCTAACATTATAATTCAACTTAAAACCCTAAGTAAAATCAATTAATTTAACACCAAAACAACAACAAATAACAACAACCAAATGCAACCTCAAAATTTGTAAATTTAAAAACTAATTTAAAGTTTGATATTGAAAAAAAAAATACCTAAATTGATTTGGGAGGAGCTGAGAGAGAAGACGGTGGGGGAAAGTGGCGGCGAGGAGAGAAGGTGGTGGTTGAAGCAACGACGGCAGCGAGTGGCCGGTGAGCACTGTGGTGGCAAGGGGGGTGGCGTCGGGTTTTGAGGAATTGGGGGTTGGGGTTCCTTATTTTTTTTTTAATTTCAGTGAGTAAAGGGGCAAGGAGGAAGGGAAGCAGCTAAAAGGAACAACAAAATTGACGACCATTCATTTTTCAGTCGCCAATTTTGGCGACCGCAAACAGTCGCCTTTTTTGTTTTTTTAGTCGCCAAATTGGCTGCTATTAAAAAAACAAAATCTTGGTGGTCGCCAAATTTGGCGACCAACTTTAGTCGCCCGAATTTTTTTGTGGTCGCCAATTTGGCGACTAAACTATTCAGTCGTCTGATTCAGTCGCCCGATTATGATTTTCTTGTAGTGGAGGGGCCCATATCGAGGTTTGTTGTCGTAGGCCTTTCGTAGAATTGCGATAAAGTTTTTGGAGCCGGCCCAAAATAGTGATAAACTAGTTGAGTCTAGGGTGTTGAAAATGCAATGGAACAATTTCTCTAGTTCCATGTGTTTTTTTAAATAAGTAATTGGTCAAAATGACTATGAGTCATTCAATCCATTGTAAAGTCCGTGGGATTGTGCTTACCGGCTTGGTATTCCTGGATTTTTCATATTTCAAAAAGTTGCATGTTTCAGGCTGAAAAGACTATAAGCCGATAAGGCCCAAGATGCACGAAGAATGTTGTTGAAAAAGTGTAAACAAAAGGGCGGTGAGCTGCTTGTCTGTTTTAAGAAATGTCTCTAAGAACGCGTTGACATTCTCAACTTTAGCTATGTAAAGATGTTTTAAGCTAAATGAGCTGCGATGACCACGGGTCATATAGCCCATTTATGTTTTCGAATGGTCTCGAGAATGTTTCTCGAACGGTTTTGAAAATGTTGTGTTTGGGTTTGAACCAAAGTAGCTATAGGCTAGGCGATCCAACTGTAAGATTTTTAATAAATGTATATTCCTAAATATGATAAGATTTTTTTAAATAAAATATTTGAAAATAAATACAATATTTCCATAACATTTTATGCATGGTATGGTTTTTTGAAAAGAACTATAGTGAGGGTGTTCTAGCCTCTCGGATGCACATATTAAGACACGAGTTCTGGGTTTAGGGTTTGTACACCTCCGAGCCATTCCCGAATCGCTTCTGTAGGGTTGTCCGTAAGTCCTACACATCTTAGGTGTGGCTACATTACGGGTCTTAGGGTGTCCGACTTAACCTACAATGAAACAGTGGAGGGGTGAAAAATCGGTTATCCCAGTTAGGCACTCTTATGAATGGAGCATCATTAGCGATTATCTATCTTAGCCGTGGGTTGTTGAATCCACTGGATTCGACTTGAACGGGTTGTTTAAAGCTTAAACATCAAAAGCGAAACAGTTTTCGGGTTTTGGAGATTCACCTCTTTATTTTTAAAATAAAAAGTTTATTTTTAAAATAAAAATAAAATTTTCCTAAGCGGGGTCGCCAATTGTGTGTACCAGGTCAGGACGCACTTGGTGTCTTGCCTAGCATGGGGGCTATTGGCAAAAATTGAGGTGCCTTTAAGTTTTATAAGATTTTATGCGTAAAACCTTTAAATTGCTTATGGAGTTGTTACCAAATATTGTGGTAATTTAGAACCCGGCTATGCGTCTTAAGTTTTAAGACAAAGATCTTAGAGCTCAAGGCACATCAAAACTTATCCCTCTAAGGATATTGTAAAACCAGAGTTGGATTTTGGGTGGGGGTGCTCTACTAGCGATTTATTCAAGTGCGTTAGAAAATCGTTTTGAAAAGGTCTACTTAAAAAGTACTCCCTCTATTTCAATAGATTAGCCCCATGAGCCCACTTTTTGTGAGGAGAAAAGTGGGGACATGGGGCTAAATGAATGAGATAGAGGGAGTAACCACTAATGGCCCAAAAACAAGCTTTTAAATTTGATGTTTAAGCTTAAACCCATGACGTGAATATGAGAATGTGCATTGAAAAATGAAGGCGGAAAGCATTGTTTAAATCGCCACGTCTGTAACGATTTACTATAGAAGTCACCTGACTTCTGGCGATTCATTGCTTGAATCGCCGGAGATCTAGCATTTTTCAGACTCATATCAGATATGAAATTTTGTTTAAAAACCCTTGTTTTTTCATGTTTAACGATTTTAATGAAATCGATACGAATTATGTCGAATTCATGTTTAGTCATGTTTAATGCGTTAATAAAGGTTTAGATTAGTTTTCATTTAAAATAAAGCAGTTTATTCATTTTAAATTATTGTTGTCTTATGTGATATTGACGGGGTTACTCGAATTAGAAATTCGAGTTGCTACAAGGAGAGTTCGCGATGCCAATATTGGGGTGGATTAGTGTGTAATCCGTATATGTCTATGTAAAAAACGAGTTAGTCCTCGCATAGCTATAGTTGCACATTTAGAGCTTATAAAAGTAGAAAAGACGATTTGGTATGATATGTGATATGTTTATGTGTTTTGAACAGTTCATAACGCAATGGAATGTGCTTAACCCCTTAAACCCTCGGTGAAAGGCCGGTATTTATACTAAACATTTGCATAAACTAATCGCTAATTAAGTTGCAATTTCATGGTGAAATCGCCTTTATTCTAGCGATTTTGAAGTTGTTCCCGGATCTTGATTCGCGTGATTTGCCTTCTTAGGTTTGCGGGATTATGGTATAATTCGTTTAATCTGTTTCTTGTTCTCCAAGCTATGCTTTTGGGGCCTTGAAAAGAGGGCCTAAATGCTGTGGGCTAGGGTTTTGGGCCTCGGACCCAATTTTCCGACAAAGGCTAATTTTGTTGGAAATATTTTTTTTAGCAAGATTCTAAGCTTAATTTTTGTGTTTGGGGGGTGTTGAAAGACGGTTTTAGTCACTGGGTCCGCTTGGCTCGGGATTCGGGTTTGGGCCCGAAAAAGTGACTTCAACTAAAAATGTGTGTTATTTTAGATCATGCTTAGACGTAAACTCAATTTGAGTACACAATGCTCTGGGCTTTGGGGTTAGGTTGTTGGGTCTAAATTTAGAAGTAAGAGGCTTTGTGTTTAGGCCTTTGTAAGATGTTTCGGGCCATTTTTATAGCTGAGCCTTTAGTGTAGTTGTATAGCCTGCATTGGGTGAACCTATTGATAAAATGAACACTGCGAACATTCAAATTAAATAACCTTTGTGTTTTGACCCTGACTTGACCCATTAATTTAACTTAATTGATTTTGACATATTGTACCAATGAAACTATGTTAAAACATGCATTAAAAGTCATGTTACATCAGAGCTTTAATTGAGGTTGGAAGGTACGGATATGAGTATCTACAGTTATGCATCAAATTTATTGTATTTGTGTTAGTCGTTTGTTTCGCGCATGGGTATGAAATAGGAATCAGGAATCAAACCTGACCGGTATGAATTTGGGACTTGATTTCTCATACTTGATGTTTGTTTCAATTGCAGGTGGAATAATGTTAACCTTGATCAAAGTTTAATAAATCTAAAATACTAAAAAAATTATTTTAACATTGTAAAATTATATATAAAGAGATTTGATGAAATAAATTTATGGAAAAATGTCATTTACAATATTGTATATAAGCTTTTATCATAATTTTTCTTTGGATTTTTTCCATCTATACCCCCGTACTTTTCATTTTTTGTAATTGTACCCCTGTGTTTGGCGTATTACCAGTTGTATCCTTAAACTTATAAAGTTAGTCCCAACCGTAATCAAAGTAAAGAAAACCGTTAAATTTAGCCGTTAGTTATATTACATATAAACTTTCACCCTTTTTTTAGTTTTTCCGTCCATCTTTTTGCGTTAAATACCCTACTTCATCCTCCATTATACGAAACAAATTGTTTAATCCGAAACGATTGAGGGAAAAATTGAATAAAAAAAGGGTGAAAGTTTATATATGAAACAAAACTAACGGCTAATTAACGGTTTACTCAAGTTTGGTTATGGTTGGGATAAACTTTATAAGCTGAAGGGTACAATCGAGAATACGTCAAACGCAGAGGTACAACTACAAAAAGTGAAAATTACAAGAGTACGTATAGATTAGAAAAACCCTCTTTCTTTTCTTAATTTGATATCTAAGAGTATCATCCTCATACCCTCCTCCCCTGAGGTATGAGTGTAACACCCCGTGTTATTTTAACACAATATTATAAAAGAATTTAATTTCTTAAATTAAATTCATCCTTTTTCCTTATAATAAAAATACGTCTGAATTTTTTTAGCCAAATAATACTAAATTCCCTAAGTACAAATTTAAAAATTTTGAAAAATAAAATATGTTGTATTATCTTTAGAATTCAAAAAGAAACACAATTCAAAATTTCATAAAAATCAATACAAAACTAATATTGCCTTTTAAATTTCAAAAAGATCAAGTTATGTTTACTATTCATAAAAATAAATGTAAAACCTTTTATTCATAAAATTCAATTTCGAACATTTTTCATTTTCAAAATAAAAATGGACTCTTATATTTTTCTCGTCTTCGAAATTCAAGTCAATGATTTCAAACACGCAAATCAAGGTCAAGCCATCTTATCCTCTTCCACTTTCTTTTTATTTTAAAAAGTAAACTTAAAATCAAAACTTTTATTTAAAAAGTAATCATTTTGATTTTTATTATTAAATCATTTAATCTTAATATCCAATTACTATTTCATTTCTATTAAACTAGCTTTTTTCTAAATTGTCGAAATTTGAAGTCACACCTAATTTAAATTGATTAACTTTTTGACGTTTGATTATAATTCTTTAAATCTATAACATTCAACGAAAAAAATAAGTATTTCGACCTAGGAAATTTTTATTCAAAATTTCGAGGATTAAAACTCAATTTTTGTTTTTAGTACCCTTCCGAAAATTATTTTTATTTTTCTTTCGATTTTATTTCAAAACACTATTTTAAGATCATATCTTTTATTTCGAAACTCTCGCGATCGCGCAAATCGAAAATTTCGAAAACGAAAATCGAGGCCGAAAAATTTACTTGATCTTTTTGACTTGGACTTTTCCGAAGTTTATCCTCTTCCATTTTCTTACACAAGTCTACAAATTTTACTTACACCTTTAATTTTATCATCATCATTTTTTATTTTTGTTTTTAAATTTAAAGTTTAATACATAATAATAATACATACAAAATACAATACTACTACATTAATACTACCATTTTCATTTCCATCACTTTTAAATATTTTCTTAAATAGTAAATAAAATATTTTAGTCTTAGAATTCAAAAGTAGAGATATTTCGAAAAATCATCAAACGCGCACACTTTAACTTTTATCGTTTTTGACGCCCGATTTTTTAAGACCCGATTTATTTCGTAAAAACATTTTAAAATATTAAGGGGACAAAATTTACACCAAATAGTAATGTTGACACTAGTAAACTAATATGATCATTTTGTTCCCTAATTTCATTTTCATTAAACATTATTTACTTAAAACTTAAACCTTATCTCCTTAATTCATTTTAACCTAAAGTTGTCTAACTTATCTCATAAGCTTTCCAAGAGCAAAATCACTTCATTTGCTCCCCTAAATGTCGTGTACATCACCCCCATTTTCTCTCTTTATTTCTCTTTCATTTTTCTTTCAAAAACCATTAAAATAAAACCTTAATATTATTCTAATAAATCCTAAGTAATTCTAGTTAATTAGGGGGTCTTTTAGGAGATAACTTGCAAGGATTTTTGGGTGAAGAACTTGGGTATTTTGGGTTAAGAAATTTCCGATCTAAAATTTATTTTAGATCCCCGACGTTTAACATCCAATTTAAGGTAACTAGTTATATCTCATTTTAACCTCTTTTGTAAATTAATTTGTTTTGTTATTATAATTTTGTGAGTATGAAAATTATGTTAAAATATGTTAAACATCACTTGTGTGCTTGAATGCTTATGTGATGTATAAATAATGATAATAACTAAATGATGTTTTAAATAGATTTGTGTAGTAATATGATAATATATTTAGTTTAATTAGTTTTGAGCATTTTTAATTATTTTTCATATGATTTTTATGTTTAGTTATGTTTTAGTTATGTTGTAATTATATATAAAAATTATGTTAAGTTTTAACAATGAGTTTAAAGTGATTAAAAATCGAAAACGAAATTTGTGTGTATGTTAGTGATGCTCACGGCATTTACCTTATTTTTACTTAAATTTTCACTTTTAATTTTTGTAAATAATATGTTGTGTTAAGTTGTATTAAAATGGATGTTATCATGTGAAAAAAATTAAATTAGGAAAATAATTTATAAATCGTTAAATATGCAATATGTGTTCTTAAGCTTAGTTTTAGTGTTCTTGAAATGTTCTTGTGATGTTCATCATTCTTGTGCACTTTGATTTCGTTTTATTTTATGTTTGTTATTAATTTTTGTTTTTGTTTAGTTAATAGTTTATATTATGTTAGTAGTATTACATAAATCAACTTACACTATTTAGAAAAACTTTTAGAAAAATAAAGTTTATGTTTTAGTTTGAATTTTAGTCAAATGAAATTTCTAGTAAAATTTCATTATAGTTTAAATCGTTTTAGTATAATTAGAATAATTAAAATATAAAGACTTTAAGCTAAAAACCGATAAAAATCGAAAAACGAATTTTTGAACACCACTAAGCTTGACCACGGCATTCCCATGTTTTTTAGGTCAAAAATTATTTTTATCACTTTTTAGTTTATTGTTAAAATAATTTAATTATTAGTTAATAAGTTAGAATTAAGAAATTAAAAAAAATAAATGAATTTTTGTCATATACGTAAACCACACGACTTTCCATTTTAAATGGACCAAATTTAATCAAAATGAAAATATCACTAAGTCACTAAAGTTAAATAGTCAATAGAATTGAATTGTTGTATAAATCGATTTAGTTATAAATGAAATATAATAAACCGATAAAAATGAGTAGCCGTTATAAAAATGAATTAAATCGTGTGCTACTGCCCTTGCAAATTTGGACTGTTGGACTTGGACATACGGACTAAATGAATCATCCACGATACTATTATTTTAAAACCGAAAATCGCTAAATTTAGTAAATATACGACTAAATTTAACTAAGTCTCATTTTAAAATAAATATCATATATCACTTTTTACAAACCGAACTTAACGACTTTGAAACTAGGATTTACTTAATGACTAAGTTACGATTTTTGACTTAGAAAATATTTAGATATTTCTAAGCAATCATGAATAGTGACCGATATGAATAGTGACCGATGAATAGTGATTGAGATGAATAGTGACTGAGATGAATAGTGACGAGTGAATAGTGATTGATGAATAGTAAATCGGGACGAAACTTGTTAAACAAGTAACGTCCCAAATTTCAAGAAGGTGAATAGTACCCGGGACGAAACTTGTTGAACAAGTAATGTCCCAAAACCTATTTTAATGGAATTTGAGGTAGCTTGTTGAACAAGTTATCTTTTCAAATCCCGAGACGTGAATAGTGAAAAATTCACGAAACTTGTAAAACAAGTTACGTCTCAAAATTCAAAGGTATTTCAAATTTCAAAATTTGAAATGTTGTAAATAATTGAAAATTTACTAAGTATAGAAAATTGAAAATGAATAAGTAAATAACTTAAAGTGTTTTGAAAAACACTTAAATAAAATTGGACATATTAATAAACGTATCCTTATAGAAATCTAAAAACGTTAATAATTAACAACACTTCAAATAATAAACGAATATGTTATGTGATCATGTGAAATCAAAATAAAATACTTAAACGTTTGACGATGAGACTAGGAGAGTCTAGTAACATGTGATATGTAATATCAAATAAATAATGAATATTGAGTAAGTTAAATAAAAGGTCAAAGCTTGAGCCTCCGTTATGAAAACGTCAATCGTGCGTGAAGTGGGGTAAGATAGTCTTGAATACGGATACCACTATCTCGGTCTCTGACGCTGGTCATCCCGGTTAGTGTGGTTTAAGCCGGCAGCTTTATTGCTTAGCATGCTGCCCATGCCATTACGCCTTAAGTCGTACTGCCTAAGCCGTACAAGATAATGAATATGCCAACTCTTTATTGAGTCGGTCTCTAGGAAATAGCCGTTTTATTCAGAGGTAAGGTGCTCTATGAATAGCATAGCCTTCTCTTATCGAGAATACTCATATATGCATATTAGACTTAGGTGTAATTCACCCTATTTCGCTAGAGGTATCAGGGCCACCGCGATCTTATGGATTTGGGTTTTGTATCGGCGTTATGGATTTGCGTCTTATATGACTTTATGGATTTGGGTCATATATCAGCTTTATGGATTTGGGCTGGATACGCGGTTCTGTCTCCTTGCCGTGTTTCGTTCTTAGTGGGCGCGACGCTTGCATTCGTTTTTGCCACATGTACAAATCACTTGACGAGATTGTAACAGAAGTTCGAATCATTTCGAACACTAGACGATGAGATGCAAGTACTATAGTATTCGGCGTGGTTTACGAGTCGAGTAAGCCGCTGCACTATGGTAGTGAGATGAAAGCGACTAGAGTACAATGGCCTACTCAGTGGTCAGGCTCGTAAGCAGTATGTGTTGTTTGATTAAATGAGAATGAGTGCGTACCATCTTTGAAAACTAAAGACCACAAATTTCTGAAGTGAATCGAGTCTGCATGATGTGAATAATACAATATGTATGTCTGTTTGCGATCTTGTGGATACCCATATCCGTACCCTCCCACTCAAAACCCTGTGATGTAACACGAACTTTTATTACGCATGTTTTAACGTTGACTTAAACGGTTCTACTAATGTCCAATTCATTTTGAGTCGTTTTAAATGTTAAATGATTTAGGTCGCTTCGCATCACACTTAAATAAACGTTCATTTTGCCCATTTGGAGTCTAGCTAGGTCCTTGTCATGCTTCATTTGGCATGAGTTTCGCATTCGCACCACAATTGGCCCTTTTACATTAACAAGGTCTAATTCAGCATTCCTAAATTCCTAAATTTAGGCCCGGTGGCTAATTCCCCCACTTAGCCTCCTCTTACACAAAATATAGCCTCACGGGTTATCCTATTTCACAAAATGCTACAAAATACACCCTTTTTACATTTTCAGGGCTCGGGCCCAAAATCGAGCCCAAACCCGTCTTTGGCCCTCACTCCAAAGCCCTCAACAACTCTCTAGAAGATCATACTAGGTCTTCTTGGAGCACAAGCAAAGAGATTACACCGAATATTCCCAAGATTTGGCAAACCGGAATAAGGAAATACGAAATCACGAAGTTAAAACCACACCAGCAAACCGCATTAGCTTATGCGGCTCAGGGTACAAACCGCATAAGGCTATGCGGTTTGCCACCCAAAACGCATAAGCCTATGCGGTTTCCCAGGGTGGTTTTTAGCGCTGTCTTTCCTAATTTCTCTCGGCTATCCTCCTATATATACCCCCCTATGCACGACCTATTCACACAAGTTTTCCACACAAGAAAACCCTCTCTTCTTACAACCTCTCTTCCTAGGTTTTAGCATCCACAAAATATATCGTCTTGCACGGTATACACACAAATACATCCACAAAAGCCTCAAGCACTCAAATCCTTGAGTTCAACACACCATCCCGTGTTGAATTCATCCTCCTTTCAAGTTCAAGAAGCGAAGCTCTGCCCAGATCTGAAGCGTCAGGACAAGGTAGGTACCGATCCACTTGGATCAAAGCTTTTTCTTATTTTCTATGGACTAACAAAGGGGACTACACTTTAGCGCCCCCCCGGCTTTGGCACCGAGCGCGCTTGCCTTCCAAGTGTTCTTATTACTTCGGGTACACTCCATATCCGATGACACGCCAAAGTCGCATAAGCAACCGACCCTTATAAAATAAACCAATGGACAATTGAACTTTATTTTATTTGCATGCATCTTGCACCCTTTTCTTTTGCATTAAATCAACTTAACAATGAATTCGACCTTTAACTGAACCGTTTTCGTTAACAAGTTAAACATGCTAAACTGAGGGTTTTAATCAATCTTTTTGCATCTGCATTTGCATTCTTTTACAACCTTTATCGCACTTGTACGTAGCGATAACATTAGCTCAATTATCATCTTACAAGGATTGTTCTAGGTCAGTAGAGGCTATTTTTACATAGGCTTTTCTAAAAGGTTTTCATAAATCATTAATTGAATTAACTTTTTTTCTAAAGTACCCTCACCCCGAATCCAATCTGATTTCACAAGCCTTAGATCTAGGGGTGTCGGCGTGCTCCAAAATCTAGGACATGTCTTTAGGCTTAAGACATGATAGCAGGTTCCTATTTTCCGCGATAAATAGGTGGCGACTCCAAAACAGTTTTTAAAGGTTTTTCTAACTTAATCTTTTTTTAACTTTAAATCCGCCCTTTAAGCAAGACGCCGAGTTGGGTCCCTCGTCTCGATCCCGGGTTCCACAGTTTGGCGACTCCGCTGGGGAGATTTTATTTTTAAAAAACTTAAAACTAGCTTTTTCTTTTTAAAAATAAAGAGGTGAAACTTGAAAGCCTTGAACAATCCATGTATACATAACTGAGCTATGCACATTCGTTTAGAGTCCATTCCTTTGGGAATCTAGGCACCCTTTGCACCCTTGAGAGGTGGTTCCCACATGCAGGCTTGTCCACTCGATAAAGCACATGCCGGACTAACTTTCCTCTCACCCCTCCACGGCTTGCCGTAAAAGGCTATCTCGACCGCCTCAAAGGTTCCCTCTCAGAAACCTATCGCCTTGCGAAGGAAATGAAGGGGTTAAGTATCTGCCAAAGCGTACTCGAGGTAGTTGGAGGTGTACCCGACTTGACCCTACCCTTTGTGTAACACCCCGGCCCCAACCGAAGGCCGAAATGTCATTTACGGTAGCTCGCCAGGCTGCGTACATCGCCCACAAACCAACACGGGTCCTTTCCAGCGCACTTTGTCCTCACTCGTGCGCATCCTGGAAACTTCCCAGGAGGTCACCCATCCTAAGACTACTCTCCAGCAAGCACGCTTAACCAAAGAGTTCTTAAGATGAGCCACCAGAAAAGAAGATGCATCTTGTTGATATGAGTAGTACTTACAATTTTTTAAGCACTATGTCACTTGAGCCAACACATGAACCTCTTCAACGGGGTACCCGGCCCGAATAACCTCGGACAACACCGGGTGTTACACACCCCCACTTGAAGAACGCAACGTCCTCGTTGCGCCTGGTAGCTACTCACAATATAGCATTCCAGAATCCTCCCCAGCTAGGTGCGTACCTGGCCAACAAGACACAGGATTCGACCACACGGTCGCCGGGTTGCTCTGATACCATTTGTAACACCCCGGCCCCAACCAAAGGCCGGAATGTCATTCACGGTAGCTCGCCCGGTGCGTACATCGCCCACTGCATCAACACGGGCCCTTTCCAACAAGACTTTGTCCTTACTCGTGCGCATCCTGAGAACTTCCCAGGAGGTCACCCATCCTAAGACTACTCTCCAGCAAGCACGCTTAGCCAAAGAGTTCTTAAGATGAGCCACCAGAAAAGAAGATGCATCTTGTTGATATGAGTAGCACTTACAATCCTTTTAAGCACTAGGTCACTTGAGCTCATCACATGGACCACTTCAACGGGGAACCCGACCCGAATAACCTCGGACAACACCGGGTGTTACACACCCCCACTTGAAGAACGCAACGTCCTTGTTGCGCCTGGTAGCTACTTACAATCGTACAAGTTCGAGGCTATGCACTCCATGGTCCATTTTCAAAATAAGCATATGCATTCATATCTTCGAAAACTCGCTTAAACGTTTCAAAGATAAATGAACCTAACATCTAACATCTAACACTTTTCAAACAAAACTCTCGCGAATTTTTGAAACAAGCTTTTTTAAAAATTCCCTCTTCACTAACAAGCAAAAACCCGAGCAAGGATTAAAACCCAAGCTCGTGGAATTAGTCCTCTAGGTCACACGGCCTAGACTCCGCTTTAACATCCTCGACTCGACTTGCTAACCGCTCTCGAGTCGAATCCTTCATCTTTTACACATCCGACTCGAGCTCACCTCGGCAAATCACCGATATCAGTTCGTCGGGTGCAAAGCAAAACATTTTAACATCGAGACGAGACGTGCACACGCGTACTCGTCCCAAAAGCTTTCCTTTAGCTAAAACTTTTTCGAAAACCTCCTTTTTCAAGCTTAAAAAGAGTTTTCTTAACAAAGAAATGAGCTAGAATGAACACTTAAAATGAACGTTGGTCTGGTCATGTCACTAACGTGCAAATTTAACCCACACAACCTAATCCATTCTCAACACGCTGGACTCGCCTAGCTAATCGCTCTCGAGTCGAATATTTCTCGTCCATCTAGGCTCGAGCCCTTAACGATGAACCGTTAGGTGGGCTCGACAAAGCTAACACCTTTTAACATCGAGACGAGATGTACACACGCATCCTCGTCTCAAAAGCTTCCTATTAGCCAAACCTTGTCTAAAATCTCCTTTTTCAAGCTTAAAAGGTCTTCCTAAACAAAGAAGTGAGCTAAAAATGAACGCTTAAAATGAACGTTGAATCTAATAGGACTAACTAGATACACGTCGCACAAACCAATCCATTCTCAACATCCTCGACTCGACTAGCTAACCATTCATGAGTCGAATCCTTTCCATGCATCTAGACTCGAGCCCTTAACGATGAACCGTTAACATGGGCTCGACGAATGCAAATCAAACACATTTCAACGCCGAGACAAGATCCGCACACGCGTTCTTGCCTCAAAGACTTCTTAGGCACAACATTGCTCCTAAAGCAATACACTCTCATTATTGAAACAAGCTCTCTTCAAAAATCTCCTCACTTTTACAAAACAAGCAACACACTCTCATTTTTGAAATAAATTCTTTTCAAAATCTTCTTATTTTTACAAACCAAGCAAAACGCACCCGTTTTTGAAATAAGCTCATTTCAAAAACCTCCTCACTTCTGCAAAACAAATAACGACATTCTCTTTACCAATCTCTCTGGGCCAAACGGCCCAAAGTCGACTCGTTTCAGCAAAAATCGTCTTTTTCAAGCAAACAAAACCCGAGAATGGCCAAGCCCAATCTCGCGGACTTTTCATCAGACCAAATGATTCATAACCATCTTGGCCCAAATCCTCTTACAAACTACTTTCACAAAATCCTCATCACGTTTTTGAAATAACCTTTTTCAAAAATCCTTCCTTCGAACCGAATGGCCCATAGTCAGGACGGTTTGATCTAGACAAACAGTCTCCTTAAAACACCCGAGAATAATCACTTTACTCTCGTGACATTCCAAAACATAAATGAATCACATGACCCACAGTCATCGTAACCCATTTATTACAAAACATTTTTTTTAAAAACCCGAGAGTGATAACCCATTCTCGTGGACCTCTCTTTGAAAACAAAATCAATCGACTCACGGTCTTTTAACACCTCTTTCAAAATAAACATTTTTTTTTGAAATCCACGGTCCAAATGGCCTATCACCATTTCGATCCAAACGTCCCTCTAGGAATGAACTAGCATCATCCCACAAATCCTTCACGGTTAGACCAAGTGGCCCAACAGTCACTCCAATCTAACCCTCTTTCAAACCAAATGAATGAAAACAAACGTAATAATCTTCATCACAAACACCCTTGATTCGGATAGCCTATCGCCACTCCGAATCGATTCACACTTTCACCGACAAGCCACTAACACGAGCTTATCGGATTTGATTTCAAAATGCCTTTTACATCGAGCCAAAATGTGACAACACATTTTGCTCAACAAAACATCCTGCTTTTCGCCGAAAAAAAAACTTTTGCAAAATCAAAGACAAATCTAAGTATGCATGAGCCAAGTCCCGACGCGAGCATTAACCCCATCCGAGACATGTGCGTCTCGAGCACCCAGCGAAGAATCCATCAAGGCGCCACCGACGATCTCACGGATCTCCTCAAGAAATTCGAGTCTTTTCAATACGGGTCGAGTTTTTAAGCATTGAGTCAATCTCTGTCAGTCTAGGGCAATCGAGTCTTCGACGTACGACATTTTTAACAAATCGATAAAGGAATAAGTTTGCCTACAACCCAGCTTCCTTTTTACACACTTTTCCCATAAAAAAACACAATTCTACACCAACACAGGAACAACTATCCTAGGGAGATCTAGGCCGGGTACGAAGGTCCAAGTCAACTAAATCAAGGACACAAAGACAAAGAAGGCTCTCGACGACTAAACACCTAAGGTTCACTAGTCTGCTTGTGGTCTACTACTCCGCTGCTTTTGGAGGAGGATCCATTAATTTGGAGCTCCACAGTGGTCATGAATTTGATCGCGACCAAAAGTGCAGTATTCTGGATCGCCCTCCGCGTACTTGATCGCGTGCCTAATAAGCAAACGAACTTGTCAGAGGAGCCGGCGTGATAGACACTGCGATCACGGTGACCACCGAGCCACGTGAGTTTAGCGTGGTCCGAGCTCGAGCCCAAGCCATACAGGCGGGATATTCTCAAACCAAGCGGAATACAAGGTACAAAGGTCAAAAACCATAGTCACGAAAAAGCAAAAGTCTCAACAGCTCCGGCTCAAGGGGCAGAACCACTAACCAAAAAGCCTAAGAAGTCAAAAGCTTAAGGACTCAAAAGCTCAGGAAGTCAAAAAGCTTAAGTCAACAAGCTTAGAAATCAATGAGCGAGGCCGAAACCCCAAAGGCAAGAAGTACCAAGCCCGAAGCAGTGGCAGGTCCTTGAAATTCCAAATTAAAGACAAGACAGAAGTAGCAAGCAACCAGCCTAGATTAACTAAGGAGAACCCACCCTTAGGATGCAATGTATCAAGGTCAAACACATAAACACCCCTTGGACCGGCGGGTCCCTAAACACGCACCTTTCCATAAAAACAAACCCACCTCCCAGACCGGTGGATCCTTAAACACGCACCTTTCCACATAAACACCTCATGCACGCCCTTAAACGTGCTTTTCGGAACTACGCTAGGTTTGATTCCGTAACCACGGATACGTAGGCCGCTCTCCCGAACTCAACCAACCTTTTACAAAAATCCACAAAATATTCCCCGTCCAAAGCTTTCCATGCTAAGGATGTGTCCACAAAAATTCACAAAGTTCAAAGGCAAACTATTTCTTTATCGAGGCGATTAAAACGAATTCGTCAAGGCAAAGTTGTCATAGACTTAGGAGTAGTACTCTGCTTTTTGGTCTAACACTGTTTTGCAGGAACAACAGCATCCCACCGAAGACAAGTAAGCACCACTGGGAGCTCCACCAACGCACGTGTTCCCAAATATGGCATCCATGCAACCGTCGAGTCTCAAATCACGCATACGATTCGTCTCTATTTTGCAAACTTTTCGGCATTTTAAGCATCGACTCACATGTCGAGTCAATCCTCTTCCAATCAAACAATTTAGCGACATTTAAACCGCTCCTTTCAAAAACTCTCCAGTTTTCAAAACGCTCCCACGGAACGACACGCTTTTTCAAACTTACACGAGGCAATGCACCCTCAAAATTAGCTAATCACCTTTCAAAATTAACTCAACACTTGAGTTAATATGAAAGCACTTTGCAATTCACCTTTTTGCAAACACACCTTTTTGCAAACAAAATGTGCCTTTCGGAAATGCATCTCAAAATGCATCTCGAATCTTCGAAGTCTAAGCTCTTCCAAAAATTTAACTCACCACTCGAGTTAATACATTTTGAGTAAGAGCATTCTTCGAATTTAACTCACTCGAGTTAATACATTTTGAGCGAAAACACTATCGAACTACGCCGGTTTGATTCCACATTCGTGGATACGTAGGCAGCTTACGCAAAGCACAACCGAATTTAGCACTACATCCCACTCCGCGTTGTCACGAGATTCTCCCGACAACTGGGGGCTTTTCAACCTTCACACTCAAATGACCCTCCACGGTCGTCACAACTCTAGCTTGAGCTCACAACATCAAACACCTCTTTCATCTTGCACGAAGCCTTACAACCGACATTTCAAGCGTTCATTTTTAAAGCTCATTTCGACAATTAAAATGAATCTTTCACTAAAATGATTTTTCAACAAAAACATTTTAATCCAAACATCCCAATCGGGAATCATTTCATTTTCAAACCCGAGCCTACTAACTATGCAGGTCCACGGAAGCATAACACAACACGGAAGCAGAAGACGACAAAAGGCAACTACAAGTTCAAGCCAAGCTACAACAAACAAGCCATGTAATGATGGGTTCACACAATCCATATTACACAAGATCACCAAAACACCTAGGGACGACGACGACGGTACTCGTCAAAGTCATGCTGAGCCCGCCCACGCCATCCTCCACTTGTTAAACTTCTTGTGCACATCCTTGGCAACCTACAACACCCAACAGAACAACTACATTTTCTCCATTTTACCTTAACTTCACACAAATTAAGCCAAACTACGGGGAAATTTCAAAACCAAACACCATACTCTTCACTTTGACCTAGTTTTCATTCAAAACTTAGTCAAACTCAAGGGGGTAATCCAAAAACTCCTCCTCCTAATGCACACCACTTTGACTTAGTTTTCATTCAAAACTTAGTCAAACACGAGGGGGTAATCCGAAAACTCCTTCTCCTAATACACCCTTATCCTAATACAACCCATAGCCTTTTACATAGTTTGATCATCGTTATATTTCATACCTCGATCAAACTGGGGGCTTATACATACATCGGCACCATGATCACGACAACTGGGGGCTGACGCTTCCTATCAACATCATCCTTTACAACGAAAAATGAGATAATTTTTCGCCTTTTTGAAGACACCCTTGCTATAAATACCCACATCAACATAAACATCTACGGTTGAGCGACACCTTCAGAACCGCTACAAACATGAGCATGCACGCTAAAAGCATAACACTTTCATGTGTGCATCAAACAAAAACCACCCGAACGTAGGTCCTAACACCAAGTACCCTAACATGTCCAAGAAGCACCCCAAGCACCTACACCCCAAGTCCAAGGGATGAGTATCACGTGAATCCAAACGAATCACCAGATACCACGTCTCATGATCAAAGCAGGCGAAAATGAAGATTTCGGAAGACAATCGCAGGATTCGAATTATTCCGGATTTGAAGCCGCGACATGTGGGAACGATCTCGCGCTTGAAGTCGCCAATTGATAAGAGATTCCCTGGAAGAATCACTAGTCGACAAGGCAATTTCAGAGGCGTGATTTGTTCCACGTTGTCTTTCCATATTGGGCTCGCCCAGCCTAAGTATTTTCCTTTGTACCCGCAAGCTTTGATGGTTAAGGCGTCACCTACAGTCCACCATACGCGTGTATTAAGCATTTAATATACGATACAGAAGCAGAAACACGAACACTCTTCACGAGTCCCTACTCCCCTTTACGCACCCTTAAGGAGTATCACTTCCTCCCCACGGAATCCAAACCTTATACATATGCACGTCTTCTCCCAATGCGCCACGGCAAATACACCACTACAAAACATCCTGAACGAGTCATCCTTCAACTTCGATGCATAAACACCAAGCGTCTACATCAACACATCCAACTACAAGACACAAACGCCTTTGCAATTACACAGAGCAGTCTACATGAGCACATACACCTTCCTCGGACCATAATTCCCGGCGAATATACACCTGCACCCCTTACAAGACGAAACACCATCATTCATCAACAAGACCAAACAACTACAACTACACCTACACTCCTCGGCGAGTCCAAGCATGAACTACAAGCACCTCACTCTACATAGACACTCCTCGGCGAGTCTAAGCATAAATACTCTACAAGATACCCAACTACAAGCACCCTCCAACTGCATAGACGCTCCTCGGCGAGTTCAAGCACAAGTACCTTACCAAACACAAGCACTGCAACCTTTACACATACGCTCCTAGGCGAGATTAGACGTTTCTACACCCAAGCACTATAACCCTTGCACATACGCTCCTCGGCGAGACCTACACTTTACACTTTACACCCTACATATACACTTCAAACCCAATCTCCTCTAACCTCGCACATTACACCCTTACACCTGCGCTCTTTCACGAGACCACACGCTACATGAAGACACCAAGCACCAGCACAAGCATACGAAGACACGGGACATATACAACGACATCAGCACAAGCAACGACATCAGCATTACCCGACAACAAGCACCACGAAGGCACTCTGCAGGCCGGCAGGCCCTTATAGCATGCACGGACTGCCACGTCCTTAAAATGCGCACGTCCCTCCCCGCATAGCCCGGTTCGAAGTCCTCGTCTCACCCATGGACACATGCTTCGTTCCGCTGACTGTATCGAGACTGTAATGGTCCGGATATGGTCGAAGAAGTTTGACAAGCGCTCTAGTCCGAGCTCAGTCAAACTGGGGGCTCTGTGGATACCCATATCCGTACCCTCCCACTCAAAACCCTGTGATGTATCACGGACTTTTATTACGCATGTTTTAACGTTGACTTAAACGGTTCTACTAATGTCGAATTCATTTTGAGTCGTTTTAAATGTTAAATGATTTAGGTCGCTTCGCATCACACTTAAATAAACGTTCATTTTGCCCATTTGGAGTCTAGCTAGGTCCTTGTCATGCTTCATTTGGCATGAGCTTCGCATTCGCACCACAATTGACCCTTTTACATTAACAAGGTCTAATTCAGCATTCCTAAATTCCTAAATTTAGGCCCGGTGGCTAATTCCCCCACTTAGCCTCCTCTTACACAAAATATAGCCTCATGGGTTATCCTATTTCACAAAATGCTACAAAATACACCCTTTTTACATTTTCAGGGCTCGGGCCCAAAACCGAGCCCAAACCCGTCTTTGGCCCTCACTCCAAAGCCCTCAACAACTCTCTAGAAGATCATACTAGGTCTTCTTGGAGCACAAGCAAAGAGATTACACCGAATATTCCCAAGATTTGGCAAACCGGAATAAGAAAATACGAAATCACGAAGTTAAAACCACACCAGCAAACCGCATTAGCTTATGCGGCTCAGGGTACAAACCGCATAAGGCTATGCGGTTTGCCACCCAAACCGCATAAGCCTATGCGGTTTCCCAGGGTGGTTTTTAGCGCTGTCTTTCCTAATTTCTCTCGGCTATCCTCCTATATATACCCCCCTATGCACGACCTATTCACACAAGTTTTCCACACAAGAAAACCCTCTCTTCTTACAACCTCTCTTCCTAGGTTTTAGCATCCACAAAATATATCGTCTTGCACGGTATACACACAAATACATCCACAAAAGCCTCAAGCACTCAAATCCTTGAGTTCAACACACCATCCCGTGTTGAATTCATCCTCCTTTCAAGTTCAAGAAGCGAAGCTCTGCCCAGATCTGAAGCGTCAGGACAAGGTAGGTACCGATCCACTTGGATCAAAGCTTTTTCTTGTAGATACCCGTATCCGTACCCCCCAAAAACAAACCCGATGATGAAAAGGACAGTCGTACATGCTTTTAAAAGAGTCGAAACGGTACAAAAGTGTCTAAAACGTATTTAGTCATTTTTAGCGTATTAATTTGGACTTGCATAATCATAAAAATGAATGTCACTATTAGTCATTTTAGGAGCATAACACGAGCGCAATACTGGAACGTCCCATTAAGCCAAGCCACAAAAACAGCCCAACTAGCTACAAAACGGCCCAAACTTACAAAAACGACCCAGAACACAACCCGCCAAACGGGCCAAAGTGCGTCCCGAGTCACATTTTCACAAAACTAGAAATTACAAAACCATAAAATAATATACTTTAATATTATTTTATTTTTAAGCCAAAATCGAAAAACACGACAAAAACCGAAACACGAAAACCGAAATTCGGACCAAAACAGAGCCAAGCCTTAACCCACACGTATATGACGTCACCAAACACAATCATTACCCCAAAACACGTCATTAAGCCAAATGGCGGCATAACAACTCCCAGAACAAAGTTTTAATCGCCTGAGAACAGGCGATTAAAAAGTTAATCGCCTGTTCACAGGCGATTAAAAATTTGTTCTGTGCAGCCGCCTTTTTGATTTTTCTCCTACAAAATATCTAACCCAAACCAACTTAGTCGCCTGTGCTCAGGCGATTATTTTTGGCCACCTACTCAAACCAGCCTTTTCCTATAAATACCAACCCCCTTCGATCATTCAAATGGTCGGTTTTTCAATTCACAAGTCGATTTTCAAGCTCATTTTTCAATACACACATAAAATACTCACAAAATCCACTCAAAAATACCGTCTTTGCATTTTCGAAAGGTAGACATTCTACCTACGTTTTTAGATGTTTTGAGACTCGGACCGAGCAGGGTTACATTAGCCCTCCTCGGTCCACTACTCGATGAATTGTCATCACTCTCTTTCTCTATCTACGCCTCACGTACAATCGACCTATACGGGTTCCTAACCCGACCCGATATTGGCATTAGCTAAACCTTATTCGTAATTCGGTTATAAGCAATTCGGATTCATAATCCCTCTAAACCCCGCCAGTATCGCATAAATAAACGACCCACTATCACTAAAGCAAACCGACGTCACTTTTATAATTATGCAAGTCCTCATTCATGCATTAAATTACGACTAGAATCACGGCTCCAACACTAAATTGTACCGTTTCATAGAGTCTTTTAGCATGTCAAAACTGAGGGTTTTCACAAAATCTTAGAGTATAATATGAGGTCGGAGAATAACGTCCATGGTAATAATTTAGCCAATAAATTATTACTTAGCGTACATTTCCTATAGCTGTATGTCATTATCATGACATTTTTTTATCATTTATGCATTTTAATCGAGTCATATTTATTCGTACTTGTACATAGCGTCATTTTAGCCCAAATATCGAAATTAAACAAATGTTTTCAAAATTAGTAGAGACTACTTTTACGTAGGCTTTTTGATTTCAGTTTTCAAAACTTATTTTGCCAAAACTTTCGAAAAGTAACCTCACTCCGAACCCCTTCTGCGGTTTCAAACCTCAGTTGATAGATATCGACGCATCTTGAAGTCTGAGACACTCGTGTCTTGAATTTCAAGACGCGTTGAATAGGTCCCAAATGCCTTTAAATATTTGGTGGCGACTCCGAAAAACACCCTTTTCAAAATGATTTTTCTACATTTCTTTTTGATCCTAAACTCATGCAATGGTCTCCCCATTTTTACAAAACCGTGACTCTTCCCGTGAGGCATTCCGACCCGACGCTTCTACGGCGAGGCTTAAAAGGCGGCGTCGATAGGTTTTCCCGCCTAGGAATTTTCCCGGTACCTTCAGCTGGCGACTCCGCTGGGGACGAGCATGATTTTTATTATTTTTGAAAAACTAGTTTTTCTTTTATTTTAAAAACATAAAGAAGTGAAGCTTGAAAACTTTGAAAACATTTTCGCTTCGATATTTGGGCAAAAATACGTTGAGTGAATCCTCGATTCTAACCACACCCTTTGAGAACGGCCCCTAGTAACTCTTGCTTCATAAGCAAGGTAACTCTGACACACTGTTCTCTCACCCTCCACGATTACAAGTATGACATTTGTGCGATTATCGTAGCGAGTCAAACTCGAACGCTCTAGGGCCCGTCTTGAATACACACCTAAGACGTGTGTAGGCTTGCGGGTGCCCCTACCTAAACGTTATGGGAATGACTCGGAGGGAACCTTACCCTGTAAGCCAAAAACCAGTGTTTATATGTACAAGTACGAAGCTATAGTACCCTCACTATAGTAGTCTTTCAAAACCTCTGCATGTAAAAATGTGTCCTAGGCATTATACTTTTTAAAATACGTCCATTTTTGAAATTACTTTTTCCAAAACTTTTTTCAAAAAGGTCATACTTTTTTAACACGCCGTTAGGCTCTTTGACCTATAGTCATTTGAGTCTGACAAATAAAAGGTCACTACATTTAAAACCGATCCAGGATAATCACTATATCCCAGATCTCTTTCAAAACGTAAATGAATTATGCGACTGACGTATCGTCATAATACATTTATTGCAGAGTCTTTTCACAAAGCAAAAACCCGAATATGTCAATTCATTTCGGAGATTTTAAATGAAATTAACTCTTGTAGCATTAGAATTAGTTCTAAATCGAGTGACTCTTTAGTCATCCCGATTTAATCTTTTTCCTCAAAAAAAAAAAAAAAAACAAAAAACGCGGGCTCGTTTAGATGCGAACCCGTTGATTTACTCTTTGAATCAAGTGACCTATTGTCATTTTTGATTTAAATCCCTGAGTCACACGTGAAAGGCGAGCAAGTGATCGCTTTTTGCCCAATTTTAACATCCTCAGATCGACTAGCCTATAGCTACTTCGGTTTGATCCTTTTTTATCGTAATCCAATGATAAACCCCTAGCAACATACCGCTAAACTGGGTTAATCTGATTATGATCATACAAATTTTTCCACCTCGAGAATAGGGACGTGTCAACATGCCTCTATCTCAAAAGCTTCCCGTGTCTTTTTCAAAAAGTTAAAATACACAAGTCGAGTCTAGTACCCACTTTTTACGCTTTGTGTTTTTCCTTCGGTCGTGAATGCGATTTTTCATTGAGTCTTTTCCTTCCCTTTTAGAGTCACTAAAGGTTTGAAAAACTTTGTCAGGTCCACTCATTGAAAAACCCCGGATACACCACAAACCTCCCATTGGACAAAACCTGGATACGCGACGAACCAAGGACCGTCACCTAAACCCTCGCCCTCTGCCAAAGAAGCGCGCCTGCAACAGATCAAAACCAAAACTCGCCATGGCCTTTCAACATGATGAAGGTTTCGGAGGACCGCCACCGCCTCCCCCAGAGGTAAATGCTGACCAAGTCCGACAACTCAGTGATAAGATAGCTAGCCTCACAGCAACGATTGGGCAAATGTCCATCATGCAAAAACTCGAGGCAGAAAGAAACACCGCACGCCTCGCCGAAGAGTCCGAACGAAACGCTAAAAGGATTCGAACCATGGAAGAACGTCTTACGAACTCAAGGGGCTACTCCATTTATCAAGAGAATGAGCATATCCCAAAGAATGTTAGGTCCATGCTGCCCGACAAAATAGCACTTAGTGACCTTCCCATTTTCAAAGGCCACGAAAGCCCGCTCATACACGTCAAGGCCTTCAAAGCCAAAATGGCCATTATGGGTGTCGAACCTCCCGCATGGGCAACACTGTTTCCACACTCGCTGGATGCTCAACCCAGAGCATGGTTCTATTCCCTAGAGCCACACAAAACCGGCAGTTTCGAGGACATAACGGTTGCATTCGATCTATAGTACCGAGACAACAACGATATCCAAGTCTCGCTACGTACCTTAGAGGTCCTAACTCAGAAGGATAATGAAGGATTTACCGAGTACCTGACACGTTGGAAGAAACTCTGCGCTCAAATACCTAACCGCCCAAGGGATCTTGACGATCACCAAGTTCATCAACAACCTCACCCCTGCATACCAAAGAAGACCTCACGTTCACGGGAATTTTGACAACTTCGGCGCTCGATGTCGTCGGTGAGCTCATTGAAGCCGACCCCCGCAAAGAAAACAGGAACAAGAGTACGGGTCGGGGATATCAAGGAAGCTCGTCTCGAGCCGCTACCAAGGTCGAGCCCATACATGCTATCAGCGCTAGACGGCGTTAGAGGCTCCACCGGTTTTACAACACCCCAAGACCATTGCGCCTCGCCAAAAGCATCATACTCGCCACGGTCCTGGCTCGCAAAAGCACGACGAAACTTTGACCCATTATACATGACTTACTCAAAAGCACTACAAAAGCTTGTAAACCGCAATGTACTTCAACCCATAGGACCTACTAGCGAGCGTCCCCCAGACAAGAAACCGAAGTCATGGGATCAGAACGCATACTGCGAGTTCCACAGAGGAAAAGGGCATGATACCGAGCACCGCTTCGCTGAAGCACATAGTTCAGACACGATCGATGATGACACCATTGTGAAGCCCAGCCCGAGTCCTAAACCTTCAAACCAGCTCAATCCATTGCATAACCATGCCATATTTGTCGGGACGCATCCCATCATCGACTGCTCTGATTTGATCACCTCGAGGGATCGTGAAATCAACGGCATTTGGAACACCTCTGATGATGAAGCCGACAATGACAATACTCGCGTTTGTCTCCAAGACAGGCCCTTCGGAGAGAAGTCGAACCTCGCCGCCTCGAGGCAATTACGAACCGTACCACAAATATCCGATCAGGCTACCAGACAGTGATGACGAGGTAGCTTATTTAACACGCTCTGGACGCCCATACCAGGCCTCGCTGAAGCTACTTGAACCTCTCCCGCCAAGACTAACTGCTCAAGAGAAGAACAAGGGAATAATCATAGACGAAGACACGCCGCCGACTTCGCCTACCGCAACCCCGCCTTCGAGCACCACTCCTGCAAGCTCTGCTAGGTTACCTGCAAGCATTACTCCTACCCTTACGCCACCAGATAGCAATGAACCGTTACCCAACTCTAAACCTACGCTGCTGCATCGGTTAATAAGGTAGCACCATCCGCCACACCCCAACGCGCCCTTACCCATACCTGAGATCGGGGACACACTTCACAAACAACTTCACAAGACAAAGGCCGACATCTCAATCTGGCAGCTCTTAAGGGACTCAATGGGACATCGTGAAGCCCTTTACCAAGCTTTGCAAGTCACCCCAATAACATCGGAAATGTCTCCAGAAAAGCTCATCAGTAACATTACACGAGAATGGCAAGCCAATGCCGTCACCTTCTCGGATAAAGACCTCCCTCCATTCGGTGGCATGCACAATCTGCCTCTCTACATCAACGTGGAATGCCACGGCATGACGTTACCAGTCGTCCTCATCGACAACGGATCTGCAGTCAACGTCCTACCCCTCGAAACGGCCAAAAAACTAGGAATTAAAGAAAATGACTTTATTCCGTATGCAAGCGGCGTCGGGGCCTCTGATGGAGCAGCGTCGTAGCATAAAGGGAACCATCTCTTTCCCCATCATGACAGGACCCGTCATGAGAAAGACCGAGTTCCAGATCATCGACATACCCCCAACTTATAACATGCTATTAGGCCGACCATGGATCCATGCAACCAAGGCCGTCACATCAACCCTACATCAAAAGGTCAGGATACCTTTGGATGACTAGATTGTCACCATCGACGCCTCAAACTTTCGAGCCACCCTCAAACAACACAAGGCCAATAATAGCACTGCGGAAATAGACACCGATCCAGCCAACGATATGTGCGGGTTCGATTTCGACTTCAACATCTGTGCCATGACTCGCGCAGAAGAAATCGCTGCGCTCTGCGCCAAAGACGATGATAATAAATGGCCCACCATGGGTCTGTCTTACGTACCATGGTCGTACGAGGTCTCTCAAGGTTGGGAGGCCCACAACGATCGCAAGAAGTCTCACGACGTCCACATGCAGCCATACCACATATCCCCCAGAAACTACTTCGTCAAGGAGGGCACTAGCAGAATCCCTAAAGACGTATCAACATACACCATTGCCGGGATTGAGCTCATTTCCGACATCATACGCGATCACAACTTCAAACCTACTAACCTGATCGTCCCATACGAAGAAAAGACGCGCGACGGATGGTCAAAAACCCTAGAATGGACCGACGAACAAGGTCGCACTTTCAAGATAACTACCGGTCAAGGCTACACCTTCGAAGATTCCGACTCCGACGAAGATAAAGACAACGCCCTCGACAAGAAGACTGTCTTAAAATTTAGGCTCCCTCGTCGTCATCTCAAGTCTTGTACCCCAACTAAGCCCCCGGGCTATATCCCTGACGTAGTAAACCTAGCTAAAGAACTAGAGTCTCTAAGGTTGTCTAAAGCTCCCTCGTCTGAGCTATCTTCAAATGTAACCGCTTTTGATAAAATTAATAACATGAAAGTTTCTGGTTACTCTTTGCCTCATTTTGCTTCAATTCCTAAAGTTCCTAACGATTACGGTAAAAATGAAAAAGACATTGCATTATATAGATACATTGCAAGTATTGTTTCAAAACCCGAACAGGACCCCATTATTGAAGACACAACAACCATAGACATAGGCACACCCGAAGAACCTCGAGAACTACAGCTGGGGGCTTCTCTAGACACAGAAGAAAGGTCTGCATACGCCAAGCTCCTCACAGAATTCAAGGACGTCTTCGCATGGTCGTACAAAGACATGCCCGGCATCGACCGCGAGATAGCCGAACACCGCATCCCAATCAAGCAAGGGAGCAAACCCGTCAAACAGAAGCTCCGACGCATTAAGCCAGAATGGTCCCTCATGGTTAAGGAAGAAATCGGCTTGACTACAAGGTGGTTCATCCGAGTCATCGAATACTCAGATTGGGTCTCCAACATGGTCCCGGTTATGAAGAAGAACGGTAAAATACGAGTATGCGCCGACTTTCGAGACCTAAACAAGGCCTGCCCAAAAGATGACTTCCCACTACCTCACATGGACATCCTAATCGACAACACAGCGGATCACGCCTTACTTTCATTCATGGATGGATACGCAGGGTACAACCAGATCAAAATGGCAACAGACGACATGCCAAAAACTACTTTCGTAACCCCTGGGAACATATCGCTACTGTGATCATGCCATTTGGGCTCATCAATGCCGGCGCTACCTACCAACGTACTGCTACCACCTTGCTCCACGACATGATGCATAAGGAGGTCGAAGTATACGTCGACGACATGATTGTAAAATCAAAAGAAAGGGATGACCACGTCACCAACCTCCGCAAGTTCTTTACCAGAATCAGGCAGTATAAGATGCGGTTGAACCCACAGAAATGCACCTTTGGGGTCACATCAGGCAAGTTGTTAGGCCACATCGTAAGCCAGCGCGGGATCGAAATAGACCCAACCAAAATCAAGGCAATAATGGGTATGAAGCCGCCAAGCAACATCGACGAAATAAGGAGCTTTTTGGGACAAGTCCAATATATCTCCCGATTTATCAGTAAACTCACCATGATTTGCGAGCCAATCTTCAAAAAACTGAAGAAAGAAGAGCATACAAAGTGGGACGACGACTGTCAACAAGCATTCGACAAGATCAAGAGTCTGCTTACAAATCCACCCGTTCTAGTACCTCCGCGAAAGGATTTGCCGCTATCGCTGTACTTAACCACCACGCCAGATGCTATGGGTGCCATGCTCGCCCAGGAGGTTGACAACGAAGAGCGAGCCGTCTACTATATCAGCAAGAGGTTCCACGACTACGAAACTCGGTACGAACCAGTCGAGAAAAGCTGCCTCTCTTTGGTCTGGGCAACTAAAAAGCTCAGGCACTACCTACTCACCAGCACAACAAAAGTATATTCCCTAATGGACCCTCTCAAGTACCTATTTGAGAAACCCGTTTTAAACGGACGCATGGCCAGATGGACGCTATTACTCGCCGAGTACGAGCTCAAGTACCTCCCACTGAAAGTGATCAAGGGAAGAGCAGTTTCTGACTTCCTTGCAGAAAACGCTATCATAGAACAGCCCATGATCGACACAATGTCATTTCCTGACGAAGGGATCTTCGCCATAGAAAAGAATTTCTGGCAATTATACTTTGACGGAGCATCAAACTATCAGCTGACTACGGAGTAGGAATACTCTAATATCCCGGATGGTGACCATACGCCACTCTCAATCAAGCTCGACTTCAGCGTTACAAATAACGCCGCAGAATACGAAGCATGCATTTACGGTCTGCAAGCAGCCTTAGCCCTCAAGATAAGAAACCTTCGGGTACATGGAGATTCATTCCTCATCATAAACCAAGTGACAGGGGCATGGAAGATCATGAGCGAGACCCTCACCAAATACCAAGCAAAAGTACAAAAACTCCTAGCCAACTTCGACTGTGTTGAATTCTACCACCTCCCAAGGGAAGAAAACCAGTTCGCCGATGCACTATCAAAACTGTCGTCCCTCCTAAACATGCCACCGAACATGAAGTTACTACCCATCATCGTGGAAAGACGCGACGAACCAGCATATATCCATACCATTAACCTAGACGAAGCCGAGCAAACAGAACCTTGGTATCAAGCCATAATCGACTACAAGACGAGCGGCACTTACCCACCTAATCTGGAGATAAGCGGCGGCGAGCCATAAGACTACTAGCCTCCCAGTTCGTGCTAGAAATGGGGCAACTAGTAAAGAAAACACCACAAGGGACACTGCTCATATGCGTCGACTACAAGAAAGGGCAGGAAATCATTGCGCAAGTCCATGATGGCGAGTGCGGTCCCCACATGAACGCTCGGGCGCTCTGCAAACAAATCCTCCGGCTAGGATGGTATTGGACGACCATGGAAGCGCATCGCCCCGACACGTCAAGCAACGCCACAATCGCCAAATTTTCAAAGAATGTACAAAGATGTACCCCTTCACCATTATCTGACCTAACCTCACCCTGGCCCTTTTTCAACCTGGGGCATCGACGTGATAGGAAAAGTCCACCCCATCCGGAGCAGGAGGACAATTTCGTATTAGTGGCAATCGACTACTTTACAAAATGGGTAGAAGCAGCATTTTTTCGAACCCTCGGCTCCAGCGAAGTCGCCAAGTTCATACAAACAAACATTATATGCCGATATGGCATACCCCATGAGTTCATCAGTGATCAAGGCTCGCACTTTCGGTAGCGAGACCGGCTATACTCACAAAATACCACATACAACATCACAAATCCTGCGCCTATAGACCCCCAAACCAATGGAGCCGTTGAAGCGGCAAGACAAAGGCGATCGTCACCATACTTGAGAAGATGATCGGCACCGCAGAGATTGGCCCAACAAGATACCATACGCATTATGGGGATACCGAGCGACCATTCGCGACACCCACAGGCATGACCCTATTTCTCACCTACGGCATGGAAGCGGATTCAACCGATGGAAATAGAAATACAATCGCTACGCATACTAATGGAAAGTAGCATCCCAGAAGCAGAATGGGCCCGTGAACGCTACGAACAACTCATGCTCCTGGACGAATGCCGACTTCATTCCCTGAGCACCGTACGGATGTACCAGGCACGACTACAGCGAGCCTTCAACAAGCGAGTAAAACCACGAGACATTAAAGTAGGTGACCTCGTACTGAAGTCAGTCCGAGCACCGCTCCCCGTTGACCCTCGAGGAAAGTTCAAACCTAATTGGGCTGGGCCCTACCTCGTCAAGGAAATCTACACAGGCGGAGCAGTAAAACTAACCGACTTGGACGGTCAAGAATTCAACCTCGCAACAAACCTCGACCAACTCAAGAAATACTACCCTTAAAAGAAACCCTTGCAATGTATCTATAAAATACAATTTTCTAAAAAAAAAAAAAAAAATCAATTCATGGGCCGGCATGCCCCTAAACATGTATTTCCAAAACTCTCTACAAAAAGCAAACACAATTCATGGACCGGCAGGTCCTTAAACATGCTCATGGGCCGGCATGCCCCTAAACGTGTACATTCCTCACAAAAATCAAAAACACAACTCATGGACCGGCAGGTCCTTAAACATGCTCATGGGCCGGCATGCCCCTAAACGTGTACATTCCTCACAAAAATCAAAAACACAACTCATGGACCGGCAGGTCCTTAAACATGCTCATGGACCGGCAGGTCCTTAAACATGCTCCTTCCTGCAAACACAATCCATGGGCCGGCATGCCCTTAAACGTGCGCATTCACCACAAAAAAGCCAAAAAACAAAAATTCCCGAACTACGCCGGTTTGATTCCATTTCTCATGGATACGTAGGCAGCTTTGCAAAAAGCGCAACCGATATTCAACACAAAAATGACACGCCTAAAGCTTAAAAAAGCCAAGGGCATAGTCAACACAAAAATTCATCTTTTAAACCTGAGGGTAAAAAGGACGATATTCAACACAAAAATGACACGCCTAAAGCTTAAAAAAGCCAAGGGCATAGTCAACACAAAAATTCATCTTTTAAACCTGAGGGTAAAAAGGACGATATTCAACACAAAAATGACACGCCTAAAGCTTAAAAAAGCCAAGGGCATAGTCAACACAAAAATTCATCTTTTAAACCTGAGGGTAAAAAGGACGACATGCAACACAAAAACGACACGTCCAAAGCTTAAAAAGGCCAAGGACACAGTCAACACAAAAACCCGTCTTTTAAACCTGAAAGGTAAAAAAGACGACATTCAAACACAAAATGACACGCCTAAAGCTTAAAAAAGCCAAGGGCATAGTCTCCACCAAATCCGCCATTTGAAACCCGAAGGGTTAAAAAGGGCGATATTCAACACAAAAACAACGAACCCAAAGCTTAAAAAAGTCGAGGGAACAGTCAACACAAAAATTCCTAAAAACAAAAATCACTCTAAACTTTGAAGAGAGAATTAGAGCCAAGGAATTTTACTCAGAATAATAAGCAAAATGAGGCAAAATCGTAAATGAAAACCTGATTTTTTATTAATATAAAACAAACGGTTACATTTTGGATTTTTCAACTAGGAGCATAGGGTAAACCTTAGAAGAACACTAACAAACCCTATAGTACAATATATATTACAATCCCGGCATATACCTCGGGTTTAGGGTAGCTATAAATACACAACACAATATAATACAACATAATACTAACAAAACCACGCATAAACTAACACTAGGTTATCAAGAGAACAAGACTTGGAACCGTTTCAGCTGAATGGGGGAGCACCAACCCTCAACCCCTACGACAATCCCCAACACTACCATGAAGACCTGGAGCATCTGGCCCTGGAACATGACGACGACCAAACACGCTTTCGGCAACCGAGGATGGCTCTGAGCCCGGACCCTCGCCAACATCGCCGTCACACCCAGGATACACCGGGTCATTGGCGAGCCCATTAAGTTCCAAGGCGCGGCGTGGCCTCTTATGAGAACTCTGGGCAACCGTCCACCTGGTGTAGGCCTGCGACACCCAAGTCGTCCCAGGAACACTAGCCACACGCCACCTGGTACGCATAATCCACCCAGCCGCCCAAGCGTCGACTATGCCATTATTTAACATGAGCATACCCTTCACTGCCGTGTCTTGACCAGGGATGAGCGTGCCCACCACCGCCTCGCCTCACTCGCCAGGGATGGATATAGACACCCATGTCCAACCCGCAAAGAAGGACCCCAGACGGACCATCATAAGCCGCGCTCGCCGTCACGTCAACCACCCCCCACCATGGGACAGACCAGCGGATGACCGACGACCTCACGAAGTCAGGAAAGTAATCGTCAGGGCGATGATGAGGATCCAGCAACCTAACATAACGATTGGTCAAATTCCCAGCAGAATATAACCCATCGACATCACCCAGCACACCCAAGCGTTCCATCAACCATACCTGGAGGATCAAAGGACACCCTCGATACGGACGCTCCCTGTTGCAGGCCCGATCATCTAAGCCTAGTATCGTCTCGGCCAGAATAACGGCAGAAGGGTTACAGCCATACTCCATCTGTTGGACAACGGTAATTAGGCGAGGATCCCCAAGCGCTCCCTCGTACAAGGAATCAGGGAACATATAGCGGTGGATTAAACACAACACCAAAGCCCTCTTCCTAGCACCAAAGGAAATCGCCCCGTTCGCACGGTTCATGAACCGGTGGCACAGGCGGTTAAGATTGATGCGGCTCCCGACAAACAGATTTTCCGTCTCTACGCGGGTCATTTGAAGGTAGCTTTGCACATGTTCCTTATAACCAAGCTCCCACCTAACACCTACAGGGGTGTTAGTACGCAGCCACCCACCAATGGCTCCGAACTCCTCAACTAAAGGACAGACCTCTCCACCAGGGAAGCGGAACACGTGGAAGCTCAAGTCCCAGTAGTCGAGACACGCATCTAGGAGCTCGGGCTCCATTTTAACCCGACCCAAACCTAGGAACACCCCGATACCGCAATCCCTCAAGTCTTGCTTCTCTAGGCTCGACAAGGACGCACACCAACGCCGCAAGTTTCCTTCAAATTTCTCCATTTTTCGACAAGTGTTCCGTAAATATTATGAATATTTTTGGAATATCGATAATGGAAAATGAGAGGATGAGTGAAATGAGTTAACCTAGCCCTCCTTTTATAGCCGAAACTTGCCAAGTGAAATACAACACAAAAACTTAAGCGCTAGTACACAGGCGATTAAAACAAACCAAACAAAAACCAAAAAACAAAAAATTAATCGCCTGAGAACAGGCGATTAAAATTAAAATCGCCTGTTCTCAGGCGATTTTATTTTTGTTTCTGACAAAAATATTCGATTTTCTCCTATTTTCTTACACCCCTACGACCCTAAACCCAAACTTTCAACCCTCCTAGCCCCTTTACCGACCTCTTGGTCGACCTTGATCGGTCCCGTCGCGTCGTCTCGATTTGCGTGATCGTCTCCCGTCTTTCATATTTTTCACAAAACACAATAATTATCCAAAAAATAAAAATAAAAACAACACAAAATATGATTTTCGCATTCCCAATTTTCGTCTCAAAAACGTCGTTTTAGCTCATATTTTTACTATGTCAAAAACGTTTTTACGAGTCTAAATTTTTTCTAAACTAGCATTTTTCAAAATTCTGCATTTGACTTTGGTCATTAGCGAGTCAGTCTCAATCGAGGCACGTATATATGCTTTTACGACTAACAATGTTTTGCAGGTACACTCGGCGGGCAACTACGCAAGGATTTCAAAACCCGGCTACGACCTTAGCACGCTTTCTTCGCAACAAGACAAGAATAGCCTAAGTATAGGACGCCGTACCTAGAACCTTTAGCTATAGGAATCCAAAATAACCACTTATAAACACCTACAAAACGCCCAAAACCACAAACACAAAGTCCAAATACAAGTGTACCAATAAATACGAGTCAGTCCAAAATACATAAACCGCCAAAACGAAAATACATATACAAGTCCAAAACCAAAATAAAACACAACAATAATATTCATAATACAAAAAAATACAAGCCAAAGCCTACGACGACTGGTCACGACGCCAGAAACAAAGACGCAGGAGTCAATCTCGGCCCGTGCCACTATCCGGCTCCCTGCGTCACGGCCCTCGGCTCGCTCGGACCCTCGCCAGCTCCTCCGCGTGCGCAGCCTCTAGCTCGGCCCGTGACCTCGCCCCACCCTCAGCCCTGACCCTGGATAGCTCCCGACGCGCCTCGGCCGCCTCTCTCTGCGCCTTGCAGGCATCAACAACCTTCTCGTTGACGACCGCCCTCCACCGGTTCGCCGCCTGCCAAAGCCTCCTATGCACGGCCGCCGTCACCTGCAACAACCATGAAATGACCACTTAGCCTTCCACCCTGGGGGCTATAATCAGAGGCTACTTCAACAAAGTTTGACTAATGATTTTACACTAAAATCTTACTCAAACTGGGGGCTATCTTACATAATACACATGCTGAACAAGGAAGAAAGTGGATACCTTCTTCACGCGCGGATCCCAGCTCTCCAGGCCCGACGGTGACCCGCAGACAAACAAGGCGGCAGCACGATCGAATGCTGGCATCCCCCGTGATCAACCAGGAGATCCTCGACGAACGGAGGAGGCTGGAACTCAAGGTCAGGGTCACGACGCTATAAAAACAGGGTAAGTTTTTGCTTTTCAAAACCAAAACCCATACACACAAGTAAAAGAAAACAGAACATACCTCGATCACAGCATCAGCAAGGGCATGCTGTGCCCACGTCACGTAGTCCTCAGCCGGCCGCAGCAGGGAGTCGGACTCACCCTCGTGGTACACGTCACGACGCCACAAGATCATGCGTCTCCACAAACAAAACCGAGGCGGAGGAAGCAGTGCGATGAACCCGCCACGACCCGTCTGCGCAGACAGCCGCTCACCCAAGTGCCAGTACGAGCCGTACTGGGTCTCGATGTACAGCCGCCGTCCGTCAAGAGGGCCAAAGCGAGCTGCAATCGACCCGGGGACGCCAGTGAAGTGCCTCCAGGGGTCGCGAACGAACTACAAGACCAAATCAAGTTATAAACTACGAAAATAAACACAAACCCGAATACAAGCTACAAAAGACCAAAGTACGAAACACAATCACCCTTACCTTATCCACCACCATCCCGTTGAATAGAACACGAGCCTCGTCATATTTGAGGCCAATGTTCTGCCGATCCGCCGTCGCGTACGCATGGAAGGCCGGGTACGCTCGTGTAACCTGGAACGTACTCGGGAGCAGAGAGGGGAAGTGAGCATAGCACCAAGCCTGCAAGCAACCAGAAAGCATGTTATAAAAGAAGAGCAGAAACGAGGCAACAGGACGCTACAAAATCAAACCTTACCTCCATCAGAAGACCGGGGCCCACAAGCGACACGTCGGACTTCTCCTCGATCCGGTCAGGACGCACCGCGTCCCTCAAATACCGAATCAGCAACCCCAGGGCAGGGGTGACCCAGTCGAACTCACCCAGACGCGGTCACAACGCCATCAAAGACGGCTGCCGACGCCTTCTCCCCTTGTCGCCAAGTGGGTGGCCGTCGGGAACCACCACGACCACGGCCGGGCCCTCGCCAAGACTTCGCCGAGTAGCCTCTCTCCTTCTTCCCGTCGAAGAAGTCGGCAAACCAGATAGTCCGGGTCAAACGTCTTCTCTCGCCTCGCTTGCACCTAACCGTCGCCGTCGGTATGCAGACAACCCGCGGACTATCAATGGTAGGACGCCCCGATCCAGCGACTCCTCACCATGCGCGGCCGCCAGTAACAGCCGCCCACGAGGAAGGGGTCACGCCAACCTCGTAACCAGGCATGTGGAAGGTGTTGGTCGTATCCCAAAACCTATCCAGCAACGCCCGAAGCACAGCAAGGCGCGAGTTCACCCCCTTACCCCGCACCTCTCTCCACTTCTGCACCAGGGGACCGAAAGCCGTCCCCAGCACTATGTCCCGCTCCTCCTGTGTGAGCCTCGTCTCAAAGGCGTCGAACGCCGTCCGAAACCCAGAGAAGGTCCTCATCCGGCCTAACGGGAAGCCGACCTTCACCCGGATCGACAGGTGCTCCAACGGGCACCAGACCAGGCTCACACCATCCCAGTCTCTAGCAACCTGGGACCACGGACGCGGCCCCTGGGGGTAAGCTGGCCGTACACCCAGCTCGTCGACCATCCCCATGAACCGATCATGGGCAGCCTAAATCCTCGGAAGAATGCCAAAACCTCACCGCGGCATAAAGATCTCAACCTCGGCGCCGCTCTCGCCAATACCTCGCCTCGTCACTCGAGGACCCCTCCGACTCAGAAGGATCCTCGTAACCGCTCCCCGCGCCCCGAGGACGACCACGCCTCCTCGGAACCTCCACAGGGTCACCCCCTGCACCAACCTCCTCAAAAATGCCGGCGACCTCATCCTCGTCCCGGCCACCACCCTCGGCAGAAAGACGAAGCTCGACGTCGTGGCCTCATCGCCGCCTCACCGTAAGCCTCGGCCCACCTTGCGCTTCCCGCCTGATTCCTCCGAGCCCTCTCGCTTCCACCACGACCTCCTCCAGGGCCGTGACGCCTCCTCAAGCAACGCTGCGGGCCACCTCCCCGCTGGCCTCCACACCAACACCTCCACCTCCGCCTCGGCCCTCTCCGGAGCCACAGTGTCCTCAGCGGCGCCACGGCCACGCGCGAAGACCTGCGATTTCACACAGCTCTACCACGACCTCCCTGAGTCCCAGACGACTCCACAGCGGCCATACGTCGCGCCCCTGCAAAGACTCTGAGACAAAACCCTGGGCCTGACCTCGACCCCCAGCAGGAGACCTCGGCAACTCGGCAGCAACTCCACTACCACTAGCGTCACCAGAAGACCGCGCCGTAGCCTCTCTCACGCACTACTACCTGGTCAAGCGCGCAGCGATCAGAATAACCTCGCGCCTAACCTCGCCAAAGAAGACCCCTACCGCCGACAAAGAACCCCTCTCGTGCGCCACTAGCTGAAAGAGCGGGTGACTCAACAGCCACGTCACGACCCGCACCGCTAGGTGATGGCTCAGAGCCACCAACAGCAACACCAGACCCCACGCCACTCGCAGAAGGCCCAGACGTCTCACTACCTGCCCCCGCGCCACTAGCAGAAAAGGCAGGGGACGACCCAGCAGGACCCTGCCACTCGCTCCCTGGTGTCGTAGAAGCTCCAGGCGTCGCAGAAGCTCCAGGCGTCGGAGGAAAAGCCCTCAACAGATCCGACTGAGACGGACCCTCGGAAGTCTCCAGAGGAGGCGGCATCCCCGAAGTAGGGGTACGTTCGTCCCCCGAAGCAGCAAAGTTGACCTTAGCCAACACCCTGTCCATGGAACTGGAAGTAGGCGCAGAAGGCGCAGGATCACCTGCACAAAATGCAAAGGCCATGCTCAGACAAAGGTAGCAGCAGATCAACCTAGGAAAGCAAAAATATGCCAAAAAGCGACAGAAAACAAGCAGACAGGCCTAATATTGACAGGAAAGGCCAGAACGTCGCAGAAGCACAGCAGAGCGTATTCTATGACACGTATATGGTACACACGTCATACGAAGCCAATTCAAGAGCAAGAAGACAACAAAAACAGCAGAAATAGGCCTTTTTAAGCCTAAAATAGCAGAAAGGGGAAAAACGCTACAGAAAGCCAGAAACCCATATTTTCCAAGACAAACCCAACCTATAAATCACAATAAACACGTACAAAAAATTTCATGCGAAAACAATGTCCCGAACACCTCGACTGAACAGCTTTTACAAAACACTTCCAAACTACAAAAATGGCCCATTTTTGACCATAACTCAACCCAAAAAGCCTCCACTTCCCACAAAACAACCCCCTAGCCAACACAGACAACATACATTGTCATACATCCCATGAACGGGGCGCGAAAAGCGAGGAAAAGCGATTTTTGGTAAACCTAACCTAAACTACAAAAAGCCCTCCAAAACACCTCCAAACAACACTTTCCTACAAAACAAAGCCAAATATGTACCATGCTAGCCATAACGACGCAATACAGAGAATTCGGGCAAGTTTCGGAACCGAAAATTTTCGACCAAAAATTGACCCCTATACCAAAACCCACGAAAATCACGGTTTTTCGAGCCGTTTTTCGCACACAGGCCATCCAAACCTCCACACTAGCGTACTACAACGTTCTCAAAACGACCAAGCCACTCGGGATCGTCGTAGGCAGCAAAAACAGAGCAAAACCCCGACTTAAACCCCCCTTTTACACGGTTTCCACCCAAACGAACCGCTTTTCGCGCGAATTTCAACAAAACGAACTCACCAACGTGTTATACTACTAATGGGTAAGCTACACTGAAGTTTTGAGCCATTTTCGAGACGTTTTCAAAAATGACCAAAATGCCCTCCGAGTCAAAACGCACGAAAATCAAGGCCACAAGTCGGGTTTTCACAAGTGATCAACAATGGCAGCAACACAAGCCTCATATGACTCCCAAGCATCAAGTTCAAGCGAAGACAAGGGCTAAAATCGGTTTAAAACCGACATTTTCGACCTAAACCCTAAATGACGGTATTTCAAGCTAAAACCGACTCAAACAAACTTCAAAACACGAAAAACCAAGCGAGTTGAATACGTACCTTGGTCCATGACGAATTGTAGGAGTCGGAAAATCAAATTTTGATCAAAAGAATCGCCGGATTGATTTTTGGTGGTTTTCGATTTAATTTTGTTTTTTACGGATGAAATGAGCCAAACCCTCCTCTGCCCGTGTTTTAACCAAAAACCACAAAACAAAATATTAATCGCCTGTAAACAGGCGATTAAATTTTAAATCGCCTGTTTACAGGCGATTACTTTTTTGTTTGGTGGGTTTCAGTCTTTGTTTTGGGCTGATTCTCCTCGGCCCAATTACACTCAACCCATTTCAAATTCAAATTCAACCCTTTTCCAAAATACGTCACCTCTTTACGAGTCGTTCACAAAAATACGTCACCTCTTTTCGAGTCGTTCACAAAAATACGTCACCTCTTTTTGAGTCGTTCACAAAAATACGTCACCTCTTTTTGAGTCGTTCACAAAAATACGTCACCTCTTTTTGAGTCGTTCACAAAAATACGCGTCACCTCTTTTACGAGTCGTTCATAAAAACCAAGCCCTTTTTATGAGTCAAACACAAAAACACGTCACCTCTTTTACGAGTCGTTCATAAAAACCTAGCCCTTTTTATGAGAAATACGAAAATTCGCGTAACCTCCTCACGAGACGTTCATAAAAACCTAGCCCTTTTTATGAGAAACACAAGAACGCGTAACCTCCTAACGAGACGTTCATAAAAGAATCTGACTTTTTATGAGAACCACAAAAAATGCGCGTAACCTCCTCACGAGACGTTCATAAAAGAATCTGACTTTTTATGAGAAATACAAAAGAACGCGTAGCCTCCTCACGAGACGTTCATAAAAGAATCTGACTTTTTATGAGAAATACAAAAATGCGCGTAGCCTCCCCGAGAGACGTTCATAAAAGAATCTGACTTTTTATGAGAAATACGAAAATGCACGTAGCCTCCTCACGAGACGTTCATAAAAACCTAGCCCTTTTTATGAGAACCACAAAAGCTCAAACCACTCTTGTAAACCAAAACGCGTAACCTCTTCTACGAGACGTCGAACCAAGTCCGAGCAAGGAGCGCCAGCGGCGCACGCAAAGTCCGAAACAGGAGCGCCAAGCAGCGCAAAGTCCGAGCAAGGAGCGCAAGCGGCGCCGCGCAAAGTCCGAGCAAGGAGCGCAAGCCAGAAGCGCACGCAAAGTCCGAGCAAGGAGCGCAAGCCAGAAGCGCAAGCCAGATAAAGCAAGGAGCATAAAACGGAAATGCAAGCAAGACGCCAGCTGGGAGTACTCAGGCCACATGCAGGCTGACATGCCCTTAAACATGTAGGACCGTCATGTCCTTAAAAACATGTCGTCCCTCCCCGCATTCCCGGCGCTAAGTCCTCGTCTCTCCAAAGACACATGCTTAGCGTCGCCAGGTAGTATCGAGGCTGTAATGGTGGGATACTATCTTTAAGTTTGACTAACGCTTTGTCCAAGCTCGATCAAGCTGGGGCTCTGTAGATCCCCGTATCCGTACCCCCCAAAAACAAACCTGGTGATGAGAAGAACAGTCGTACGTGCTTTTAAAAGAGTCGAAACGGTACAAAAGTGTCTAAATCGTATTTAGTCATTTTTAGCGTATTAATTTGGTCTTGCATAATCATAAAAATGAATGTCTCTATTAGTCATTTTAGGAGCATAACACGAGCGCCAATCGAACGTCCCATTAAGCCAAGCCACAAAGCGACCCAACTAGCTACAAGCGGCCCAAACTTACAAAAACGACCCAGAACACAACCCGCCAAACGGGCCAAAGTGCGTCCCGAGTCACATTTTCACAAAACTAGAAATTACAAAACCATAAAATAATATACTTTAATATTATTTTATTTTTAAGCCAAAATCGAAAAACACGACAAAAACCGAAACACGAAAACCGAAATTCGGACCAAAACAGAGCCAAGCCTTAACCCACACGTATATGACGTCACCAAACACAATCATTACCCCAAAACACGTCATTAAGCCAAATGGCGGCATAACAACTCCCAGAACAAAGTTTCAATCGCACGAGCGAGCGATTAAAAAGATGTCGCTTTGTTCACAGCGATTAAAAATTTGATGCAATGCGGCGCTTTTGATTTTTCTCCAACAAAATATCTAACCCAAACCATCTTACTCGCCTGTGCTCAGGCGATTATTTTTGGCCACCTACTCAAACCAGCCTTTTCCTATAAATACCAACCCCCTTCGATCATTCAAATGGTCGGTTTTTCAATTCACAAGTCGATTTTCAAGCTCATTTTTCAATACACACATAAAATACTCACAAAATCCACTCAAAAATACCGTCTTTGCATTTTGAAAGGTAGACATTCTACCCTCGTTTTTAGATGTTTTGAGACTCGGGACCGAAGCGAGGTTACATTAGCCCTCCTCGGTCCACTACTCGATGAATTGTCATCACTCTCTTTCTCTATCTACGCCACGCATAATCGACCTATACGGGTTCCTAACCCGACCGATATTGGCATTAGCTAAACCTTATTCGTAATCGGTTATAAGCAATGGATTCATAATCCCTCTAAACCCCGCCAAGATCGCATAAATAAACGACCCACTATCACTAAAGCAAACCGACGTCACTTTTATAATTATGCAAGTCCTCATTCATGCATTAAATTACGACTAGAATCACGGCTCCAACACTAAATTGTACCGTTTCATAGAGTCTTTTAGCATGTCAAAACTGAGGGTTTTCACAAAATCTTAGAGTATAATATGAGGTCGGAGAATAACGTCCATGGTAATAATTTAGCCAATAAATTATTACTTAGCGTACATTTCCTATAGCTGTATGTCATTATCATGACATTTTTTTATCATTTATGCATTTTAATCGAGTCATATTTATTCGTACTTGTACATAGCGTCATTTTAGCCCAAATATCGAAATTAAACAAATGTTTTCAAAATTAGTAGAGACTACTTACGTAGGCTTTTTGATTTCAGTTTTCAAAACTTATTTTGCCAAAACTTTCGAAAAGTAACCTCACTCCGAACCCCTTCTCTGGTTTCAAACCTCAGATTGATAGATATCGACGCATCTTGAAGTCTGAGACACTCGTGTCTTGAATTTCAAGACGCGTTGAATAGGTCCCAAATGCCTTTAAATATTTGGTGGCGACTCCGAAAAACACCCTTTTCAAAATGATTTTTCTACATTTCTTTTTGATCCTAAACTCATGCAATGATCTCCCCCATTTTTACAAAACTTCGCACTCTTCCCGTGAGGCGCATTCCGACCCGACGCCCCCCCACGGGGCGAGGCCGGGCGCGCGCGGGGCGTCGATAGGTTTTCCCGCCTAGGAATTTTCCCGGTACCTTCATTTCTTATTTTCTATGGACTAACAAAGGGGACTACACTTTAGCGCCGGCTTTGGCACCGAGCGCGCTTGCCTTCCAAGTGTTCTTATTACTTCGGGTACACTCCATATCCGATGACACGCCAAAGTCGCATAAGCAACCGACCCTTATAAAATAAACCAATGGACAATTGAACTTTATTTTATTTGCATGCATCTTGCACCCTTTTCTTTTGCATTAAATCAACTTAACAATGAATTCGACCTTTAACTGAACCGTTTTCGTTAACAAGTTAAACATGCTAAACTGAGGGTTTTAATCAATCTTTTTGCATCTGCATCTGCATTCTTTTACAACCTTTATCGCACTTGTACGTAGCGATAACATTAGCTCAATTATCATCTTACAAGGATTGTTCTAGGTCAGTAGAGGCTATTTTTACATAGGCTTTTCTAAAAGGTTTTCATAAATCATTAATTGAATTAACTCTTTTTCTAAAGTACCCTCACCCCGAATCCAATCTGGTTTCACAAGCCTTAGATCTAGGGGTGTCGGCGTGCTCCAAAATCTAGGACATGTCTTTAGGCTTAAGACATGATAGCAGGTTCCTATTTTCCGCGATAAATAGGTGGCGACTCCAAAACAGTTTTTAAAGGTTTTTCTAACTTAATCTTTTTTTAACTTTAAATCCGCCCTTTAAGCAAGACGCCGAGTTGGGTCCCTCGTCTCGATCCCGGGTTCCACAGATCTGATATCGCATTGTAATCCTGTTGAATTATTGTGATACTATTGTTATGATATTACATGTTATTTGCTTTCATAACTGAATATCATGCTTATATGATTTATCGCTTTAAATCGCATGCTTATTATGACTTATATGTCTTTATATGCTATATGTATTAAGCATGTTTATCGTTTTATCATACTGTTATAGTTATAAAGCGATAGTAATAAACCAAAGTAATTGAAATCGAGGGTAAGTATGAGAATAGCTAGTCACTGTCCGCTCAGCGGGCATCCCCCAACAGTTTATTGTGTAGGAAAAGCGTGGACCGGATGCTTGGATTTTGGGACGGGACCAGCTTATATTTATTGCTTTACCTTAGTTTGTTTTCGAGAGAGATGTAATATATACAACGCTACTCTTTTAAATTTCCGTACTTAGAGTTGTTTTATTCAACTCTTAAACGATGATGTAATATTTTGGGTTATTTGTATAATTAATGATGCTGGTTTAAGACTTAATTAATTTCCGCCTTAGTAGTTAAAGTCGACTAAAAACCAGGTTGTTACAATGAGAAACTCATACCTTTGGTTTGAGATATGGGAATGAGACCCATATTTTTGTCAACAAACAAATGGTATGAGTTTGTTCCATTCTAAACTCATACCTTATACTTTTATAGGTTGAACCAAACACCCCCATAATTCTTTGTATAAGATAGTAGAATGAGTTGTCTTTATTAATAAATTATGTCACCGTATTTATAGTACAATGACTCGATATATTCCTAGAATATCCCGTAAATATTATGGTACTCATAATATTCTCCTACTCTATTACTTTCTACTATTACTCCTAATAATATAATCGTAATATTCTCTAATACACCCCCTTAGTCAAAGCGGTAGTTAACGAACACTTTGGCTAGACTAAAAATAATAATTAGTTGATGATGTCACATAACACGAGGATCGAACCGTGTTGATCGCCAGATGCGTTGCCTTGCCAAGTTGCCGTTGTGGAACCCGGGAACCGCGTCGAGGGACCCAACTCGGCGTCTTGCTTAAAGGGCGGATTTAAAGTTGAAAAAGATTAAGTTAGAAAAACCTTTAAGAACTGTATGGCGTCGCCACCTATTTATCGCGGAAAATAGGAACCTGCTACCATGTTCTAAGCTAAAAACATGTCCTAGATTTTGGAGCACGCCGACACCCCTAGATCTAAGGCTGTGAAACCAGATTGGATTCGGGGTGAGGGTACTTTAGAAAAAGAGTTAATTCAAATAATGATTTATGAAAACCTTTTAGAAAAGCCTATGTAAAAATAGCCTCTACTGACCTAGAACAATCCTTGTAAGATGATTATTGAGCTAATGTTATCGCTACGTACAAGTGCGATAAGTTTGTAAAAGAATGCAGATGCAGATGCAAAAAAAATTGATTAAAACCCTCAGTTTAGCATGTTTAACTTGTTAACGAAAACGGTTCAGTTAAAGGTCGAATTCATTGTTTAAGTTGATTTAATGCAAAAGGAAAGGGTGCAAGATGCATGCAAATAAAATAAAGTTCAATTGTCCATTGGTTTATTTTATAAGGGGTCGATTGCTTATGCGACTTTGGCGTGTCATCGGATATGGAGTGTACCCGAAGTAAATAGAACACTTGGAAGGCAAGCGCGCTGGGTGCCAAAGCCGAGGGGGGGGGCGCTAGAGTGTAGTCCCCTTTGTTAGTCCATAGAAAATAAGAAAAAGCTTTGATCCAAGTGGATCGGTACCTACCTTGTCCTGACGCTTCAGATCTGGCGAGCCGCTTCTTGAACTTGAAAGGAGGATGAATCCAACACGGGATGGTGTGTTGAACTCAAGGATTTGAGTGCTTGAGGCTTGAGAGAGTTTTGTGTGCTTCTTTGGGTGTAAAAGATGTGTGAAGGATGTGAAAAGATGATCTTGAGGTCCGATATAGGGGGTATATATACTAAAAACCTCGGAGAAATTAGGAAAGCGGGTATAAAAGCAGGCGAGCAAACCGCATGACCTTATGCGGTTGCCAGGGCAAACCGCATAGGCTTATGCGGTTGCCCCTCCAAACCGCATAAGGTTGTGCGGTTTGGAGGTGTGGTTTTTAGCGTAGTTTCCTAGTTTCGGTTGAATTGTATCTTTGAAAGATTACGTAATAATCTTGGACGTGTAGCTCAAGAAAAGTGCTGGGATATTTCTGAGATATTTTGTGATGCTTAGGGCTTTGGAGTGAGGGCCAAAGGCCTGGGTTCGGGCTCGGTTTCGGGCCCGAGACCCGGAAAAATGAAAGGAGTGTATTTGCATAGTTTTTGTGAAATAAGGTAAGACGTGAAGCCGTATTTTGTGTAAGAGGAGGCTAAAGGGAAGATTTAGCCACCGGGCCTAAATTTAGGAATTTAGGAATGCTGAATTAGACCATGTTAATGTAAAAGGGCTAATTGTAGTGCAAATGCGAAGCTCATACCAAATGAAGCAGGACAAGGACCAGACTAGACTCCAAATGGACAAAATGAACGTGTATTTAAATGCGATGCGATGCGACCTGACTCATTTAACATTTCAAACGACTCAAAATGAATTCGACATTAGTTAGAACCGTTTAAGTCAACGTTAAAACATGCGTAATAAAAGTCCGTGGTACATCACAGGGTTTTGTTTGGGAGGGTACGGATATGGGTATCCACAGAGCCCCGGTTTGGTGAGCTCGGACTAGAGCGCTAGTCAAACTCAGCCGACCATATCCAGGACCATTACGGTCTCGTCGATCTGATCGTGAACGAAGCATGTGTCCATGGGTGAGACGAGGACTTCGAACCGGGCTATGCGGGGAGGGACGTGCGCATTTTAAGGACTTGGCGGTCCGTGCTTATTATAAGGGCCTGCCGGCCTGCAGAGTGCCTTTGCTGTGCTTGCGGTGCGTGTGTGCCTAGTGCCGTCGTATGCTCGATGTTGATGCTTGTAGTGTCTTCATGTAAGGCGTGGTCTCGTGAAAGAGTGCATGTGCAAGGGTGCAAGGATATAGAGTTGCCTAATCTCGCCTAGGAGTGCATGTGTAAGGGTGTGATGCTTGTGTTTGGACGTGTTTTGTAAGGTACTTGTGCTTAAACTCGCCGAGGAGCGTCTATGTAAAGTAGGGTGCTTGAAATTGAGTATATTGTAGGATGTCTATGCTTGGGCTCGCCGAGGAGTGTCTATGTAGTTGTTATGATGTAAATGCTCGTGAGGAGCGTTAGGTATACCTTACATGCAGTACATTAAGTGCTTAACATACGCGTATGGCGGACTGTAGGTGACGCCTTAACCCAAGCACGGGACGTACTTGGAGTTGCATTAGGGTTAGGATGAATTAGGAATCGAAAAGTAGGCATAAAACGAGAAAAAGCGCAGAAAAACCAAGGGACCAAACCGCATAACCTTATGCGGTTTGCAGGGTGAACCGCATAAGCCTATGCGGTTTGACCTGCTGGCTATAAGAGCTATATAAAGCTCGAGCTCAGCCGTGAGTATGCCATTACACTCACTTACGGTTTCTTGACTCTAAAAACACCATTTTTCGATTTCTCAACCAAATTTGCTCGTTTTTGTTGCGTTGTCTTGCCATGGAAACAGGTAATGCTCCATTTTAGCTTGCTTTTACGTTATTCGTCGTTGTAATTAGCTAGTTTTGCCTTGAAATGTTGAAAAGACGGGTTTTGAATGAAAACCCGTGTTTTGCTTGAAATTTGCCGTTTGAATGCTTGAAATTGTGCCATTGTGTTGCATTATGCCATGTGAACATGTATGTGTGAATTGATTATGATTTGGACCATGTAATGCCCAAAACGTGTGGTTTAGGGTTCGGGCCCGAAAACGAGCCCGGATTTTCCGACCCGGAATTTCAATTAAACTTCGGTGTAGGATGCCCATAGTGTGTATAGCATGCCTATAGCGTTAATTTTGCGAAAATGTCGAGCTAAGGCTTTCAAATCGCCGTCTTAAGTCGTAGTTATACGGAGTAATTAGAGCGAATTGGGGGTTTTTGATCGGGGTGACCAAAATGCAATTGCTTGTAGTAGTTTGTTGTTGGGGGCTATTATGGTGTATTGAAACCATAAAGTTGCAAATTTGAGGTGTAGAGAACGGTTTTCGGCTTAATTGTGAATTAGGCCTAAAAATGCTCTGTAGGGCGTATAGTGCAATGTGTAAAGGGATGTATATGTATGTATTATGTATATATTATTGTGGTGTGTGTGTATGTGTATGTGTATAATGTATGCCAAGTTGGATGCTTGCATGTATTATAGTCGTGTGTATTTGTCGTGCTTGTTGCAGAAGAAGGTTCTAGTCGTGTTACGAGGTCAAAATCATCTCGCAAGAGCACGGGTTCGAGGCCCGAGGGAGCCCCCAGTTCGAGTGGTATAAGGCGTTCACGTAGTGAGAGGGAGGCCGACCCTCGTGACTTGCGCACGAGACGTGGCCAGTCACGAGGCAGGGGTCGTGGGAGGAACGTCCCTGTGCCTGATCCTCAGGAGGAGGATGCGCTTGCTCAAGAGCTAGTGGATGAGCTGGAAGCTGAGATGGATGTTGTTGAGGAGGAGGCCGAGGAGGCCGAGGAGGTTGCGCCTAGGGCGAGTAGCTCTAGACCGCGGAAGTCGCGTGCGAACAGGGCCTTTGCGAAGGGTTGGGACGGCCATAACCTTTTGCTTGCTCCGGAGAGACACGTTTCCTATCGAGCGATGATGGGTTGGCAGAAGGGTCCGATGAGGACTTTCTCGGGCGTCTCGTCCGTGATGTGTGTTTTTGAGGAGAGGCTTCCGCCGAGGGCGCAAGCTTGGGTGTTGCGTAGTGCTTTTGGCCCGTTGGTTGGCCATTGGAGGGAGATTGCAAGGAGGAAGCAGACGGCGAACCTGATGTTGATCAGGGCATTCCTAGACAGGTATTGGGACACCACGACGACGTTCCATATGCCCGGCTTTGAAGCCGGCATTACCTTGTCTGAGTATGCGGTTATAACGGGCTGCCGTTTGGGGACCGTGACATGAGCTTTGATTTTGAGCCGTCCGTAGTGGACGAGGTTGTGACTGCTGCGGTTGGCGGCGGCCTGGAGGTGGTTTGTGAGGGTGCACCACCTTATGTCTTCAAGACGAGCTACATCTTAGAGTATTTTGAGGGGAAGATCGAGTATGGCCCCTCGGAGTGGAGTGACGAGCAGAATGCTCGTATGTGGTTGTGGTGGTTCGTCAGTGCCGTGTACTTCGGCGATAAGGGCGAGCGGGCATCGACGTCGGTCCTTATGCATCTCTTGGATTGGGATGCAATTGGGACGTTCGATTGGGTGACGCCGTCTTTGGGTCTGTGTATTCGTTTTTGTATGGACGCGGTGAGACCGCGGGTGATGGATCGAGGGTCGAGACTGTCCTTGGTCTCGCCTGGATTTCAGATGGAGGTACGCATTGATTTTCTTTTTGTTTTAGGTGCACTGTTGCTTGTTTTTGTTGTCTTTGTAACATGTATTTGCTTCTCGCGTGTGCAGTCGTGGATTCTTAGCCATTTTCCCTTTCTGCTTCCCCCGCATGCCGCGACGATCGTGAGGGAGTACCCGGCGGTGCGTGCCAGAATGCGATCTGGCCGTCTTTGCGTTTAACTGGTCGTATGATGAGGTTCGGGTGCGTCTGAACCTTATGGAGTTTAGGCAGGTTTGTGTTTGAATCATTTTAAATAGAATGTACTTGAAATGATTGCATGTGCTCTTGATGATGATGTTGCCTTTGTTTGCAGTTCGAGCCCTTCCCGTGGAATCAATATGCGGGTATTCCTGAAGGCATTGGAACTAGGTTTGCAGTGCGTGATACCCAGTGTCTGTACTTGGAGACGCCGTACGGGCCGGTTTGGTACCCTGGAGAGCGTTTGGTGTATCAGGCCAGGTGGCCGGCTCCGGTGGTGCTGAGGATCCGTAGGGTCCTGTTTGAGGAGTTTCGCGAGGATCGGGTGTATTGTCTGCGGAGAGAGTCGGTGAGTCTTCTCTGTCCTGGGGAAGACTACGGCCATTTTGCTGAGTCTCGGCTTGCTTGTGGGCCGATCGAGGTATGTTGGATTTGCTGTTGCTATGTACGTAGGGTAAAATTTTGGGAAAAATTTCCCTGACGTATGTGTTTTGTATTTGTTTTGCAGAAATTTGATCCTGAGATGGCGGAGCAGCCCAGCGACTTTCCTACCACTATTGAGTATGACGAATTGGGTGTGCGTCGTACCTTTGTGTTGCCTACGTACTTGCCAGTGACTACTGATGCAGGGATGGACAGCTGGACGGGCAAGGTGAAGAAGGTATGTGTTTTTGTTTTTGTATGTGTATGAGCCCCCAGTTTGATCGAGGTATGAAATATAGCGAAGATCAAACTAGTGAGAGTCGTGTTTTTTTTTTTGTGGTTACCCCCTCGAGTTTGTCTTAATTTGAGTGAAATTAAGGCAAAATGGAGAGTATGTTGTAATGCGGGTTCGCGTTGCTATGTATTTGTAGGTGGCTAAGGAGGTGCACAAGAAGCTGTGGAGGACAGCTAACCGGTGGAGGATGGCTTGGGACGAGCGGGCAGCTCGGTTCTGTCGGTCGAGCCGAGGCGGCTCATATTAAATCGTGGTCGGCGAGTATCGTCGGCGTCATCCTAAGTGAACTTGTGTAATAAAGATTGTATGAACCTTTGTTTACATGTTGTTGTAGCTTGAACTGTGAACTTGATTGTGGCTTGTAAACCTGTTTGGTAAGCTTGTTTGAAAACTGAAGTGATTCCCGAGTGGGATGCGTTGATGTTGGTTTAGGTAGTTTGCGAAATTGTTGTTTGAAAAGTTCATTTTAATTGCGAAATGAGCTTGCGTGAGTGTTAAAAATGTTATGCGTTGACTCGTGGTATGAATCGTAGTTGCTAAGACGAAATGTAATGTTGCTGTATGGGGAGCAACAAGGGTATGCCGTAGTGTAGTGTAGAATGTCGTGCTTTAGGAAGGACGAAATTAGGAAAATTGTGAGAAGAAACAGCCCCTGAAACCGCATGGCCTTATGCGGTTTGGGGTGCAAACCGCATAGGCTTGTGCGGTTTAGGGTGTAAACCGCATAGGGTCATACGGTTTGTTGGTGTGGCTGGTAGCGCTGTATTTCCATATTTCGGACGCGGTTTTCCTATATAAGGAGGGGGGGTGCGTGTGATATTATTCATTCACAATCACTTCTCTTCTTTTCTTTTGTTACAAGTTTTTGCTCTCATAAATATATTAGGTATATTTACAAAAGTTTTTTTGTATTTAAGAAAAATGGTTGAGCATTTTGATGCTCTCTTGAAGAGGTGGACTTCTTCATTAAGCTCGGCGATGAAGAAGGCGGTGTACGATGACGGTGCGGGTGTTTTTATTGGCTTTCGCCAAATGAAAGTCGATCTAGACTTCCTCGACTCGTGCTTGGATTATTGGGATCCTAGCTTGCATGTTTTTAGGTTTCCCGGGGGAGAGGTGTGTCCTTTGATGGAGGAGTTCGCGGCCATTGCAGGATGGTCGAAGCGGACTACTCCGGTGGTTGTGAGGAGTGAGCTTTGCTATAATGGGTTGTTGCGGAATTTCCTTGGGATGACGGATGCTCATGCTGCGGGCTTGTTTGAAGGAGGCAAGGTAAACATGCTCCTTTTGTGTCAACGGTACATGAATAAGGTTGACACCAGTATTTCGGATCGTTCAAGGCGAAGGGCCCTTGCTTTTTGTTTGGTTCATCGTTATGCTTTTGCGGGATCCATGCCAGATGGAGTGTTCGGGAACGCGAGGTATGCTCGTGTTGTCGAAGAGATGGAGCGAGGACATGATCCTTCTGCGTTGATCCTAGCGGAGACCATACTGGGTTTAGATGACCGTTATGCTAATCGTCTGAACTCGTACCGCGGCTGCGCTAGGATTCTCAACGTTTGGCTCATGGAGAGGTTGAGTGTGTATGCTGCTCTTCCCCTGAACGGCGTGTTCAAGTCGGCGGCGACGACGTCTCGGAAGATGGAGTGGGCTGACCCTCGGGAGCGTTCACTCAACTACTACCGGGGGTTTGTGAAGGAGAGCACCATTCGTTGGTATGTGTCTTGGTGGGGTATTTCGGCGATTCTGGCAGCGCGTGCATTTGCGAATGCGGCTTGCAGAGTTGATGTTGTGTGGCTTTGAGCGAGGGGTGTGGATTCGCCTGCCCGGCGAAGAGGCAAATCGGGCTGCAGACCATTCCGGCGGGGATACTCAGGTTAGAGGGGTTGTCGTGCTGAACAACCAGATGAAGGATGCGTGGATCCGGGGATGGTCGGATCGTGTTACTTGGGCGGTCCCGGCGCATATAGAGTCTACTCGTGTTACGGACTTCTATACGCGTTGGTATCGTTCCAATGATCCTCGGGAGCGAGAGAACCAACGGAGGAGGGAAAAGAATGGGTCAAAGCCCTCCTTGGCGTATGAGATGGTGCGTGATAGGAGGGACTATGGTGGTCTTGTTAGTGAGGATGCTTCTACTTCGAGACCGGCGCGGGAAAGGCTTGGGCCAAAGGTGACCGTTAAGGATCGTCTAGGGCCAAAGGTCGAGGTGTTGGAAATAATCCATAAATATAAATAGCCGTATCTCCATATTAAATTATCTGGTAAATCATAATAGCGGAAGCGTACCTGAATATTGGATGGACCGCCAAAAGGACGGTCTTTGGATTAGGTCTTCTGACAGACACACAGGACCCAAGGATTCTCTACTGATGGGATGTGGGGAGAATAGGTTTTCAGTGTGCTGTCAGGGACCATAACCCTGCGTTTATATAGGGAGAGGGTTTAACCCTAGAGCCCTATAATAGCCACCTCATCTGATGGGCCCATCATCCATCAGATAAAGCCCTAATGGGTATCTACACTGTATTAATATCTGGCCCATACTTTATAATACGTAATTAAATAAGCCCGTATTAAATAACAATAGTGGATCACATAATAGTTGGGCTTAACTCAATGATAGCCGATAAATACATAAGACCAAATAAAATGTCCACATAAATTGTATAAGACCCAAAATTCTTACAGTCTCCCACTTGGGTCAAATGCAATTATAAGTGGCACCCGAAAATTGTATTTATCCATAACTTTACGAGCTCGATAGTAGTGCTATCAATTCGTCCAAACCGTCTTATGCAATTCGGTCCATTGATCATACCAACATAGAATCAAAGCGGCCTTTGCCACAGTTTGTCGTGACAGGACCCTCAATGGTCACATATGTCAATACAATCAACGACATGAATCTAGCATGGGAGTGTAGCATGGAAATAGCATCCGAAGTGATCCAAAGAATATGCATTTTCCAACTGGTCCACTTTAGTGAGATCAACCAACACCGTACAGAGTGAAACATAAAACTGAAATCCTTATTTCTGCAGAACATTATAGATGAAACATGATAGGTGTTTAAGTGAACATCTTATTAACAAACTCCCACTTAAACTGAATTTCCTTAAACGGCAAAACCGATTGAGCAGTGGCCAACATGCTCACAAAAGACATTAGTGATGATTCATTAGTAAGCGGATCCGCAATTGGAGTTTGTGTAATGTGTTCACTACAACCTTTTCACTCTGGGTTCTTATTGAACAACACATAGTTTGTGCTATTATAAAACTGAATAGCAACCATAATGTCACATAATAACATGAGTAATCCTTTGCTTCAGAAAGAATTTGCAGCACCATAAACATAATTTGCTACTCAGTACATTATTGGAGTCGGCAACCGAATGATCTCAACCTGATCCGACTTCTTGATTTTGAGCAAGTAATGTTTTGCTCCATAAAATGACAATAACATCTGTGCTGCCTTAAACGGATTCAACGATCCATATCCGTAATACATAATTATTTGTCATACATGCCAAATGATGTACATGATTGCAAATGCATACAATCTATGTACCATAAAGGTGACGTTACTTCATTTCTTAAAAAGAGATTAAGCTTTAAAATATCACCATAACATAATCTTAGGGCATTATCAAAAACAGAATAATTAGATTCCAAAAAATGGCAGAAGTACAACTTTAATGGTACTCCCACTGAACCTTAGTACCCACAACATTAACCATATTTCTCTAAATTACCAAATAAGATATCAATGTGGTAAATATAATATTCATTCGACGGAAAACACTATTAAATATTAGATGGATTATGAAACATTTTACTTTGACCATTTGACAAAGTCTTAAGATCAAAGTTTAAGTAGCTCCACCAATGTTATCATAAAGGAGCACTATCAAAATCCATCTAACGTCACATGATACCAGATGCCATATATAAACATTATTGTTCTTATTGAAGAGATTTGCATTATTACTTTATAACATTACCATTTAAATCCATCGGATTACATGCCTTATGGTAATGATGTGTGATTGCAATAGTCCCCTTTCAACAAGACCATTATTCCTTATAGCATCAATCCACTTTTAGGAATTATTAACTTTAATAGGTTGGCAAAACAGGTAATTTGATCATAATATTTTACCATCCTATTATATAACTTCTTTACTTTAATAGTGCACCTTATTATTCGTTTATTACATCATTATCAATATATCCTCAGAAAATAATGATGTAATCACTTATATTTGCACTTATTACCTTTAGTGAATTTCCTTATTAACATAAATTCTTGAGGTATTTGAGGTTGCATTACCGGATTAGGAGATATAAAACATTATCTGTACCTTTTCTCCCACTCAAACTCAATATCCTCAAGAAATCTCATAATTTTCCGTCTCAAAATGCTTTAATAGTAAGATTTGTACTTGTGTACCTTTTGCCAAGAGCCAAACAACAACATAATTATTGACTAATTTTGAGTCCAATTCATAATCTTTTTAGCTTTTCAACTATAACCTTAATTGGACGTCACAAGTGTAATTTGATTACACTATCCTTAATTAGTCATTATCATATTTTGAAACTTTACTGAATACAAGCTGCAATACATAATACATAATCCAAATGCAAAGAGTTTGATTAATCACACTCTCTACTAGGCATTCACACCACATATTAGAGAACCTTATATGGTGTGATATTCAGACACAAAATAATCATTATGAGAATTTCATAGATAAATCTCAACATAATTCACATGATTAATCATATTTGATAAACTTTAATCCTTTACCGAGCAAAGCTCAGTCAAAAATTTGAATATGTTGAGAACCATAAAAACCTTATAAAAGAAATATTAATATCCATTCCAAAATTTTGTCTATTAATTAATATAATAATGTGGATCGCCACTATTTGAAATAGTGATTGACCCATAAACCTTTTTATATTAATTATAAGACGTCTGAAATTATATGGATATCAATCATCTTATATTTAAACTTTATCTCATCAGTTTCAAGACCGAAGTCAAGTGCCAAAGCTGAGAGATTAATTCACATCGACACAAAACATTCATTTTATGTCAAGTCACATAGAAATTCTCCATAATATTTGCTTATACCCACGAATTTAAATGCAAGTTAACTTTAAAAGAGACAATCATAAAATTATTTATTTAAAAAACACAAAATAACATTATTGAATTTGGATTGAAAATATCACCCTTTTCTTTTGTTCCAATAAAATAATTTTGATCAAAACATATGTTCAAAATTTTCCTGAAAAAAGGTGCAGAAATATTTTCCAAATTCAAACAATAAATCATTAATGAAAACTTTATAAATATATTGCCTCAACTTTATCTTATTTGTCATCACCTCATAATTATTTTGACGAATCTTTCATCATCATTTGGTGATTGACATTACTTGCATCAAAAAACTTCATGTGAGAGTGATTAGAGTACTCCCACAATATTAATAAATATATAAGCAAAATTTAACATTAAACAAAACTGATATAAGGAGTAAAACCTTATCATCACAAAAAACATTATATATGACATAACATTTTCTTATTTGTCCAATCTTTATAAAATAGTCAATTACAGGGCCTTAAGAAATATTTTCCTGTAATTGTCACCTTTAAGATGGACAGTTGCAGCTTTAAACTTGATGAAATTAAATACAACCTGAGTTGTTTTTACTTTCTCCTTACAAGTTCCCTTAAAAGCTTCATAGCTTTTACATTATTTGCAACAATGCCCTTAATATTGTATCAAATGTCACAACATACTTGTATTTTAAATGTGCCCACATCTTATAGTTACGCGCGTTCACACGAAACTTTGGTCTGAAAGAGTAGTGAGCATATATACATTTTAAAGACAAGTTCACATTAATGTGACCAAAAACCGAATGTTTAGATTCTCTAACCATTTAAAAAAAAATGATTTCATAAGAATTGAGAATGTCGCCTTAATTGACAAATCATTAATCTTTTATTGTCAGACTTGATGAACAAAACAAAACAATTGCCCAAGATTCAAAAAATATATATACCGAATTAAGTTCAAACATCAGGTCAATCTGAAATAAAGTGTAGTACAATGCAGATATTTAGTCATTAGACATAAGCATTTTTCTGCGATTGACCACTTTCCTTAAGAAATTAGTAACCAAATGTAGACAGTAAGTACTCGTAAAAAATAAACCTTCCTTTGGGCCGATCTATAATTCACAAGTATAACCGAATAACCGTCACACACTCATTACCAAAATATGTGTATATGATTCAGTCAAATAATGGTCTTCCTTTGGGCCGACCATTATCATTGGAAATCATAAACACAAAGCCTTTTTATGTTCGAAATAGACCACTTTAATTACATAACAAGTCACTTTGGCGACTTGCTCTTTCAATGGCTCATTTTCAAACACAATATAACCAAAATAATTTTGACCGAGTTTGACTTTATTTAACCGAAATTTCTTTATGGGCATAAATCATAATGAAGTCATATTTTAAATGACATTCCCTTAACTTTATTCTCAGATTCCAACTTTGGCTTTTTCCCATCATAACCAAGACACCTAGCACAACATCTGATCCCATCTTTGGACGGTAATCAGACTTGTAAGTGGTCATCTTGTGTAGTGATCGAAAACTAACGGTAAATTATGTCAAACATTAAGCCTTCCTTTGGGCCGACTTAACATTCGCAAGCATTGTGAACCGTAACCGTTACGTTCTCATCACCACAAGCATGATTAAATTCCTGTTAAACAATGGTCTTCCTTTGGGCCGACCACTATTCACATGAAACTTAATCACACACAATTGTCATAATATTTTGAATTATATAACCTACGTAACAGAGGTTACTTTGGCAACGTGTTGTTTCAATTATATAATCCAATATATTAGACACGATAATAAACCGAATAGCCAATTACTTTATGAATCTGAAAATTTAATACCTCAATATATCATGCACAATTAACATAATTCAATTCATACAAATAGATAAGATGGACATACGTGCATGAAATATTATAAAAATACATATACTCATAAAATAAATTAGACAAATTTAATCCGCCATGATCACAAATTATACCATAAATTATCATGACAATATAATTTCAAAGCAAAAGTTACCAAAGAAGCTCAAGATCGAATCATAAAGATCATGGCCAAAACTATGCAAATATAAGTACATGCCATTAATAAAATATTCTAACATATACTCCGTAGTAATCAATGACTTGAAAGAATAATACTCCGTATAGGATTAACATAATCAAAATATATGCTCCGTTAAACTCATCGACACCAGAAGCATCATTGAATCATTAACCAGTAAAGCGCAACATTTAAAGGAATTCTAAACAAGGGCAATTAAGATGGAGATAGAATATAAAAGAAACATGAGATTAATCTTATCTGCCAAACTAAAGCACTCATCAAAATCAAAGCAGGTTGCATACAAAGCAACAACACAATACTGAGAAATTATCAATCTCAAACACGGAAATTAGTAAAATCATGAAAAGCATCATGATGTCTGCCAAAATCAACACCAACCAATCCAAATAATGTGCCATCAACATAAAGGAAAATAAGACGAAGGATCAATGCCGACAAAAGGAGACATCTGATTCTTATGAGCATTACACTACGAATCCATGTATTACAAATACAATTCTTTTCAAATTAATACACGGAATATACTGTCCAAATAATTTAATATGGAGGTGGCTCTGATACCACTTGTTGGAAATAATCCATAAATATAAATAGCCGTATCTCCATATTAAATTATCTGGTAAATCATAATAGCGGAAGCGTACCTGAATATTGGATGGACCGCCAAAAGGACGGTCTTTGGATTAGGTCTTACGGATGCACACAGGACCCAAGGATTCTCTACTGATGGGATGTGGGGAGAATAGGTTTTCAGTGTGCTGTCAGGGACCATAACCCTGCGTTTATATAGGGAGAGGGTTTAACCCTAGAGCCCTATAATAGCCACCTCATCTGATGGGCCCATCATCCATCAGATAAAGCCCTAATGGGTATCTACACTGTATTAATATCTGGCCTATACTTTATAAGACGTAATTAAATAAGCCCGTATTAAATAACAATAGTGGATCACATAATAGTTGGGCTTAACTCAATGATAGCCGATAAATACATAAGACCAAATAAAATGTCCACATAAATTGTATAAGACCCAAAATTCTTACACGAGGAGCCCCCAGTCGAGCTGGACGAGGATCCTATCGAGCCCCCAGGTTTTGAGAGGACTATTCCTGCTATTAGCTCGAAGATCGTGGCGGATCGGCCTCTTGAAGATGAAGAGACTAATCCGAAGCGACAGAAGAAAGCTTAGGAGTTTGCTTGTTTTGCTTAGGAAGTTTTTCTTTATTCAAATGCATGTTTTAGTTTCGAATAAAGGGTTAAGGAGGATTGTTCCTAACTTATTCCTAGTTTGTGAAAAATTCTAAATAAAGTAATAAAATAGAATTCATTTGCCTTTGTCTTGTCTCGTTGCTTTTATATTGTTTTTGCTTTTGTATTGTTTTTGCTTTTGTATTGTTTTTGCTTTTGTATTGTTTTTGCTTTAGAATGTTCTCGACCTTTTTAAGCTTTGAACACTCGTATTTTGTCTTAGAATCCTCGACCTTTTTAAGCTTTGGACTCATATTTTGATTTGCTTTTGTCTTAAATCCTCGACTTTTTTAAGATTCGGATTTACGTGTTGTTGTGTCTCTTTTTTTTTTTTTTGTGTTGACTGTGCCTTTGACCTTTTTAAGCTTTGAGCGTGTCATTTTGTGAGTGCGACGCCCTTGACCTTTTAAGCTTCGGGCGCGCGTGCTGGGAAGGTCGGTTGTGCTTTTGACAAGCTGCCTACGTATCTGTGTTTAAAATACAGAATCAAACCGGCGTAGTTCGTGTGATTCGGTTGAGCCTTTTGCAAAGCTGCCTACGTATCCACAGTGCGTGGAATCAAACCGAGCGTAGTTCACCCATGCGAGAGTGAGTTTTGTTTATATGAGATACATTGCAAATTTGTTTATGTTTAGGGGTAGTATTTCTTGAGTTGATCAAGATTTGTTGGTAATCGGAAGTCTTGACCGTCGAGGTCAGTTAATTTCACGGCTCCTCCGGGAAGGATTTCCTTGACCAAGTACGGTCCGGCCCAATTGGGTTTTAATTCCCCTCTTGGGTCGACTGGTAATAGTGCTCGGACTGATTTGAGTACTAGGTCACCCACTTTGATATTTCGTGGCTTGACCCGTTTGTTGTATGCGCGTTGTAAACGGGATTGGTACATTCGGACTGTACTTAGTGAATGTAAACGTCTCTCGTCTAGAAGGATGAGTTGTTCATAGCGTTCGCGTGCCCATTCGGCTTCAGGAATGTCTGCTTCCATGAGAATCCGAAGGGATTGCATTTCGATTTCTACAGGTTGAACGGCTTCCATTCCGTAGGTTAGGAAATAGGGCGTCATACCCGTGGGTGTGCGTATGGTGGTGCGATATCCCCATAATGCAAATGGGATTTTGTTGGGCCAGTCGTGGCAGGTGTCGATCATCTTTTTGAGGATTGATACGACGGTTTTGTTCTTTGCCTCGGCCGTACCGTTAGTTTGTGGTCGATAGGGTGATGATTTGTGTCGTTCTATTTTGTATTTAAGAAGAAGTGGTTCGACTTCCCCTTGAAAGTGTGTGCCTTGATCGCTAATAAACTCGTGGGGTATGCCGTAGCGACAAATGATGTTGTTTTGTATGAATTTTGCAACTTCTTTTGTGCCCAGCGTACGGTATGACGCGGCTTCGACCCATTTGGTAAAATAGTCGATGGCCACGAGGATAAAACAGTGTCCTCCTGCTCCCACGGGTTGTACCTTGCCAATGACGTCGATTCCCCAGGTCGAGAAAGGCCATGGCGAAGTTAGACTGTAGAGTGGTGAAGGGGGTACGTGTTGTACATTTGCAAAGATTTGGCAGTTGTGGCAATGTTTGACATATTTTGCACAATCGGCTTCCATGGTGGTCCAGTACCATCCTAGCCTTAGGATTTGTTTGCATATGGCTCGTGCGTTCATGTGTGGTCCGCACTCGCCATCGTGTACTTGGGACATGATCTCGTCTCCTTTTTTGTGGTCGACGCACAGGAGTAGTGTGCCCTGGGGCGTCTTTTCAAGTAGTTTGCCCATTTCCATCACGAATTGTGACGATAATAGGCGTAGGGCTCGTTTACCCCGTTTGTCGGTGTTTGGTGGGTATTCGCCGTTTGTTTTGTAGTTGATGATTGCTTGGTACCAAGGATCGGTTTGTTCTTCCTCAGTTTCAATGTCACAGATGTAGGCGGGTTCATTCCGTCGTTCCACAACAATGGGTAGGGTTTCCATTCCCGGGGGTATGTTGATTAGTGATGCGAGTTTGGATAATGCGTCAGCGAATTGGTTTTCTTCGCGCGGGAGGTGTATGAACTCTACGTGATAGAATTCGTTGATTAGCTCTTGTATTTTGTTTTGGTATAGTGCGAGGTTTTCGTTAAGTATCTTCCATGCTCCGGATACTTGGTTGATTATGAGGGAGGAGTCCCCATAGACCTTTATGTTGCGGGCGTTGAGTACAAGCGCTGCTTGGAGACCGTGCAAGCATGCTTCGTATTCCGCAGCGTTGTTTGTTACGTCGAAATCCAGTTTGATGGATAAAGGGGTGTGTTCGCCATTTGGGGATATGAGAAGTATTCCTACTCCACATCCTCGATAGTTGGATGAACCATCGAAGTATAGCTCCCATTGTTCTTGGTCGATGTTGTAAATCCCATCGTCTGAAAGGGATGTTGTGTCGGTGATTGGTTCTTCGTCAATTGCATTTTCGGCTAGGAAATCGGAGACTGCTCGCCCCTTGATTGCTTTGAGGGGTATGTACTTAAGGTCGAATTCGGCTAGGAGTAACGTCCATCTGGCCATTCGTCCGTTAAGCACAGGTTTCTCGAAGAGGTATTTTACGGGGTCCATTTTGGAGTAGACCTTCGTTTGGTGTGCTAGCATATAGTGACGGAGTTTTTTGGATGACCATACTAAAGCTAGACAACTTTTCTCGACGGGTGAATATCGAGTTTCGTAATCGAGAAACTTCTTGCTTATGTAGTAGATTGCGTGTTCCTCGCCGTTCGTTTCTTGAGCGAGCATGACGCCCATGGCGGTAGGAGTTGTTGTATGGTATAAGGATAATGGTAGATCCTTTTGAGGTGGTCGTAGAACTGGCGGATTGGTTAGCAATTCTTTGACCTTGTCAAATGCTCTTTGACATTCTTCGTCCCATTCAACGTGGTCGGTTTTCTTGAGTTTCTTGAAAACTGGTTCACATATCATGGTGAGCTTGCTTATGAAACGTGAGATGTATTGAATTTGGCCCAAGAAGCTTCGAATTTCGTCGAGGTTCTTCGGGGGTTGCATTTCGAGAATTGCTTTGACTTTCGAGGGGTCATTCTCGATGCCTCTCTGGCTTACCAAGTGTCCTAGTAGCTTGCCGGATTTGACTCCAAAGGTGCATTTTTGGGGATTGAGGCGCATTTTGTATTGTCGTAGGCGGGTGAAGAACTTGCGGAGGTTGGTGATATGACCACCCCTCTCCGTTGACTTCACGATCATGTCGTCGACGTAGACTTCGACTTCTTTGTGCATCATGTCATGTAAAAGGGTTGTAGCGGTGCGTTGGTATGTAGCACAGGCGTTGATTAGGCCGAAAGGCATGACCGTGTAGCAGTATGTGCCCCACGGTGTAATGAAAGCCGTTTTTGCCATGTCTTCGCAGGCCATTTTGATTTGGTTATAGCCTGCGTAGCCGTCCATGAAGGATAGAAGGGCGTGGTCAGCGGTATTGTCGACCAGGACGTCCACATGGGGTAATGGGAAGTCATCTTTGGGACTGGCTTTGTTCAAGTCTCGAAAGTCGACGCATACCCGGATCTTGCCATTCTTTTTCAAGACTGGGACCATGTTTGAGACCCATTCAGGATATTCGATGACTTGGATGAAACCGGCTTGTAGTTGTTTCTCGATTTCTTCCTTCACCATAAGGGACCATTCGGGACGTAGTCTCCTTAGTTTTTGTTTGATTGGTTTGTAACCGGGTTTAATAGGGCATATCCTTGTATGACCATGCGAATACGTCCTTGAATTCGCTTAGGAGTTGTGTAAATTGGGCGCGCTCGTCTTCGTTCAGTGAGGCACCTAGTTGCAGTTCTCTTGGTTCTTCGGGGGTTCCCACGTTTATGGTTATGGTTTCCTCGATGATAGGGTCTTGTGTTTTAGGAGAGACAATGTTTGCAATGTATTTGTTTAATGATTCATTAGTTTGTTTATTTTCATCGCATGAGTTAGTGTCTTTTGTATTTTGTGATTTGTTTGTTGCTTGTTGATTTTTGTTTATTTGTTCTTTGTTGTTTGTTTTAGCTTGAGACAAGACGTAAGCAAATTTATTCATTTCATTATTTTGAGAAGAATTATTCGACAAATCAGAAAATTGTTTGGAGCTAACCTCCGTAAAAAGAAAGTCTAAATTGAAACTAGAATCTAAGATAGATGGGTCGACAGATCACCCGACACTAATATTATTAGAAGTTAAAAGAATTTCTTCTTCTTCTTCGTCGTCTTGACTGCTGGAGGAGCTGCCTGAGCTGCTTGAGGTGCTTGAGTTGCTTGGGTTGCTTGGGTTGTGATGTAGATTGTGTCGTTGCTGGAGAAAACTGTGGTTTTCCTCCTAGGTTTCTTGATTCTTCCTTGATCGATGAGATCTTGGATGGCATGCTTGAGTTTGAGACAATTTTCAGTGCTATGCCCCATGCCTCGATGGTATGCACAGAAGGCGTTGGGGTCCCATGATCTTGATCTTTTCTTCATGGGTGGCTCATTAATAGGGCCGATTGGTAGAAGGTAGTCTCTTGCAATTAGTTTTTGTAATGCTACGGCGTAAGGCATGTAGAGTTTATCAAAATGCCTTGTGGAGCCGTTTGGGTTGCGTCTTTGTTAATAAGCGGGATCCTCATAGCTAGATGTGAGATCCTTTTCAATGCGGGTGCCAATTTCGATGAGATGCTCGAAGTTTTGAACGTTGCAGAAATGAAAATAATAACGCCAAGCGGGTCGCAAGCTGAAGAGGAAAGTAGATATGAGCTCATCCTCATGTGGGTGATTTGGAACTCGTGCAAGTAGTTTCCTCCACCGGACAAGATATTTGACGAAGCCTTCATCGTCTTTTTGACGGAAAGCTTTGAGGGCGTCAAGAGTGGCTGGATTGTTAAATTCTTTTTCGATGCGGCGCTCCAAACGTTCGACTGCGTGTCGATGCAAAGCTTTTAGGTGGTTGATGTCTTTGGCCAGTTGATTAATGTGACCCATCTCTTCGTCGGCGGGTAGCCAATATACATCGTCTTCCTCATCACTAGACCAACAAACCACATTGATTTGGTCGTCATAGGGCGTGATGAGATAAGAGCAGTCTAATATAGGGACCGACCCTACGAAGATTGCGTGATTGCCAAGCGGGTTTTCGTTGTTGGAAGGCTTGGTAGGTTGAGACGGTTTGCTGAGCTTTCCTTGATCGATGAGATCTTGGATAGCATTCTTAAGCCTAAAGCAGTTCTCGGTGTCGTGCCCCTTGCCTCGGTGGTATGCACAGAAGGCATTGGGGTTCCAGGATTTAGGCTTCTTTTCTTCAGGCGGCTCGCTAGTAGGCCCGATTGGTTGCAGGTAGTTCTTTTCGACCAACCTTTGGAATGCTTTAGTGTAGGACATGAAGAGAGGGTCGAAGTTCCTTTTGGCTTTAGGGGGTGGTGCGGAGGTAGTTGCAAAGGCGTCGAAGCTATCGTCGTCGAGGTTACAAACGGTCACGATTTTCTTCGTTCTTAACTGCACGGGAGGACTTAGAGGAGCTCCCTTGGTACGCATGGCCGGTGTATTTGGCCATTTTGCCGGTCCTAAGGTCATCTTCAATTTGAGTGCCGACCTTAGTAAGCTCTTTGAAATTTTGAATGATGCTGTACCTCATGTAGAATTGATACACGGGTCGCAGGTTGTTTATGAATTTTGACACGAGCTCATCTTCACGAGGACGGTTCGGGATTTGAGCGCTTAGCTTCTTCCAACGAGTGAGGTAGTCGGTGAAGCCTTCATTGTCCTTTTGAGCGAGGACTTCTAGTGTGCGGATTGAGACTTGGGTGTCTTCGTTGTCTCGATATTGTCGGTCGAACTCGACTGTGAGTTCTTCAAAGGTAGGGACCCGCTGTGGGTCAAGTGAGTAGAACCATGTCTTGGCCTTTGCTAGAGAGTGCGGGAAGAGAGTTAGCCAATGCTTGGAGTCGACCCCCTTGATGGCCATTTGGGACTTGAAAGCTCGGATGTGAATGATCGGGCTCTCATGTCCTTGAAAGATAGGGAGATCACTAAGGGCGAGCTTGTTTGGGAGCTCATCCTTAATGCTAGTTGGCACGTTTTCATTCTCCCTGTGAATGGAGTAAGTGCTCGAGACATAGAGCCTTTCTTCCATGGCTTGGAGTTTCTTAGCGTGCCTATCAGCCTCTTCCTTGATCTTTTGTTCCATTCGTTCCACTTCGGTGACGTGTTGAGCCAAGAGGCCTTCGAGGTCGGCGGTCAGCTTTGCAACTTGGTCACGGAGTGCGTTGACGTCTTCGTTGTTGCCGGCCATTTTGCGGGTGTAGGTTCGTTTTTTGTATGGGATGACGATGCGGTTTTTAGTACGGCGAGTATCCAGCTGCAGCCTGCATTTCACTTCGTATATTAGTGACACGACTCAACCCACTAGACTCGCATTCATTTTAAGCACTCATTTTAGCTCATTTCTTAGTTTAGAAAGACCTTTTATGTTTGAAAAGTGGAAGTTTTCGAAAAGGTTTCAGCTAAAAGGAAGCTTTTGAGACGAGCACGCGTGCGCACGTCTCGTCTCGATGTTAAAATGGTTTTGCTTTGCATCCGTCGAACTAGTATCGGTGATTCTCCGAGGTGAGCTCGAGTCGGATGTATGAAAGAGAAAGGATTCGACTCGAGAGTGGTTAGCAAGTCGAGTCGAGGATGTTAAAACGGAGTCTGGGCCGTGTGACCTAGAGGAGTAAATCCACGAGTTCGGGTTTTAATCCTTGCTCGGGTTTTTGCTTGTTAATGAAAAGAGAATTTTGAAAAAGCTTGTTTCAAAAATTCGCGAGAGTTTTGTTTGAAAAGTGTTAGATGTTAGATGTTAGGTTCGTTTATCTTTGAAACATTTAAACGAGTTTTCGAAGATATGAATGCATATGCTTGTTTTGAAAAAGACCATGGAGTGCATAGCCTCGAACTTGTACGTATGACTCGACTCAAAGGGTAGGGTCAAGTCGGGTACACCTCCAACTACCTCGAGTACGCTTTGGCAGATACTTAACCCCTCTATTTCCTTCTGGAGCGATAGGTTTTCTAGAGAACCTTTGGAGGCGGTCGAGATAGCCTTTTACGGCAAGCCGTGGAGGGGAGAGAGGAAAGTTAGTCCGGCATGTGCTTTATCGAGTGGACAAGCCTGCATGTGGAAACCACCTCTCAAGGGTGCAAAGGGTGCCTAGATTCCAAAAGGAATGGACTCTAAACGAATGTGCATAGCTCAAATATGTATACTTGGATTGTTCAAGGCTTTCAAGTTTCACCTCTTTATTTTTAAAAAGAAAAAGCTAGTTTTAAGTTTTAAAAATAAATTCTCCCCAGCGGAGTCGCCAAACTGTGGAACCCGGGAACCGCGTCGAGGGACCCAACTCGGCGTCTTGCTTAAAGGGCGGATTTAAAGTTGAAAAAGATTAAGTTAGAAAAACCTTTAAGAGCTGTATGGAGTCGCCCCCTATTTATCGGGGAAAATAGGAACCTGCTCCCATGTTCTAAGCTAAAAACATGTCCTAGATTTTGGAGCACGCCGACACCCCTAGATCTAAGGTGTGAAACCAGTTGGATTCGGGGTGAGGTACTTTAGAAAAAGAGTTAATTCAAATAATGATTTATGAAAACCTTTTAGAAAAGCCTATGTAAAAATAGCCTCTCTTGACCTAGAACAATCCTTGTAAGATGATTATTGAGCTAATGTTATCGCTACGCATACAAGTGCGATAAGTTTGTAAAGAATGCAGAATCTGAGATGCAAAAAGATTGATTAAAACCCTCGGTTTAGCATGTTTAACTTGTTAACTAAAGCAGTTGATTAAAGGTCGAATTCATTGTTTAAGTTGATTTAATGCAAAAGGAAAGGGTGCAAGATGCATGCAAATAAAATAAAGTTCAATTGTCCATTGGTTTATTTTATAAGGGGTCGGTTGCTTATGCGACTTTGGCGTGTCATCGGATATGGAGTGTACCCGAAGTAAATAGAACACTTGGAAGGCAAGCGCGCTGGGTGCCAAAGCCGAGGGGGGGGGCGCTAGAGTGTAGTCCCCTTTGTTAGTCCATAGAAAATAAGAAAAAGCTTTGATCCAAGTGGATCGGTACCTACCTTGTCCTGACGCTTCAGATCTGGGCAGAGCTTCGCTTCTTGAACTTGAAAGGAGGATGAATTCAACACGGGATGGTGTGTTGAACTCAAGGATTTGAGTGCTTGAGGCTTGAGAGAGTTTTGTGTGCTTGCTGGGTGTAAAAGATGTGTGAAGGATGTGAAAAGATGATCTTCGAGGTCTGATATAGGGGGGTATATATACTAAAAACCTCGGAGAAATTAGGAAAGCCGGGTATAAAAACAGGCAGGCAAACCGCACAGCCTTATGCGGTTGCCAGGGCAAACCGCATAGGCTTATGCGGTTGCCCCTCCAAACCGCATAAGGTTGTGCGGTTTGGAGGTGTGGTTTTTAGCGTAGTTTCACAGTTTGGTTGAATTGTATCTTTGAAAGATTACGTAATAATCTTGGGCGTGTAGCTCAAGAAAAGTCTTGGGATATTTCGAGATATTTTGTGATGCTTAGGGCTTTGGAGTGAGGGCCAAAGGCACAGGTTGAGCTTCGGTTTGGGCGAGACAGAAAAAATGAAAGGAGTGTATTTGCATAGTTTTTGTGAAATAAGGTAAGACGTGAAGCCGTATTTTGTGTAAGAGGAGGCTAAAGGGAAGATTTAGCCACCGGGCCTAAATTTAGGAATTTAGGAATGCTGAATTAGACCTTATTAATGTAAAAGGGCTAATTGTAGTGCAAATGCGAAGCTCATGCCAAATGAAGCAGGACAAGGACCAGACTAGACTCCAAATGGACAAAATGAACGTGTATTTAAATGCGATGCGATGCGACCTGACTCATTTAACATTTCAAACGACTCAAAATGAATTCGACATTAGTTAGAACCGTTTAAGTCAACGTTAAAACATGCGTAATAAAAGTCCGTGGTACATCACAGGGTTTTGTTTGGGAGGGTACGGATATGGGTATCCACAGCCGTGTTATACTGTTATCTAAAATCTCGTCATAAGAATGCCACACGCAGCCATGCAGGGTGCACAAGGACTGAAGTAGCTTGTGCTACGTTGACTTAACTAACGTCAAGGCGCACGAGGGCCGAGGCAAACTCGTGAAACATCGACTATTAAAAGAAAAAGGGAAAATGAAATAAAATTGGTGCACGAGGGCCGAAGCAAATAAGTCGTTTGACACCGAAATCGTGAGGGCCGAAGCAAACTCATCGATACAAACAAAATTAAACAAGAACAATAAGGCTAAACCAAAACACGAAACACACGCCCAAACTTTGACCAAAGGAAACGGCAGATGATGTCATACCAACCGGCCCGTTAGGCGTCGGTGGTTGCTAGGGCGAACCTGAGGCAGACGTGATGAAGCCGTGACGGACGTGGTGGTGGTTTAGATCAGTCATAGGAGCGTGAAGCGATGACGGTACGTGGAGGTTGCCGAAACAACATAACGGATCGATATAGTTGTTTAAGCAACCAAAGACCCAACAACAAGCTAAGCATGGTGGCGGCGCGAACACGAATGGAATCAACCGATCAATATAGTGGCGGCATAACAAAGAGAGAAATAGCGGAGGGTGGAGAGATTTATTATGTCTTAATAATATAATCGAGGCATAGGTGTTATGAAGGCAGTGGGTATGACTTAGAGGTATGGGTTTATGGGAAGGGTAGGTGGGTTTGCCAAGATTAATATATTTATTTGTGTAAAAAAAATAAAAATGAAACATACGCCATAATATGTGGATACTACTATTGCTAGATGCTACTTCACGGATGGGATACCCGCCAGAGATGGTATAAAGTAGCCATCTCCGGCCGGTGAATTTAGTACGAGATTGTAGCCAAACGAAAGGGTTTTGAAAGGATCGGTTTTTTTTTAGGCTGATACCATGTAAGATAATAGAATGAGTTGTCTTTATTAATAAATTATGTCACCATATTTATAGTACAATGACTCGATATATTCCTAGAATATTCGGATATGTTATGATACTCATAATATTCTCCTACTCTCTTACTTCCTAATATTACTCCTAATAATATAATCGTAATATTCTTTAGGAAAATTTAACAACAATAATCCATCCTATTGCTGGTGTCTTCCAATAATAAACCATCATTCATTTAATCCCACAATAAACCCACCAATAACTCATGTCTTCCATAAACAGAACTAGTTACCTGCAACTTGTTCAACAGGTTAACTTTTTTTTTTTTAAAATAAAATCTAATTACTCTAATATCCTACCATTAAAACAATCCTCCACTTCTATTACTACCATCGTCCACTCCCACCACGGTCACCTCCTCCACCTCCCCTCCTTGTATTCTTCTACACTATTCAATTCCTCATAAAAGTGTAAGAATAATTTTATACGGTATTGTATTTAATTATTATTACGTTATTTTGGACCTATAGCTAATCTTAGTTAATTGCGGTAATTAGCTAAATATAATAGTTGGGCTTTTCAGTGGGAGTAGCCCAGTTAATTTAATTGTTGACGCACTACTACAATATTGACCTATTGCAACATTTTGTGTGCAACACTTTGTAATTGTGTTGCAATTTCGGAGAGAGATTTTAATTATGCAACACTTGATTCATAAGTGTTGCAAATACTAATATAATGCAACATTGTTATTGAAGTGTTGCATTCTACCTCCAAATATGCAACATTTTCTTATAAGTGTTGCATTTTATAGTCATGAATGCAACCTTTATATATTATTGTTGGTTTAATATATTTAGTATAGTTACTTTATAATACGACACTACTAATGTAATGACAATAAATGTAATACTCCGTATTTTCGTATCTCGTCATCACCATCGTTTTCTTCTGTAATACTCCGTATTTTCGTATCTCGTCATAGGAAAGTCTTATATAATTTTTTTTAAGTCGGGTTATATTTTAGGTCGAGCTTATATACGAGTTTATATTATCTTCTTGAGTGTAATTTTATTTGTAAGCAAATACTCCGTAATAGGAATAATAATAATGGTTGTAGTAGTAGTAGTAGTGAATATATATAATAGTAATAATAAGACTAAATATAAGAGACTCAAAAATAAAATAAACCACCCCCTTATTGCTTTTCATTCGATCAAAAAAAATAGGGGATTTAGGGGCTCATTCAACTTGTTCTTCTCTGCCCTTCTTCTTCGTTCATCATCTTCACTCCTTCATGGTCATCATCATCATCATCATCATCATCATCATCATTCTAATCATCATCATCATCATCATCATCAAAATCATCACCAATCATCATCGTCACAACGTCGGCGCTCATTCCTCATTTTCTTTCTGCCGTTTCTATTCTTTCACTCGTGTTCATTGGTTCAGTGCTCGATTTGTACATCTTAAGTTCAATTCATCGATTTTTCTCATGCCTCGGTCCAAATTTTCGAGTAACTAAGGTATAAATCGTTTTTGCTCTGTCGATTTTGATTTGCGTCGTTTTTGACCTAAAATTTGGGGATTTTCGACTTGGGCTCAATTTTACTAGTTCTATGTGTCGATTTGCCAGTGTTTTAGTAGTAATTGATAATATAATCGTAAATTGTAGAGTTCGGGTTGTATCGGAGCGGTTCCGGCATTTTCAGTTTGTTCAAGCTCAAGTTTGCGTCTTTCTCTCGTGAGGTAAGGGCTCTCCCTTACTTAGCCTAGTATATGTATCGTGTGTATGTGTGCTCGGGTGTAGTTGGGTGAGTGTAGGAATGTGTTATGTGATTGGGTGTGTGGTGGTACTTGAGACGGCTTAATGGCTGATGGGGTGTCACAAACTGCTGCTGCTGCTACGTCGCTGTTATTACTGTACGTTAGTACTGCTGCTACTACATCGTTACTGTTATTCGTTAGTGTTATTGCTGCTATTTCGCTGTTACTGGTGCTCGTTAGTATTGCTGTTGCTATGTCCTAATTATCGTCGTTGCTATGTCTTATAGTTTGCTAGTAGTGTAATCGTATTTGTGGGTGAGTTGTGTATTGTCGATGATTATGGTATTTGGAAGTGGGGAATGTTGGCTGAAGACCTAGTGCGCTGCTGTGATCTCACGAAGCTGTTGTTGTCATTGTTAAATGTATAAGTGCTTTGTGTTTGAGCTAACGGCCGAGTTAGAGTGGGTTCTAGTTACTACTTCATTGTTAATATTGTAGGCTCGTCTGTTTGCAATAAATGTACATTTAAAGGGGTGTTGTAGTGAGATCACTTGAAAGGTAGGTGGATTGAGGGAGCACTGTATGGCTGCTGCTATCTGTGACTATTAATAGCCACGTGTTGTGCTCTACTTCATGATACATTGGCAATGTACATTTAAATCGATGTGTAGTGTTGGTGGAATACATTAGAGCATAAGTGATCACATTATGTTGGGAATTAAGATGAATTGGATGTATTATAAGGTGTAAAATCTTGAAAATGGCTGTTGTTCGGCTTTTATACCGTTTCGTAACATGACTTATGTTTGAGTTAATGGTGGTAATTGTAGCCTGTGTTTCACGTTATATTATGTTAAATGCTTGAAGTTAGGCCTAACGTATCGAAGAACGGGTTTGTATGTCTCAGTTTGCCTTATGAAGAGCTTGGAGTGTTTAATGAACTTTAATTAGAGCTTGGTTATTTGTATGTAAAGGATTGGGGTATTTATAAGAGTGTAAAGGTAGGTCTTCTCATGATATAGCTACTGTTCGCGTTACTAAATTGCATACTTGAGTAGTTGAATTCGGGTTGTGGTACTCTAGCGTTCAACGTAGCATGCTGGCTTAGTTACGCCAGCATTTAGGCTTCTTAAAAAGGGATTTATAGGTGAAGTACTTTTATAATATGGCTGCTGCCCGTAGTTTGCTCAGACTTCCGTATGTGTTCGATTTCGTGTTGTTCCACCTTTGTAAGCTTGAAGGAAAACAGAAATTGTTTTGTGATAGATATATATGACCTGAATGCTGTCCAATGATGTCCGTTTAAAATACTAGTCCACACAGTTCATTTCAGCTTTTCACGTTTTTAATTCCGTCGTCTATTTCCCATTTCAGTGCTTCTGACAGGAATGGAGACTTTTCAAGAGTTGGGATTCTTTGTTCCATTAACCGTAATCAAAACATATTACAGGTAAAATTATAAAACCACAAGTAGTATATGAATTTCAATGGAACTTAGCTGATAGAATGATACTCCGTATAAACGATAAATACTGCAGTAATATTGTAATTATATTTTCCGTTTGATGCATCTGCGTAAACACTTGAAAGCCATTTCTACATCGAGCATCATTGAAATCGCTAATAATTTTGCTGTTCTTTGACAAAGGAGCTGATTAGTGAGATTGAGTTGAATTGCTTGAAGAAGAGGTAGCAAACCAAGAGCAGCGAGTTCTTACGCTTTACAAGAGCATATTTGAAAAGAGCGTCATAGGTAGCATGAACTATTCACCGTTTTTCAATGACTTTAGGAGGAGGTTAGGTTCTTATACTTTTGTTTTGTAGGACTGGTGTAAAAGAAAGAGTTCCAAATCAGCGATTACTACAATTATGATGGTTCCGTTTTACAAAAGACTAATGGAGGAGGAGAAGCTCGTGGGCAAGTAGTAGATGCTCAGTACAAGGATCAAGATATGGCATGCCTTAGTCTCTTCACTTTAAGGCTACAAGATGTAATTTAATGCTATCACAATTGTTAGTTTAAATCTTATATAGTACTTAAAGACGATGTATTTACAATTCTTTTTTAATGAAATATAGGTCTTTATAAAAGTTGTGCATTGTCTATAGAAAAAATGTCATAATCGATATCAACGATGTCACATCTATTTGGCAAAAGTGTTACAAATGGTGAAGAAAGTGTTGCTATTTAAAACAACATAAATGTTGCAATTGCATGTAGAAGTGTTCTTTAGTTAAATTACATTAGTGTTGCGATTGCTTAAAAAGGGTTGCGAGAAAAAGTGTTGCATATTACAAATTAGTGCAACACATTGTTAATGTGTTGCTTTTAGTGACAAAGTGTTGCGATATGTGTTGCGTTGAAATTATCAGCGGAGTTTTAAGCAGCACTTGTAAAAGTGTTGCATAATGTTTAAAGCAACATTTCTAAGGCATTTTGCAACATTTTCATGGTGTTGCTATAAATTCATTTTGTAGTAGTGACGGACCGATTAAATTAATTAGGTAAAAGAAGTCCGGTCCTCCTCTCGCCCTTATATATATATGCTAAACCGTTATTAGTAATATACGAATTAAGAAAACACAATTAAAGGGTTTAAGGGAGAGAGAGGAGAAAACCTAGTCTTCACCTCAAATAAAAAAAGAAGGCTTCTCATCATCTTCACCGACACACCTCTGCCGGCTGCACCACCGAACGCCGCCCAGCCACGCCGTCCACTCGTGCCGATTTTCGTCACCGTTTACCGCCCGCAATCATGACAGACCAAGGTACGTAACTGAATGTGATTGGTTTCTAATCGAAGGTCCTGTGAACGGATTAAGTTTGTATCGTATTGAACCTAGTTTACAAAAAGCTCTCCTTAAACTCCCTTATTCTCCATTATTGAGCAATGTAAACAAAATAACATCACTCGACGACAACAACTACAACAACAACAACAACAACAACAACAACAACAACAACAACAACAACAACTTTAATATCAACCATTATCATCATCATCATTTTCAACACCAAACACCATTAATGGTGGTTGTATCACAACCTTAAGGTCGCCCTCACTTAACAACGGCCGCCGCCACCGTGTTTCCGCCATCGCCTTCCCCGACCAAAAATTCGGACCACCTCATCGCCGTTCGACTGGTGGCGTTCTCATCTCTCCTATCTCCCTCCTCCACGAAGACCACCTGGCTGGTCACCTTTCCTCACACCACCTTTGCTTATTATCACCGGAGTCACTTCTTCCTTTCCTTTCCGATCTGAAATCATACCCCGCACATTGAAAAATACAGATTTAGGTATTTTGGTATTTGGATGGAGGAGGAATTTGGAGTTGTTTGGGAGGGGTGTATGATGGTGGAGGTTGGTTTTATTTTTAATTTTATGGGTGGACAGTTAAGAGTTAAGGAGGAAGGTGGAAGTGAGTTAGTGGTGGTAAAGAGGATAGTAAAGGTGAAAGTAAATAAGCTGTAATGGTGGAAGAAGAATGAGATGAGAAAGATGAAGGTGACCTGCTCTAGCAGGTCATCTATAGGTAATATTTGGGGTGAGTTTACTTATGGAAGAGTTTGGTTATAGGTGGGTTTATTGTGGGATTAAAAGAAAGATGGTTTATTTTTGGAAGACCAGCAATAGGATGAATTATTGTTGTTAAATTTTCCTATTCTTTAATACTCGGATTGTATTTGTATTTTGTCTCACATCAAGTTACTATGAGCAGGTCCCGTTAAAATATACATATTTTGATTTTGACACTCGTATACTTTTAATAACCCCAACGCGTTATTATACAAGTTTTTTATTCTTAAAAACTTCGACATCAAACGCTAACACGACTCGCTTAAATTTCCCGCGCATGATCGCGAGACGCAATTCGAAAAAAAAATAAAAAAAAAATTAAATTTATGTATTCGTATATATTCTTTTTTCCGTTAGTGAGCTTACCATAAAATAATCCACATTCTCCAAGTGATAACAATTAAAAAATTTCAATAAAATTATTTTATAATTTGCCTAAAAAATATTCACTAATCACAAGTGTCATGATCTAAAAGAGGTTTATTGCATGATCAGTTTCCCTGATTCTTTTCACTACTGTAATAAAATACAAACAAAATTGAGAAGTTCATGTTTTTACTGCTGTTAAAAATATTTCTTCACTCAATTTGTGTACTTAAAAATAGCACAGCCTCACTCTACAATTTGCTTCACACTTTATTCCACTCTTTTCCTTCAACAACCCCAGGTAAACGAAATTCCCTTTCATTTTCCTCCGCCACATTTTGCTTCTTACTTTTCCCTTTAATTTCCCTTTATTTATTTATTTTTATATAACATTTATTTTGATTTATTATTTGAGATAATTGTACGGTGTCACCGATGGTTACATGTATAACATGGTCCCACGAGCTAAACAGTAAAATAAAAGTAATAGAAGTTTGCCCGCAGGTGGCGTTGTTTCATTTTCCTTTTTAACCGCTTCTTGAGTTTCGTGCTCGAAAAGTTCTGATTTTGCTGAAAATTGAGCTGACCCAGTTGATTTTTGGTGTTTAGTTCGGTGATCTTGATGATTTGTTTTGCTCTTCTGCATGATTTCCCCCCTTTTATTGTTTATTTTTTCTAAATGATTGCAGCTTTTTGCCCTTTTTTTTTAGGGTGTTGAATGTTGATTATGAAGGAAATAATTTTTGTTGGTTTGATTATGATTTGGATAAGGGTTTTGTAAAGTGGAATAAATATGCCCAAATTTTACATCTAAAATGATCATTCTTAATCTTTTCTGAGATTTACGGAATTGTGCGCGGGAAACTCTAGAAAATGATAACGACCTGTTGGAACGGAGAGCGAGTAGGTTTTATGGGGAGGGCTTTAGGCACTGAAAGCCAGGTAAATAAATCAGTGAATGATATAAATTATACTTACAATTTATCTGGAGTAATTGTGTCACATTGGAGTCATTATGGTTAAATTTTAGCACCATGTGCGCGATGTCAGTTAGCTTAACTCGTAAAATTATTGAGGACGGTACTCTTTGCCGATCTTGTGATCTCATAATCCTTCATACTCGACATTGTTCAAACCGAAAGAAAAAAAGAAAATCCCGCCGTTTGCTTGGATTTAGTGTGCGTAAGTTTAGTTGTCTAGCAAAATGTTGTCGTTTCCTCTGCCGTGTTGCGTGTTGTAAGAAACTGTGGTTTGATAGATCGTGTTGAGACAGACTTGGTTTAATATTATCGTAAGACAGGCCATATGAAATAAGTTCGCTATTCTCGTCTGTGATTTGATAGATCGTGTTGTAACTCACTAACTCGCAAGTACGTGATTCCAGAATCAACTGTGGTGGCATAGACGATGACACCAAATGATGATTGTTACTTTCTCCTGTACTTCATAATGGGAACGTATTTTGGGCCCGATCTAAAGGGTGAAAGAGTAAAAAGGTCCGTCTTACAGAGAAAAGCCGAAGGCCTTCCTCCGTACACGGTAGAGCAGCTTGCTGGGTCCCATATCAAAATCTCGGAAATCGAGCAAATCTACTATTACCTTCTCAGAAAAGCCAACAAATCAGTCGTGGTGAAAGTTCCTCTTCTACATCAGTTCATCCAAGGCGATTTCCCGACTCAAGAAGATGACGGTCCCCGCCCTCAGTTTCCGGCACTCTTTCCTCCCAATTTGCACCCAAAAATGGAGTATTTTAACCAAAGCATCGCTAACGTGACGTATATCCGAAAACCTGCCGTTTTCTACATAAAAAAGGACGATATCGAGAAGTTCAAGAGACTAACTGGGCTCGAAAACCTCTTTGTGGAAACCACTGTTGAAAAAAGCATTCCGAGTGACAAGGACTTGGAAAACAATTTTCCCGCGAAGAAAAACACGGAGAAATACTCGGGTGATGTCCCCATTGTAACATACTACCGAGGAAGTCAAAGGAAAAGGCGATCGACTGAAATATTGCGTGATGAGAAGCCTACTGACTGTAACGGTGCATCAAAATCTTCAGATTTGAAACCTGAAACGAGGTGCGCGCCTGGTATAGTTATTCTTACTACGGATCCGAGCAGGCAGGAGTTGGACAAAATTGTCGATATTGCAAGAAATGCGTATGCGCTGACAGGCAGTGCAGCAAAGGGGATTGTGGGATCCGTGATAGGCTTGATGGATTTGGGCGAATCCGAGGATTCTTACTTGTTTCGGGTAGCTCTTCCAGGAGTCAAACGAGAGAACAGTGAGTTACTTTCTATCTAGTTATCAATTCATTTTCGACTTTTTGGATAAGGTCGTTTTAATGACAATGAACATGAGTCAGGTTCCTCTGGCCACACGATTTCGACGAGTAGGTTTGACCATAATCCGATAAATTATGGCAAGACGTGATTTTGTGGTGGATTTTCGACTGAGCTTTGAAAATTCACTGATAAAATAAAAACTTCCTTCTGTCACCGTGTTTTGTAGGACGGTCTTTCCCAAATTCTGTGCAGAACAATAAAAGTTAACCGCCTTACCCAAATTTGATTTTTAGGTGCAGTTTTCTGTACGAATGACTATTGCTTGGTATTTGCGACTGCAGGGGCTTTTCAATGCGAGGTTGAAAGCGATGGCCGAGTACTTATAAAAGGAGAAACGGTCACTGGAGAAAAAATATTAAACCGCTATTCCCAAGATTTTGTGATGCAGTCATGCAACCTGTGCCCACCGGGACCATTTTCAATCTCATTTCAACTGCCAGGACCAGTCGATCCACAAAAGTTCTTAGGGACGTTCGGTACAAATGCAATCCTTGAGGGAATCGTAAAGAAGCAAAAACCTTCAAGAGCGATCATACACGATAATACTTCGACACGGGCACCGACAGTGACACCAGCCCCAACACCAACGATGCCATCCTTGGAAGCAACGACGGTGCCATCCTTGGAAACACCGACAATGCCACCCCTGGAAGTACCGACGATGCCATCATCGGAAGCACTGGCGATGCCACCATCGGAAGTAACGGCGATGCCATTCTCGGTACCTCCTGAAGACGCTTTGTTATGATCGTCACTCACTGCTAACGATAATCTGCTGATACTTTTAGCAACGTTTGACTTAAAATATGTGAATATGAACGTAGATATGTCTGTGAAAGACCATAAGAACTAGCTTTTTTCGAAAAATGATGTAATGACTTGCTACATCCACATGTGTAGTAGGAAGTTTTATGGCATTCTTGTGAATGCAATTAGGAGCACCACAACTACAACTCTACAAGTAACTTAGCTGACTGCTATAACAATAGTTCTGCAAAAATGGCTGCATATATCTGACCTCACACCGCTGTACAAGAACGACATCACATATTCGCGTACAGTTTAGTGACACGATCTCCTTTATTGAGACATTCAAAACCAAAGAATAATGACTTCAAAACCGCTTTACTTACACTCTGAAAATATGTATAGTACTTCGTATACGTTTATTCTTGCATGACTTGCAACTTATCTAATGTAAGACGGTTTTACAAGAGGCTTAACAAAACAAGGAACATGAAAGCAAGTGCACATTGAAGTTGGATTTCTTAGTGAAATACTCTGTATATAAGTTACTTAATCTAGTACGGTGTTTTAAATAAACATTGTAAACAACCTGTTATTCTCAATTGTCAAATACCAGAACTATTTAAGCTCGAAACCCAAGGTAACTCACGCGGAACTGGAAGTACACGGAACTATAGAATGCAAACAAAACAAGGGGTATTGTCATCCAGACATCGCAACGCCTTGATAGCACCAATTTCCTTTGTATACCCGGCTTGCTACATCAGTCACTATACCCCTTTCCTTGCTTCCATTTGCCAAAGTGCTGCAATGGCCAAAAAAGAAACGCTTTGAAGTAGTGATACGTAATTGGATGTACTCGATTATCAAGAAAAATATTGGGGAAAACGAAGTAAGAACAAACATGACCACATAATGCAAGTTAGAGGGCATATATCAAATTGAGGACAACACTTTCGCCGTTTTCTTTAGACTTATTTTCAGGTTCTTCATTTCCATTTAAATACTTGCTTCACAAATTTACAATAAGTTAAGTTTCATTCAGTTCAGTTCAACTTGGGGCCAAATCATCTAACCGTACCACTCTCATTATTAGATCATCCAATAGCACAAGGGTAAAATATGATGTAATCTGACCATATAGTCACTGACCTACATTTATGGAGTTTGTCAAGCATCAGACGAAGATTGCTGCCGCTGAGGTGGCGCCTGCGGCCACATGGGACCCATGTACGCTTGAGACTGAGGAGACGCATACGGGTTAGGGTTACCCATCATCATCCCAGGAGGACCACCTTGAGGCGGAGGATTCTGAGCTGGCGGCATATAAAAATACGGAACATCAGCAGGGCCCCCCATAGGCATCCCGGGACCCCTAGGCAATGTCGCCAACACATCATCCTTCAAATCCTCCCTCGGCACAATATCAACGAGAAAGTCGAAAATATCAGTCCTAGTGATTGCAGCAGCAATATCGTTCTTCTGTAGGGTCCGCCTCTTGTTTTCCTCGGTGTGGTTCCACGAACGCAGAGTTAGCTCAAGGATGAACATCTCGCAGGCGCGCGCAAACACGACGGGGGCCTCGGCCGAGATCATTCGGACGTCCTCGTCGGCTTTCATAATCTTCTTGATCCTCGCCAAAGGAAGGCTATGGTTCTTGAAGTCGGTCACCTTCTCGATTTCCTGGTACTGATTTTGCCAGAACGCTTGAAGCTGTTGCTGCAGCTGCTGTTGTTGTTGGTGGTGGATTTGCTGGTACGCTAGCTGATGCTGAGCGATTTGAGCGCTAGACGGCTGCGCAGCACCCACAGGTGAACCGGTGACTGGATTTGGTTGATATGCACCACCGTAAGGAACTTGGCCGGTGCCACTCACAGATCCCACGACCGGGGATTGACCATGACTTTGCTGGTCCATTCTGCTACTAACTAGAAAACGATTTCAATCGGTAAGTGATAAATAAAAGATATAGTTGTGTCTGTTGCCGTGATTGCAAGTAGAAAATCAATGTAACCTTCAGCATGGAAACGAAATTCATATCAAAAACATTCCAAAAGGAAGGTAAACAGATCATGATCGACGGACAACAATTCAGCAAGATGTAATCAAATTAACCAAAGCCAAAAACACACTCAGGGCACACGGAAAAAAAATACAAATAAAAAAATTGAACTACGATACCCTGGTAATATAGGGACAGCATGAGCAGCGGAAAGAGGGGTATTCAATAAAGCAACATAAAAGCTGTTTAAGGCAACGTGATAGTGCAGGACACAAACACTATAGCAGAAGCGTAGTCGATGATATATAGGCATCCAAACCATGGAGCACTAGGGCAGTGAGAAATAGTACGTAGATTCGCCCTAATTCTAAAGCTCAACCAAGGAGCTATGAATGATGGTAATATCAACCTAATTCTTGAATTTTACGTAAATTCTGTTTGAGTAGGACATTAAGGAGGGGACGAGGAATGACACATTGATGTTTCTGTTCAGAAACATTCCTTGGTCAATTCAATTTGGCGTCCGCTTCATGCCTCACAAACAAAGAGAATTTATCGTCCTCCCTTTTCATTCCCTTCTATGTTTGTGATGTTATGGGATCGAGTCAGACAGAATAACAAGATGTGCGGGAGTTCGTACGTCGTAAGAGCACACAGGAGGCTAGAAGAATATGGAGACAAAAAAGGAGCTTAATCCTAGAGAATGAATGATGGAACTTGATTCACAGAAAGAATTTCATAGCGGAAAAAGAAAGAGAGTTTTAAAAAGTCAAAGTAATGTACGTGCAAAAAATCTGTACATGAGTACATGACTCTCCACGGTAGTTTTCCGCTACTCGGTTCTAAAAAGCAAACAAACAAACATCATTGTAGATCCTAAGTCAATACTTGTTTCATTGATTTCCCATTCACCGACAACATTTTTCCTTTGCTCCTTCCTTATTCCAAACAGGAGTACGACAGAATGTAGCATCTCACTTTTCAACAACACATAAATGATATGTCTAACCATCGAAAACTAAAACCATCATGGTTAAACCAATCTGACTTTACCAACCACAAATTCAATCCCTATAGTGAAGGCGAATTAGATCCATTAAACTTTATAGACCGCATGTCAAAATCGCAACTATATTTCCATGTGAGTTTTAATTTAAGGCAAAATAACTTGTGACATGCAAACTCAACTCAACTCAAGTAAAAATATTGATCATCCTCAAGCTGAAATGAGTTTTACACGATTATAGCTTTCTCAAGCAAAGTCCGAAAAAACGAAAAAAAAAATAAATCCCAAGCATGAAATAGGGACACAATGCATGACACAAACATAAAATAGCAATTACATCGCAAAACGACAAATTAACATAACCAAAAAAACATACAAGTGATATTGAATATTTGTACAAAAGACAGAGAAACGGAAGAGAAACAAGGAAAATTATGTTTGGCGGTATTATGCATAAAACTACTAATGGTCCAAAGAAATCTGATATCCTTCATTGATTGACATTCGTTATTTCACTTATTTGTTGTGTTTTATGTTGAGCATCAAACATGAGCGAAAAAAGGGCATATTCAACATGAACAATATTGCAAGTTCCTTTCCAAAATCGTCAATTTTTGCAAGGCAAGTACTACAAACAGTCAAACTGAAGAAAACTGAGAAAAATAGGCTTACAAAGTCCTCATTTTTTCCCTAATAACCGTAGCCAGGCAGGAAGTATCATTCTAAAATCATCAAGTTTCGAAAGGCGAGTACTAGAAACAGCCCAACTGATGAAAACTGAGAAGAACATGCTTTCAAAGTTCTCATTTCTTTCCCCAATAACTATTGCTAGGCACAAATTCTTGTTCAAGATGGAGATATTCGTCTTAAACACACAACGAGTAAATGAGTATTATTACTCCGTAGTTTAGAAAGTTTAAAATACACCAAAATAACAATGCTATTTCTTTTAATAGCAAAACGGGTATATCCGTATTAAGAAAGACCGATAGATACATTAAAAAATTGATATTGGTTTAACAATTTACAACAATTAAATCAAAATTTTCGTTTTATAGCATAAAAATGGTTACTTGAAGGACCATGAAAATCAAAATTAAATTTTTAACCTAATTTAAACTTGCCCAAAATTAAATAACACCTACACATCACAACAGTAACAGCAAAAATAAAACAAAACTAGTGCAACTCAAACTATTTTACAGTATTACTAGTAAAATCATAATTCATAACCCAATAAATCTCATCCAATTATACAAAGCTGCAAATTGGGTTAAAACTTAAAATTACCGTGAGACCGTCTTACATAAGAATTTGTGGAGATTAAATCCATGCAAAGCAATGACATATAATAAAAGATAAAAGGAGAAATAATCAAAATTGCTTACAATAATTTGATGAACACTCTTCAACTTCCAATTGTATATCTTCTACTAATTATACAATAACACCTGCAAAAACATCAATAAAATAGAAATCAAAATCAAAATTATATTGATACCCAATTTGTTTATTCTTTTGAAAAACAAAAGCAACCCAGAAAATATAAGACAATATATGTTGTAGAAACATTGATCCCATGATTTTGAACAAAAATTAAAAAATAAAAAATTTGATCTTTTGTGTAACTGTTTTAGGGTTTTGATTTAAGAACTTGTGACATAAAAATAATAATTTCAGAAAATGGAAAAATAAATAAATATTGCAGAGAGATGGAGGGAAGAAGAAAATACTTTACAGAAGGTTGAAGGCCAAATTTTGCCAATGATTCTCCCTTTTTTTTTTTCCTGAAACTAAATAAATAAATTTCTTTTTCTTACCTTTTTTTTTTTCTAATCTAATTAATTTTTGTTTATTTTTCGTGGGATCAAACGAGAAGTGCAGAGGAAAAGTGAGTTCGAACTATTTCCGACTTAATCAAGTATGTGAGCAGTGGTTTTGTCTGATCACAAAAATTAAAAAAATGTAATTTCTTTCTGATTCTTTTTGAAATGGGTTTTTCATTTGACTAGAATAAATAGAAAGGTTTTTCATTGTGTTAACTATCAGTGATTCTTGTGTGAGACGGGCCTAACGATAACTTATGTGAGACAAAGATTAAAAAAAATAATAAAAAAATAAAAAGTAACCACCATCTAAGAGACGTCTCACAATAATTTATCGTTAGGCCCGTCTCACACAAGAAATTGTGTTAACTATAATGCGAGTTACGAATTATATATATATTTTTTGAAATAAAAAGAGTAATTTACTAATAAGTCGTCAAATGACACCTAAAGAGAACATAGATCAAAATCGGACCTTATCGGGCCAAACAAGACCACACTGAAGACCAAAAATAAAAATTAGGTGGACCTAAGACCAGACCTAAAGTTTTTGTTCTTGGACAGGACCAAACCCGAAATTTTAGTTCATCGTCGGTCTTAGAACGAAATGGACCTAAAATCATTTTCTAGCTTACTTTGTACTCCATATATAAATGACAATTAAATTTAAGTTTCACTAAATTAAATGCATTACATAATCAGACGATTGTTTTGAAAATATTTATAATAATAATAATTGTAAATATTAGTTTATAATGTAATCTTGAAGATAAAATATTCAATTTGTTTTACAATATTATAATGATTGGTCTTTAAAAATACGGGTTTTCTAAAATGTGTCTTATGGGCACATGTTAACAAGCCAAAATATGGAATTAATTTTCATTGAAATATTTTTAAATCAGTTAAATTACTTCCATTTTTAAACTCTTATCATGTGTCCATTGGGCCGGACATAAATTGAGTGATTTCAAATCGGACAAGACCGGAGACTGAAATATAAAAAAAAAAGGACCAAGGATCGAACATAATTAAATTTGGTCCGTATTTGGTCCAAACCAAATGATCATGTCCGATCTATTTTTCCGGTTCAGACCAAAACTTGCTCATCCTGATCAAAATAATCTAAAATCAATATGAAAAAACTAAAGATCCTCTTTTTTCTTGAAAAAATTTTATACCTATGACTGATGTATTCGAAACTTATACCTCATAGGATTCTAGTATACTATCAACTTTTGAAAATGCCAAACAAAATAAAACATGATTTTGGCAATTCCAAACTACTCATTTCAACTTGTTTTGAACCAAACACCTTCTCATTGAATGTTAGGCCCACAAAATATAAGATCATTTCTATAACAATTTTATATGATTGGAACAAAACACAAATATAAGAAGCAATATCCCAAATGGAATTTTCAATCAATAAATGTAATTTTCAATTAGTGTAACCTCAAGATTAGTACTATGAGCATCATTGAACAATTTACTGATGATTTCCTTATACCGTATTATAGTGTTTTTAAGTAACAGAAAGCACGGCTCATATGACGTTGTGTTGTTCTGTGTCGGGTTTTGGAAAGATCCAAAACCCAGTTTTGTCTTGTATAAATAGATTGGTTTCCTGAATAAAAAGACAGAATAGTTTGTTCTCTCAATATATGTTTCTTAGTATGGTATTAGGTTTCTTTAAAAACAATCTCAAATAAACCCTAAATTTTTTCTTCATGGCTGACGCGAAGGTTGGCGCAAAACTCGAGCCTCTTCTCCGTATTACATCGGCCCTCAAGATCGGCCGGGAAAGAAAATCACCGATGTTCGTTTGAAATTGGATAACTACGACGATTGGTCTCACTCAATTCGTCACGCTCCCCCTGCGGGTCGTATGTTTGGCTTCCTCGGTGGGACATACACTAAGCCGGCACCCCCTTGTATTAAGAACGATTTGGACATACTTCACAGTATGCTTGTGTCGTGGTTGATGATTACGATCGACTACGAGGTACGTTCATTGCTCCCTCGCTATGACAACGTTAAACGTTTGTAGGATGATCTCGCTGAACACTTTAATGCCGTCAGCGGTCCATGTATCTGTCAGTGTCCAATTTAAATGAATGTCGTCAAGCGAAATCAATGACTGTTGAGATTTACTATGCGAAGCTTTGTCAGTTATGGGAAGAACTTGACAAACACGACCCTCTTATCTATTGTTCGTGTGGCAAGTGCGAGTACACGATTGACAAGCAAAATCTCGAGCGTCGTGAGAATGACCGGCTTCATCAATTTCTTTTGGGTCTCCTTCCTGCGAGCTACAAAACCCTCCGCACTGTTTTGCTGACACAGAAACCGCTACTCTCAATCAATCGCAATTTTCAGTTGATGTCATAGGAATAAAGCTCTCAAGGTGTCGACTTGACACACACAGGTGCTCCCCATGTAGAGGCTGACCTGAGCAGCTTTGTGGTGCGAGCTGACTCGCGTTTTTTGCGTCCTTCCTCCATGCTTACGCGTACGGAACGACAAAAACTCGTGTGTACCCACTGTAATCGTAGGGGTCATGATCGAAGTCTGTGTTTCGATCTTCTTGGTGAATTGCCCGACTGATTGTATGAACTACGTGGTATTTCCAAGTCGGGTCACGGCGGTGCGACCTGAGAGGGGGGGAAGGACAACCTCCAGTCGTGGTGGCGGTCGAGGTTCGTTTGTTCGTGGGGAAACATGTATTGCTCCTGCTGCATACAATGTCGAAAGTGCAAATACTATGCACACTTCAAAAGAGGACAATGAAGCCCCTAAAAATGCAGTAATTGTATACGGCACATCGAATCACAATTTCTCGGGTAAATGCTACTTGATACCGATTGCTCACACCATGTGACAGGTAATTTTGATGTCTTGTGAGACGTGCGTCAAGTTCCCAATAGGAACGTAGGGCTTCCTGACGGATCATGCGTAACGGCCACGCAAGTAGGATGTGTCGAACTGACTCCCCTGAGGCCCTGATAACACTTGACTCTGTTTTATTTGTTTTTCAGCTTCGTTGTAATTTAATATTTGCTTAACAATTGAGCAATGCTCTTGGTTGTGACTTAATCACTAATGTTAGGTTGTGTATTATTCAGGACTCGCGAACGAGAGCGGTGGTTGGACTGGGTGATCGACGTGATGGACTTTACTACCTACGGTAGGAATCGGGTTTGCTTGCGAGTACGGTTAATGTTTGGTCATCCATATCCTTGCGACATAGGCGTTTAGGGCATCTGTCTAAGAAAAAGGTCAAGTTGCTTCCGTTTTGTAATAATAATAATAAAGACATGTTAGTCAAACCATGTGAGGTTTGTCATCGTCCCAAACATGTTCGTAGTAGTTTCACATTGAGTAATAATAAAAGTTCCCGTATTTTTAAGTTAATTCACTGTGATTTGTGGGTTCGTATGGCCCGTCTTCTTTCAATGGCGCATGATTTTTTTTACAATAGTGGATGATTGTTCACGCGCGGTCTGGATATACTTGTTGTCTGTAAAAATTAAAGTCTGTGAAGAATTTTATGCAATTTGTCGCCATGATACAGCTTCAGTTTTCTGCTGTTATTAAGGTTGTACGAAGTGACAATGGGACAGAAATCAACGCTCTAAAACCGTATTTTCGTAACTCTGATATTTTGTTTTAGTCATCCTGTGTCGAGTCGCCACAACAAAATGGACGTGCGGAGAGAAAACATCAACATATCTTGAATGTAGCACGTGCACTAAGGTTTCAAGCGGGGTTGCCAATCCAGTTTTCGGGCGAATGTGCCATAGCTACTGCGTATCTCATTAATCGAACGTCGTCTGTAGTCTTAGGAGGAATTACTCCGTATGAGGAATTACATAACATGCCACCATCGTTTGATCATTTACGTGTGTTTATTTCTTTGTGTTTTGCTCACAACCAACGTGCTAAGGGCGATAAGTTTGTTAGCCAGAGTCGTAAATGTGTATTTGTGGGATATCCATCGGGTCAAAAAGGGTGGTATATGTATGATCTTGAGAATAAGGTATTCTTTGTGTCCCGTGACGTGTCTTTTTATGAAGATCACTTCCCGTTTTTATTTGATGAATCTCACGCGACTGATGACGCCACGTGTAACACCCCGACTCAATTCGTATATTTTATAATTTATTTTCTTGGTATTTATATTTCGTTTCATGTGATTTTCTCATTTTTTAGCTCGAGAAAGTCGTTTAATAAGCTTACGTGTCGTGTTATAAAGTCGGGTGTTACATTTACCGTGGTTAGAATCAAGTTTGTAAGTGTGAGGAGAGGTTTAGAAGTAGTTAGTAGGGTCTTGGAGGTAGTTTAGAGGGTTGACGAGCTAGGGGCGAGCAAAGAGGCGCGAGAGGGGGAGAAAATAAGCGTTCACGTGGACAGACCCGAAACCCCGAGCTAGAGGCAACCAAAGGCGGTCAAAGGCCGCAGAGGCGCTGAAGGCGACCAAAGAAAGTAGCATGGCTGCGCTTTCCGGTCGTTTTGTGCGCTTTTCCGTGATTGCTTAGGACTTATTTTCTCAACTTTTTAATTATAGTTAAGCCCTAATACTTCATTATTTCACAATTCCTCATCCTAATACTCATAAACCCTCTCTTATTTCTCTTAATTATTCACTAATTCATCTTCAAAACTCCATTAAAGTCATCCAAGTTTCATTCTTTTCAGCCATAATTCAATTCCTTTCACAATCCTCTTGGTAATCCTTCGTTTTTGCATCGTTTTCTTTATAGTTTGATTGTATAGTTAATATTTTATGTGTTAGGGTTGTGTGCTTATATTTTATGCCTGTTTTATGTGTTTAATCAAAGGAGAAGGTGATCTCAACGAGGAGGACACGGTTTTCATCGACGAGGAAGAAGATTAGCTTGGTTTGTACTTGAAAAAGGTAACTAGGTGTAGTGCTGCTAGCCATATTTTGACTTGTATGAGGTCCTTGGAGTTTGTTTAGGGTGTTATTATTGATTGTTTGGATGTAAAGATGTGAAATTTGGCTTGTTTGGATGGTTTTTGATTGATTGTGATTGAAATTGGAGTTTGCCTCATACTTATGAGTCTAGAACCATGTTCTAGGATATTTGATCACTTGTATGATGTTTACTATGGTGCTAAGATGCTTAAAGGTGTTGTCTTGAGTTAGTTTGTTGACTTTAAGTTGGCTAAGTATGAGTTGTAATGTTGATTACTCCGTATTAGGCTTGTTACTACACCGTTGACTATGATTTATGATGAGCATGGATATAAAATGGTTTGTTATGATATGGTTCAGTAAAAGGATGATTAATATGATGGTGATTATGAGTTGGTTCATGTTTGAATTGACTTGTTTGTATGCTTGAGATGAGTGTGTGTACTGGTACTGTTTGACACGTACGTGGGGAGCTACATCGTTATGGTTTGGGACGGATACCGCCCATAGTCCCCTCGACTATTCTTTATGTTTAGTTAGAGCTATTATGGGTTCTCAACCGTTCTAGTTGTTCAGTTAGAGACTATGGTTATTATATTAGTTATTATGTCGTCACCGTTCTTGTTGTTCGGTGGGATTTGGCCAAATTTAGACAATTGTTTGGAACTTCTTGTTGTTGTAACGCTATAAGGTTGGGATGATTCTTGTTGCTTCATCCGGGGTGATTCTTGTTGATTCACCCAGTGCTCTGTGCTTACTCTTGCGTTTGTTTGTTGTTGTCGTTACCCTTGTTGATGACAATTGAACTTAAATAACTAAAATGAATTAGTTTAGCTATGGATGACTTGAGTTGCATGTTATTAATTGGTTACACTCTGATTTTAGGCCGTAGGCCAGGTAAGCTATATGTTGCGTGGTTGTTTACATCGTTTATGTTGAAATATGACTGAGGAGTACTTAATTACTTCCCACTGACTGTGGCTGTTGCATTCTTTTGCGGAGGTATGCGCGAGGATGTGATGAGTCGTGAGAAGCCATGTGAGGATGACCCCATAGCTAGTTTGGAGATTGTTTAGACCTTATTTTCATTAGACTCGTTCCAGTTTGTTTAAACTCATGTTTTGGTATACTTTGTACGGGTATTTATTCCCGCGTGTTTAGATTTTGAAGATTAGACTGTTATTTTAGTGACGATCTAAATTCCACGATGTTTCCGCTACCGTGTCTCGCTTTTATTTCGATCTTCTTTATAAAACCTTTTATTTCGTATTTTATTTGGTTTAAATAAACTGGGTTATTACACCACGACACCTGTGTTGTTTGATGATGACTTTGATCACTACCCGACCACGATGTTGGTGGAGCAGGTGCACTTCGCCCGCGATTACTGCTGCCATTGCCGCGGGCCCTCGGCGTGGCGAGCAGTCCCCACACCGCATAGTGATTCACGTGAGGTGGAGACAGAGGTGGGTGAACTTGGTCGTGGCCGCCGTACAAAAATCCCTAATACACGGTTACGGGGATTTGTTGTTGATCGTACAATTCGTGGTAGTAGTCCGTCAACCATCACTTATGTGTTGGAGCTAGTGTCCTCCACAGTTAGTGCAATAACATAAATAAATCTCTAAAGGTACACAGGGTACATTTTGTATTTAATCAGTTGATTAACGTTTATCGATAACGGTTGGCTTGCTAGATAAGTTTGACGTTATTGTCATACAGATGGCGGTGAACAACTGGTCCCTAAGAGTCACACCTAAAGGATGTGTTTGAGAGATATGATTATTTGAGAAAATGATCATATTGATGCCTTATTTATGACTAAACGGTTAGTCAGTGTTGTTGACTAAAATGTTAGTCAGTGTGATGATTTTACTGACTAAAATGTTAGTCAGTATAATGGTGATACGGCTATTTAATACAGATTAAATAATTTTAGCTGAGACGAATTAAATGTAATTCGCAAATTGAATATAAAATGTTATATTTAATTATTGTGTATAATGCAAGCTAATTAAATATAAATCGTTATAATTAATTAGCAAATTATAAATATAAGGATATTTATAATATATTATAGTCGGTCCATTCAGATGATACTAGTAATATATTGCATTATATTATAAGCTAAAATGATCAAGAGAAAAGTGTCCAGATACGTTCTGACCCGATACACTCTTAACTTGGTCAATAAGTTATTGATTTTGAGGAGAATAATATCTCCCCAAAATTAAGAGAAGAGGCCGGCTAGGTGAGGAGTATATGAGGAGTATATTTGCTTTCCTAATCTTACTCTAATTCTCTCCCTAATTCATTCATCATTCACAACACAGAATCTCAAGAAAAGAAAATCAGTTTTCTCTCTTATTTTTCTAGCAATACAAGGGCATATCAAGAACACATCTTGGGTGAGATTATTAGGAGATACCATACTTTTGGTATTGATCTTAGGCCAAATTCATTAGGATTAAAGGTTAATTCTAAATCTCTATTTCATGTTATGCAATTTCTTTTATGACTTTAAAATCTTATAAAAGTTTTCATTATAATCCTGTGATTTTAAAGGTCTATATACCGATATAAACCTACAAGTGGTATCAGAGCCTTAGGGCATATGAAATTTTTATAAGGTTTTCATAAAATTGATTTTGTATATATTTTAATCAAATTCATAAGATGGCCGAATGGTTTTGATATTTGGCCGTGTGGTTTTTGTAAATTTTTGGCATGTTTTGGTCCGTTTGATTCATAATTATCAATGTTTCAAGATGTTAAAACTATAATATATGATTTTGTATCGGTTTTGATTTAATACCGATTGAATTAAAACATAAAAGGACCAAAATTTTGTATGTTAATGAACATATAAGGTTGCTAATCATTAGATCTATAATTTAAGATGTTTAATTTAAAAAGTTATTTTGAACCTCTTAAGTCAATGTTTAATACGGATTAAAATTGAGTTTGTATCGATCTAATTATTAGCATAATTGAATTAAAACAGATTAATTCATTTATTTTGATATTGGCCGAATTATTTTAATTTTTGGTAATTTTTGGTATTTTTTTTATATGTTGGTCGAGTATGTTCCATATTTAAAAAAAAAACAAAAAAAAAAAAAAAAAAAAAATTCGGATTTATTTTTCCAATTTGGCCGAAATTTTCAATTTTTGGAAAATCATTTTGATATATTATAAAGATAATATATTTTGTGTTATTGTGAAGCAGTTCATAATAAATATGATACCTAATATTTTAAAGAAGTTTAGAATATTTTTGTGATCTAATTTATGTTATACTGATAATATAAATTATTTCTTTTGGATTTTTGTTTTGATTATAAGATATTATGAACAATTAAGGAATTGTTGCATAATTATAATCATTTAAAAGAGGTGGTTTGGATTTAATCAATTTGTATGCATTGGTTTGATTATGTTTAGTTGATGCTTTATATTTTGTGAATGAATGTATGAATGGTTTATTTTTACGCATTAATTATGTACAAAAGGTTGTAATTTACTAGTGTGGCCTTAGAAGGTTGTGTTTTCGTAATGAAGGAAACACAATTTTGTGCATTTTTTTAATTAGAATGTAAATAGGTTTATTTTGTAATTCAAAATGTAATTTTGAGAAGATTCAAGATGAAGATTCAAGATGGACTCCCACTTAAAGCCCAAGATGAAGAATGAAGACAAGCTTAGGGTCCATGGATGAATTCCAATTTGTATTTGTCTTTATTTTCATAGGGATAGGCCACACTAGGTGTTTTTCTTTTGCGTTTTCTTTACCGTTTTTCGTTGCATTCATGTTAGCTAGTAGCATCATATTCCGCCTAAACTAAACCAAACCACCTAATATGCATGAAAATGGATCATATAGTTGCATCTTTTTATAGACATACGGATGTCACTCGCTTTAGGGCTATCACCTCAAACTAATCATTCACGTAAATGCTAGATATTTGTTCACTTAAAATGAATTAAAATGAGATGATGGGACCTTCCTCTAAATTCTAAAATTGAGATTAGTCTTTATAGGAAAAGCATACTATGAGCCCCTTTTTCGTCGGTAGGCATGTAGGACCTTACTCTCCACATGACCCCTTCTACGTTGGGTAAGTAGTATGCGTTGACCTATTTTATCTCAACACTATAGTTCGAGTAATATCTCGTAGTTATAGTGGACTAATAGATAGGATTTACTGAAATCTATCGACCAAGAATTCTAACAGTAGAATTAGCCAAGAGGTGGGCTTATCAATTTAAAGAAATTGAGTCTTGGGATCACTTATATAATTCTCGAGGGAGGTCGATTATATGAGTGCACGAGTCATTGCATTAAATCGTTATTGCATTTCGACTTAAACCTTTAAAACGATGTTCTCTCTTCTTCTTCTTCTTTCTTTTCACAGTTTCGAATTCGTTATATACAGATATAACTACTATAACAAATGGCTGAACGTATTGACGGCCCAATGCCAAGTGTCACACTAGAACGCGAATCATGGCTTAGAATATTTATGGACAGCATGAATCAGTCTACTCGACTGAAGAATGATGGGTCCAACTTTGCTGATTGGGAGGCCGCATTACGGAATGCTGGCATAGCTGACGGCAAGCTCAAGTACTTGACTGAGCCACTGCCGACTAAACCAGCTCCCGATGCAGGAGAAGATGAACTCTATCTTTACAATGATTTCATGATGGAGGCGGGTGCGATACAGAACGTACTCATCTATGCAATGGAATCCAATTTGCAAAGACGATTCATTACCCAAGGTGCAAACAAGATTTTCACCACCCTAACTAAAGAATTCTCGAAAGCGCCGAGAATTAAGAGTTACGAGTATACCACTCGCTTCTTTGAGGCGAGACTCCAGAAGGGCCAACCTGTTGGTCCACATCTTCTCGACATGATCGAGAATGTTGAAAAACTGGAGGAGCTTGGTTGCAAGATCGATGAGAAGATCATCGTTGATCGTGTGCTCCACTCTCTTCATGATGGGTATGCCCTCTTCAGGGCAAACTATCACATGAATGACATGCAGAAAAGTCTGCATGAGCTTCACTCACTCCTCGTACAGACGGAGAGTGATCTGAAGTTGAGTGGGAGCATGAAACAAGATGTTCTCATGATTGGCAACAAGAAGGGTAAGGGTAAGGCTCCGGCTAACCTAACTGTAGGAAAGCCAAAGTTTAAGAAGCCGGTGATTGCGAAGAGTGAGCCTGGTGAGTCTAGCGGTAGCTCACAAAGCAAGACAAAAGCGAAGCAAAGCATGGAGTGCCACCATTGCCACAAGTCTGGGCATTGGAGGCGGAACTGTCCCGTGTATGCTGAGGACATAAAAGCAGGCCACGTCATTCCTGTTGGTATGTCTTCTTTTATTCACATGATTGAGATTAACCATGCAAGTTTCGGAACTTGGGTACTAGGTACTGGTTGTGGTTCTCATCTGTGTAATCATTTGCAGGGTCTAAGAAACATCAAATCTCTAGCAAGGGGTGATGTAGACCTGCGAGTGGGGAATGGAGCAAGAGTCACGCTGCTTCAGAGAGAACATATGTAATCCAACTCCCGAGCGGATTTGAGTTATTACTGAATAACTGTTACTATGTACCTAGTTTATCCAAAACATTATTTCTGTATCCGTACTTAATAAAGACGGATTTTCGTTTTAAAGAATAATAGCTGTATTTTCTCTTTAAACGATATGATTTATGGTAAAGCAGTTTCCATGAACGGAATTTATGTTTTAGATCAAACGACAGATATAATGCATGTGAGTAACAAGAAAGCAAAGGTTGGTAACAAGATCAAACATATCTATGGCATTGCCGTACGGGACACATGAATGAGAAACGCGTGGAAAAGCTCATTGATAATGGGACAGTCGCCCCATTTGACTATGAAACTTTTGGGACGTGTGAATCATGTCTCATAGGCAAAATGTCTCGAATTTCCTTCAACGGTGTTGGAATGCGCGCTGCTGACCTATTAGGACTCATACATACTGATGTGTGTGGACCTATGTCAATCAACGCTAGAGATGGCTATAGGTATTTTATCACTTTCACGGACGATTTGAGTAGATATTGTTATGTCTACTTAATGAAGCATAAAAGTGAGTCCTTTGACAAGTTCAAGGAATTCCAGAATAAGGTTGAGAACCAACTGGATAGAAAGATAAAAGCACTACGTTCAGATCGTGGTGGCGAATATCTTTCAACTGAGTTTGATCGACACCTGAAGGACCGCGGGATAGTACTACAGTTAACTCCACCCGGAACACCACAACTGAATGGTGTGTCCGAACGCAGGAATCGAACATTACTTGATATGGTTCGATCCATGATGAGTCACACGGTTGTACCTGACTCATTGTGGAGCTATGCTCTTTTGTCAGCTGCTCTTATACTTAACCGAAGTCCGACTAAAGCGGTTGACAAGACTCCATACGAGTTATGGAAGGGAACGGTCCCTAACTTGTCCTTTATTCGGGTTTGAAGTGCGAGGCTTATGTCAAGTGGAGACACGAGGATAAGCTCGCCCGCGATCGATCAAGACATACTTTATTGGTTATCCAAAGGAATGTTTGGTCATTACTTCTATTCGCCAACCGAACAACGAAGTTTTGTTGCGGCTAGTGCGAAGTTCTTAGAGAAAGAGTTTCTCGAGGACAAGAGAAGTAATAGAACCTTCGATCTGTCGGAGATTCGAACCAACAACCGAGCAACCAATGGAGAAGCTGCTCCTTCTTCGTCTGTTACGGTTAATATTCCCTTGGAACCCAGAAGGTCGGGTAGACTCTCCATTCCTCCAGATAGATACATCGGTATGGTTGAGGAGAATGGGAGAGACGACGTTTTACTCCTTGAGAGTAACGAACCCGTAACCTATAAAGGTGCCATAACGTGTTCTGACTCAAAGCTATGGCAAGAAGCCATGCAATCCGAGATGGACTCTATGTACGAGAACGATGTATGGGATCTGGTTGACTTACCTGATAAGGCTCGGCCTCTTCAGTGCAAATGGCTTTACAAGATAAAGCGATCTGTAGAAGGACAACCAGATATATACAAGGCACGACTAGTGGCAAAGGGTTTCACTCAAGTGCAAGGGTTGCACTATGATGAGATCTTTGCACCCGTAGTCATGCTTCGTTCCATTCGGATTGTCTTAGCGATCGCCGCTTTTCATGATTATGAAATTTGGCAAATGGACGTGAAAACCGCCTTCTTAAACGGTTATTTGGAGGAGGAGTTGTACATGGTACAACCCGAAGGTTTCATCGATCCTAAAGATCCTAAGAAGGTTTGCAAGCTTAAGCGTTCCATTTATGGACTTATGCAAGCTTCACGGAGTTGGAATCATCGCTTCGACCAAGTGATAAAGAGAATGGATTCACTCGATCGGTCGAGGAACCATGTCTATATATCAAGTCGAGTGGGAGCAAGATTGTATTCCTAATACTATATGTCGATGACATATTTTTTATTGGGAATGACATACCTCTCTTAACTTCGGTAAAAGTTTGGTTAAAGAAACATTTCCAGATGAAAGATCTGAGTGAGGCGCAACGTATTTTGGGGCTCCGTATCTATAAAGTTAGATCACGACGGATGTTATCCCTCAGTCAGGAGTCTTATATAGATAAGATTCTTGAGAGATTCAGTATGACCAAGTCGTGTTCCTTATGCTTCGGCAGTAGGATCGATCATGTATGCCATAATGTGCTCACGTGCAGACGTGGCATCTGAAATGGGTATTGACTTATGGAGGTACTATAAGGCTATGCACAATCAGTTGCGCAGACGCTAACTTCCACACGAATCGAGATGACTCGATATCTCAGCTCGGATTCATCTTTACTCTTTATGGCACTGCGATCAGCTGCACAGTTCCAAAATATAGTGTCATAGTAGATTCTACGACTGTGTCCAAGTACTATGCTATTTAGTTGCAGGGGAAGCTGTATGGATGCGTCAGTTCTTACAAGGACTAACTGTAGTTCCTAGTTCGAATGACACTATCACCATCTATTATGTTAATAGAGGTGCCATCTTCCAGGCTAAAGAGCCTAATGTCCAGCAACTAGTCTAGATATGTACGTCGGTATATGATAAGCATGAAGGGCACGTTATCTTCATGAGAATTGAACGTGTTCCTGGTTATAATAGTACTTGACATGGATTGGATAAATGTATCTTTTTCATATACTATTTATATAATCATCGTTTTGTTTTATATATTGTTTTTCATGAGGGTTGTGCAGACAACGTTGAACACCTCAAAGTGAACTGGAAAACATTATATTTGTTTTGGTCCGTAATCGCCTACATGAGCTGATAACTCTGGCGATTATTTTGTGACGTCGATTGATGGTGGGTTCAACGAGCCATAAGTCAAACTGTTGACTGATCGATCACAGATGCGGGTTTACTGAAATCGTGCAGGACAATTTTGTGACGACAACATGGAGTCCTAAATGTTTCAGAACATTAGGTGCCGGGTCGTGGATAGGACATCCATAGTGTTCGTAGAGTCGATTCTTTTGACTATCGACTGTCTCTTGAGATTAAGGCAGATTTTGGGTGACTTTGGTTTCTTTCTCACGGTCGACCGTAACAGGAGGCCAAGTAGATTTTCACTGGGTCATTTCATGCTGCGCTTACATCTGCAGGATTCGAGTTGAGGAAAATATCCAACTTCTATCGAGTTATAATACTTTTTCTCAGGGCCACTCGAGGAGTCAGAATGGCGAAAATGCATGGCCATGCTCGAATATTGATTCGTTTATCAGTTAAGTTACTCTCTAGTCGGGGAAACCACTCTTGATACTGATCGCTTGTGAACTACGACCTTTGAAAGTACGGACTTTGCAAATTGGTTTACATTGAGTGGGAGAAATTTATTATGGATATGAGAATCGGTTATCGCACATACACTTGTACGGACAAGTGGGAGATTGTTGGAGCTAGTGTCCTCCACAGTTAGTGCAATAACATAAATAAATCTCTAAAGGTACACAGGGTACATTTTGTATTTAATCAGTTGATTAACGTTTATCGATAACGGTTGGCTTGCTAGATAAGTTTGACGTTATTGTCATACAGATGGCGGTGATCAACTGGTCCCTAAGAGTCACACCTAAAGGATGTGTTTGAGAGATATGATTATTTGAGAAAATGATCATATTGATGCCTTATTTATGACTAAACGGTTAGTCAGTGTTGTTGACTAAAATGTTAGTCAGTGTGATGATTTTACTGACTAAAATGTTAGTTAGTATAATGGTGATACGGCTATTTAATACAGATTAAATAATTTTAGCTGAGACGAATTAAATGTAATTCGCAAATTGAATATAAAATGCTATATTTAATTATTGTGTATAATGCAAGCTAATTAAATATAAACCGTTATAATTAATTAGCAAATTATAAATATAAGGATATTTATAATATATTATAGTCGGTACATTCAGATGATACTAAGCTAGTAATATATTGCATTATATTATAAGCTAAAATGATCAAGAGAAAAGTGTCCAGATACGTTCTGACCCGATACACTCTTAACTTGGTCAATAAGTTATTGATTTTGAGGAGAATAATATCTCCCCAAAATTAAGAGAAGAGGCCGGCTAGGTGAGGAGTATATGAGGAGTATATTTGCTTTCCTAATCTTACTCTAATTCTCTCCCTAATTCATTCATCATTCACAACACAGAATCTCAAGAAAAGAAAATCAGTTTTCTCTCTTGTTTTTCTAGCAATACAAGGGCATATCAATAACACATCTTGGGTGAGATTATTAGGAGATACCATACTTTTGGTATTGATCTTAGGCCAAATTCATTAGGATTAAAGGTTAATTCTAAATCTCTATTTCATGTTATGCAATTTCTTTTATGACTTTAAAATCTTATAAAAGTTTTCATTATAATCCTGTGATTTTAAAGGTCTATATACCGATATAAACCTACATTATGTTTGTTCATCACCGTCTCTCTCAAGTATGCTATATCCGTAAGTTAATTATGTTGCCTGTGTTAATTTTTTGCGGAACAACGTGGTTTTCCCACTGCCTTACAGGCTAACACTGAGCCTCGCTCGTTCAATGAGGCCGTAAAGATTGAGTGGTGGCGTAAGGCAATGGAAACTGAGATCAATGCGTTAATCGACAATAATACGTGCACCTGCGCACCGTTTCGTCTGGGAAAGAAGACGCTTGAAAGTAAGTGGCTGTACAAAATCAAGTATAAGTCTGATTCGACGTTTGAACGTTTAAAGGCTCGGTTAGTCGTACTCGGCAACCATCAGACGGAAGGAGTAGATTATGATGAGACGTTTGCTCCCGTCGCAAAAATGACTACAGTATGGAGTTTCTTGGCGGTAGCTGCTGTTAGAAAATGGCATCTCCATCAAATGGATGTTTAGTATGCGTTCATACATGGTGACTTAGAAGAAGAAGTATACATGTGCCTCCTTCCGGCTTTCAGCCGCCTGTTCTGGGTATGGTATGTCGTTTGCGTAAATCTTTGTATGACCTTAAATAGGCTCCTCGTTGTTGGTTTGATAAATTAGAAGTGTCACTGGAAAAATATGGTTTTGTTCAGAGTCACTCCGATTATTCGCTGTTTATGTACGCAAAAGGACCAGTTCGGTTGAATGTGCTTATCTACGTCAATGATTTAATTATTGCGGGAAATGACGCGACAACTATCTCTATTTTCAAGAAGTATTTACATTCCTTTTTTCACATGAAAGATCTTGGTGACCTGAAATATTTTATGGGGCTCGAAGTCGCGCGCACGTAACTTGGATGGTATTTTTGTGTGCCAACATAAGTATGCTCTCGATGTTATTGCAGAGATCGGCTACTTAATTAAGCTGCAAGCCTTGTTCTACGCCCCTCGAGCAACATCATCAGCTCGGTGGTGAGGATACCCCGTTGCTCGCTGACCCGGCCTAGTATCACCGTCTTGTAGGCCGTCTGGTGTACTTAGTCGTGATGCGTCCCGATCTCATATATGTCGTGCACATTTTGTCATAGTATATGCACTCCCCGCGATAATGTCATTGGGATGCTGCACTCCATACCGTACGATACTTGAAGAATACCCTTGGTCAGGGTCTTCTATTGCGATCTGATGCCTCGTTACCGCTGTCAGGGTGGTGTTATGCCGATTATGCTGCGTGCCCCACGTCACTACGTGCCGCTCTCTTACTGGTTGGATGGTATTTTTGGGCTCGTCACTTATGTCCTGGAAAACTAAGATTCATGCCACAGTCTCGCACTTTTTCGCCAAGGCCGAGTATCGTGCTTTGGCGGCACTTACGTGTGAACTCAAATGGATGTGTGGGTTGTTATGTGACTTGGGGGTCGAGCAAATCACGGAAGTACCCATCTCCTATGACAATCAGTTTGCGCTGCATATTGCGCACAATCCTGTTTTTCATGAGCGTACGAAGCATATTAAGATTGACCATCACATTGTTCGTGACGCAATCAAAGAAGGTCTTATTGCTCCATCATATGTTCCTACCATTACTCAACTTGCAGACATCTTTACAAAGTCTCTCGGAGTCACCCAGTTCGTGTCGTTATTAGGCAAGATGGGCGTTTGTAATTTGCACGCTCCATCTTGAGAGAGGGAGGAGGGGTAACAGAAAGCCCAACCCATATGACGTTTGTATTGTTCTGTGTCGGATTTTGGAAAGATCCAAAACCTAGTTCTTGTCCGTCTAAATAGATTGGTTTTATGAATAAAAAGACACAATAGTTTGTTATCTCAATATATGTTTCTTAGTATTAAGTAATATATGTGTGAAACTCCATCTAGTCAGTGTATCAAGGCTAAAAAAAAAAAACATTCTCCAACACTTTTACACAAGCAGAATGAACATGTTTAAATATTTGATTTAGTCTAAGCCATTTAACACTGTTCTAATAGGTGTTAGAAGAGTTGTGATGAACATCTAGAGTCAACAAGTTAATAACATGTGTGCAACATCGAACATGTATAAGTGCCTAGTTTATCAATACAATGTTTTTCATATGTTGGTTCACATTGTATTAGCCGTAGTGTTATCAAATGTTACAAAAATGAAATATATTAGTTAAATTTAATTTAATTAATGTACTATTTCTACGAGTATAATGTTAGTTATACCTCATGTGTCGCTCTTCCATGGCATCAAATTCATACGTTTTTGTAAAATATAACCATTCTCAGTCCAGTGTATGATTATGCACTAATAAGGTTTACCTTGTATAAAAGATCATGTTTCATGTTGGTGTAGATACCCGTATCCGTACCCCCCAAAAGCAAACCCGATGACGAAAAGGACTTTTTATGCATGTTTTAAATAAGACGAAACGGTACATTAGTGTCTAAAACATTTTAGTCATTTTTAACGTATTAATCTGAATTTGCATATTTCGTAAAAATGAATATTAATTTAGTCATTTTAATCGTAAGTCGACACAATACGTACAAGCACTACGCAAAAGACGCCTCACAAAAATGGCCCAAGACCACAAAAACGACCCACACACACACACACACACACACAAAAAGGCCCAAGCACCCGAGCGGGCCAAAATGCGTCCCGGGTCACATTCTTACAAAACAAAAACCCACAAAGTCGTAAAATAATACGTTACAATATTATTTTACTTCGAGCCAAGATCGAAAAACACGACGACAAACCGAAACACGAAACACGAAACACGAAAACCGAGTCAAAACTCAAGTTGATTAATCAACTTGATCACCAACTTGATCAAATTGATCAAGCGACCTCAAAGTCGACCAAAGTCGAAAAGCGATCGGCTACACTGCATACCTACGGAGCGTGTCTGGCAAATGCAGCCGAAGCGAGGAGGAAAATCGCCAGAATAGAGGCGATTTACCAAAGAATCGCCAGAATTCTGGCGATTTTTTGGTCCTCCTCTGACCATTCTGGCGATTTTCTGTTGAATCGCTGGTTCTCTGGCGATTTTCTGATCAATTTGACGTAAAACACGAAGCATTTACTATAAATAGTAGCCCTTGTTCGAACAAGACACAATAACAATCCAATATCATCAACAACTTACAACACAATTACACAACAACAACATTCATGTACAACAACAATTACAACAACACTCAAAAAACCGATACCCATACTCACAAAAAGCCTCTCGCACTTACAAATCTCCGCTCCAAAAAGCCGTCTTTGCACTCCAAGGTAAAGAAATTTTACCTTCAGGTTAGACGTTCTAGACTTTCAGGGTTACCTTAACCCCACCCCGATATTGGCATTAACGAACCCTTATTCGCAATTCGGTTGTAGTAATTCGAATCAAAGATTCGTCTAAACCCTGCCAATATCGCATAAACAAACGACTCAAATCACTAAATTAAACACCACTTTTACATTATGCAAATTCTCGATTCATGCATTAAATTACGACTAGATCACGGATTCTACATTTAACTGTACCGTTTCATATAGTCTTTTAAACATGCAAAGCCGAGGGTTTTTACAAAATCTTACAATTGAACACAAGTCGGAGAATAATGTTTAGTTATTGATTCAAATACAATGAATTAGTAATTTTACATATATCTCCTATAGCAAATCGTCATAGCTATGACGGCTTACATTTATTTTTACATATTTGTCGAGTCATATATTTGCATTTGTACGTAGTGTCCTATTAGCCCAAATATCGAAATTAAAGCACATGTTTTCAAATTAGTAAAGACTACTTTACGTAGGCTTTTTGATTCTGATTTTCATAATACATTTTGTCAAAACTTTCGAAAAGTAACCTCGCTCAGAATCCTCTCTGGTTTCACAATAACCTCAGACGGATAGGTATCGACGCCTTGAAATCTGAGACACCCGTGTCTTATATTGTAAGATCGTTGAATAGGTTCCAAATTCCTTTAATATTTGGTGGCGACTCAAAAATACGTTTCAAAAGGATTTTTATATTTCTTTTGTTATAATCACATGCAATGACATTCCCCATAAGCAAAAGAACGCTCGAGCGAGCCAAGCACCTAAACGAGTCACGAAGCTCCGCAGCGAGCTACTAGCAAAATTCATTTTCCCGCGCCGTGCATTCCGCCCCATGACATTTTTCGAGGGCGGGCGCGAGCGGGGCGTCGAGAAGGGATCACCTACCCGGTATCCTCAGTTGGCGACTCCGCTGGGGACGAGCATGTTTTTTTTATTATTTTGAAAATTTGCTTTTCATTTTATTTTAAAAACATAAAGAAGTGAAACTTGAAACTTTGAAAACATGCGCTTTCGATATTTGGGCAATAGTATGCGTTTGAGTCGAATCCTCCCGATTCATAACCACACTTTCCGAGGGCGGCCCCAAGTAAGAACAAGCTTCCTAAGCTTGTATACTCTGGACACGTCGATCTCTCACCCTTCCACGATCACAAGTACTGGATGTCCGTACAAGTGAATCGTAGCAGGTCAAACCCGAACGCTCTAGACCCCGTATTGAATCCGCACTGATGTGCGTGATCTTGCGGATAACTCTACACAAACGTTGCGGGAATGACTGGAAGGAACCTTACCCTAAAGCCAAAAACCCGCGTCTATACGTACAAATCCAAAGCTATAGCACCCTCGCTATGGTCGTCTTCCAAACAAATGCATGCAAAAACATTTTCATAGAACATTATACTTTCAAAAGACGTCAATTTTGAAAGTACATTTTCAAACATTTTTCAAAAAAGCATACTTTTAAGCATCTGATCGAGGTCATTGACCTATAGTCAACTGAACCTGACTAACCTTACACCACGATATTCAAAACCGATCGGAAATAATCACTACATTTCCTATCCTTTACAAAACATAAATGCATTATACGACTGACGTATCGTCATAATACATTTATTGCAAAAACATTTCGCAAAGCAAAACCCGAATATGTCAATTCATTTCGGATATTTCAAAAAGACAAACACTTTTACATTTTTTGAGATAGCTCTAAGTCGAGTAACTTGCTAGTCATCCCGACTTAAACAAACTATCTCTCTCAAAAATAAACAAAACACGGGCTTGTTCAAACACGAACCCGTTGATTTTATATGTCAGGTCAAGTGACTCATCGTCATTACGGCTCGACACCCTGTGTCACACGTGAAAAGTGAACAACCACCGCTTTTTACCCAATTTAACATCTTCGGGCCGACTAGCCTATCGCTACTTCGGTTTGATCCCTTTCTACATCACAATCTAACGATAAACCCCTGGCAACATACCGCTAACCTGGGTTAATCAGATTGTGATCATGCAAATTTTTATTTACATCGAGAATAGGACGTGCCAACGCATCCTCGTCTCAAAAGCTTCCCGTGTCTTTTTAAGCTAAAAACACGAGTCGAGTCCTGCACACGCTTTTTCACACTTTTTCTTTACTACAAATGCGACTTTTCTTTGAGTCTTTTATTTTCTTTTGGAGGTCACTAAGGCTTAAAACTCTACAGGTCCATTCCCTAAAAAGCCCTGGATACGCGACGTACCAAAGACCGTCATCTGAACCCTCCGCCACCTCCAAAGAAACGTACCTACAACAGATCGAAACCAAAAACTACCATGGCACTTAACAGTGAAGAGAATGTCGAGAGAATCCCAACTCCTCCTCCGTCGACCGTCACTACAGAACATGTTCAACAGCTCAACAACAAAATCCTTAGCCTCACTGCCGCGATCGAACAGATGGCCACAATGCAAAGACTCGAGGCCGAGAAAAATGCCAAATACCTTGCTGAAGAGGCTGAACGAAATGCCAAAAGAATCCGTTCAATGGAAGAACACCTGACCAACTCAAAGGGGTATTCCATTTATGAGGAAACTGAACATGTCCCGAAAAGTGTGAAGTCTCTGTTGCCAGCCAAGCTCTCACTCAGCGATCTCCCCATCTTCAAGGGTCACGAAAGTCCGCTTGTGCATATCAAAGATTTCAAAGCTAAAATGGCCGTCATGGGTGTCGATCCCTCAGCCTGGGCTACTCTATTCCCGCATTCTCTTGATGCACAACCTAGAGCCTGGTTCTATGCCTTGGACCCACACAAGATTACTACTTTCAAAGATATCACAGTCCAGTTCGATAATCAGTATCATGACAACAACGATACTCAAGTCTCGCTACGTACTCTGGAAGTTCTGTCACAAAAGGACAATGAAGGCTTCAGTGAATACCTCACACGCTGGAAGAAACTCAGTACCCAGATATCTAACCGTCCCAAGGACGCAGAACTGATCACCAAGTTCATTAATAATCTCACCCCTGCATATCAGCAATATTTGCGCTACAGCAACTTTGACAGTTTTGCTTCACTCAGTACGGTGGGTCAATTAATCGAAGACGATCTCCGTAAGGAAAAGACTAAAGTTGCAAGCCGAGGTTACCAGGGTAGCTCATCACGAGCCGTCACCAAAACTGAACCAGTTCACTACATCAACGCTCTGGAAGAACTAGCGCCTTCCCCAACTAAGTCCCCGGGTTACGTTCCTGATATGATAGACATAGATAAAGAGTTAGAGTCTCTAAGGTTGTCTAAAGCTCCCCTGTCCGAGCTATCTTCAAATGTAACTGCTTTTGAAAACACTAATAACAACAACGTTTCTGGCTACTACTTGCCTTGTTTTCCTTTAAAAACTGCATTTTCTAGTACTCACAATAAACAAAATAGCATTGCATTACATGAATACATTGCAAGTATCGTTTCAAAACGAACAGGACCCCATCATTGAAGACACGACAATCATCGATGTGGGAACACCGAAGAACCAGAAAACTACAGCTGGGGCTTCCTTGAGCCTGAGAAGAAAAGGCTGCATACAGGAGTTACTCACGAATTCAAAGACGTCTTTGCTTGGTCCCTCAGGACATGCCTGGCATTGACCGCGAAATAGCGAACACCGCATCCCACTCAAACCAGGTGCCAAACCTATTAAGCAAAAACTACGCGCATTAAACCAGAATGGTCTCTCATGGTCAAAGAAGAGATCGAAAAGCAACTCTGGCGGGTTTCATCCAAGTCATCGAATACCAGTTGGGTATCAAACATGGTCCAGTCATGAAGAAAAGCGGAAAAATCTGGTATGTGCGGACTTAGTGACCTAAACAAAGCTTGCCCGAAAGACGACTTCCCATTACCCCACATGGACATACTCGTGGACAATACAGCTGACCACGCACTACTGTCATTCATGGACGGGTATGCGGGCTACAACCAGATCAAAATGGCAACAGACGACATGTCTAAAACAACTTTCGTAACACCTTGGGGCACGTACTGTTATACTGTCATGCCTTTCGGACTTATCAACGCAGGCGCCACATATCAACGCACCGCAACTACTCTGCTTCACGACATGATGCATAAGGAAGTAGAAGTCTATGTCGACGACATGATTGTAAAATCAAAGCAAAGGGAAGATCACATTACCAATCTTCGTAATTTCTTTACCAGAATCAGACAATACAAGATGCGACTAAACCCACAGAAATGCACTTTTGGGGTTACGTCAGGCAAGCTATTAGGTCATATCGTAAGCCAACGTGGAATCGAAATCGACCCTGTCAAAATCAAAGCAATAATGGAAATGAAACCTCCGAGCAACATCGACGAAATCAGGAGTTTCTTGGGACAAGTCCAATATATTTCCCGATTCATCAAAGAACTCACAATGGTGCGAACCGATCTTCAAGAAACTAAAAAGGAAGAACACACGAAGTGGGGACGATCGCCAACGCGAGCATTCGACAAAGTCAAAACCCTACTTACAAACCCACCTGCGGTACCACCAGGAAGACCTACCACTATCGTTATACTTAACAACTACACCAAACGCCATGGGTGCCATGCTCGCCAAGAGGTTAACAACGAAGAACGAGCAATCTACTACATCAAAGAAAGGTTCCAAGATTACGAAACTCGCTACGAACCCGTGGAGAAAAGGCCTCGCTTTAGTCCTGGGCCACCAAAAACTCGGACATTACCTCCTCGCCACACAACCAGGGTATACTCCTAATGGATCCACTCAAGTACTTGTTTGAAAAGCCGATTACTAAGCGGCCGTATGGCGGATGGACACTACTACTAGCGAGTATGAGCTCAAATACCTACCTTTGAAAGTCATCAAAGGTAGAGCATCTCAGATTTTCTCAGAAAATGCCATCATTGAACAACCTAAAATTGACACAACGTCATTCCCGGACGATGGAATTTTCACTGTCGAAACTGAATACTGGCAACTCTACTTCGATGGAGCCTCAAATTACCGAGGCTACGGCGTAGGAATACTCCTAATATCTCCTAACGGCGATCATACACCCATCTCAATCAAGCTTGACTTCAACGTCACCAACAACGCCGCGAATCTGAAGCATTTACGGCCTACAAGCGGCCATGGCCCTCAAGATAAAACACCTACGCGTACATGGAGACTCCTTCCTCATCATAAACCAAGTCACAGGAGCATGGAAAATCATGAACGAAACCCTTGCAAAATACCAAGCGAAAATACAAACACTCCTGACAGAATTTGACAGCATTGAATTCTATCATCTCCCAAGGGAAGAAAACCAATTTGCCGACGCACTGTCAAAACTTTCATCCCTTCTCAACATGCCACCGAACGTTGACACACTGCCCATTGTCGTCGAAAGACGCGGTGAACCCGCGTACATCCACAACATTGACATCGACGAAGCTGAGCAAACAGAACCATGGTACCAAGCCATACTCAACTACAAAACAAGCAACTTTTACCCACCCGACACCGACAAGCGCGGTAAAAGAGCCATCCGACTTCTTGCGTCCCCGATTCGTACTAGAAATGGGACAACTACTCAAAAGACACCACAAGGCACCCTACCAGCGTCGACTACAAAAAAGGACAGGAAATAATCGCCCAAGTACACGACGGCGAATGCGGCCCACACATGAACGCAAGAGCCCTATGTAAGCAAATACTACGACTAGGATGGTATTGGACGACCATGGAAGCAGACTGCATTCATTACGTCAAACACTGCCATAATTGTCAGATATTCAGCAACGTACAACATGTACCCCCCTTCACCTCTTTACAGCCTCACTTCTCCATGGCCCTTTTCAACTTGGGGCATCGACGTCATAGGCAAAGTACATCCCATCGGAGCAGGAGGACACTGCTTCGTGCTAGTAGCGATCGACTATTTTACAAAATGGGTAGAGGCAGCATCTTTTCGCACCCTCGGCTCGAAAGAGGTCGCCAAGTTCATACAGACAAACATCATATGCCGGTACGGCATACCGCACGAGTTCATAAGCGACCAAGGATCACATTTCCAAGGCGAAGCGGAAGCTATACTCGTTAAATACAACATACAACATCACAAATCCTCTCCTTACCGGCCCCAAACCAACGGAGCCGTGGAGGCAGCAAACAAAACCGTGGTCACCATCCTGGAGAAAATGATCGACAGTTGCCGGGACTGGCCTAACAAAATTCCATTTGCACTCTGGGGATATCGCACCACCATACGTACACCCACAGGCATGACGCCTTATTTCCTCACCTACGGCATGGAAGCTGTTCAGCCAGTGGAAATAGAAATGAAATCCCTGCGCATTCTAATGGAAAGTAGCATTCCAGAGGCAGAATGGGCTCGCGAGCGCTATGAGCAGCTCATGCTTTTAGACGAACGTCGGCTAAATTCTTTAAGCATTGTGCGAATGTACCAAGCACGTCTACAAAGAGCATTCAACAAACGAGTTCGACCACGAAACGTCAAAGTGGGAGATCTAGTATTGAAATCAGTACGCGCGCCACTTTCGGTTGACCCACGAGGAAAGTTCAAACCTAACTGGGCTGGACCCTACCTCGTCAAGGAAATATACACAGGCGGAGCAGTCAAACTAACCGACCTAGACGGTCAAGAGTTTAACCTAGCAACAAACCTCGACCAGCTGAAGAAATACTACCCCTGAAACACTTGCAATGTATTTATAACATGTAAATAAAACACAACTCCGGGCCGGCATGCCCCTAAACGTGCACTTTCAAACTCTTTACAAAAGCAAACACAACTCCGGGCCGGCATGCCCCTAAACGTGCATTCCCACAACAAAAAGCAAAAACACAATCCCATGAGCAGGCATGCCCCTAAACATGTCGTTCAAAAAACACAACTCCGAACTACGCCGGCTTGATTCCATTTACATGGATACGTAGGCAGCTTTTCAAAAGCACAGCCGACATTCAACACAAAAAATAGCATGCCCAAGACATCCAAGGTTAAGGGTATAACCAACAAAATTCAAAAACACCTTTTACGGTCTCACAAAATCTAGTCGTCACATTTCACAAATTTACGTTAAAGCACGACGTTCTTAATTCACATTTTTACGAACGTCAAAAGCGTCTTTCACGGACTCAAAATATTTTTTCTTTAAATGGCATATTTTGTACAAATATTTTAAAACATGCATACTCTTATTACGGGTCAGAAAAATCTCAATCGAGATTTATGTTCTTTTTACGACTAACCGTCTAATGCAGGAACACTGATTAAGCAAGTCGCGAGGACTTCAAACGCAGACAATAACACAAGTGGTCGTACTACAAAACGAGGCAACATGACCAACAAAGCATACGACACCTCACGTATGGTCATCGGTCACGAAAGCTACGCCGACAGGGGCGCTTACCATAGTCAAAAATACGCCTGCTGCATAATCAAAACACCTGTACTAGGTCGCATAACCCGCTCGTATCAAGCCAAGGACGCAGATCAACGTCATACGATTCCTGCATGTATGACCGTACAAAATACCAAAATATGCGCACAAGGCCGCAAGACCTTATCGCGTCAAGCCGCGGTCACAAAAAATGGACCTCACGTCAACCCTACATGTCCAAATGCATACGAATACAAAACAAAAACAAGTCCATAAAGTAAGCCTACAGTCCTAGCATACATCCCGAATCAGCTCGCATGATCTCGACGGCTAAGCTCTGCACGCAATGAATCAATCTCGACGATGGCAAGCTAGTTCTGCTTTCGTATTTGTCGCTCAGAACGCAGCCTCCTCGACCACTGGCCCGCCCTAGCTCTATCTGACCCTGCGCAACTGCAGCCTGCAAGTCCGACACATACTTCTCCGCTTTGCAAAGCGCGACAGCTTTATCGTTAAAAGCCACTCGCCACCGGTTTGCCACCTTCCACAATTTCTTGTGCACATCAACCGTCACCTGCAAGCAAAAACGCCTTCTTTCACTCAAAACTGGGGGCTATAATCAAAAGCAGCTTCTACAGAGTTTGACTAACGATTTTAGGACAAAATCTAACTCAAACTGGGGGCTATAATCAAAAGCAGCTTCTACAGAGTTTGACTAACGATTTTAGGACAAAGTCTAACTCAAACTAAGGGCTATACTCAAAAGCAGCTTCAACAAAGTTTGACTAACGATTTTAGGACAAAATCTAACTCAAACTGGGGGCTATAATCAAAAGCAGCTTCAACAAAACTTGACTCACGATCTTACCTCGACATCTTACTCAACCGGAGGCTCTATCAACCACAGCTTCAGCAAAGTTTGACCCACGATTTTACCTCAAAATCTCACTCAAACTGGGGGCTATATACTACATAACACGCAAGCATAGAAAACAAATCATACCTGCTTCACTCGAGGGTTCCAACTATCCAGGCCAGCGTCAGTCACCGCAGACAAGTACTGTGGCAGTGGCATTGAATGCCGACAACCATCATCATGCTCAAAATCCAGGCTCTCATAGAAAGGAGGAGGCTGAACCTCAAGATCAGGGTCGCGTGGCTACAAGATACAAAAATCACGATCAATTTTTGCTTTTTAAAGCCATATACACAAGCAAACACAAAAACAACAGCGCACCTCAATAACAGCAGGTGCCAAAGCAAGACGCGCCCACGACGAATAGTCCTCATCCGACCTCAACAGAGAGTCTGACTCACCCTCGTGATATACATCGCGGCGAACATCAACATCCGACGTCTGCACAAAAAGGACCTTGGGAGGAGCCACTGGCACAACAAACTTCCCCCTAGTCGTCTGTGCTGACAAACGCTCGCCCAAAAACCAGTACGAGTCATACTGAGTCTCAATATACAACCTCTGTGTATCGCGGAAAGCAAAGCGAGTCGCAATCGATCTGAGGACATTCACGTGATTCGCCCAAGGATTAGGAACAAACTACAAAAACAAGAAATGAATCAAGAACACGCAACCACAAGCAAAGCAAGAACACAAAGCATAAAAGGAATACAGACTCCTTTACCTTATCAACGGTCATCCCGTTGAACCGCACTCGAGCATCCTCATAAGTCGGCGAATACCTTTCCTATTCGCGTCGGCGTAGGCATGAAAAGCGGCGTGATACTTCGGCTACGAAAGGTGTCGAAGCGGCTGATGGGAAATGGGCATAGCACCAAGACTACATAAAAACAGAAAATACATCACCGAAGGAAGGAATAACAGCAACAAAACAATAAGACATCGTAAAAAGGAGAAAGCAAAACAATCATACCTCCATCAGCAGACCAGGGCCGACCAAAGACGGCTGAGACCCATCATCGATCCGATCAGGACGAACTGCGTCCCTGCAAAATCGAATCAAGAGACCCATGGCAGGAGTAACCCAGTCAAAATCGCCCAATCTGGACAAATCCCTCAGCGCCATCAAAACAGCTGTCGACGCCCGCTCGCCTTTATCTCCGAAGTGGGTGGATGTCAGAAACCACCATAACCACAACCTAGCATTCTGCTCATGACTAACTTCGCTCACCTGCTTTTTCCCCTTGCCTTTAAAATAATCATCAAACCACGATGTCCGAGGCTGAAAAGTGTTCCTCTCACGCTTCTCACACCTAATACCGCCCCCGATCAAACGAACAACCGTAGGGCTCGAGATAGCAGGGCGTACTCTGTCCCACTCGATCATCTCCTCCCCATGAGGAAGCCCCGAAACAATCGCAAGAGACGAGAAAGTAATGCCAACCTCGTACCCGGGCATATGGAACGTATTAGTCGTGTCCCAAAATCTGTCTAGCAATGCTCGGAGCACAGAAAGGTGCGAATTCGCGTTCTTCTTGCGCGTTTCCTTCCACTTCGTCACCAACGGACCGAAGGCTGTATCAAGGATTATCTTCTGTGACTCAGGGGACAACCTCTTGTTAAAAGCATCTATGACAGTACGAAAACCGGAGAAGGTCCTCATGTTACCCAACTCAAAGCCAACTTTCACCCGGGTAGATAAATGCTCCAATGGGCTCCAAACCAAGCTTACACCGTCCCAATCTTTAGCAACCTTAGACCACACTCTCGGGCCATGAGGGAACGACGGTCTCAAGCCTAACTCATCAACCACGCCCATAAACATATTTTGCGCAGCAGCCGGCCCAGCGTCGACACCAGCCTCACCACCTACTGCACCCGCGACCTCACCCTCTACAACCTCCTCATCAGCACCACCTACCACAGCCTCCTCATCAGCTTGCTCCTCCTCGGACTCAGGATCACTCTCAAACGCACCCTCAAGTCGACGAGGAGGGCCACGCCTCGGTCTGTCAACAACAAGATCGTCTCCCTCCTCAGCCTCGTCAGAACTCACCTCGTCTGAAATACCAGCACTACTACTTTCACCTCGCTCACTACTACCGCTAGCCTCCGCTGCACGACGACTGCGTGTCCGAACACCACCCTCAACACTATCAGCAACAGCAGATACTTTACGCTTCCTACTAGGTCTATCATTCTTGCGATTATCCCCACGACCTTTACCTCGACCTCGTCCAACAGGTGCCGGTGACTCCGCAGCACCACCACGCCCACGTCCGGCCTCTGGCAAAGGCACTGACCCAACATCACGCTCACTAACGGTGGCCGACTCAACGGCAAATTTCACGCTCACCAACTGAAGGCACAGGTGACTCCATTGAAGAGCCCAACCCAGAACCCATACCTCTACAGTACCACCAACATCGCAAACAGAAGGCCCTGTCGGCTCCACGGTAGTGCTATGCTCACTAATAGAAGGCATAGGAGACTCAGGAACAGCCCCCTGTACCTCACCTCCTGGCGTCAAAGTAGGAGGAGTTTTGAACAGATCAGACTGCGACGGACCTTCAGAAGTTGCTAAGTGATGACGCAGCTCTGATATCGGCGTACGCTCTTCCCCTGTAGGATCAAAGTCAATATTCTCGATGACATCCTGCATGGTACTAGTAGAAGGTATCACGAACTCAGGGTCACCTGCACGAATTCAAGAAAAGCTCCTAAGCAACGCATGTGATAAGACAAAATACGATTCAATCAAGGCAAGCGCACGACCAACAGAAGGATGCACATGTACAAAAATGACAGAAAAACAAGATTCAGGCCTACTTTTGACAGAAAAGGCTAAAAAAGGAGCAGAAGCACAGAGGTACATTTTCATGACGCAGACACAATACCTGAGTCATACACAACTAATCCTAGGAACAAGAATGCACAAAGACAGAGAAAAGTCAAGCAGGACAGCAAAAAGCAAGCATTTAGCCTATCTTTGACAGAAAAGGCTAAAACAAAGCAGAGACGCGAAACGGCATATTTCACAACGCAGATACGATATATACGTTAATACACACCTAATCCAAGGACCAAGGATACACAAGAAGCAAAGAAAAAGCAAATGAAACAGCAAAAAGCAGACTTTAGGCCAAATTTTGACAGATAAGGCCAAAACAACGCAGAGACATAGAAATGCGTATATTAGGACACATATACGGCATATACGTCATACGCAACTAATACAAGGAGCTAGAAAGTACAAAAAAGACAAAAAACCAAGCAAAACAGCAGAGAATACACTTTAGGCTTATTTTTGACAGATAAGGCTAAGACGGCGCAGAGACCCAGAAATACCCAGTGAATGACACGTATACGACACACAAGTCATAATGAACACCCACAAAAAGTTTCGTACAAAAATTATGTCCCGAACACCCCGACTGAACAGCTTCTATAAAATGCACACAAGCTACAAAAACGGCCTTTTCATGACCTTTTCGTGACCAGAAAAGCCCTAACCTCTCACGAACCAACACTTTAGCCAACCCAGATGGCCTACACAACAATACATCCAAGACTCAAAGCACGAGAAGCAAGAAAGACGAGTTCAAGAAGCCTAGCTCAACTACACAAAAACGCTTCAAAACGCTCCAAAACACCTCCAAACGACGCGTGATCAACAAAAATGAACAAGCCATACACCATACAAGTCATCGTGACCCAAGACAAGAATTTTCGACAAGTTTCGGAACCGAAAATCCCGACCCAAGAAACCTTCTCCATACAAAAACACACGAAAATCACGGAATTCCAAACCGTTTTTCGCGCACAAGACACCCATAGCCTCGTCATCAGCATACAACAACTTCGCAAAAACAACCAAGCCAATCAGAGTCGTTTTACACGACAAAAACAGAGCAAAAACCCCGACGAAACCCCCTGTCACACGGTTTTAGCCCAAAAAAAACCCGACTTTCGCGTCAATTTCAACAAAACGAATTTACCTAAGCATTATACTACTAATGGGTAACCTACATTGAGATTTTGAGCGCATTCCGAGACAAAAACGAAAAAACGACCAAAACGCCCTTGACCTCATACACGAAAATCAACCCTACGAGTCGGGTTTTTCACATACAATCACCAACAACAACAAGGCAAGCCTCATAGTACTCTCAAGCATCGATTTCAAGCGACAAACATGGCTAAAATCGAAACATGCAACGCAAACCGACATAAACCCTAAAAAACGGATTTTTGGTTAAAACCGACTCAAACCAACTTCAAAGCACGAATTAGCAACTTGATTGAATGCATACCTTGGTCCATTGCGAATTGTAGGAGGCGGAATCACGAGTTTTGGTCAAGAAATCGCTGAGAACGAATTTTTTTCGATTTTGAGGTGTTTGTGTTATGTTTCGGCTGCTGCTCTTCTCTCCCTCTCTTTCCCGTGTTTTGAACAAAACACACACACACCCACAAAATCGCCAGAGCTCTGGCGATTAAGTGGTCAGGCACAACTCAATTTTTAGTTTGGACTGGTTTTTACGGTCCATTACGCTATTAATTCGCTCTTTCACGCACTACTATGATAAAACACGACAATACATATGCTCATTGCAAGCCGAGAGCCTAAAGTTTACAAAATAACAACACATATACACTCTTTACGAGTGACAAAGCAAAATACGTATACTCCTCACGAGTTAAATACGTACACTTTTCAAAACAAATACGCTCTTTACGAGTCACAAAAAACAAAATACGTATACTCCTCACGAGTTGAATACGTATACTTTTCAAAACAAATACGCTCTTTACGAGTCACAAAAACAAAATACGTATATTTCCTACAAGTTAAATACGTATACTTTTCAAAACAAATACACTCTTTACGAGTCACAAAGTCATCAAAATACGTATACTCCTCACGAGTTAAATGCGTATACTTTTCAAAACAAATACACTCTTTACGAGTCACAAAAACAAAAAATACGTATATTTCCTACAAGTTAAATACGTATATTTCTCAAAACAAATACACTCTTTACAAGTCACAAAGTCAAAAAATACGTATATTTCCTACAAGTTAAATACGTATATTTTTCAAAACAAATACACTCTTTACGAGTCACAAAGTCATCAAAAATACGTATATTTCCTACAAGTTAAATACGTATATTTTTCAAAACAAATACACTCTCTACGAGTCGCAAAAACAAAAATACGTATACTCCTCACGAGTCAAATGCGTATACTTTTCAAAAACAAATACACTCTTTACGAGTCACAAAAACAAAAAATACGTATATTTCCTCACAAGTTAAATGCGTATACTTTTCAAAAACAAATACACTCTTTACGAATCACAAAAACAAAAAATACGTATATTTCCTACAAGTTAAATACGTATATTTCTCAAAACAAATACACTCTTTACGAGTCACAAAAACAAAAAATACGTATACTCCTCACGAGTTAAATACGTATATTTTTCAAAACAAATACACTCTTTACGAGTCACAAAAACAAAAACACGTATACTCCTCACGAGTTAAATGCGTATACTTTTCAAAAACAAAAACGCTCTTTACGAGTCACAGAAACAAAAATACGTATATTTCCTACAAGTTAAATACGTATATTTTTCAAAAACAAAAACACTCTTCACGAGTCAAAAATCAAAATACGTATACTCCTCACGAGTTCAATACGTATACTTTTCAAAAACAAATACACTCTTTACGAGTTACAAAACAAAAATACGTATACTCCTCACGAGTTAAATACGTATATTTTTCAAAACAAATACACTCTTCACGAGTTACAAATCAAAATACGTATATTTCCTACAAGTTAAATACGTATACTTTCAAAAACCAAAACACTCTTTACGAGTCACAAAAACAAAAATACGTATATTTCCTACGAGTTAAATACGTATACTTTTCAAAAACAAAAACACTCTTCACGAGTCACAGAAACAAAAATACGTATATTTCCTACAAGTTAAATACGTATACTTTCAAAAACAAAAACACTCTTTACGAGTCAAAAATCAAAATACGTATACTCCTCACGAGTTCAATACGTATACTTTTCAAAACAAACACACTCTTTACGAGTCACAAAAAACAAAAATACGTATATTTCCTACAAGTTAAATGCGTATACTTTCCAAAACAAAAACACTCTTCACGAGTCAAAAATCAAAATACGTATACTCCTCACGAGTTCAATACGTATACTTTTCAAAAACAAAAACACTCTTCACGAGTCACAGAAACAAAAATACGTATATTTCCTACAAGTTCAATACGTATACTTTTCAAAAACAAATACACTCTTTACGAGTCACAAAAACAAAAACACGTATACTCCTCACGAGTTAAATACGTATACTTTTCAAAAACAAGTACACTCTTTACGAGTTACAAATCAACGTACGTATACTCCTCACGAGTTAAATACGTATACTTCCAAAAACAAATACACTCTTTACGAGTCACAAAAACAAAAATACGTATATTTCCTACAAGTTAAATACGTATATTTTCAAAAACAAATACACTCTTTACGAGTTACAAATCAACGTACGTATACTCCTCACGAGTTAAATACGTATATTTTCAAAAACAAAATACACTCTTTACGAGTCACAAAAACAAAAATACGTATATTTCCTACAAGTTAAATACGTATATTTTCAAAAACAAATACACTCTTTACGAGTCACAAAAACAAAAAAATACGTATATTTCCTACAAGTTAAATACGTATATTTCTCAAAACAAATACACTCTTTACGAGTCACAAAGTCAAAAAATACGTATATTCCCTACAAGTTAAATACGTATATTTTTCAAAACAAACACACTCTTTACGAGTCACAAAAAAAAAAACAGAAATACGTATATTTCCTACAAGTTAAATACGTATACTTTCAAAAACAAAAACACTCTTTACGAGTCAAAAAAAACAAAAATACGTATACTACTCACGAGTTAAATACGTATACTTTCAAAAACAAATACACTCTTTACGAGTCACACAAAACAAACATACGTATACTCCTCACGAGTTTAATACGTATATTTTTCAAAACAAATACACTCTTCACGAGTTACAAATCAAAATACGTATACTCCTCACGAGTTAAATACGTATATTTTTCAAAACAAATACACTCTTCACGAGTTACAAATCAAAATACGTATACTCCTCACGAGTTAAATACGTATATTTTTCAAAACAAATACACTCTTTACGAGTCACAAAAACAAAATACGTATACTCCTCACGAGTTAAATACGTATATTTTTCAAAAAACAAATACACTCTTTACGAGTCACAAAAATCAAAAATACGTATACTCCTCACGAGTTAAATACGTATATTTTTCAAAACAAATACACTCTTTACGAGTCACAAAAACAAAATACGTATACTCCTCACGAGTTAAATACGTATATTTTTCAAAAAACAAATACACTCTTTACGAGTCACAAAAACAAAAATACGTATACTCCTCACGAGTTAAATACGTATATTTTTCAAAAACAAATACACTCTTTACGAGTCACAAAAACAAAAATACGTATACTCCTCACGAGTTCAATACGTATATTTTTCAAAAACAAATACACTCTTTACGAGTCACAAAAATCAAAAATACGTATACTCCTCACGAGTTAAATACGTATATTTTTCAAAAACAAATACACTCTTTACGAGTCACAAAAACAAAAATACGTATATTTCCTACAAGTTAAATACGTATATTTTTCAAAAAACAAGTACACTCTTTACGAGTCACAAAAACAAAAATACGTATACTCCTCACGAGTTAAATACGTATATTTTTCAAAAACAAATACACTCTTTACGAGTCGCAAAAACAAAAATACGTATACTCCTCACGAGTTTAATACGTATATTTTTCAAAAAACAAATACACTCTTTACGAGTCACAAATCAAAATACGTATACTCCTCACGAGTTAAATACGTATACTTTTCAAAAACAAAAACACTCTTTACGAGTCAAAAATCAAAATACGTATACTCCTCACGAGTTAAATACGTATACTTTTCAAAAACAAATACACTCTTTACGAGTCACAAACCAAAATACGTATATTTCCTACAAGTTAAATACGTATATTTTTCAAAAAACAAATACACTCTTTACGAGTCACAAAAACAAAAATACGTATACTCCTCACGAGTTAAATACGTATATTTTTCAAAAACAAATACACTCTTTACGAGTCACAAAAACAAAAATACGTATACTCCTCACGAGTTTAATACGTATATTTTTCAAAAACAAATACACTCTTTACGAGTCACAAACAAAAATAACGTATACTCCTCAAGAGTTTAATACGTACATTTTTCAAAAAACAAATACACTCTTTACGAGTCACAAAAACAAAAATACGTATATTTCCTACAAGTTAAATACGTATGCTTTTCAAAAACAAAAACACTCTTTACGAGCTACAAATCACAATACGTATACTCCTCACGAGTTGAATACGTATATTTCTCAAATACACATAAAGCAAAATACACATCTTTATTCAAATCAAGACGCAGATACACGAGCAAGCACGCGGCAGGCACGCAAGACGCAAGACATGGCCAATCTACGAAACGCCATCAAATCACGCCCAAGCAAAGAAAGAGTCGGCAGTTCTTTAAACATCTTGCAGGGCCAGTCATGTCCTTAAACATGCCGCCCCTCCTCGCATTCCCGACACTAAGTCCTCGTCTCTCCTCGAGACACATACTTAGCGCCGCCAGTAGTATCGAGGCTGTAATGGTGGGATACTATCTTCTAAGTTTGACTAGCGCTTTAGTCCAAGCTCGATCAAGCGGGGCTCAGAGATACCAGATCCGCATTCCCCCAAAAGCAAACCCGATGACGGAAAGGACTTTTTATGCATGTTTTAAATAAGACGAAACGGTACATTAGTGTCTAAAACATTTTAGTCATTTTTAACGTATTAATCTGAATTTGCATATTTCGTAAAAATGAATATTAATTTAGTCATTTTAATCGTAAGTCGACACAATACGTACAAGCACTACGCAAAAGACGCCTCACAAAAATGGCCCAAGACCACAAAAACGACCCACACACACACACACACACACACAAAAAGGCCCAAGCACCCGAGCGGGCCAAAATGCGTCCCGGGTCACATTCTTACAAAACAAAAACCCACAAAGTCGTAAAATAATACGTTACAATATTATTTTACTTCGAGCCAAGATCGAAAAACACGACGACAAACCGAAACACGAAACACGAAACACGAAAACCGAGTCAAAACTCAAGTTGATTAATCAACTTGATCACCAACTTGATCAAATTGATCAAGAGGCAGCCTCCAAAGTCAGCCAAAGTCAGAAAACGATCAGCTACACCTGCATACCTACGGAAACGTAATACGGCGCTGCAAATCTGTCAGAAACGAGGAGGAAAATCGCCAGAATAGAGGCGATTTACCAAAGAATCGCCAGAATTCTGGCGATTTTTTGGTCCTCCTCTGACCATTCTGGCGATTTTCTGTTGAATCGCTGGTTCTCTGGCGATTTTCTGATCAATTTGACGTAAAACACGAAGCATTTACTATAAATAGTAGCCCTTGTTCGAACAAGACACAATAACAATCCAATATCATCAACAACTTACAACACAATTACACAACAACAACATTCATGTACAACAACAATTACAACAACACTCAAAAAACCGATACCCATACTCACAAAAAGCCTCTCGCACTTACAAATCTCCGCTCCAAAAAGCCGTCTTTGCACTCCAAGGTAAAGAAATTTTACCTTCAGGTTAGACGTTCTAGACTTTCAGGGTTACCTTAACCCCACCCCGATATTGGCATTAACGAACCCTTATTCGCAATTCGGTTGTAGTAATTCGAATCAAAGATTCGTCTAAACCCTGCCAATATCGCATAAACAAACGACTCAAATCACTAAATTAAACACCACTTTTACATTATGCAAATTCTCGATTCATGCATTAAATTACGACTAGATCACGGATTCTACATTTAACTGTACCGTTTCATATAGTCTTTTAAACATGCAAAGCCGAGGGTTTTTACAAAATCTTAGAATTGAACACAAGTCGGAGAATAATGTTTAGTTATTGATTCAAATACAATGAATTAGTAATTTTACATATATCTCCTATAGCAAATCGTCATAGCTATGACGGCTTACATTTATTTTTACATATTTGTCGAGTCATATATTTGCATTTGTACGTAGTGTCCTATTAGCCCAAATATCGAAATTAAAGCACATGTTTTCTAATTAGTAAAGACTACTTTTACGTAGGCTTTTTGATTACAGTTTTCATAATACATTTTGTCAAAACTTTCGAAAAGTAACCTCACTCCGAATCCTGCGGTTTCACAATAACCTCAGACGGATAGGTATCGACGCACCTTGAAATCTGAGACACCCGTGTCTTATATTTTAAGATGCGTTGAATAGGTTCCAAATTCCTTTAATATTTGGTGGCGACTCCAAAAATACGTTTCAAAAGGATTTTTATATTTCTTTTTGTTATAATCACATGCAATGACATTCCCCCATAAGCAAAAGAACGCTCGAGCGAGCCAAGCACCCTAAAACGAGTGCGAAGCTCCCGCGAGCGAGCTTCTTGCAAAATTCATTTTCCCGCGCCGTGCATTCCGCCCCATGACATTTTTCGAGGGCGGGCGCGAGCGGGGCGTCGAGAAGGGATCACCTACCCGGTATCCTCAGTTGGGACCAAAATATTCGCGTGGTCTAAAAATTGAGACAAAACAAATATAGGCCTAAGTCGGAGGGAAGAGTACAAAGCAAACCCAAAAATAAGGGGTACGGTCAAACAAAGTCAAAGGTCAAAGCCCGAGTCAATAAAAGGAAGTGTGGTCAAGCTAAGTCAAGTGAAGGAAGAAGGCCCACAAAATATAAGCCCTAGAAGAGAGCAAACAAAGTCATACTTAATTGAGGAGTCAAAATGACTGTTGCTGCATTTAAGGAGGAAGCATTCAATGGCAGTTATGGCAGGAGAGAAAGGTGGAAGACTAGCTAGAATCAAGGAGAGAAGTAACTACTATCAAAAGAGTCGTTGGAAAGCATATGGAACAACTATATAAGGAGTACTCATCAAAGGAAAACACAACTTCAATCACTCCACAATAATACTTACTTTTTACTCAAAAACACTCTCGAAATATTTTCGTGATATAGTCCTGTACCTGTGACAGGCTCTAGTCGTATCGCCTTATCAAAATATATCCTACGAGACAACTAACTAATAGCTAGTGGTAAACAGGTATCGAATCCACAAGGAGAGGGTAAAAACTATTAAACTCGCTTGACTCTAAGTTATTACGGAGTTTGTTTATCAATTTGAATTAAAGACTAACTAAGAGTAATATAAGCTAAGAGTAAACTGGAATATTAGAAAGGGTTTATAAGCAATGAGAGAAATATTAGGGCATCGGGTTCAAAGTGACATTGATTCAGGAACTCAACCTTATAAGAAATAATGATCGAATTGAAGCTATGCAAGTGATTAGGTATGAAATACGTTCTCTCGAGTCAATATTAACCTTAAGCAGATTTAGCGGGCTCTCGCAACTTACTAAACCTAACTCATCAAATACGCGTAAGTCTAGTTTCAATTAGGCTTTCGATCTTAAAACAATACTACCAAGATTCAATTCAATTTAGGCGTCCCTAAGTTCAATTGATAATATAAACGCGTAGGAATAAATCAACTTGCACAATTTCAATCAATTAAAGCAATTAAAACATTTTCCCAAATCGATTGTCACAAATTCCCCTAAACCCTAATTGAAAAATTAGCTACTCATAATTAGGGCAAACAATGAATTAATTAAGGAATAAAGAAAGTTGAAAGCAAGAAGCATAATTGCCAAGAGCAAGTGCTTGAAATATCAAATACGGAGTACGGACGATTACAAAGTTCAATCTCCCGAATTAAAGCTTGAGTATTTCTAAGATTAAAGATGATAAGTAAAACTAGAACTAAAGAGAGAGAATAGAGAGTATTTTCGTAGATTAGGTCTAACTAATGATAAGATAAACTAAAAATAATGTTTCCTAATTAAATACCATAAAATTACAAATCTCCGTATAAAATAAGCGTCAAGGCCGGTCGACCGGCCGCCGGTCACAGACCGGCTCCAAGACTTAAATATTTTCGTCCGTAACTTCTTAAAATCATCCAGAAAGTAATCTTGCCAGGTAGCCGGTCGACCGGCCGCCGGTCTGGCCAGACCGGCTCGTGACCAAAAGTCAACCGAGCTTATCCGTCTCGGGCTCTTGTTTTCTGACAACTTGGGCCTCAACTAACATCCTCTAAATTTCGGCCCCTTTGCTCTAGTTCTCGATTTTTGGTCCCGAGCTCTACCTTACGTCGTCTTTTGGATTTCCGTCGTATCCACTTTTCAGCTCAAATGTCTAGTAAATGTATAAAATCCTGCAAAACACGGAAAAACAACAAAAGCGCCTCTAGGACGTAATGTGAGAACAAAATGGCCCCGTAAGGCGCATTTTGACAATAAAAAGCAGTTCGGGACGGGAGTAAAAGCATATAAAAATAACATCTATCAACCTGTCCTATAGAACCAGTCCTGTAAAACCTGTCGTGACAATAGTGCGGTACTCCTCTCCTGGCTTGGTGCCCGTGGTTTTTCCCTATTTTCAAAGGTTTTTTCCCACGCAAACATATCTTGTGTCGTTACTTGCATTATTTTTGTTTTGTTCCTTGTTAAACAGGTCTAATTCACTAAACTATAATTCTCAAATATATTAAATGATAATACTAGTCAACCCACCGAATAAATACGATTGAGTGAGAAAATCACCCCGAACATTTCACTAGTTAGATAAATACGACCATCATAAGTTTCAAAAACTTTAATTAACTCCTTCCTAACGCCAATATTTTGTTTCATTGTTCTTCATTTTAGTGTATTTTGTGGCAGTTAACTAAACTTGGTTTGTAATGACAATCTATTAAAATTTCTAAATTGAAACTTTCATCAAGAGTAAATGGTATAACTCATCACGATTAACATAATATGAGTGACTATATATTTTATCATTCTTTGGCCCTATTCTTTTTTGCTTATAGGAGCTGAACTTAGAGTTGAACTTGAACTCAACTTATAAGAGGTAAACTTCTAAGAGTTAAATTTGGAGCTGAACTTATTATGGCTGAAATTAAATTAAACGTATTTAAACTGAGGCTATTAAAACATAAACTTATAGATAGGTACTGAACTTATTAGAGGTGAACATATAAATTTGAACTTGGAGTGAAACTTCAAGGGCTCAAAGTTCACTCAAGACTCAAGCAAAATCGATTTGAACAATCATGAAAATCTCGGCTGTTTTTGTGAAGTTTTGTGTTTGATTTTTCTGATTTTTGTGAGTAAACTAATTGAACAATAAAGATAGTCTTCTTCCAAGCACTTAGCCAAGGATAGAAGGGTTGAGTAATTAAGCACAAAGCCACTAATTAACTCGAAAATACACTCAAAGCACAAAGCAAGAGAGTTTAGTTGAGCAAACACTCAAACTAGGGTTTTTCTTCATTCAAACTAATCTGATTTCTACAATGAGTTTTGCTTGGTTTATATAATACCAAGGCTTGCATCTTAACCCTACACTTCCTAAGGATCTAAGGGTCACAAATTGACCTCAAAATACAACAAAGAAAGTCGGCCAAAAGGCCTTACAAATCTGATACAAACTACAACTACTACAACTAAAGCATAATGGTTGAAAATGACACTAGACTAACATCCACACCCTACAATTGATGCTTTAATCTAATGGCCAAGGTTAAGGCCTTGGAAAGCAAGTATGATCAGCCAATTTGGCTTCACTTTGCTGATCCTAAACTAACAAACAACAAGGACATAAAGTAGATAATGACATAAAGTAATACATTGACAATGACACTAGCTAAAGTGGAGCTTTTGTTTTGAACTTGAAATCAGCTAACATCTTGACCCTTTCTCTTGTGTGTTCCACGTCCATGTGAGCTTGGGTTCATGGGAAGACTCCCAAATGGTCCCCAAAGTAAGCTCATCCAAGGAGGAGAAGGTAGGACAAGTGCATTGCCCATTAACCCAAAAACAGTTTGTAACCGAGTTTGATGAGATTAAAGTGATTTGCAGGCTTCACCATTTCATACTCACGTTGAACTAGAAGGCCCATGATATGTCATTGGAAAGGTATTTGAGTTGGCTATCCAATGCAAAAAGAATCACCCAAACATATGGCCTACAACTCAAGATATGCAACTTTTAGTACGGATATGTCGAATCCTCCTTTGGACTGAGTTTTCAAAATCTGACCCCTGACTTGTAGAAGTCATAACTCTCAGCTCCCTTTGAACCAGATAGCCAACCATATGTCAAATGAAAGCTCTTGGAGCTAGCTTTCATATGAAAGTGGTTTCATCTCAATTGGATAAGCAGATTGGGAGTTATGTTAAAATCTTTACCGACATGTCAAGATAGGCTTCATGGTTCATAGCCTAGGTTGTTGCTTTCCCTTCCTTTCCTTAGGGGCTTTTCTAGGCATCGACACTTAGGGATGAAATGTGATTTAGGACCCAAGTTTACCACCTATGCCTCCTTGATCCATTGACCATGAGGTTTCCTTTGCCAAAACTTGCATTTCTCTTCAAAGGTGTAAATGGGTTCCATGACTATTGCCTTGCAAGAGCAACTCCTGTTGCAGAACTTTATTAGAGCTAAACTTATAAGAGATGAGTTGAATTTATAATAGCTGGGCTGAACTTATAGGAGTTAAAATTAAGTTGAGAAAAACACAGTCTCTGTCTATTATATATACATAAAAGGCAAATCCTCAGAGTTGTGTTTGCGTACCTCTACGGCTACCACCGGCTTCATTTAGGTGCGTTTTTTTATCAATACCAAGTGCACTTTTCAATTGTTGAGTCATACTATTGTAATCACTTTCGAGGGTAATGTATTATGTATACAATTTCTCTTTGTTTTCTTGTTGACAAATTTTGCAAGCCAACTTGTATTTTCTATCACCATCGGGTTTTGGTTATTTTTTCAAAGCAACGCCAAACAAAAGTAAAGCCAAACAAAAACCAAAAACTGTAAGACAATATGACATAAAGATTAAGATTATAACTGATAGAATTGAACTTGCTCTTATTTGTTCCATTTTGATGAATAATGATTCAATAAGTTATAATTATTTTTAGGATTAATTAATGTTGTATACCTCAAATAACTAACATTTTAGAAATTTATCCTTCAAACAATTTTCTTTCAAAACTTATATTTAATTGTCCTAATTATTTCATTAAAAATACAAACGCATTAAGGTCACTAAAAAACTACGAGTTTTAATACGAAAACAAAAAATTGTCGCAAAACTATATTTTCTCTGTTTTATTGGATTCCATACATTTACTTAAGCTACTTCATCCATTCCACTAGTTTTATACATTTGTGTTTTGCAAGTACGTCGATGCAAGTTTTCTTTTGTTCATATCTTTAGCTACATATTATTAAAAATTATGAAAATTAGATATTAATAATACACTCGAGAAGACGATTAAACTAACTCACACATGAGTATATTTTATTTTATATGTTAGAAGTTACAACGAAAATTTCACTCACTTATGAATAGTGTGTAGAAATTAAATGTATAGAATCTATTGGAATGTAGGAAGTATATATTATTGGAGTAGTATTTATAAAAATTTTATATTACGAGTATAATGCAATTAAAAGAGTAAATGTATAGAATGTATTGAAATGGAGAAAGTAGTTTGCTGTAAATATTGGATTTTTGTGATCGAATGTATTCACGGGTTAGATATTTGATTTGGTACCTTTATTTTGTGATGGATCCTTGTGACGAAATTATATTTGCAACAGATATCATAATAAAACTCCTTTGAGAAAAAAAATTAAAAATAATAAATAAATTGCAACAAAAATCTCGTTGCAAATAAAAAAAAATGCAACAAAAAATATATCACAAAAAAAAGGTCTATTTTTCGACGACGAAAAATTATATCGTAAATATGTTGCTAATGATGACTAATTCGTCGCAAAACCGTTTCACAGAGTGAAAAAATAAAATAACGTTTCACGTGGTGAGTTATCGTTTGAGAAAAGTTACAACCGCTTGTATAAAAAAATTTGTCTAACACGATTTGGAATTTAGTAAGTGATTAGAGATCAGGGATACCAAAAAAAGAAAAATCAATTGCTACTAATTTTTGGTTAATTTTGTTACTATTAGAATAATATGAAGGGACATATAATTATGTCCTAATAATTAATACTATTTAGCTTAATAATTAATATCGTCTTTTGGAATAACCATGTACTTGTATATATATCCTTATTTGTGAGGATAGTAACTCAACTAAATAATAATACAACTCGTATTTCTCTAAAATGCATTTCCTCCTAAATCTTAACATGGTATCAGACTCAATCGGCTTCTGAGGACCGACTTCGTAAAACTCCGCTGCCCTGTCGGTGGGCTTTAATTGACGACGCCCACCGGCGGGATATCATCGCCAAATAATTTACTTTGTTTCGATTGATCCCAAAATCCAATCAAATTACCAGTCTTCATACCTTTTGTTTTTCTTCCTCAAAATTGCGAAGGAAACATGGAGCCAATTCACGTTGGCTTATTTTCGAAATCACGTGTGATCACATACACGCAACCAAAAAAACAAAATCCCTTGAAATTGACTGGCGAGTCTAAAACGCAATTTAAAATTTGTCTGGCGAGACCTGTACGCACGGAAAATTGACTGACGAGTCTTATACGCAATGAAAAATTGTCTGGCGAGACCTATACGCACGAAAAATTGACTTGACTGGCGAGTCTAAAACGCAACGAAAAGTTGTCTGGCGAGTCCTATACGCACGTATTGGGTAGGTTGTTACCCTCTTATGTACTAGCGAGTCCTATACGCACGTATTGGACTTCAATTAAAGAAGAAGTTTGACGGGTTTGAAAAGAAGGCGTTCCCATTCAAACCGAGAATTGATATGTTCGAGAAAAGCGGCATTCTCGTCGTTAAAGATGTCGTCGTTTCTTTGGTTTTGTTGTCCTGTATTTCTCCAATCGTAACTTTCGTACTACTACAGTTACGATATCGGGAGGGTATTAGAATAATATGAAGGGACATATAATTATGTCCTAATAATTAATACTATTTAGTTTAATAATTAATATCGTCTTTTGGAATAACCATGTACTTGTATATATATCCTTATTTGTGAGGATACTAACTCAACTAAATAATAATACAACTCGTATTTCTCTAAAATGCATTTAGGGGAAATGCATTTTAGAGAAATACGAGTTGTATTATTATTTAGTTGAGTTACTATCCTCACAAATAAGGATATATATACAAGTACATGGTTATTCCAAAAGACGATATTAATTATTAAACTAAATAGTATTAATTATTAGGACATAATTATATGTCCCTTCATATTATTCTAATAGTTACTAAACATATTAGAATTTAGTAAGTGGTTTGATATTAGGGATACAAGAAATATCGACTGAAAGGTATATAATATGCGCAACAATTCCTCTATGCACGTAGTTTACAAGGCTTGTTCTTTTGGACTTAATCAATTCAGATTAGTTCAACTCTATTTAATTCAGTTCGGATTCATTCAGTTCAATCAGTTCAACTTAACTTATTATTTATAAATAAATTTATATTACATTACATTATATTATATTTCGTAATACCATAGTATATTATATTATACTCCGTATTGTATGATATTGTATTATTTTATATTATATAATATTATGATTAAATTATTTTATACTACGTATTATATTATGATTTTTATTATTTATTTTATTTTAATACTATATTCATATAAAATTAATTCAGTTTAATTCAACTTCATTCAGTTCAATTGAACTGCATTCAATTTAATTCAATTCAATTCCAAAAAGAGCAAAAGAAACCAGGTCTAAGATATCATCAATATTACTCCCTCCATTCATATCCATTAGCATCCCTTCTTTTTTGACACTATTCACATAGGTGAAGAATATTCGGTATAACTCGTAATGTATAAATAAAAATATAGTCATGTGAGATATTGTTTTATTAGTTTTCATAAGTACATCATTAATATCAATTTTTTACATTTTTATATAATTTAGAACTATAGATATTGTCGTTACAAAATGCGTCTCAGGAAATGTGAAAAAGGAAGGGATGCCAATAGATTTGAATAGAGAGAGTAAAAATTATGATTATATTCTAATAAATTCGATTCAATTTGTTACTGCATCCCCTTTTTTGAGATTGCTACATTTATAAAAGACACAATTACAAAAAGACGTTAATTGTTATCTCCCACATTTTCTAAAGACATTTTTAAAATCTCCCACCTTTTCTAATTTTTTTAAAATTTCCCACCTTTTATAAAATTTTTCTCAAAAAATTTCACCGAAACCTTGCTTGAACCATATTAAACGTCTATTTTCACTCATGAAACATTAAATTCTCGTTTTATCTTTTAACATTTTGAGTTTCGGTACACGATAGAATACATTCGTAATGAAAATATTTTTTTTACAAAAAATAAAAAAAAACTAGGGATATTTCCCGTAGTACCTCCGAAGTTTGACACATTTCCAGTTGTACCCAACTTTTTAACTTTGTGTCCATGGTACCCCTGAATTTTGTGTTTAATACGCAACGTAACCAAAATGATGACGCCGTTAAAAATTGATGACGTGTCACTAACTATTTTCTACTAATATAAAGATTTAATTTTTTTTTTTGGCACATGGTTTACTCGAATTTTTTAAGTAGTGTACATGGTACCAGGGGCAGATTTAGAGTAACGCTATTTGGGCTATGGCCCTTGTAGATTTTGGGCTTCGAAAAAAAATGAACATTTAACAGTTATATACGGAGTATAAATTTGGAACAACTTGGTTCCAAAAGTAATTGGTTGTGCAGGTGGTTGGCCATCACTTTTGTTTGGTTATCTTTGCTATGTTAGGGGTTTACACCCCATGAGCCTTATTTTTGGGGAAATTTTAATTTTATTATTTTCCCATTAAATCTTCCCTTCCATTTAGTTGTGAGAGAAGTGAAATAATTTACTTTGACACTATATTTTCAGAGCATGTCTTTTTTATCCAAAAAAATCCAATATGATTATATTACCCCTAGTTTCAAATGTGAATAATAAATAATAATAAAATTAAAGGTTTAATTGAAAATTTTTTCGATATTTTTTAACTAATGCTTTTAATAATTTATACTTAACAATAATACAAACAATTTACATTGATGTTATTTGTCCACCTTGACGACCTTGGGTTAGTTGTAGTGCAATTATTTTGGGTTGTTCAATAGATATATGTATTCACAATCGATATTTATGCTTTGGATGAAAATTTTGAACTCAAATTAGCTTTTTCAAAAAAAAAATTAGCCCAAAGTACTTTCGATTCCTGGATCCGCCCCTACATGGTACCCCTGAAATTTCTAAGTCATGTACATGGTACCCTTGAAAAATATTTTTAAATTTAATAATAAGTGAGGAAAAATTAATATTCTAAGTAAATACAATTTAAATCATTTATATTTAACACCATTATAACAGAAAGACAAGTTGGGAATATAAAGCAAACCTCAGGGGTACCATGAACACAAAGTTAAAAAGTTGAGTACCACTGGAAAAGTGTCAAACCTCAAGGGTACCGTGGGAAATATCCCAAAAAACTATAATTTTCACAAACAATTACATTTTGGTGGGAGTTTTTAAGAAAATGCTTATAAAAGGTGGGAGACGATTTAAAACAAAATTACAAAATGTGGGAGATTTTAAAAGGCTATTGATTGTTCATATACGGATTTTACTCCCGTAATATACGTTTTTATTTGATTTTCCAACTTTACCTTTTTTACTCACTCAATATACGGAGTACAAATTTTTCTCTATTCAAAAAAAAAAAAAAAAAAAACATCACACCACCACCTTTGGCCACTACCACCTCCAACCACCACCACCTCCCGCCACCACCACGCGGGCAAGAGTCGCCGCTGCCCAGCCATTGCCACCCCCACCAACTCCAGTGAACAACCATAATCACTTACCCCAAAATTACAACCAAATCCCCCCCAAACCACACCCAACCATCACACCCGACCACCACGTTGGCCACCGTCCTACCTGCCACCATCACCGCTGGCCGACGCCGCCCCATCCTTGTCGGTCACCAGTACAATACAACTCCACCTTACTATACTTCCCAAATAAAACTTACAAACCACCACAACATAAACGAACCACGGAGCACCACCATGGCCGCCGCCACCACGACAACCACCCACCCATACCGGCCCCTCCCTGATGGCTGACGTGAACCCACCGCCGCCGATCATCCGCTCCACCCCCACCACCTTATAGAAACCCTAAAATTAATTTTCAATTAAATTCACTAAAAAATAATAAAAATTGATAATTTGTGATCAAAATTGAAATTGAATTCAATTATTACTTCATTGAATTAGTTGTCGAAATCAATGATTGAATCATTGAACAATTGATCGAATTTTGATTAAGAAAAGTTAGAAAGAAAAGAGAGGATTTTGTATATTGTATGAGTAAAAAAGGGTAGTAGTGGAAAACTAAATGAAAAAAGTATATCATTTGAGTAAAATTCGTATATGAATAATCAATTACGTTTTAAAATTGTGGTTATAGAAGGTAAGAAATATTAAGTTACACCGAAAACTTAAGAAAATGAGCTAATGTGTGTAAAAAGAGAAAAAAAATGGTGAGTATAATGTGTTGCTTGAGTTTTGTTTTGTTTTTTTTTTTTTTTTTTTTTTGGTAGTGAAAAAACACTTTAATTAATTAAAAAGTAAGTCATACGGTATTTACAATAAGCATAAAACATCAACCTACACGAATCTAATTGAATCAAACAAGAATCAAACAAAGAAAATACTCCAAAAAACTAAGAGCATAACACTTGATATTGTCCAATTTTACATACCCTCTATTATATCGCTACTTCTTGATACAACATTCTATGAGGGGTCTATTGTTCTTCCCAAAGTTTTAAGAGTATCTCTTTCGCTTGATCAATAAAATTGTATACGATGAATATTCTTGCCCATTGCATCACCCTTCGAGACCTTGTGCGACTATCGATTTTCCGTATACTCTGCGCTACTAGAGGACAAATTAATAAGAAATAAATCCACCAATAGGTGGAAACAAAGTATTCGGGTCGTACCAATATGCTATGCTATTTTTAGTTTTTAAACGTTTGACAACATGTTAATATGTATGATGCAACTATTGTTCGAGAATTTATCTTGCGCTCATCTTTTAATTTGATACGTGAATGTATTAATTGTTGTAAGTCGTAGCTAGTTGAATAAATTGACACAAATTATCAAACAAAATGTTTTATTAAATGAGTTATAATAGGACGTTTCACTCGTGGACTCGTACATGGTGCTTAGTGCTTACTAATACTTAATTCGATTTTATTGTAAGACAATATATCGAACACCTACTGATAAATTAAATGCGCTAATTTGTACGTATTAAATCGAAAAATAATACTCCGTATTCTATTACTTTACATGTCCTTTGGGTTGGGGCTGTTTCTGCCAAATTTTGTCGCGTTGACTATTTGACTCGTAAAGCGGGGTATAGCGATCTACTCGGTTTATCACTTGGGTTTACGTTAAGTATAGTGCGTGAAAAGTAAAAGGAATGCAGGAAATAAAGCGAGAAAAGTAAACGACACGAGAGGTTTTTGGTGACGCGGAAAACCCAATGCGTGGGAAACGACCGCGGCGGGATCTGTGTCCCGCCTAATGTGCTCCACTAAGTAGTTGGGTTACAAGCAACACGTTACAAAGTACTTGTAGAATTTAGAGTATAAGTCACGTTTTCTGGTGGAATGTGAGCGATCTGGGAGAATGAATGAAGTTCTGGAGGAGTGGAGCGCAGGTTGTTGTAGTGAGTAATGAATAATAATGTAGTTCCTCTCAGATGCCGCTGCCTTGCCTTTTATAGGGTGGAATTTGTCTGTTGGATACTTTGTGCCAGTAGAGAGTCTCCAGGAGGTTTCTGCGGGAGTTTGCCTGGATTTCAGGGGGTTGTTGTTGACTGTTTCTTTGTAGCTGTTGAAGGTGAGTTGCCCTAGTTGCTCTTGGACTTCATTGCTGATTGGGCTTAGGTTTTGGTGTTGTTCCTTGTTTTCGGCCCATTTGTCCTTCTTTGGTTTCAGGCCATTTTTGGCCCAAACAATAGCCCCGGGTTTTCTCGCCCCAACGTACAGGAGAGGTGAGAAAATCCCTTCAGGACTACTCCGTGCTGCTATAGATTTCTCAGCCCCGTTGTGGGAAAAACCTTTCTTGCTGAAAATGTGGCTTGTCCTGCTGAGGAAGTGCTCCTGCCTGCTGAGGGGGAGCTTCTACCTGCTGAGGAGGAATTGGCTGCTTTCCTTGCTTGGCTGTCGTCGTGCCACGTGGCGCAACCTTAGTGGTTCCTTGAGAAGAACAATTTGAATGACTGATTTGGCCTTTGCTTTACTTGCCAAGTCTTGTCAAGTTCCTTTATTATTCCCATTAATTGCACTCCCAACTCCCCTTAACTTCTCCCACGTCTCCCTCTCTCTCCCAACCACTTCCTCATAAACTCCCCTCGCCCTGATTTGCGAGCCATTTTTCAAAAAAAACCCATTCACAAAAAACCCTTCCATCTACCTTCGCCGTCGAGGTTCGTGAACCGCCGTCACCTTCCCCAGGTAATTTCTTGCTCAAGCTTTTCTTGTTTGTCTTCAATGTCGTCCTCTTCGCCCTTCCTCGAACCGGAGGCCTTTATTCCCACCAACATTCTGAAGGGGGATGATTCAGTGCCTTGTTCTCTCTCGTCGAAATCTGAGGACGATGTTGCTAGAATTTTCAACCTGGATGAGGAGGTTGAATTTTATGTGCCCCGGGGTGAAGAGAGAGCCGATTTCCACCGCAAGGGGTGGGTTTGCGTGTACGCGTACCCTTTCTCCCTTGGCCTGCGATTCCCGTTCCCCGTGTTCATCCAAGATTTCTTTCGTACCTTCAAGATGTCTCCCGCGCAAGTGCTCCCTCACGGCTGGAGGATTCTGTTGTGTATCAATGCTCTTCTTGAGGATCGTGGTTGGTCCCTGACGGCCGGTGATATTGGGGACGACTACTGGGTAAGGCCCACTGCGTGTAAGCGTTTTACTCTGAGGGTCGTGGATGAGTCGAAGAAGCTTATCAAGCTTCCCTCCAAGGCGAAGGACTCGGGCTGGGCGAAACATTACATCTTCGTGAAGATTAGTAGTCTGAACCACCTGGCGCTACCGCGCGACACTGCTCAAGCCACAAGGTAAGGTGTGGCGTATAGCCGTCTTGCCAGACCTTTGTCGTCTTTGAACTTTTCTCATTTGTCCCTTGTATCAGGTTCGCTGAGGTTCCCGCCTTCAAAGAGCGGAAAGAAGGTTATTGAGAAGCTGAAGCTGTTACCTGTGTCGGCCAGAACTTTTCCCGCGGCTTTGAAAGGTAGGATCCGTGATTTGGACCAGTTGCTCGAGAGTGACGAGGAGAAGATGTCTTCTGGCAGTGGTATGTTCGTTTCGTTTGTGTTGCTTGCCTACTTAGTGGGGCCATTGCCCTTCGCATGTGAGTCTGATGTGTGTATTTTGTTGCTGTAGGGATGAAGGGGTTGTCCACGGCCGACCTGATCGCTCTGGAGAGGGAGAAGAAAAGGAAAAGGACGGCGGTACTTGTCAACACTGGGGAACAGCGATCGCGTGCTCGCACCCTCTGAGCCCTCGGACTCTCGTCTCCGGCCGTGATTCGCCTCGTGAGAAAACACGCAGGCACCCCCAATCTAAGCTGACAGGCTCCTCTCAGGGAGACGATTGTATTATGGTGGAGTTGCCTGGCTCCTATGATGGGCGCGGTGCCTTTCCTCCTCAGATTGCTAGCGGATTACTGCTGCCTGGGTTTAGCACACTTCTGGGCTCCAGGAGCGTGGCTGAGAACGTGGAAGAAATGGCTGCCTGCGCGTTCCAGGTATCAGTCGTGTATGTTGCCTACTTGATTTGTGTGTACGGGTGAGGGCTTGTCTGAGGGTTCTTGGTTGTTTCTTTGCTTGCAGGGGTTCCAGAGCACTCTGTACCTGAGAGGGGTGTGGGCTGCAGCGGAAAAGGAGCGCCAAGAACTTGTTGCAAAGAACAAGGCGATCACCGCGAAGTTGGCTAGCATGACTGAGAGGTGCGAAGCTGCTGAGGCGAGGCTTGGGGAGTTGAACAAGATTGAAGCTGATCTGGCCAATTGTTATTCTGACAAGGCCTTGCTGGAGGTGAGATTGCATGATATGAGCGAAAAGCTGAAGAAGAAGAAGAAGGAGCAGTTGCGTAGTTCCTGCGCGTATTACTCTTGGTTGAGCATGGTGGAATGTATGGAGGCTCACGCTCAAGGGAGGTCCTCTGCCTGGGATGCTGTACAAGAAAGGGCCGACTTTGTTGACTTCTTCGAGGGGGTGCCTGCGCCCCTGGACTCAGGTGTGGAGGAAGAACTCGCGAATATGGAGGCTGGAGGTGCTTCTGCAGCCCCTGAGGAGGACGTGGTGGACAGCCAGGCGGCCCATGCTGCGGAGGAAGTGGCTACTTCCGGTGGTGGCGTTCTTGAAGACGACGATGGTGCGACTGCGGCCCCTTGAAATCTTTATGTAATAGGTTAGTTGTTGTGTTGTCTGGACTTTTATGAACGATATCCTTTTCATTTTGGTGGCCCATCACAAGGGTGGTGTGGCAAGTTGTACGTATCGTACCTTGACCCTGGGGGTCTGACTTTGTTTTGGTATCTGGACTTTGTGCTGGTCTTGGACATGCTGGGGGTGTTTAGCGTGTCTGGCCCCTTGACTTTTCTGTTGGAAACCTGCCAATGTTTTCCAATCGTTAGTAAGTATGTATATATGTTGCGTGCGTATGTGTTATCGTGTTCTCCGTGGCATATGTGTATGCTATTAAACTGTCCACGGCGTGTGTATGTATGTGTGTATGTATGTGTGTATGTATGTTGTGCATGCACATGTAGTAAGTTAAAATGCCGAACCATCTTAAAACTTACGTATGTAGGCGCCGTGTTGTGGCCAGGGCGAGCGGTGGGATCTCCGCACGCAGGCGCCACCGCCGCACTCCCAGCGTACGTACGTGTGGGCCCAACTATATGTTGTAAACCAGCTGGGTGATCAGTCCAGCTGGGTGTGGCTGCGTGCCACTGTTCCATGTTGCGATCCTGCACGAAACTGGTTTGCTATGGACTGACCGTTGGCGTTTTTGCCAACGGCCCTCCGATGCTTAAGTCAGTGAACTTGATAGAATAAATTGTATTTACAATAGACAAAAGAAGTTATCAAACAAAAAAGGCTAAGTACGAAATTAAATATGATACTTCCTGAGGTGTACAGCGTTCCAAGGGCGAGGGACCATCTGACCCTCCAGAGTCATCAGGCGGTAAGCCCCATTTCCTGCAATGCCCTCTACCTGGTAGGGTCCTTCCCAGCTGTACGCAAATTTCCTCGCTGCGTGTTCGGGTGTTCTGGAACACCTTTCTGAGTACCAAGTCGCCTACTTGAAAGGCCTTTATTCGGACGTTCTTGTTGTAGTATCTGGCGACTGCCTGTTTCTGTGCGGCCAACCTGATGGTGGCCATGTCCCTGAGCTCATCAATTGTGTCAGGTCTTTGGGCCGGACGCTTCGCTGATTTGATTCTGCTGTAGCGCATCCGTAACGGTGTGTAGGTATCCTCACTTCCGCAGGAATGATCGCCTCTGTCTGCATACACCAGGGAGAGCGGAATGTCCTGTAGCTTCCTTCGAGTGGTTCTCGTTCGCCCATAGCACCATTGGCTGCCTCGCCCACTCCGCCTTTTTCCTCCAAACTTTCTTCTTTAAGTTGTCCATTGTGGACTTGTTGGTAGATTACGCTGCCGGATTAGATTGCGGGTTGTGTGGGGTGGACTGTAGAAAATCTATGTTCCATCTTGCACCGAAAGCTTCCGTTTTGTGGGATATGAACTGCGACCCGTTGTCACAAATGATACGCGCAGGGATTCCGAACCTAGTAAGTATGTTTCTTTTTATGAACGAGATAACCTGTGTGTCCGTCACTTGGCTGAATGCTTCCGCCTCGATCCATTTTGAGAAGTAGTCCGTCATGGCAAGCATGTACACGCTACGATCGCGCGCAAGGTAGTCTGCCAACGATATCCATCCCCCAGACCATGAATGGCCAAGGCGACATTACGGGATGAAGAAGCTCAGCAGGTGCGCGTTGTACTGGTGCATGTCTCTGGCAGGCGTCGCATTTCCTGGCGTATTCAACAGCGTCTCTTCTCATCGTAGGCCAGTAGTATCCCATCCTGAGTGCCTTGTTGGACAGGCTGCGACCACCAGAGTGGTTGCCACAGTCTCCACTATGTAGTTCTTCCAGAACGGCCTGAGCATGATCAGGCTCCAGACACCTCAGGTATGGTCCCGCCACAGACCTCCTCAACAATACCCCGTCAATGAGGAGGAATTTCGAAGCTTTCATCCTGAACCTTTTGGCCTGCAATTTGTCTTGTGGTAGCTTTCCGTCTCGTAACCATTCGATGTAGGGATTTGTCCATCCAGGCGCTTGCTGTTCCTGTTGTTCTCGTTGTTCCTGTTCACCCTGTTGGCCTTTGTGGAGCCTGGCGAGTATTGGATCTCGCGGTTGTCTTTGGAAGGAGTCCTGAGTTCTTGTCGGTCGTCTGGTGGATCTGGTTTCGTAATTGCTGAATGTAGAGCGTGCAAGATTGGGATTGTTGTAATAGCGGTGGAACGGAATGTTGCTCCAAGGTTGGCTAGAGCATCGGCGTGTGCGTTTTGATCCCTCGGAATCTGTTCGATCTCAACTTCGTCGAATCTCTCTATGATTGCGTTAGCAAGATCGAGGTATGCCACCATTTTCGAATCTCGAGCTGCGTAAGACTTGTTCACGTGGTTAACGATAAGCAAAGAATCACAATATATTTTGATAGATTTCACCTTTAACTCGATGGCCATGTTGAGTCCCATGATAAGGGCCTCGTACTCGGCTTCATTGTTGGACGCTTTGAACTCGCATCGTACTGCCTGGACTATGTACTCCCCTTGTGGCGACTTTAGTACAAGCCCCACTCCTACGCCTCGTTGGTTTGCTGCGCCATCCGTGTACAGAATCCACTGTTCAGGCTGGCCTTCCTGCTGGAGCAACAGGACCTCGCTGTCTGCACTTCCTTGTAGGCTTGGACTGAAGTCTGCCACAAAATCTGCAAGTGCTTGTGACTTGATTGCTGTCCTGGGTTCGTACTGTATGTCATACCCACTGAGGTGGACTGACCACTTCGCCATTCGCCCTGACAACTCTGGCTTACGCATGACCGCCTTGACAGGATAATTAGTCCGCACAATAATAGTATGACTTTCAAAATAAGGACGTAACTTTTGCGATGCGATTACAAGCGAATAAACGAGTTTTTCAAGAGGAGTGTACCGTGTTTCCGCATCCAGTAGGCTTTTACTTACATAGTATCTTTGGCGGTGACTCCCAGCTTCTTCCTTACCAAAGACAAATACGACAAAGACTCTCGCACACCCGGACAGTGCAAAGAGGAGGTCTTCACCTTGTGTTGGTTTCGATAGCAGTTGGGGCTCAGCAAGGTAGACCTTCAACTCTTCGAATGCCTTGTCGTGGCTGTCTGTCCAGCTGAATTCTTTGTTCTTCCTCAGGGTGTCGTAGAACGGCCTGCACCTATCCGAAGATTTGGAGATAAACCTATTCAGCGCGGCCACGCGCCTGGTGAGTTTCTGCACGTCCTTGACGGTCTTTGGTGGCTGGAGGTCGAGGATAGCCCTTATTTGCTTTTGGCTGGCCTCAATCCCCCTCTTTGTGACGATGTGGCCCAGAAACTCCCCGGCTGTTACGCCGAAGGAGCACTTCGTGGGGTTTAGCTTCATTTTGTAAGAACGAAGTACGTTGAATGTTTCCTGGAGGTGCTGAACATGCTGCTCCTCCTGCTTAGATTTCACGACCATGTCGTCTATGTATGCCTCCATGTTTTTTCCCAGTTGGTCTTTGAACATCAGATTCACGAGGCGTTGGTATGTTGCCCCGGCGTTTTTCAAGCCGAATGGCATGACGTTGTAACAATAAATTCCCCTTTCTGATTGAAAAGCTGTTTTCTCCTGGTCGTCTGGGTGCATTTTGATCTGGTTGTACCCACTCCAGGCGTCCAGGAAGGTGAGCATCTCGTGTCCTGCTGTTGCATCCACCATGGCGTCAATGTGAGGTAACGGGAACGGGTCTTTTGGGCACGCCTTGTTTAAGTCCGTGAAGTCTATGCATACGCGCCATTTGCCATTCTTCTTGCTGACAACCACCACGTTGGACAACCATGTAGGGTACTTGACTTCTCTGATTTTTCCAGCTTTCAGCAGGTTTTCTACCTCCTCGTTTATTATTTTGTTTCTTTCAGGGGCAAACTTGCGGCGTTTCTGCTTGACCGGTGGATGCTGTGGGTCCACGCTTAACCTGTGTGTAATAACGGTAGGGTCTATGCCCTCCATGTCCTCATAGGACCAAGCAAAACAATCAAGGTTAGCTCTTAACAAATTGACGAGTTCAGTTCTGGTGTTACCTTGGCAGTCCTCTCCTACGAGTACCACTCTGTCTGGATGCTCAGGGTCTATCTGGATTTGATCTAGCTGTGGAGCGCTGGGTTCCTCGTAGACCCCCTGAACTCGTTTGCTCTGTAATTGCTATCTTTGGAGGAGGAGTTGTGGTTGGCTTCAAAGCCAATGAGTATCTTCTTCGCCGCCGGTCGTCTTTGATCACCTGCACTCCCCAGGGCGTAGGAAACTTCACGCACTGGTGGTATGTGGAGGGTATCGCCTTCATAGCATGCAACCACGGTCTCCCCAAGATCACGTTGTAGGAGGACAGGTTGTCCACCACCAGATATGTCACTGGCCGTTGACTCCTGGCGTACGTTGGAATTGAGATCTCCCCCAGAGAGTGCGTTGTTTCGCCGCTGAACCCAACCAGGGGCACGGACTTCTTCTGCAGGTCCTGCTCCTTCAGCCCCATGCCCTCCAGAGTTTTGCGAGAAAGGAGGTTGACTGAGCTGCCGTTGTCAACCAGTACCCGCTTTACCAAGCAGTTACCGATTGGTAGAGATATCACCAAAGCATCTTCGTGTTGGCCGTAGTTGTCCTGGGCGTCGGAGTCGTCGAATGTGATTGCTGGCTCTGGATCCTGGTGGACTTGGATTCTCTGCCTGGGGGTATCTGTAGTGCTTTCTTTTGCTCGCCTCTTGGCGGCCGAGTACGTTAGTCCACAAACACTAGAACCACCAGAAATAAAAGAAATTACCCTTTCGTGTGGAGGTGGAGGAGGTGGCGTTCGCTGCTCGCTGACGTTCACCTTCCGCCCTCTGGAGGACAACAGGAGGTCCAGGTTCCTCTCGTCAGGGATCTTTACTTCCTTCCGAGCGCCACGCGCGATCCGCGTATCATGTCCCGAGTCGTTGTCGAATTCGCACCATCGTTTGGTGTCCTTCTTGGAGGCTGGTCTGTCTGATGGTTTGGGCCACCTCACCTTGCCACCTAGCATTTTCAAAGCGTCGATTAGTCCAGATACGTTAGTTTTAAAGCCGTACTCACTTACTCTGGGTGGCAGAGCTGGGTCATCGCGCCAGTCCGCCACAGCGTGAACACCGCGTTCTGGTTGACTTGGGTAAGGCTTCGGCCTCTCTTCCCTCCTGCGCTCTGCTGGAGGTCTCCTTGCGACTCGGTCACTTGAAGCGGTTGTTCTCCTGGACTCTCTGTCCTCCTCCAGTCTCGCTGCTGCCAGAGCTTTGGCTTGCACGTCCTCGAAGGTGGTGCACGGATACTTGGTGAGCTCGTTGTACAGGTCTGAATCCTCCAGGAGCCCGCGCCTGAAAGCCTCGATAGCTGTTGGTATGTCGTATCTGTGTATCGACACTTTCTCCTTGTTGAACCTGTTCAGGTAGTCTCTGGTTGACTCGTCGGACCTCTGGATGATCCTGTGGAGGTCGACATGCCGCTTCTGCGGCTTGCGGTGGCTGGCGGCGGGAATTGAAGGCATCCACCAGATCTGCGAAGGAGGAGATGGACCCATTGGGGAGATTCACGAACCCGCTGCAGGTGGACCATTCGGCGTTGACCGAACCGCGCACATGCACGACTCTCGGTACTCCCTCGTGACTGCCACCGTCATCATCTTTTGCTTGTATTGGGCCACGTGATCGTAGGGATCGGTGTTCCCCTCGTACAATCTCATTGGTGGCACGCTGAACCTCTTGGGGATGTCCACCATGGCGATAGCATCAATGAAAGGAGACTCCGCATAGATAGTAGCGGAGGCCTTCTCCAGCGGGCGCGGGACGCCAGGGATCTTGTCAATCCGCTCCTGCAGCTCCCTCAGCTTCCGTTCCAGGGTGCTTTCCTGCAAGAGAGAATGATCGATGCAGTTGGGACTGCTTGGTGTAGGAGAATGTTACTGCGTGCCGCACGCTCGGCCGGTGTGGGTGGTCTTTCTCTGCGGACAGATGGATCACGTAGAACCCTCTGTGGGGTCTGCTCCCCCCTCAAGAGCTCTGGATGGTTCAGGGGCACCTCAGGAACGAGCTGCGTGTTGGCGTCCTCCAGGGCAAAGTTGATCGGGACACGGGGAGTCCTTGGTGTCTCTGGCGTGTTGTGCATGACACCGTCCATGTCTAGGCGGATCGCTGCCTCCTGTGCCACTCCCCTGCTCTGGCGCCTTAGAGCGACCGAGGCTACAGACTGAATCTGGGCGGTCATCTCCCTCCTCAGGTTGGCTGTCTCCCTGGTCAGGAGCTCCTGCACGTTGCTGGACTGCTGCTGCAAAGCTTTCATCTCCTGCTGAAGGGTGGCCAGGCCAGCCAGTAGTGAGACGGTGAAGTCATCATTGGGTGGACCCGCGCTGGGAGTCTTCGTATGGGTTGACTGGGATTCGTCCTCCACGTGCACGTATTCCCGGTGTGGTTGCTGGGGGGCTTCATCGCGTTGAGGATCCCCTGGCGGGTGGCTCTCTTGGGGGTCGTGGCGGCGATGGGCGGCGCTGACCATCTGGGACGGATCGTCAGGCCGAGGCGGACTGCTTATTGGCGAATCTGGGCATGCTGACTTGTTGATCGTTGGAAAAAGGAGATGTACGTTCCAAGTTGACGCGTAAAGTTAGATCACCAGCCCCACGGTGGGCGCCAATTGTTTCTGCCAAATTTTGTCGCGTTGACTATTTGACTCGTAAAGCGGGGTATAGCGATTGTGGAACCCGGGAACCGCCGTCGAGGGACCCAACTCGGCGTCTTGCTTAAGGGCGGATTTAAAGTTAAAAAAGATTAAGTTAGAAAAACCTTTAAGAACTGTATGGAGTCGCCACCTATTTATCGCGGAAAATAGGAACCTGCTACCATGTTCTAAGCTAAAAACATGTCCTAGATTTTGGAGCACGCCGACACCCCTAGATCTAAGGCTTGTGAAACCAGATTGGATTCGGGGTGAGGGTACTTTAGAAAAAGAGTTAATTCAAATAATGATTTATGAAAACCTTTTAGAAAAGCCTATGTAAAAATAGCCTCTACTGACCTAGAACAATCCTTGTAAGATGATAATTGAGCTAAAGTTATCGCTACGTACAAGTGCGATAAGTTTGTAAAAGAATGCAGATGCAGATGCAAAAAGATTGATTAAAACCCTCAGTTTAGCATGTTTAACTTGTTAACGAAAACGGTTCAGTTAAAGGTCGAATTCATTGTTAAGGTTGATTTAATGCAAAAGGAAAAGGGTGCAAGATGCATGCAAATAAAATAAAGTTCAATTGTCCATTGGTTTATTTTATAAGGGTCGGTTGCTTATGCGACTTTGGCGTGTCATCGGATATGGAGTGTACCCGAAGTAATAAGAACACTTGGAAGGCAAGCGCGCTCGGGTGCCAAAGCCGGGGGGGGCGCTAGAATGTAGTCCCCTTTGTTAGTCCATAAAAGATAAGAAAAAGCTTTGATCCAAGTGGATCGGTACCTACCTTGTCCTGACGCTTCAGATCTGGGCAGAGCTTCGCTTCTTGAACTAAAAAGGAGGATGAATTCAACACGGGATGGTGTGTTGAACCCAAGGATTGGGTGCTTGAGGCTTTGAGAGAGTTTGGGAGTGTATTAGGTGAGAATGTTGTGAATGAATGATGATCTCCGAAGCTGGGTATAGGGGGGTATATATACTAAAAGACCTCGGAGAAATTAGGAAACACGGGATAAAAACAAGCCTTGAAACCGCATAGCCCTATGCGGTTGCCAGGGCAAACCGCATAGGCTTATGCGGTTTCCCCCTCAAACCGCATAGCCTTATGCGGTTTGAAGGGGTGGTTTTTTGTGTAATTTCCAAGTTTCGGCTCGACGCAATCTTTGCAAGATTACGTGATAATCCTTGCTTGCTCGTCAAGAAAGAGCCTAGGGTTTGCTGGGATATTTGCTAGGGTTTTTGTGAGGGCCAGGGCTTTGGAGTGCGGGCCAAAGGCTTGGGTTTGGGCTCGGTTTTAGGCCCGAGACCCGGAAAAATGAAAAAGGTGTATTGTGTTGCATTTTGTGAATCGAGGTAAGACGTGAAGCCGTATTTTGTGTAGGGAGAGGGGGCTAAATAGCGGTTTTAGCTACCGGGCCTAAATTTAGGAATTTAGGAATGCTGAATTAGACCCCGTTAATGTAAAAGGGCTAATTGTAGTGCAAATGCGAAGCTCATGCCAAATGAAGCAGGACAAGGACCTAGCTAGACTCCAAATGGACAAAATGAACGTGTATTTAAATGCGATGTGATGCGACCTGACTCATTTAGCATTTCAAACGACTCAAAATGAATTCGACATTAGTTAGAACCGCTTAAGTCATGCGTAATAAAAGTCCGTGTTACATCATAGGGTTTTGTTTGGGAGGGTACGGATATGGGTATCCACAGAGCCCCCAGTTTGACTGAGCTCGGACTAGAGCGCTAGTCAAACTCCTTCGACCATATCCGGACCATTACAGTCTCGATATAGTCAGCGGAACGAAGCATGTGTCCATGGGTGAGACGAGGACTTCGAACCGGGCTATGCGGGGAGGGACGTGCGCATTTTAAGGACTTGGCGGTCCGTGCATACTATAAGGGCCTGCCGGCCTGCTAGAGTGTCCTGTGTTGATGCCGATGCCTTTGTATATGCCTGGTGCTGATGCTTGTAGTGTCTTCAAGTTTAATGTAATGCCTTCGGATATGCTTTTAGTGCCGATGTATGCTTGATGCCTATGCTCGTAGTGTCTTCATGTATTGCATGTGTAAAAGGGGCTAAAGTGCAGGGGTGCATGTGCTTGTGAGGTGTTTGAGGTGTATAATTGAGTAATGGTGTTTATGTAGGTGTTAGTGTAGGTCTCGTGAAAGAGCGCGTGTGCGAGGGTGCAAGGATGTAGAGGTGCCTAGTCTCGCCTAGGAGCGTATGTAGGGGTGCGATGCTTGTGTTTGGATGTGTTTTGTAAGGTATTTGTGCTTAAACTCGCCGAGGAGCGTCTATGTAGAGTAGGGTGCTTGGAGTTGAGTATATTGAGGGTGTCTATGCTTGGGCTCGCCGAGGAGTGTTTATGTAATCGTAGTTGCATGTGATTGCCTTCCGTTTGGGGAGGAAATGATGTAAACGCTCGTGAAGAGCGTTCGTGCTTCTGCTTCTGTACCGTACATTAAATGCTTAATATACGTGTATGGCGGACTGTGGGTGACGCCTTAACCCAAGCACGGGACGTACTTGGAGTTGCATTAGGGCTAGGATGAATTAGGAATCGAAAAGTAGGCGTAAAAACGAGAAAAACCGGGAAAAACCAAGGGCTGAAACCGCATAGCCTTATGCGGTTCATGGGGCAAACCGCATAAGGTCATGCGGTTTCCCCTCTTGGCTTTAAGAGCTATATAAAGCTCGAGCTCAGCCGTGAGTGTGCCATTATACTCATTTACGGTTTTCCATCTCTAAAAACGTCATTTTTCGATTTCTCAACCGATTTTGCTCATTTTTCTTGCGTTGTCTTGCCATGGAACGAGGTAATGCTCCATTTTAACTTGTTTTTGCATTATTTGTCGTTGTAATTAGCTAGTTTTGCCTTGAAATGTTGAAAAGACGGGTTTTGAATGAAAACCCGTGTTTTGCTTGAAATTTGCCGTTTGAATGCTTGAAATTGACGTCATTGTGTTGCATTATGCCATGTGAACATGTATGTGTGAATTGATTGCGGTTTGGGTCGTCTTAATGCCCAAAACGTGCAACCTAGGGTTCGGGCCTGAAAACGAGCCCGGATTTTTCGACCCGGAATTTCAATTAAACTTCGGTGTAGGATGCCCATAGTGTGTATAGCATGCCTATAGCGTTAATTTTGCGAAAATGTTGAGCTAAGGCTTTCAATTCGCCGTCTTAAGTCGTAGTTATACGGAGTAATTAGGACAAATTGGGGGTGACCAAAATGCAATTGCTTGTAATGGTTTGTTGTTGGGGACTATTATGGCGCGTTGAAACCATAAAGTTGCAATTTTGAGGTGTAGAGAACGGTTTTTGGCTTAATTATGAATTAGGCCTAAAAATGCTCTGTGTAGTGTGTAAAGGGTGTATATGTATGTATTATGTATGTATTATTGTTGTGTATGTGTGTGTGTGTATAATGGTTGCATGTGTTTGTCATGTTTGTTGCAGGAGAGAGTTCTGGTTATGTTACGAGGTCAAGGGCTCGTAAAAGCACGGGATCGAGGTCAGAGGAAGCCCCCAGTTCGAGTCGTATAAGGCGCTCTTATAGTGAGAGGAGGAGACCCTCGTGACTTGCGCCGCGAGGCGTGGTCGATCCGGGGTAGGGCCGCAGGAATGTCCCTGTGCCTGATCCTGAGGAGGAGGACGCGCTTGCTCAAGAGCTAGTAGATGAGCTGGAAGCGGAGATGGACGTTGTCGAGGAGGAGGCCGAGGAGGCCGAGGAGGCTGCACCTAGGGCGAGTGGCTCTAGGCCGCGGAAGTCGCGCGCGAACAGGGCCTTTGCGAAGGGTTGGGATGGTCATAACCTTCTGTTGGCTCCGGAGAGGCACGTTTCCTATCGAGCGACGATGGGTTGGCAGAAGTGTCCGATGAGGACCTTCTCGCTTCGTCCGTGATGTGTGTTTGAGGAGAGGCTTCACGGGGCGCAAGCTTGGGTATTGCGTAGTGCTTTGGCCCGATTGGTTGGCCATTGGAGGAGATCGCGAGGAAGAAGCGGACGGCGAACGATCTTGTCAGGGCCTTCTTAGGCGGTATTGGGACACTACGACGGCGTTCCATATGCCTGGCTTCGAAGCGGCATTACCTTGTCCGAGTATCACGGTTATCACGGTGCCGTTTGGGGGACCGTGATATGAGTTTTGATTTTGCGCCGTCCGTTGTGGGACGAGGTTGTAGCCGCGGTTGGCGGCGATGCGGAGGTGGTTTGTGGTGCACCACCACATATCTTCAAGACGAGTTACATCTTGGAGTATTTTGAGGGGAAGACCGAGTATGGCCCCTCGGAGTGGAGCGACGAGCAGAATGCTCGTATGTGGTTGTGGTGGTTCGTCAGCGCCGTGTACTTCGGCGATAAGGGCGAGCGGGCATCGACCTCGGTCCTTATGCATCTCCTGGATTGGGATGCAATGGGGACGTTTGATTGGGTGACACCGTCTCTGGGTCTGTGCATTCGCTTCTGCATGGATGCGGTGAGGCCGCGGGTGATGAACCGAGGGTCGAGACTGTCCTTGGTTTCGCCTGGATTCTTGATGGAGGTATGCTTTGACTTTGTTTTTGTTTTAGGTGCATTGTTGCTTGTCTTTGTTGCTTTTGTAACGTGTATTTGCTTCTTGCGTGTGCAGTCGTGGATTCTGAGCCATTTTCCATTTCTGCTTCCCCCGCATGCCGCGACGATCGTGAGGGAGTACCCGGCGGTACGCACTTGGGGTACGTGCAACCGTGCTGCGTTCAACTGGTCGTACGATGAGGTTCGGGTGCGTCTGAACCTTATGGAGTTTGGGCAGGTTTGTATTTGAATCATTTTAAATAGAATGTACTTGAAATGATTGCATGTGCTATTGATGATGTTATTGCTTACATTTGCGATTCGAGCCCTTCAGTGGAGATTATCACGGGTATTCCTGATGGCATTGGAGCTAGGTTTGCAGTGCGTGATACCCAGCGTCTGTACTTGGAGACGCCGTACGGGCCGGTTTGGTATCTCGGGGAGCGCTTGGTCTATCAGGCCGGATGGCCGGCTCCGATGGTGCCTAGGGATCCGCCGAGTGTCCTGTTCCAAATGAGGGTTTCGCGAGGATCTGGTGGCGCTGTACGGAGAGGGGGAGTCGGTGAGTCTTCTCTGTCTTGGGGAAGACTACGGCCATTTTGCTGAGTCTCGGCTTGCTTGTGGGCCGATCGAGGTACGTTAGATTTGTTGTTGCTATGTGCGTAGGATAAAATTTCGCGAAAAATCGAAAAATTTTCCTGACGTATTTGTTTTGTATTTGTTTTGCAGAAGTTTGATCCCGAGATGGCGGAGCAGCCTACCGACTTCCCTACCACGATCGAGTATGACGACTCAGGTGTGCGTCGTACCTTTGCGTTGCCTACGTACTTGCCGGTGACCACTGACGCGGGGATGGACAGCTGGACGGGCAAGGTGAAGAAGGTATGTATTTTTGTGTTTGTATGTGTATGAGCCCCCAGTTTGATCGAGGTATGAAATATAGCGAAGATCAAACTAGTGAGAGTCGGTTTTTGTGGTTTCCCCCTCGAGTTTGTCCCAATTTGAATGAAATTAGGGCAAAATGGGGTGCCTGTGATAGGTTTTGAAATTTCCCCCTAAGTTTGGCTTAATTTGAGTGAAATTAAGCCAAAATGGGAAAGGGTTATAACGATGTGTTTGTGTAATGTGTTGCAGGTGGCCAAGGAGGTGCACAAGAAACTGTGGAGGACAGCTAACCGGTGGAGGATGGCCTGGGCTGAGCAGACTGCTCAATTGTGCCAGAGTCGTGCTGAGACGGCTCAGATTCGGCGGGAGTTTGACGAGTATCGGCGTCGTCATCCTGAATGAGTTTGTGTAATAAAGATTGTATGAACCTTTGATTACATGTTGCGTGAACTTTGAACTTGGTTGCAGCTTGAACTTGAACTTGTCTTTGTGGCTTGCAGGCCTGTTTAGGAGGCTTGTTTTGAAAACTGAAGTGATTCCCGATTGGGATGCTTTGACGTTGATTTTAGGTTTGTTAAGATGTTGCTTGAAAAGTTCATTTTAAGTGCGAAATGAGCTTGCGTGAGTGTTTAGAATGTTATGCGTTTGACTCGTGGTGTGAATCGTAGTTGCTAATATAATGCTGTTGCTAGGGGAACAACAAGAGAATGTAGTGGTGTAGTTTAGAATTTCGTGCTTAGGACAAACGAAACTAGGAAAATTTGTAAGAAAACCAGCCCCTGAAACCGCATGACCTTATGCGGTTTGGGGTGCAAACCGCATAGGCTTATGCGGTTTGGGGGTCAAACCGCATAGTGTCATGCGGTTCGTGGTAATAGCTGCGATCTTTGTATTTCCATATTTCGGACGCGGTTTTCCTATATAAGGAGGGGGGGTGCGTGTGATATTGCTCATTCACAATCACTTCTCTTCTTCTCTTTTGTTACAAATTTTTGCTCTTATAAATATATTAGGTATATTTACAAAAGTTTTTTTTTTTTGTATTCAAGAAAAATGGTTGAGCACTTTGATGCTCTCTTGAAGAGGTGGACTTCTTCGTTGAGCTCGGGGATGAAGAAGGCGTTGTATGATGATGGTGCGGGCGTTTTTATTGGCTTTCGTCAAATGAAAGTCGATCTAGACTTCCTTGACTCGTGCTTAGATTATTGGGATCCTATCTTGCATGTTTTTAGGTTTCCCGGGGGAGAGGTTTGTCCTTTGATGGAGGAGTTCGCGGCCATTGCAGGATGGTCGAAGCGGACTACTCCGGTGGTCATGGCGAGCGAGCTTTGCTATAATGGGTTCTTTGCGGAACTTCCTCGGGATGACGGATGCTCATCTTTGCGGGCTTGTTTGAAGGAGGTAAGGTAAACATGCTCCTTTTGTGTCGTGGTACATGAATAAGGTTGACACTAGTATTTGGACCGCTCAGGAGAAGGGCCCTTGCTTTTGTTTGGTTCATCGTTATGCTTTGCGGGGTCCATGCGGATGGAGTGTTCGGGAGCGAGGTATGCTCGTGTTGTCGAAGAGATGGAAGCGAGGATATGATCCTTCTGCGTTGATCCTAGCGGAGACCATACTGGGTTTAGACGACCGTTATGCTAATCGTCTGAGCTCGTATCGCGGCTGTGCTAGGATTCTGAACGTGTGGCTCCTGGAGAGGTTGAGCGTGTATGCTGCTCTTCCCATCAAAGGTGTGTTCAAGTCGGCGGCGACGACATCTCGGAAGATGGGGTGGGCTAACCACTCGGGAGGCGTTCACCGGCTACTAGGGGGGTTTGTAAAGGAGAGCGAGGATTATGATGCGTGCCTTGGTGGGATGTTTGGCGATTCTGGCCGTCATTGTAAATGCGCTCATGGTGATGTTGTGTGGCTTTGAACGAGGTGTTTGGATTCATCCTCTTCGCTTGAAGAGGCAAATCGGGCTTGCGCAGACCATTCCTGAGCAGGATACTCAGGTTGGAGGGGTTGTTGTGCTAAACAACCAGATGAAGGATGCTTGGATCCGGGGGTGGTCGGATCGTGTTACTTGGGCGGTTCCGGCGCATATAGAGTCTACTCGTGTCACGGACTTCTACACGCGTTGGTATCGTTCCAATGATCCTCGGGAGCGAGAGAACCAGCGGAGGAGGGAAAAGAATGGGCCAAAGCCTTCCCTGTCGTATGAGATAGTACGCGACAGGAGAGACTATGGTGATCTTGTTGGTGCGGATGCTTCTACTTCGAGACCGGCGCGGGAGAGGCTTGGGCCAAAGGTGACGGTTAAGGATCGCCTAGGGTCAAAGGTCGAGGAGCCCCCAGTCGAGCTGGACGAGGATCCCATCGAGCCCCCAGGTTTTGAGAGGACCATTCCTGCTATTAGCTCGAAGATCGTGGCGGATCGGCCTCTTGAAGATGAAGAGGCTAATCCGAAGCGACGGAAGAAAGTTTAGTATTTTGCTTGTTTTGCTTAGGAAGTTTATTTTATTCAAATGTATGTCTTTAGATTCGAATAAAGGGTTAAGGAGGGTTGTTCCTAACTCATTCCTAGTTTGTGAAAAATTCTAAATAAAGTAATAAAATAGAATTCATTTGCCTTTGTCTTGTCTCGTTGCCTTTGTATTGTTTTGCTTTATAATGTTCTCGACCTTTTTAAGCTTTGAACACTCGTCTTTTGTTTTAGAATCCTCGACCTTTTTAAGCTTCGGATTTGCGTGTTGTTAAATTGCCTTGCTTTAAATCCTCGACCTTTTTAAGCTTCGGATTTGCGTGTTGTTGCTTTTTTTTGTGTTGACTGTGCCCTTGACCTTTTTAAGCTTCGGGCGTGTCATTTTGTGAATGCAAAACCCTCGACCTTTTTAAGCTTCGGGTGCGCGTGCTAGGAAGGTCGGTTGTGCTCTTGATGAAATTTGCCACGATATCTGCGTTTTGAATCTGAGAATCAAACCACAGTAGTTCGTGTGATTCGGTTGAGCCTTTGCAAAGTCGCCACGTATCCACAGTGTGTGGAATCAAACCGAGCGTAGTTCACCCATGCGAGAGTGAGTTTTTTTTTTTTTTTTTTTGTGTGAAATACCTTGCAAATTTGTCTATGTTTAGGGGTAGTATTTCTTGAGTTGATCAAGATTTGTTGGTAATCGGAAGTCCTGACCGTCAAGGTCGGTTAATTTCGCGGCTCCTCCGGGAAGGATTTCCTTGACCAAGTACGGTCCGGCCCAATTGGGTTTGAATTTCCCTCTTGGGTCGACTGGTAATGGTGCTCGGACTGATTTGAGTACTAAGTCACCCACTTTGATATTTCGTGGCTTGACCCGTTTGTTGTATGCGCGTTGTAGGCGAGATTGGTACATTCGTACTGTACTTAGTGAATGTAAGCGTCTCTCGTCTAGAAGGATGAGTTGTTCGTAGCGTTCTCGTGCCCATTCGGCTTCAGGAATGTCTGCTTCCATGAGGATTCGAAGGGATTGCATTTCGATTTCCACAGGTTGAACGGCTTCCATTCCGTAGGTTAGGAAATAGGGCGTCATACCCGTGGGTGTGCGTATGGTGGTGCGATATCCCCATAGTGCAAATGAGATTTTGTTTGGCCAGTCGTGGCAGGTGTCGATCATCTTTTTGAGGATTGATACGACGGTTTTGTTTGCTGCCTCGACCGCGCCGTTAGTTTGTGGTCGGTAGGGTGATGATCTGTGTCGTTGTATCTTGTACTTGAGGAGGAGTGGTTCGACTTCTCCTTGAAAGTGTGTGCCTTGATCGCTTATAAATTCGTGGGGTATGCCGTAGCGACAAATGATGTTGTTTTGTATGAATTTTGCAACTTCTTTTGTGCCCAACGTGCGGTATGACGCGGCTTCGACCCATTTGGTGAAATAGTCGATGGCCACGAGGATGAAGCAGTGTCCTCCTGCTCCTACGGGTTGTACTTTGCCTATGACGTCAATTCCCCAGGTTGAGAAAGGCCATGGCGAGGTTAAGCTGTAAAGTGGTGAAGGGGGTACATGTTGTACATTTGCGAAGATTTGGCAATTGTGACAGTGTTTGACGTATTTTGCACAATCGGCTTCCATGGTGGTCCAGTACCATCCTAGCCTTATGATTTGTTTGCACATGGCTCGTGCGTTCATGTGTGGTCCGCACTCGCCATCGTGTACTTGGGATATGATCTCGTGTCCCTTTTTGTGGTCGACGCACAAGAGTAGGGTACCTTGGGGCGTCTTTTTGAGTAGTTTGCCCATTTCCATCACGAATTGTGACGATAATAGGCGTAGGGCTCGTTTGCCCCGCTTGTCGGTGTTTGGTGGGTATTCACCGTTTGTTTTGTAGTTGATGATTGCTTGGTACCAAGGATCGGTTTGTTCTTCCTCGGCCGATGTCACGGATGTATGCAGGTTCGTTCAGTCGTTCCACGACAATGGGTAGGGTTTCCATTCAGGGGTATGTTGATTAGTGATGCGAGTTTGGATAATGCGTCGGCTTAATTGGTTTTCTTACGGGAGGTGTATGAACTCTCATTGATAGAATTCGTTGATGAGCTCTTGTATCTTGCTTTGGTATAGTGCTAGGTTTTCATTAAGTATCTTCCATGCTCAGGATACTTGGTTGATTATGAGGAGGAGTCCCCATAGACCTTTATGTTGCGGGCGTTAGTACAAGCGCAGCTTGGAGACCGTGCAAGCATGCTTCGTATTCTGCTGCGTTGTTTGTTACGTCGAAGTCCAGTTTAATGGATAAGGGTGTGTGTTCGCCATTTGGGGATATGAGAAGTATTCCTACTCCACATCCTCGATAGTTGGATGAACCATCGAAGTATAATTCCCATTGTTCTTGATCAATGTTGTAAATCCCATCGTCTGGAAGGGATGTTGTGTCGGTGATTGGTTCCTCGTCGATTGCATTTTCGGCTAGGAAATCGGAGACTGCTCGTCCCTTGGTTGCTTTGAGGGGTACGTACTTAAGATCGAATTCGGCTAGGAGCAATGTCCATCTGGCCATTCGTCCGTTAAGCACAGGTTTCTCGAAGAGGTATTTTGCGGGGTCCATTTTGGAGTAGACCTTCGTTTGGTGTGCTAGCATATAGTGACGGAGTTTTTTGGATGACCATACTAAGGCTAGACAACTTTTCTCGACGGGTGAATATCGAGTTTCGTATTCGAGAAACTTCTTGCTTATGTAGTAGATTGCGTGTTCTTCGCCGTTCGTTTCTTGAGCGAGCATGGCGCCCATGGCGGTAGGGGTTGTTGTAAGGTATAAGGATAAGGGTAAATCCTTTTGCGGTGGTCGTAGAACTGGCAGGTTGGACAACAATTCTTTGACCTTGTCAAATGCTTCTTGACATTCTTCGTCCCATTCTACGTGGTCGGTTTTCTTGAGCTTCTTGAAAACTGGTTCACATATCATGGTGAGCTTGCTTATGAAGCGCGAAATGTATTGAATTTGTCCTAAGAAATTTCGAGGGGGTTGCATCTCTTGAATGGCTTTGACTTTCGAGGGGTCGACCTCGATGCCTCTTTGGCTCACTACGTGTCCTAGTAGTTTACCTGGATTTGACTCCAAAAGTACATTTTGGGGATTGAGGCGCATTTTGTATTGTCGTAGGCGAGTGAAGAACTGCGGAGGTTAGTGATATGACCACTCTCTCCGGGTTGACTTCACGATCATGTCGCCGGCGTAGACTTCGACTTCTTTGTGCATCATGTCATGTAAAGGGTTGTAGCGGTGCGTTGGTATGTAGCACCGGCATTGATTAGGCCAAAGGCATGACCGTGTTGCGATATGTGCCCCAGCGGTGTAATGAAGGATGTTTTGCCATGTCTTCGCGAGCCATTTTGATTTGGTTATAGCTGCGTGGCCGTCCATGAAGGATAGGAGGCGTGGTCGGCGGTGTTGTCGACTAGACGCCCACATGGGGTAATGGGAAGTCATCTTTTGGGTGGCTTTGTTCAGGTCGCGAAAGTCAACATACCCGAATTTTGCCATTCTTTTTCAAGGCGGGACCATGTTTGAGACCCATTCAGGATACTCGATGACTTGGATAAACCAGAAGCTTGTAGTTGTTTCTCGATTTCTTCCTTCACCATAAGGGACCATTCGGGACGTAGTCTCCTTAGTTTTTGTTTGATTGGTTTGTAACCGGGTTTGATGGGGATGTGGTGTTCGGCTATGCTTCGTTCGATCCCGGGCATATCCTTGTATGACCATGCGAATACGTCCTTGAATTCGCTTAGGAGTTGTGTGAATTGGGCGCGCTCGTCTTCGTTCAGTGAGGCACCTAGTTGTAATTCCCTTGGTTCTTCGGGGGTTCCCACGTTTATGGTTATGGTTTCCTCGATGATAGGGTCTTGTGTTTTAGGAGAGACAATGTTTGCAATGTATTTGTTTAATGATTCATTAGTTTGTTCATTTTCATCGCATGAGTTAGTGTCTTTTGTGTTTTGTGATTTGTTGGTTGTTTGTTGATTTTTGTTTATTTGTTCTTTGTTGTTTGTTTAGCTTGAGACAAGACGTAAGCAAATTTATTCATTTCATTAATTTGAGAAGAATTATTCGACAACTTGGAAGATTGCTTGGAGCTAGCCTCCGTAAAAAGAAAGTCTAAATTGAAACTAGAATCTAAGATAGATGGGTCGACAGATGACCCGACACTAAGATTATTAGAGACTAAAAGAATTTCTTCTTCTTCTTCGTCGTCTTCAATTCTTCCTTGATCGATAAGATCTTGGATGGCATGTTTGAGTTTGAGACAATTTTCAGTGCTATGCCCCATGCCTCGATGGTATGCACAGAAGGCGTTGGGGTCCCATGATCTTGATCTTTTCTTCATGGGCGGCTCATTGATAGGGCCGATTGGTAGAAGGTAGTTTTTTGCAATTAGTTTTTGCAATGCTACGGCGTAAGGCATGTAGAGTTTATCAAAATGCCTTGTGGAGCCATTTGGGTTGCGTCTTTGTCGATAAGTGGGATCCTCGTAGCTAGATGTGAGATCCCTTTCAATGTTGGTGCCAATTTCGATGAGTTGCTCGAAGTTTCGAACGTTGCAGAAATGAAAATAATATCGCCACGCGGGTCGCAGGCTGAAAAGGAAGGTAGATATGAGCTCATCCTCATGTGGATGATTTGGGACTCGTTCAAGTAGTTTCCTCCACTGGACAAGATATTTGTGAAACCTTCATCGTCTTTTGGCGGAAAGCTTGAGGCGTCAAGAGTGGTGGATTGTTAAGTTCTTTTTCGATGCGTCGTTCGAGCGTTATTTGCGTGTCGATCTGAGCTTTTAGGTGGTTGATGTCTTTGGCAAGTTGATTAATGTGACCCATCTCCTCGTCGGCGGGTAACCAATATTCATCGTCTTCCTCATCACTAGACCAACAAACCACATTGATTTGGTCGTCGGAGGGCGTGATGAGATAAGAGCAGTCTAATATAGGGACTGATCCTACGAAGATTGCGTGATTACCAAGGGGTTTTCACCGTTGGAAGGCTTGGTAGGTTGAGATGGTTTCTTGAGCTTTCCTTGATCGATGAGATCTTGGATAGCGTTCTTAAGCCTAAAGCGATTCTCGGTGTCGTGCCCGCACCGGTGGTATGCACGAGAAGGCATTGGGGTTCCAAGATTTAGGCTTCTTTTCTTGAGCGGCTCGCTAGTAGGCCCGATTGGTTGCAGGTAGTTCTTTTCGACCAGCCTTTGGAATGCCTTAGTGTAGGACATGAGGAGAGGGTCGAAGTTTCTTTTTGCTTTAGGTGGTGGTGCGGAGGGAGTAGCAAAGGCGTCGAAGCTATCGTCGTCGAGGTTCACAAGCGGTGCGATTCTCTTCGTTCTTAAGCGCACGAGAGGACTTAGAGGAGCTCCCTTGATAAGCATGGCCGGTGTATTTGGCCATTGTGCCAGTCCTAAGGTCATCCTCAATTTGAGTGCCGACCTTAGTTAGCTCTTTGAAGTTTTGGATGTTGCTGTACCTCATGTAGAATTGATACACGGGTCGCAGGTTGTTTATGAATTTTGGCACGAGCTCATCTTCGCGAGGACGGTTCGGGATCTGAGCGCTTAGCTTCTTCCAACGAGTAAGGTAGTCGGTGAAGCCTTCATTGTCCTTTTGAGCGAGGACTTCTAGAGTGCGAATTGAGACTTGAGTGTCTTCATTGTCTCGGTATTGTCGGTCGAACTCGACTGTGAGTTCTTCAAAAGTAGGGACCCGCTGTGGGTGAAGTGAGTAGAAGCATGTTTTGGCCTTTCTTTGCTAGAGAGTCGCGGGAAGAGAGTAAGCCGGTGTTTGAGTCAACCCCTTGATGGCCATTTGGGACTTGAAAGCTTCGGATGTGAATGATCGGGCTCCCATGTCCTAGGAAGATAGGGAGATCTCAAAGGGCAAGCTTGTTAGGGAGCTCATCCTTGATGCTAGTAGCTACGTTTTCATTTTCCTTGTGAATGGAGTAAGTGCTCGAGACATAGACCCTTTCCTCCATGGCTTGGAGTTCTTAGCGTGCTGTCGGCCTCTTCCTTAATCTTTTGTTCCATCGTTCTACCTCGGTTGTATGGTGGGTCAAAAGGCCATTGAGGTCGTGATCGACTTTGCAACTTGGTCACGGAGTGCGTTGACGTCTTCGTTGTTGCCGGCCATTTTGCGGGTGTAGGTTCGTTTCTTGTAGGGGATGACAATGCGGTTTTTAGTGCGGCGAGTATCCAGCTGCGGCCTGCATTTCACTCTGTATATTAGTGACACGACTCGACCCACTAGACTCGCCTTCATTTTAAACACTCATTTTAGCTCATTTCTTAGTTTAGAAAGACCCTTTTATGTTTTGAAAAAGAGGAGATTTCTGAAAAGGTTTCAGCTAAAAGGAAGCTTTTGAGACGAGTACGCGTGCGCACGTCTCGTCTCGATGTTAAAGTGTTTTGCTTTGCACCCGTCGAACTGGTATCGGTGATTTGCCGAGGTGAGCTCGAGTCGGATGTGTAAAAGAGAGTGGATTCGGCTCGAGAGTAGTTAGCAAGTCGAGCCGAGGATGTTAAAAGTAGAGCCTAGGCCGTGTGACCTAGGAGATTGAAATCCACGAGCTCGGGTTTTAATCCTTGCTCGGGTTTTTGCTTGTTAGTGAAAAGGGAATTTTGAAAAAGCTTGTTTCAAAAATTCGCGAGAGTTTTGTTTGAAAAGTGTTAGATGTTAGGTTCGTTTATCTTTAAAACGTTTAAGCGAGTTTTCGAAGATATGAATGCATATGCTCATTTTGAAAAGGACTATGGAGTGCATAGCCTCGAACTTGTACGTATGACTCGACTCAAAGGGTAGGGTCAAGTCGGGTACACCTCCAACTACCTCGAGTACGCTTTGGCAGATACTTAACCCCTCTATTTCCTTACGCCGGAGCGATTGGTTTTCTAGAGAACCTTTGGGCGGTCGAGATAGCCATTCTGACAAGCCGTGGAGGAGAGAGGAAAGTTAGTCCTGCGTGCTTTATCGAGTGGACAAGACTGCGTGTTGGAACCACCTCTCAAGGGTGCAAAGGGTGCCTAGATTCCAAAAGGAATGGACTCTAGCGAATGTGCATAGCTCAATTATGTATACTTGGATTGTTCTAAGCTTTCAAGTTTCACCTCTTTATTTTTAAAAAGAAGAAGCTAGTTTTAAGTTTTAAAAATAAGATCTCCCCAGCGGAGTCGCCAAACTGTGGAACCCGGGAACCGCCGTCGTGGGACCCAACTCGGCGTCTTGGTTAAGGGCGGATTTAAAGTTAAAAAGATTAAGTTAGAAAAACCTTTAAGAAGCGTATGGAGTCGCCACCTATTTATCATGGAAAATAGGAACACTTTACCATGTTCTAAGCTAAAAACATGTCCTAGATTTTGGAGCACGCCGACACCCCTAGATCTAAGGCTTGTGAAACCAGTTGGATTAGGGTGAGGTACTTTAGAAAAAGTGTTAATTCAAATAATGATTTATGAAAACCTTTTAGAAAAGCCTATGTAAAAATAGCCTCTACTGACCTAGAACAATCCTTGTAAGATGATAATTGAGCTAAAGTTATCGCTACGTACAAGTGCGATAAGTTTGTAAAAGAATGCAGATCTGAGATGCAAAAGATTGATTAAAACCCTCGATTTAGCATGTTTAACTTGTTAGCAGCAGTTGATTAAAGGTCGAATTCATTGTTAAGGTTGATTTAATGCAAAAGGAAAAGGGTGCAAGATGCATGCAAATAAAATAAAGTTCAATTGTCCATTGGTTTATTTTATATGGGTCGGTTGCTTATGCGACTTTGGCATGTCATCGGATATGGAGTGTACCCGAAGTAATAAGAACACTTGGAAGGCAGGCGCGCTCGGGTGCCAAAGCGGAAGCGCTAGAATGTAGTCCCTTTGTTAGTCCATAAAAGATAAGAAAAAGCTTTGATCCAAGTGGATCGGTACCTACCTTGTCTGGACGTCAGATCTGGGCAGAGCTTCGCTTCTTGAACTAAAAAGGAGGATGAATTCAACACGGGATGGTGTGTTGAACCCAAGGATTGGGTGCTTGAGGCTTTGAGAGAGTTTGGGAGTGTATTAGGTGAGAATGTTGTGAATGAATGATGATCTCCGAAATTTGGGTATAGGGGGTATATATACTAAAGACCTCGGAGAAATTAGGAAACACGGGATAAAAACAAGCCTTGAAACCGCATAGCCCTATCACGGTTGCAGGCAAACCGCATAGGCTTATCACGGTTTCCCCCTCAAACCGCATAGCCTTATGCGGTTTGAAGGGTGGTTTTGTGTAATTTCCAAGTTTGACTCGGCCTTGATCTTTGCAAGATTACGTGATAATCCTTGCTTGCTCGTCAAGAAAGAGCCTAGGGTTTGCTGGGATATTTGCTAGGGTTTTTGTGAGGGCCAGGGCTTTGGAGTGCGGGCCAAAGGCTTGGGTTTGGGCTCGGTTTTAGGCCCGAGACCCGGAAAAATGAAAAAGGTGTATTGTGTTGCATTTTGTGAATCGAGGTAAGACGTGAAGCCGTATTTTGTGTAGGGAGAGGGGGCTAAATAGCGGTTTTAGCTACCGGGCCTAAATTTAGGAATTTAGGAATGCTGAATTAGACCCCGTTAATGTAAAAGGGCTAATTGTAGTGCAAATGCGAAGCTCATGCCAAATGAAGCAGGACAAGGACCTAGCTAGACTCCAAATGGACAAAATGAACGTGTATTTAAATGCGATGTGATGCGACCTGACTCATTTAGCATTTCAAACGACTCAAAATGAATTCGACATTAGTTAGAACCGCTTAAGTCATGCGTAATAAAAGTTCGTGTTACATCATAGGGTTTTGTTTGGGAGGGTACGGATATGGGTATCCACAGCGATCTACTCGGTTTATCACTTGGGTTTACGTTAAGTATAGTGCGTGAAAAGTAAAAGGAATGCAGGAAATAAAGCGAGAAAAGTAAACGACACGAGAGGTTTTTGGTGACGCGGAAAACCCAATGTGGGAAACGACCGCGGGGATCGTGTCGCCTAATGTGCTCCACTAAGTAGTTGGGTTACAAGCAACACGTTACAAAGTACTTGTAGAATTTAGAGTATAAGTCACGTTTTCTGGTGGAATGTGAGCGATCTGGGAGAATGAATGAAGCTCTGGAGGAGTGGAGCGCAGGTTGTTGTAGTGAGTAATGAATAATAATGTAGTTCCTCTCAGATGCCGCTGCCTTGCCTTTTATAGGGTGGAATTTATGCATTGGATACTTTGTGCGATGAGAGTCTCAGGGAGGTTTCTGCGGGAGTTTGCACGGATTCGGGGGTTGTTGTTATTTGTTTCTTTGTAGCTGTTGAAGGTGAGTTGCCCTAGTTGCTCTTGGATTTCATTGCTGATTGGGCTTAGGTTTTGGTGTTGTTCCTTGTTTTCGGCCCATTTGTCCTTCTTTGGTTTCAGGCCATTTTTGGCCCAAACAGGGGCCTCACTTAAACCAACTTCACAGATGTTCCGAAATTTTTAAGACGGCTTTGGATTCAATCCTCATTACTACCAAAAAAAAGAAAAAAATAAATAAATTGGCGACCTAAAAAGTAAAAACATGATGTGCAAAATAACTAGAGAGACATCAATCTGCTCCGTATGATGAAGTCACTTTTGATTGTATAAATTTTGATTGATTTTTTTCTTTTTTAATTTCATTTTGGCAATCATCAAGTGTTGTCGGCAATAACTTACGTGGCGTAGTATACCTAATTTCCTTACAATTTGTATTAGCACGGAGAACTCCTTCCAATTTCTAGTAGCCAGGTCTAAATCGAACCTTACAATAAAGAGTAGTTCTTGTGTAAGTCGGGACTGACGTTAATATAACGTAAGACAATACATGAGGAGTTATTAAAAAAAAAAGTAAAATTAAATTAAATAACAAGTGACCACCCTCATGTGAGAGGTCTTACAATAAACTTATTGTAAGACTTGTCTCACATGAGAATTAGTGTACAAGAGTAAATTATGTAAATTCGATTCATTTGTACTTCATTATGTAATTTTTACATTATTTAAGTGATAATTATGATTAATTGTTACTAAATATTTTTAGTACTTAAGTGACTTTAGTAAATTTATTTTATGTTTTTGTACCCTTTTAATTTCAATTTGTACTTTAGTTTCACATAATTAATTTAATATGAGTTCTGTCTCACATGAGAATTAAACGTAGTGAGGCATAATGACTAACAAGTTATGTAAAAAATATTTTAGGCAATGCTCCAATTTTATTGGATGAGTACATATTTCCATACGAGACGAGCACAAAAAAAAAATTACAAATTCTACTCTAAGGCAGTCTCATAGCATGAGACAACCTGCCATGTCAACAAAACAATTGTCCCTAATTTTTAAACCCTAAATTAAATGACAATACATCAATCCACCAACATTCTCACTCAACCACCACGAGTCTCATCCAATAAACCTCAATTTCACCGGAGACCACACCAGACAACTGCAATTCCGATCAGTGACCTCGTCGGAAAACTGTAATTCCAAAAGTAATGTTTATGAATTTCAAAAGTAACGTTAATGCACTTAAACGATTTTTTTGTATAATTTTTTTGGCGGTGTTTCAGTTACTTTTGAAAGGAAGTATAATTACGTTTCAAAAAATTGAGATTTTAAATAATAATCAGAGGGAAATAATGATATCGATGACTGAATGCGAGATTTGAGGGATTCAAGCAAATACCATTATGTCATTGTTGTTGAAAGATAGGTCGGCGTCGCACTCCGGCGTAGTGGTCGGAGTTGTAGTTGATGTAAGATAGCGGTATAAGTGGGGTTTTGGTGATGAGATTAGTGTTAGTTGGGGTGGAATGATTAAAGAGATGGGCTTAGGGTTCGTCGTTCGATTCCGGCGACTCCCGTGGTGGTGGTAGAGTCGCGGTAAAGGCCGGAGTGACGGTAATGGACTAGTGGATTCCGGCGACTTCCGTCGTGGTGGTGAATAGAGCTGTGGTGGAGGTTGGAGTGACGGTGGTGGTGGAGGTTGAAGAGACGGTGGTGGTGGAGGTTGGAGTGACGATGGTGGTGGAGGTTGGAGTGACGGTGGTGGTGTTGGGAGATCTGAGATTTGTTGTTAGAAGTAATTTGGGGTTTATTTAATGTCTGGTTTAGGGGTCAATGAGAACTGTGTTGTGTGGTGTAGTAATTTATGGTGTCTTATTGTATGAGGCAGTCTTACCATAGACATACTCAAAAAAAATTACCCACAAAATAAGGTAATTATATATTTTAAGTTGTTCTCTTTAAAGGTGAGCAAGTCTCACGAATCGTAACATGAGACTGAAACAATCTCACATAAAACTTACGATTACCTTAATTTAATTGATTGTTAATTTGGATTGATAAATCCAAACAATCCAATATCCAATGAAACACAAATTCTCAAACCATACCAGTCGTACCAATCTACATTTACACGGATATAATACTCTTATCATAAGACAGTTTGTCCTACACTCTTACAATCGTACGCATATAACAATATCGTACGAGAACTACGGAGTACTCTGTAAGAATATGACACACGCAAGTGACGCAACTTGTTCATAGCCGTAAGAATTAACGAAATTGATCTGAAACTAAACTCGACACAAATAACTCATCCGTTAAGTCAATTGACAGAAAAATGATCACAAAAACAAGATTCTATCACAGCAAAAAAAGGAACAAAGTTTTTCATGTTAGACTTATAAAAAAGAGTGAAACATGAATACCGTTCCGAATTTTGGAGCCGTATTTTTACAGTACAGCAGCATCGATGCTCTTAATGTTGACTGCCATATCACACTATGCAGATTTAGTTTACAAAGTACGCGCCATTACATTCCAGTCGATTAGCTTTATTTGACTTTTTCTCCCAACAATAGGCGGTCGAAGCGACCTCATTGACTGTAATAAGGATGAATGAATTTTGGCTCGACATTGCACACAGGAGACGAGATCAACTCAGAAACACAAATGCTTAAATGAGATGGTCGTATGCCTACGGGCTATGGCAAATAACTTGTGACTAAAAGGTAACCACTACTATTACCTATTGTGACTATTTTTGAATAAAATGTGAACTTTTAAATTTTTAAAAAAAGATTAACATCAAACCTTAGAGTGGTCACCTTTTAGTCATATGCTATACGACCGTCTCATGGGAGAATTACTCAATGAGAACAGGCAGATGATATTACGTATTACGTCGAGAATCTGGCGATGATCAAGCTGATAGCCGTGAAGAACACGTAGAGGCCAACAAGGCAGAAACCCCATAACCTTGGAACCCGGAATCTCGACCAAGTCACGACTAAAAGTGACCCCATCAAGCTTAAAAACAGGAACACAAACGCGACGACAATGCTGACATGGAAATGGAGCACGTAAGGTTCGGGATATACCTTAGCGGTCTGGATCACAAGGGCTGTCCCGAGCCCGACCAGCATATTAAACATAGGCCCGGCAAAGCAGCCCGCCATGGCCAAAGCGGGCTGGCCCGCTTTAGCAACTGCCACATCAGCGACCAGGTCACCGACCGAATTCCCCCACGCCAGGACAGTCAGCCCAAGAATAGCAGGCGGCAAGTTGAGAAGTGTGCCCAACATCGCGAGACAATTGAGGAGTTCTCCGGCAACGTTGGATATCCAGAAGACGCTCATCACAAAAGCCATTAGAACAACAGGAAGTTGCTCCGTTTTGGGTGGTTCTTTTTCGAGAATGTAGTGAAGTGTTGCCAGTGAGGTGCTTGAACATAGCACGACTAACCATAGCGGGAGATGTACTTGGGGTATTAAGAAGACGAGAGGGTGATTCATGGGCATAAATGATCTACAGGAGTACAAAAGTGCTAAAGGGCAAAGAGCAATGTTTGCGGATTGATAGAATCGGTCCCATTCAGCTGGTGCTGACTGTGGGATTGTGAGCTTTAGCACAGTTGAGACTGGAGCGTCCCAAATCCTCGAGATCTAGTCATATCAAACAAAAAAAAAAAAACAATATATTTTCAACTTCTTCAATGTGGGACAAAAAAAAGAATTTCTATGATCACACCAAAAATACAAGGTGTTAATAAGGAAAGCATTTAGAGTCACACATTAGTACATTACCGATGTGGGAGAATAAGAGGTTCTACAAAAATTAGATGACATTTCATTTCATTTCATTAATAATATGGAGTAATACACATATTAATGAAATGAAACGACATCTAATTTTGTCGACCAAAAACTAGTACCGACGTTACACAAACTAGTATAGATTATTAAGTGTCGACGTTCCACATAATAGTATAGATGTTATTAAGTACTCCGTATCAACTAATTTGGCCTTGGAATGAGCAAATACAGGCAGCAACAACGGTCAAAAAGGAAATATGACAAGGTATAGGCTCACTAATCTGACTCAACATGAGATAATAAAGGCCAAACTAGTAGTATAGAATAAATAAACAATATACTTTCTACTTCTTCGATGTGGGACAAAAAAAAAAGGGATTCTAAGATCACACCAAAATTAATAAGGAAAGCATTTAGAGGCACAGTCAAACATTACCGATGTGGGAGAATAAGAACTTCTACAAAAGCATATATTCAACAGCTTTCAACTTCAAAGAATTGCAGCAATGAAACTAGCTACCCATATAACAGTCACAAACGACAAAACAGTGGCCGTAGCCCACACAAATAATCACAAACCTTATTACCAAGCAGATGCAGCATTGGCATTTCAATGTGGACCAAATATCGCCATGTACCATAATCCAAAAGACAAGCTGAAACTTGCTCGTTTTAACCCAAAACTGGGATGCAATATTACAATCACATCTCAAAAATGGCGTACACCCACTCTTACTAAATAACATTACAACACAGTGGGATATGCCTAAATATTGAATTCTAAAGTTCACACTAGTTGCCAGCGCTTACACAAAATCAATTTGATAGTAGTCATAGTACTACAATTCAAAACATAAATTCATGGTGTGAGTAGGAGTAAGAGTGCATATGTCTGAATCTCCTTAAACATCGCCAGTGTAGCCTACTACCTCGCCAATGTCTGAATTATAGGCAGTAGACTACATTTGCGAGGTTTAAGGAGATTCAGACATACACACTCTTACATCTCCTCACAAACTTCTCGCCACTAAAAGCCTAATAAATGCAAGAACCCAAATCTACACCGCAACAAACCTTTATGCAAATCATCCACAGTCACGAAAACAAAGCTCAATAATCAATCGATAACTTATAGATTACATTGCCGGGTAAGAGGAGATTCACTTAAGCTCAGTCTTACTCCTACGAACAAATTCCTCGTTAATAAAACCCAAATTAATGCAGCCAAGATCCACTCAACAACACACCTCCCTTCAAATAAAAAAAAATCATAATCACAAAAACAAAGCTCAATAATCAATTGATAACTTATAGGTTACATTGAGATTCGGATATACACCGTCTTACTCCTACAAACAAACTCCTAATCACTCAAAAACTAATAAATACAACGACAATCCACGTAACAACACACTACCATTCAAATCAAAAATTCATAATTGCGAGAGATATTCTCAATGATCAATCTACAACTTATAATTACATTGAGATTCACATATACACAAGTCTTACTCCGACAAACAATCTCCTCATCACTGAAAAACTAATCAATGCAACCGAAATCCACATAACAACACACCACATTCCAAATCTCAATAATAAACCTACAACTTAATAATTACCTTGCTAAAAGCACCACAGAACCAACCATTTTTCTTCTCCACGCGATCATCAAGCTCAAAACCATCCAAACTCAACTCATTTGGCGCATCAAAATCCAAACTTTTCCCCAACCCATCACCCAAATCCATCCAGAAAACGAACCCGACAAAGAACAAGTAAAACCCAACAAACCCAACAGCCTGCCAAAAGTACAACTCCCCACTCAAGTAGACATAGAACAAAAAAAACGCAGCCACAAGGTAAAACAAAACATCCCTCACAAACGACGACGGATCGACACGGAACGGGGCAGCATAAATCGCCACAAACCCTACAACAAGACCCGAAACAAACCCGCCCGCGGACAAAATAGCCCCAAATCCAGTTCTAGGGTTTCCGAAACCCACCGCCGCAACCGACGAAAAAACGTCCGGCGCACCATTTCCGAGGGCTAATAAAGTCACCGCACCCATCGACGGCGAAAGATTAAGATTATTACAAAGTTTAGCGACGACGATTGAAAAATGATCTTGAGCAGTTTTGATTAGGAGGTAAAAATGGAGAATTAGGGTTAGGGTTAGAAAGGGGATGGAGTAAAATTGAGAAGAATTGAAGGCACAATAGTGGATGTGATTGTAATCGATTAAACCGCCATTGTTGTGGGGTGAAGAAATTTGGAGAAATGTGGAGGAATTGCATTGTTTAGTGAGGAGAAATCGGTGATTAATTGGGGGTTTTTGTGGGGTTTTAGGGAAATTGATGAAGAGGAAGAAGAAGAGTGTTGTGATGAGGAAAAGAGTAATTAAAGTATGTTTTATGTGTGGAAAGATTGTCATGCCATTTAGTTGGAGAAAAGTGGTTTGATGATCAAAAAAATTGATGGAAAATTTGATGAAAATACTTGTTTTGGGTACAGTTTTTTTTTAGTTAGCTTTGTGTCTCCATTGTTGTTTTAACCACTTTGAGTAAGGTTTTGAAGTCGCTACACTCGCACTCTACCCATTTCATAGTTTGAAACCACAAACTAGACTAGAGTGGCATTGTGTATAGAAACATAAATTCTCATATAAAACGGTAGCCCGTCTTAAGTTTAAGACGGGTCAAATAGTTAGGATAAAATAAAAGTAAAAAGTGTAGGAAAACATAGAATATTTTGTCTTATATGTGCAAGTGGATGAATAGTTGAACCGTTTTAAGCTTAAAACGGATAACCCGTCTTAAGAGAGACTTTTTTTTTTTTTTTTTTTTTTTTTTTGCCGGCCGGTAAAAAATCTAGATTCACCGATGCATCCCCGACCTTGCAAGGTTGTGTGCATCCGTCATCTGAGATCTAGGGATAAAACACAAAGAAAAACAATGAAATAACTTAGCTAATTCTAAAAGGTCAAAAAGGATGGTTGCGACTGCGTGATCTGCTGCATCCGGCTGCTTCAGTTGCTTGACTATCTTTAGGCAGTCAGTGTAAACCACCAAATGTAAGAACTTTCCCTTTACTGCCCACAGCATGGCTTCTTTAATTCCCAATGCTTCTGCCTGTAGAGCAGATTCTGCACGGAAAGAGCAAGTCCCCTTCAAAATCCCACAGCTTTGTTGCAGTAGCCATCCTGCCGTTGATTTTCCATTCTGCAACCAAGTGGCATCCACTTTCAGCTTCCGATGATCTGTGCAAATAGAATGTCCTGCAAGAGAGTATCCGACTTCCCCGTCATCCTGTTCCCCATTTGGGTTTTCCTTATGCGAAGCAGCTATCATTTGAACCATTCTTTCTCCTTTTTTATTTTCCGCCTCAAACATCTCAGTTACAAGATTCTTGTAGATGAAAATATAGTCCTTCCAGGAGGGTGTTTTTCCTTTAAACTTCGCCTCGTTTCTTGCTATCCAAATGGACCATAAAACCCCCAAGAACTGTATCTGCATCCATGTAGTTCCCTTCACATCTTTGGTATCCTTTTTCCTCATGAAAGTTAACCAATTACAAACCCAAACCTGTACTTGGCAACATTCCAAGTTAGAAACCCGAATACCCAAATCCGAACCAAACCAAAGGTGTTTCGCAAAGATACAGTCTCTGAAAAGGTGGTCATAAGATTCTTCCACATTCTCCTGTAGACATAAGACGCATCCATTAGATATATCCATATTCCTCCTTCTGAATTCTTCCCCAACAGGCAAGCAGCAGTTTAGGATCTTCCACAGTAAGATTTTCCATTTTCCTGGCCCCGGAAGTTTCCATAAATATCTGTAGAAGTCACTGAAACTTGAGTTTCCTCTCCTGACATCCCTATTGGTAAGTTTGTCTTCTAAAAACGCATCTAGCGCCATTCCATATCCTGATTTGATGTCATATCTTCCTGAAATGGTCTTATCCCAATAGAAAGTATCCTGACTCCTTTTCAGCGTAAGTGGAATAGACATGATTTTCTCCATCCATTCATTGCTGAACACTTCGCGTATACAATCTCTATTCCACTCCTTGCCGTCCTTCATCAGTGATCCCACTTCCCAATTCCATAGATCATTATGGTTTACATTAGTTTTGGGTACCGGGATTGTACCTTGGATCCATTTTTCACTCCATACCTTGACTTTTGAGTCCCATCCAATCTTCCACGCTAGGTTTGGTCTCAGGAGTTTCCACCCCCATACGATACCTTTCCATATCCAGGAACCTTTCCCGTCCAGGGCTCTCACTGTCCCTCCCGATTCGTCAAGCAATGATCCATACTTAGCTATGAATAGTCTTGACAAAAGCGTATCAGTGCATGATAGAACTCTCCAAGTTTGTTTGGCTAGCATAGCCTGATTAAGACATATGACATTGCGTATGCCTAATCCTCCTCTCGATTTTGGGATACTAAGCAAATTCATACTACACCAGTGCATACCCCTTGAATCCTTCACTCCTACCCACCAAAAATGTGCTAAAAGAGAATTAATCTTTTTCGCCACACTTACCGGTATTTTAAATACCGATAGAAAGTACACTGAAATAGAGGATAAGATTGATTGGATTAAAGTAAGTCTTCCTGCTGGTGATAAAAACATGCCATTCCACGAAGAAATTCTATCTTTCACTTTATCAATAAGAAACCTAAACCCAGCGGATCGCAAAGTTCCTACGTTCATCGGAGCACCCAAGTATTTCCCCATTCCAAGCGAAGGTTTAATCTTAAACTCTTTAAGGGTATTCTTGATAAGATTGAGATTACAGCTTGGACTAAAGCAAATAGTTGATTTCTCATTATTGACCCTTTGTCCCGAGGCCGCACAGTAAACGTCCAAAATATCCTTCAAACAATTTACAGCGTCATTATTTCCTTGAATGAAAAATAAGGAATCATCCGCGAAAAAAATGTGCGAGATCTCTGGAGCGTTTCTGGATATTTTCACTCCTTTAAGCCCTCTAAGATCTTGAGCTCTTACCATATTATGTGATAAGATCTCCGTACAAAGCACAAAAAGGTAAGGTGAAATCGGATCACCTTGTCGTATTCCGCACGACGGTATGAAAAAATTCTCTGGACATCCATTGATCATGAGTTCATACGACACCGTTGTCACGCATTCCATGATTAGTGAAATCCATTGGTCTGGAAAACCCATTTTCATCAAGGTTAATCTCAAAAAATTCCAGCTGAGCCTGTCATAGGCTTTACTCATATCAATCTTCAAAGCAATTCTCCCCTCCTTTCCTCTTTTATGGGAATTAATCACAGACAGTACTTCCTGAGCAATCATGATGTTATCCCCAATGTTGCGCTCTTGAACAAAGCGTTTTGAAACATCCCTACTAACTTTTTCATCGCATTCCGCAGACGGTTGGCCATGCACTTGGTGACAATTTTCATGATTACATTACAAAGGCTAATGGGTCTATAGTTATCAGGGGTCTCCGGATTCTCAGTTTTTGGAATAAGCACTATCATTGTTCTATTCATTTCCCTTGACACTCTTCCCGTTCGTAGCGTGTGCAACACTGCATTCGTGACATCGTCTTTCACAATATGCCAGAATTTGTGAAAGAATACCGCTGGGATTCCGTCTGGTCCAGGTGATTTCAAAGCACCTAGTTGAAAAACCGCCGTTCTTACCTCCTGTTTTGTGAATGGCTTGTTAAGCAGCTCCACATCCGTGCTATCCAGAGACTTATCAAGCCCATCAAATAAGTACCCGTATTTATCCGCGTATGCCTCAAAAGTAGGGGATTCCTCCTTCATTTGATAAAGGTTTTTCAGATGATCGGCAAAAAGATGACCTATGCTGTGTTGATCATATAACCAAGCCCCCTCTTTGTTTTTGATTCCTGTGATGAAGTTCCTCCCCGCGCGTCCTTTCACCCAGTTGAAAAAGAACCTTGTACAGGTATCACCGTCTATGTTCCAACGAATCTTGGCTCGTTGTCTCCAGAATATGGCCGCTGCTTTAGTAAACTCCAACAGTCTTTCATGTGTCTGCTGGTATTTCTCGATGTCTCGTCCAGTAAAACAATCCTCTAGGTCTTCTGCTAATTTTTCATCAAAATCAGACCACTTAGTCCTCCATTCCGCTTTCTTGTTCAAAGACCATTTCTTCAACGTCTCCCTTACCAACCCAAGTTTCCTCATTAGAATAAATGAGGGGGATCCCCTCCAAAACTCCATCCACTTCTCTCCCACTGTCAGCTTAGCTTCTTCAAAATCCAAACTCCATGCTTCCAATTTATAAGGTCTCTTTCCTTTAAGCGTGAGCAAGTTAGCTGAGAATTCAATGGGAGCATGATCGGACAGTTGAATGGGGAAATGCTTGACCCCTGAGTTTGGAAACCAATGTAACCAATCCTTAGATGCAACGGCTTTATCCAAACGTTCATAGGTCCTATTCTTGCCCTTCCTATTATTACACCAAGTAAATGCCGGTCCCTTAAACGGAATGTCAATAAGCTGGCACTTCAATTTCCAAGCCGTAAACTCCTCAGCACCGAGAATTTGGTTAGCATGTTTCCCCGTTTTTTCCCAACTAAATTCTAACTGGTTAAAATCACCAATGAGCAAGTAAGGATCTTTGAGTGTAATAATCCAAGACTCTAAACGATTCCAAACTTCATTTCGAAGTTCTTGACGAGGTTCACCATAAACACAACGCAAATACCAAGAACGATGAGCAACTTGATTTATGTGGCAAATTACAAAATGTTTGCATTTGGCTACAACGACCATAGACACATTTCTTTTCCAACCTAGCCAAATACCACCACTAGCGCCTTCCGCGTCTACTCCTTCAAAGTTATTAAAACCGTAGGGTCTACAAAAGGATGAAACATACTCTACCCTACACTTAGTTTCACAAAGGAATACGAAATCATAGTTATTATTTATTAACAGCGCTCTTAGCTTAACTATTGTAGGGGCGAGCGGATTATTAAGTCCCCTACAATTCCATGCAAGCCCATTCATTCCTCGGGAGGAGGTTGTTCTAGGCCAACCTCCGAATCACCATAGTCTCTTGCAACACTTCCATCCGAAGGCGAATCCGAATCCACAATGACTGTATCAACTGTCATTTGAAAACTACCCCCTCCACTGATGGAGTTACTTGCCGAGGAAGCTTCATTATTCGCACCTCCCACCCTCAGTCTCTTATTGACACCCTTGAGATAGAGCTTAGAAAGGTCTGCTGATTTAAGGAAGTAATCTGGTACCAGAGACAATTGAGGGTCAGAAACGGCCTTTCTTTTCTTTGTTGCTTCCTGCCAATTGGAGACCTTTTTAAGAAAAGTGTTAGCCTCATCTATAGGGTTTTTAATCCATCTCTTCTCTGTCACCCCTCCTTTACCCACTCCAGATTTCGTACTTTCTACTGTGTCAATAGGTTTCATGATCTCTTTGCCTTTACCTCCTTGTTTTTCTTCCATCTTCATCCTTTCCCTTGTCTTCCCCAAGGTTTCCTCCAAATCAAAAATTAGCAGAGGAGTGTGGAACTCTTGCCCTAAATCCGCCTCTTTCTTGCCTTCCTTGATTGCTGCCTTCTTCGCATTCAATTTTCTCGCTTTCACAGCATCAATGTCCCTCTTGAGCCTCTTATCCAATTCTTGGAGAAAAGAAGTAGCCGTGCTTTTGGATTCAAGCACCGTGAAAGGAATCAGAGCTGCCTTCGGATCTGATGGTGCTTTCCTCTTGCCTTTGGTGTCGCCAACTTCCTCATTACCTTCTCCAAATCTGATCCAGCTTTCAACCATTGATAGTCCTTGTTTATTTGCCATTTGATCATTAATCTTGAGTTTCTTGCTGACATCTTCTTGGACTAACTCAGTCCTAGCCTCATCATCACTGTCATCAATAATAATAACTTCAATTTCCGGGTTGACACCCGTATGTTCAGGCTGAATAGAGTTATCAGCATCCAAGAACTCCGTTGACGAAGAATGATTTTCTGAATGTGAATTTCCTGACTGTGAAGCATCATATTCGTAGTCAGAAGGACTTCCATAGGGCCACTCCCTTATGGAATTCGTAGATGAGGAACCAGTAGAATTAATCAATGGGGAACTCCCTATTAACCAATCTCCTGTTCCAGAGCTGAGGCCTGTGTTAGGCTGAGTATCGTTCCCCCCAATAGGGGCCTGATTAATTATGTCATAGCCATCAACATTTAGAGATACAACTGGACCACCATTCGAGGCTCCAAAGGTCTGATTGTAGCCTCTTTCATAATCGGCTTCAAACGCTGATGCCACATTTTCCTCCACTCTTATACGAAGATTAGCTTGAATAAAAGCGTTTTCTTCAAAATGTAACATCGGTTGTCCATGGCCCTCCTCACCCTCAAATGGATTATCTGGTGTAAACCAGGTAGCTCCTTGGTTATCATTCACATTAGCCTCAAACACATTCATATCCTCTTCTTGTGTCTCCATACCAACAGCATTATCTTGGCCTGCTGTTGCATGGATATCTCCCCCATTTTCACCTTGATCTTGACCTTCAGCCGCAGCCATTTCCACCTCCACACCTGCTTCCTGAGTCTGCCCCAGCCCTACAACCACACTCGAGAATGGTTGTGAACCTGGATGAATCCTAGTTCCTGGTTGGATACGTCCCCCTGGAGATAGTTTTAAATCGAAGTCAATAATTTGCTCTGTGAAAAAATCTGCTGGGACCGAGATTCCATCACAATTCCCCAGTCGAATTTTGGATGTGACATATTTGGATGTTGATGGAAGTGCTCTAAGATCAATGTCAAACATGGTATGCGAATTTTCCGCTTGAAACACCACAAAACCTTTATCCCCAAGCTGTTGTAAGGAGATATCCACGTCTTTTTCAATATCCCTTATACGCTCATTACAATTTACCACTGTATGACCAACCCTACCACACCGAGCACAGTATTTATAGACCTCCTCGTACCGAAACTGTACCCATAAAAGGTAACCATCATCACACGTGAGAAAGAAACCAGGGATTAGGGGTTTCCCTAGCGAGATACAAGCCCTGACACGCAGATAATCATTTCTTGCCACTGTATCAAAAGGGTCGACCTCAAAAAAACTCCCAAGAATGTGGCCCACAGTATAGGCTACATCATTGTTCAGATATTCAAAGGGGAGACCACACATTCTAACCCACATGCAAGCATATGGAAAGCGAACTGCCCTTGGGATCATTCACGGGTACCACCTTTGGATGACCATCAAAGCTCCATCCAGGCTGACCATAGTTCGATCCACCAAGTCGTTCTTATCATCCTCACTACCCATGTGAAAAGCGTAAAGATCACCCATTCTGTGTATAGTAATGCTTCCTCTACACACCCAATGATCTTCTATGATACGCTTAATTGTATGCGCACTGAATTTACGATCATCAACTATATACCCCAGAAAACATTTCTCCCAATATTCTCTTGATCTAGAAATGATTCCTGGGTCAATGCAAACAATGGGTCCAGCTCTAGGATGCCTAAAGTTATCTGGACCCAATGTCACACCATTGTTCCCTGAACCTCGTCTTCTACTCGAACCCGGTACATCACGGCCATTTTGATGCCAGTGACCATTACTCCTTGGCTGACTCATGAAGTTTAGTGTGTTTTTTTGAATTAAAGATTGTTTGAATTTTTGATTGTTGTGGATGTAACTCTAACTCTGGTTCCCTATTTATAGTGAAGTGAGCTTCTCCTAGGAGTACCAAAGTAAGATCTGATGACATGCATTCACTACAAATTACGTTTTTTTCTTTTTAATTTTAAAGTTTGTTAATTAATTTTATTTAATATAAATTGAGAAAATCGTGTTTCAAAGAAATTGTACAATTATGTCATGTTGGTACATCGAGATATATTTATGTTCATTTATCGTTTAGGAAAATTTAATAAGAATATATCGTACTATTAAACTATTTTTCCTTTCCACTATCATTGATGTCACTAAATTCCTGTTAAATTTTCGTATCATTTATATAGGGAATCCCAACTTGTAAACTCGAACCATCACAATTTTCTCAAGGTCAAGAATGTAAATCATGACTTACAACCCATTTGAAAGTTAAGTTGAACACGACTTAACATTCGGCCTTCACTATCATATAAGTCAAAAGATAAGCAGTTCAAGTAATTACAATACTATTATTATGTCTTATCTTGGAAATTATAGTAAAACAAATACAAAGTACTACTCCCTCCGATTGGTGACTTATTTACGTTTACTTTATCCACAAATATTTAGGTGAGAAGATATGTAATGAAAAGATTGAATAAAATAATATTATATATAAGTACTATACGTTTATGACCCTACTTAATACGAAGTATAAAGTAAGTAAAAAGAGTTAATATGATTGATTTAAAAACAAGGGTCCACTTACACATATGGTCATTTTTGGAAATGTAAACAAATGACTCATACAGCCCAAAATGGAAAGTGTAAACAATTTACTAGGACGGGGAGAGTACAATTTTTAACATTAATAAGCTGATGTTAACTCACATAACACGAATCAAATTCAACTCAACCAAAACAAAAGAATTGTAGTATTAGTTTTTTGAACTCCCGACCAAGATTAACATATATTGCTAGAATCAATCAAAGAAAGAGACACAATCTGATCTACGACTCGTACCTGTTGATGGCTTTCATGATCAAACCTTTTTCATAAAGTTCCTGAGTGCCTCATTCTTCATTCCCATGTCGAACGAAAAAGAGTTCGATTGAGCTTTTTCTCGTCGTTGGTTACCAACGTACTGTTTCTTGAATATTAAGTTGAGGTCTCCATAACCCCTGACCAATCCGGTAGGCAGACTTTGTGTTGGAAGTAATGCAAAGGTTAGTAATGTTGTCTACATTATAAAGAGAAACCTTTCATTGTCTCGTAAGAGTATCTTTGCATTCTCTCCACTAATTGCATATTTATGGTGCATGATTATGACCATTAACATCATGGTTATGAGTTATGATCATTAACATCATGGTTATGAGTTATGACCATTAACATCATGGTTATGAGTTATGACTATTAATATCATGGTTGACCCATGTTTATGGTAGTGTATTAGTGGTTATGCCATTTAGTTATGGTGCTAATTACACACTATAAATATGGGAAGTGTAGTCATTTGAGAAACACACATCTTCCATAATCTTACTACATTCTCTATGATAATTTTGAGCATACCATATGAGTTCCGACTCCTAATTGTTGAGTACACAACTTTTAGGAGTGTTGTGTGACCTTGGGGGACGACGCCCATGTCGATTTGTACCGTAGTCGGGGCGATTTCGTTTCTCATTCAGTGGCCTCCATACCACGACACAACAACACTTATTCTCTCAATATATATTCGCCCGTATAGTGACCTGATATTTCTAACAATTGAGAAACGAAATGTTGTCACTATTATGGTTGTTGTGTTTATTATTTTTGTCATTGGAATTATTTTTATTGGCAAAAATATTGTATTCAGCTATGAAAATTAAGCCGCGGAGGAATAGACAGCACCTCGGTATTTTGTTCATAACTCGGTCTCTAGAGCTCTGTTTGAGGCGTGTAATATGGCGTTGGAAAGCTAAGACAAAGGGCTACAACTTTTTAGTTGAAGCTGTGAGCAGATTCGGTCATTTAGCTTCCTTAAAATGGACATCAATGTCATGACAGTGTGCTGGAATTTTATGAAGATTCATAAAATAATGGTATTATTTATAATTTTATTGCTCAATTCATTCTTGCGATTAAGGTATGTTCCCCTAAATTTCCTTCGTAAATATTTATGATGATAAGTATGAAGGTTTGGTTAAATTTTATATAAGCCTTTGTCGTTTGTGTGCATAAGCTACTGTTTATATATGGTACGATATATCTATAAACTTGGTAAAGTTACGCTTGATAATTGATTTCAAGAATATGTGAATGATATTGTACCAAGTGTTTGATTGAATAGTAGCTAGAAGGATTGAGTTTCCAAGCTATTCTTTATGTGCGTAATATGTATATCAAGCAAAATATTTCACACATTTGGATCGTTTTTAGTTTTGATTATGAGATGAACTAAAATTGTTTTTGGGTTATGAACCAAATGTGAGGGTTTAAAATTTGTTTTTAATTGATATACTTCGTACATTTTATCTTGGGTATATTTGTGAGTGTGACAAATAAGGAAGATTAGAATATGTCAATACTTTATAAAAGTATATTATTATATTATAAATTGTCAGATACGATTATATAATATCTAAATGTTGAGATGATCAATAGATGAATAATGTGTATACTTTGTTTGAACGATTATGTTTGTCACTCATTTGTGGCGTGACAACATGTGGGGGAAGACGTTCAACCTATTTGATAAAATTATTCATCAAGTTTAGAGTTGATATCTTATAATTTGTGAAAGGTATATATTCCTAACTGTGGCGGTGTATGGAAAATTATATATGATCGTATGTTTTATACGTGACTAAATTGAACCAATTTAAGAAATGTTAATTTATTGGCTAATGACTATGTCAATAAATAATAAGTTGCGTAAGGTTCAATTATTTATGTTATACATAAATTACCACACACTATATGAGATTATGATGATTGATTTTATGTATTTAAGAAGTAAAATTCTTATTTTGTAAAATGTGGATTTGCTTAGAGAAGTAGCTTTGAAACAATCATCGGGATTATTCGTTGATCTCTAATATAAGAATGAGATGTATATAGAGACTTCAATATATATTATTAATATGACGTTAGTGGGGACATCTATATTTAATTAGAACAATGATGCTTATGAGTTATAGTTGAACATGTTTTGACTATTATGAGAAGTAATGCGCGTGTATAATTATTGCTGACTCGATGTAACTTGTGCATATCGTACTTTGTGTTTGAATACTCATTTCCAAAAATATCATTCACGTTTGATTAAGTGTCTAATTAAGATGCAATATTGAGAATTGCACTATTTGAAAATCAAAAGATATTGAATGATTTTGATCAAAGAAAAGGTAATGGTTGACGACAAGGTAAAATCTATCGTGAGTAGATTTTCACCTTTTATGATGATTTTGTTTTGAGTCTATTGAGAAGACTATTATAATCTTGTCTAATTGAGTAGCATATTATATGTATTGATCTTAACCTTGCAGAGTAAGATGCAGCTGGTTAATTATAAAGCTATTATTAGCTACTACTTAATTGTGGGGGCACGATGTTTTGCCTAATATTTATCTTTAGCATGATACGAATATCGACTTGATAATGCTAAAACCGATGTGTATACTATTTCGCAGGTTGAGCAAAAAGCTCTTAACGATCTTATAGCCCAAATTTGGGTGGTCCTTATTTGACGGACTTGATGAGGTCGCCGTAAAGATGGAGGTTGAGCAAAAAGCTCTTAACGATCTTATAGCCCAAATTTGGGTGGTCTTTGTGAGACGGACTTGATGAGGTCGCCATAACAATAGAGGTTGAGATATTTCTCTTAATGAATCTATAGCCCTTTATTTGGGTGGTCCTATTGAGAAGGACTTGATGGATTCACCGCTATATTGAAGGCTAAGCCTTAGAGCTTATAATGAATCTATAGCTCTTTACTTGGGTGGTCCTATTGAGAAGGCCAGGACTTGATGGATTCATCGCTATGTTGAAGGCTAAGCCTTAGCTTTTAATAAATCTATAGCCCTTTGTTTGGGTGGTCCTATTGAGAAGGACTTGATGGATTCACTACTATGTTGAGAGGTTGAGCCTTAGATCAGAGCTCTTAATGATTCTATAGCTCATGCATGAGTGGTCTATATAGAGATAGACTTGTTGGAATCACCTACGTGAGTGTGAAGAATTGGCCGTCTTCTATGGGAGATTAGACTATCTCTCTAGAGCACTCATGAGAATCCCAAGGTTCAATTGGCCATAAATTTAGGATTATATCGCGGAACTCGTTTGGAACTAAAGGTGAGATATGTGTTGTGGGGAACTCAGCAACCGAAATCCGACAAGGTGTGGAACCCGGGAACCGCCGTCGAGGGACCCAACTCGGCGTCTTGCTTAAGGGCGGATTTAAAGTTAAAAAAGATTAAGTTAGAAAAACCTTTAAGAACTGTATGGAGTCGCCACCTATTTATCGCGGAAAATAGGAACCTGCTACCATGTTCTAAGCTAAAAACATGTCCTAGATTTTGGAGCACGCCGACACCCCTAGATCTAAGGCTTGTGAAACCAGTTGGATTGGGGTGAGGTACTATAGAAAAAGAGTTAATTCAAATGATGATTTATGAAACCCTTTTAGAAAAGCCTATGTAAAAATAGCCTCTACTGACCTAGAACAATCCTTGTAAGATGATAATTGAGCTAATGTTATCGCTACGTACAAGTGCGATAAGTTTGTAAAGAATGCAGATGCAGATGCAAAAGATTGATTAAAACCCTCAGTTTAGCATGTTTAACTTGTTAACTAAAAGCAGTTGATTAAAGGTCGAATTCATTGTTTAAGTTGATTTAATGCAAAGGAAAGGGTGCAAGATGCATGCAAATAAAATAAAGTTCAATTGTCCATTGGTTTATTTTATAAGGGTCGGATGCTTATGCGACTTTGGCGTGTCATCGGATATGGAGTGTACCCGAAGTAATAAGAACACTTGGAAGGCAAGCGCGCTCGGGTGCCAAAGCCGGGGGGGGCGCTAGAGTGTAGTCCCCTTTGTTTGTCCATAAAAGGTAAGAAAAAGCTTTGATCCAAGTGGATCGCAGACTACCTGGTCCTGTCGCTTCAGATCTGGGCAGAGCTTCGCTTCTTGAACTTAAAAGGAGGATGAATTCAACACGGGATGGTGTGTTGAACTCAAGAATTGGGTGCTTGAGGCTTTGAGAGAGTTTGGGAGTGTATTAGATGAGAATGTTGTGAATGAATGATGTGTGAGAGATGTGAAAGATCGTCTCCGAAGCTGGGTATAGGGGGGTATATATACTAAAAACCTCGGAGAAATTAGGAAAGCAGAGGATAAAAACAGGCCAAGGAACCACATAGGCTTATGCGGTTGCCAGGGCAAACCGCATAAGCTTATGCGGTTTCCCCTCCAAACCGCATAGGCTTATGCGGTTTGAAGGGGTGGTTTTTTGTGTAGTTTCCAAGTTTCGGCTCAACGCAATCTTTGAAGGATTACGTGATAATCCTTGCTTGCTCGTCAAGAAAGAGCCTAGGGTTTGCTGGGATATTTTGCTAGGGTTTTTGTGAGGGCCAGGGCTTTGGAGTGCGGGCCAAAGGCTTGGGTTTGGGCTCGGTTTAGGCGAGACCGGAAAAATGAAAAGGTGTATTGTGTTGCATTTTGTGAATCGAGGTAAGGCGTGAAGCCGTATTTTGTGTAGGGAGAGGCTAAGGGAAGGTTTAGCGCTAGGCCTAAATTTAGGAATTTAGGAATCTTGAATTAGACCTTGTTAATGTAAAAGGACTAATTGTAGTGCAAATGCGAAGCTCATGCCAAATGAAGCAGGACAAGGACCAAGCTAGACTCCAAATGGACAAAATGGACATGTATTTAAATGCGATGTGATGCGACCTAAGACATTTAACATTTCAAACGACTCAAAATGAATTCGACATTAGTTAGAACCGTTTAAGTTAGCGTTAAACATGCGTAATAAAAGTCCGTGTTACATCACGGTGGTTTTGTTTGGGAGAATGCGGATATGGGTATCCACAGAGCCCCAGTTTGGTCGAGCTCGGACTAGAGCGCTAGTCAAACTCCTTCGACCATATCAGGACCATTACGGTCTCGATCTGATCGGTGAGCGAAGCATGTGTCCATGGGTGAGACGAGGACTTGAGCAGGGCTATGCGAGGGGAGGGCGTGCGCATTTTAAGGACTTGGCGGTCCGTGCATATTATAAGAACTGCCAAACCTCTTTGGCGTCTTTCTTTGTCTTTGATGGTGCTTCATTGTCGTCGTATGCTTGATGCTGATACTTGTAGTGTCTTCATGTATAGTATGTGTGAAAGGGGCTAAAGTGCAGGGGTGCATGTGCTTGTAAGGTGTTTGAGGTGTATAATTGAGGTGTATAATTGAGTAAGGGTGTTTATGTAGGTGTCGGTGTAGGTCTCGTGAAAGAGCGTCCGTGTAATGCTTGTGCTTGAACGTGTTTTGCAAGGTATTTGTGCTTAAACTCGCCGAGGAGCGTCTATGTAAAGTGAAATGCTTGGAGTTGAGTATATTGCAGGGTGTCTATGCTTGGGCTCGCCGAGGAGTGTTTATGTAGTCGTCGTTGCATATGGTTGCCTTCCGTTGAGGGGGAAATGATGTAAATGCTCGTGAAGAGCGTTCGTGCTTCTGCTTCTGTACCGTACATTAAATGCTTAACATACGCGTATGGCGGACCGTGGGTGACGCCTTAACCCAAGCACGAGACGTACTTGGAGTTGTATTAGGGCTAGGATGAATTAGGAATCGAAAAGTAGACGTAAAATGAGAAAAACCGCAGAAAAGCCAAGGGCTAAAACCGCATAGCCTTATGCGGTTCATGGGGCAAACCGCATAAGGTCATGCGGTTTCCTCTGTTGGCTAAAAGAGCTATATAAAGCTCGAGCTCAGCCGTGTTATGCTCATAACACTCATTTACGGTTTCTTACTCTAAAATACACCATTTTTCGATTTTTCAACCGATTTTGCTCGTTTTTCTTGCGTTGTCTTGCTATGGAACGAGGTAATGCTCCATTTTAACTTGTTTTTGCGTTATTTGTCGTTGTAATTAGCTAGTTTTGCCTTGAAATGTTGAAAAGACGGGTTTTGAATGAAAACCCGAGTTTTGCTTGAAACTTGCCGTTTGAATGCTTGAAATGGCCGCTATTGTATCGCATTATGTCATGTGAACATGTAGGTGTGAATTGATTGTGATTTGGACCGTCGTAAGGCCAAAAACGAGTGAACTAGGGTTCGGGCCCGAAAACGAGCCCGGATTTTCCGACCCGGAATTTCAATTAAACTTCGGTGTAGGATGCCCATAGTGTGTATAGCATGCCTATAGCGTTAATTTTGCGAAAATGTCGAGCTAAGGCTTTCAATTCGCCGTCTTAAGTCGTAGTTATACGGAGTAATTAGGACAAATTGGGGGTTTTTGATCGGGATGACCAAAATGCAATTGCTTGTAATGGTTTGTTGTTGGGGACTATTATGGCGTGTTGAGACCATAAAGTTGCAAATTTGAGGTGTAGAGAACGGTTTTCGGCTTAATTATGAATTAGGCCTAAAAATGTTCTGTAATGCGTATAATGCAATGTGTAAAGGGTGTATATGTATGTATTATGTATATATTATTGTTGTGTATGTGTGTATGTGTATAATGTATGCCAAGTTGAGGTGCTTGCATGTATTATAGTCGTATGTGTTTGTCGTGCTTGTTGCAGGAGAAGGTTCTGGTCGCGTTACGAGGTCAAGGGCTCGTGAAAGCACGGGCTCGAGGCCGGAGGAAGCCCCCAGTTCGAGTCGTATAAGGCGTTCTTATAGTGAGAGGGAGGCTGACCCTCGTGACTTGCGCACGAGACGCGGTCAGTCACGAGGCAGGGGACGTGGGAGGAACGTCCCTGTGCCTGATCCTGAGGATGTGTTTGCTCAAGAGCTGGTAGATGAGCTGGAAGCGGAGATGGATGTTGCTGAGGAGGAGGTCGAGGAGGCTGAGGAGGCTGCGCCTAGGGCGAGTGGCTCTAGGCCGCGGAGTCGCGTAAGCAGTGGCCTTCGAAGGGTTGGGATGGCCTGACCTTTTGCTTGCTCCAGAGAGACACGTTTCCTATCGAGCGACGATGGGTTGGGATAAAGGTCCGATGAGGACTTTCTCGGGCGTCTCGTCCGTGATGTGTGTGTTTGAGGAGAGGCTTCCGCCGTGGGCGCAAGCTTGGGTCTTTGCGTAGTGCTTTTGGCGGATTGGTTGGCCATTGGAGGAGATCGCAAGGAAGAAGCAGACGCGAACACGGCCGATCGGGCCTTCTTAGATAGGTATTGGGACACCACGACGACGTTCCATATGCCCGGCTTCGAAGCCGGCATTACCTTGTCTGAGTACGCGGTTATCACGGGGCTGCCGTTTGGGGACCGTGATATGAGCTTTGACTTTGCGCCGTCCGTTGTGGACGAGGTTGTGACTGCTGCGGTTGGCGGCGGTCTGGAGGTGGTTTGTGAGGGTGCGCCACCACATATCTTCAAGACGAGCTACATCTTAGAGTACTTTGAGGGGAAGACCGAGTATGGCCCCTCGGAGTGGAGCGACGAGCAAAATGCTCGTATGTGGCTGTGGTGGTTTGTCAGTGCCGTGTACTTCGGCGATAAGGGCGAGCGGGCATCGACGTCGGTCCTTATGTATCTCCTGGATTGGGATGCAATTGGGACGTTCGATTGGGTGACAAATCTCTCGGGTCTGTATCGGTTTTGTATGGACGCGGTGAGGCCGCGGGTGATGAACCGAGGGTCGAGACTGTCCTTGGTCTCGCCTGGATTCTTGATGGAGGTATGCTTTGATTTTGTTTTTGTTTTGGGTGCATTGTTGCTTGTTTTTGTTGTTTTTGTAACGTGTATTTGCTTCTTGCGTGTGCAGTCGTGGATTCTGAGCCATTTTCCTTTTCTGCTTCCCCCACATGCCGCAACGATCGCGAGGGAGTACCCGGCGGTACGCACTTGGGGTACGTGCAACCGGGCCGCGTTCAACTGGTCCTATGATGAGGTTCGGGTGCGTCTGAACCTTATGGAGTTTGGGCAGGTTTGTATTTGAATCATTTTAAATAGAATGTACTTGAAATGATTGCATGTGCTATTGATGATGTTATTGCTTCTGTTTGCAGTTCGAGCCCTTCCCGTGGAGACAGTATGCGGGTATCCCCGATGGCATTGGAGCGAGGTTTGCGGTGCGTGATACCCAGCGTCTGTACTTGGAGACGCCGTATGGGCCGGTTTGGTATCTCGGGGAGCGCTTGGTCTATCAGGCCGGATGGCCAGCTCCGATGGTGCCTAGGGATCCGCCGAGTGTCCTGTTCCAGCGAGGGGTTTCCGCACAGGATCGGGTGGTATGCGGAGAGGGAGTCGGTGAGTCTTCTCTGTCCTGGGGAAGACTACGGCCACTTTGCTGAGTCTCGGCTTGCTTGTAGGCCGATCGAGGTATGTTAGATTTGCTGTTGCTATGTGCGTAGGATAAAATTTTGCGAAAATGCGAAAAATTTCCCTGACGTATTTGTTTTGTATTTGTTTTGCAGAAGTTTGATCCCGAGATGGCGGAGCAGCCTACCGACTTCCCTACCACGATCGAGTATGACGACTCGGGTGTGCGTCGTACCTTTGTGTTGCCTACGTACTTGCCGGTGACTACTGACGCGGGGATGGACAGCTGGACGGGCAAGGTGAAGAAGGTATGTATTTTTGTGTTTGTATGTGTATGAGCCCCCAGTTTGATCGAGGTATGAAGTATAGCGAAGATCAAACTAGTGAGAGTCGGTTTTGTGGTTACCCCCTCGAGTTTGTCTTTAATTTGAGTGAAATTAAGGCAAAGTGGGGTGCTTGTGCTTTGTTTTGAAAATTCCCCCTAAGTTTGGCTTAATTTGAGTGAAATTAAGGCAAAATGGGAAGGGTTGTAACGTGTGTTTGTGTAATGTGTTGCAGGTGGCCAAGGAGGGGCACAAGAAGCGTGGAGGACAATTGCTTAGGTGGAGGATGGATGGCGTGAGGCATCGCTCAATTGTGTCGAGTCGTCTTGAGGCGGCTCGGTCGTGGGAGTTTGTGAGTATCGGCGTCGTCATCCTGAATGAGTTTTGTGTAATAAAGATTGTATGAACCTTTGATTACATGTTGTTGTTGTTTGATTGCAGTTTGAACTTGTAACTTGAACCTTGAACTTTGTAGCTTGCAGGCCTGTTTAGGAGGCTTGTTTTGAAAATTGAAGTGATTCCCGATTGGGATGCTTTGACGTTGATTTTAGGTTTGTTAAGAACGTCGTTTGAAAAGTTCATTTTAAGTGCGAAATGAGCTTGCGTGAGTGTTTAAAATGTTATGCGTTTGACTCGTGGTGTGAATCGTAGTTGCTAATATAGTGCTGTTGCTAGGGGAACAACAAGAGAATGTCGTAGTGTAGTTTAAAATTTCGTGCTTAGGACAAACGAAATTAGGAAAATTTGTAAGAAAACCAGCCCCTGAAACCGCATAGCCTTATGCGGTTTGAAGTGCAAACCGCATAAGCTTATGCGGTTTGGGGGTCAAACCGCATAGGCTTATGCGGTTTGTGGGTGTGGCTGTAGCGCTGTATTTCCATATTTCGGACGCGGTTTTCCTATATAAGGAGGGGGGGTGCGTGTGATATTCTTCATTCACAATCACTTCTCTTCTTCTCTTTTGTTACAAATTTTTGCTCTTATAAATATATTAGGTATATTTACAAAAGTTTTTTTTTGTATTTAAGAAAAATGGTTGAGCATTTCGATGCTCTCTTGAAGAGGTGGACTTCTTCATTGAGCTCGGGGATGAAGAAGGCGTTGTATGATGATGGTGCGGGCGTTTTTATCGGCTTTCGTCAAATGAAAGTCGATCTAGACTTCCTTGACTCGTGCTTAGATTATTGGGATCCTATCTTGCATGTTTTTAGGTTTCCCGGGGGAGAGGTGTGTCCTTTGATGGAGGAGTTTGCGGCCATTGCAGGATGGTCGAAACGGACTACTCCGGTGGTTGTGAGGAGTGAGCTTTGCTATAATGGGTTGTTGCGGAACTTCCTTGGGATGACGGATGCTCATGCTGCGGGCTTGTTTGAGGGAGGCAAAGTAAACATGCTCCTTTTGTGTCAACGGTACATGAATAAGGTTGACACTAGTATTTCGGACCGTTCTAGGCGAAGGGCCCTTGCTTTTTGTTTGGTTCATCATTATGCTTTTGCGGGGTCCATGCCAGATGGAGTGTTCGGGAACGCGAGGTATGCTCGTGTTGTCGAAGAGATGGAGCGAGGACATGATCCTTCTGCGTTGATCCTAGCGGAGACCATACTGGGTTTAGACGACCGTTATGCTAATCGTCTGAGCTCGTACCGCGGCTGTGCTAGGATTCTGAATGTGTGGCTTCTGGAGAGGTTGAGCGTGTATGCTGCTCTTCCCATCAAAGGTGTGTTCAAGTCGGCGGCAACGACGTCTCGGAAGATGGAGTGGGCTAACCCTCGGGAGCGTTCACTCAACTACTACCGGGGGTTTGTAAAGGAGAGCAAGATCCGCTGGTATGTGTCTTGGTGGGATGTTACGGCGATTACGGCGCCGTCTGTTGCGAATGCGGCTCGCGGGTTGATGTTGTGTGGCTTTGAACGAGGTGTTTGGATTCATCCTCTTCGCTTGAAGAGGCAAATCGGGCTTGCGCAGACCATTCCTGAGCAGGATACTCAGGTTGGAGGGGTTGTTGTGCTAAACAACCAGATGAAGGATGCTTGGATCCGGGGATGGTCGGATCGTGTTACTTGGGCGGTGCCGGCGCATATAGAGTCTACTCGTGTCACGGACTTCTACACGCGTTGGTATCGTTCCAATGATCCTCGGGAGCGAGAGAACCAGCGGAGGAGGGAAAAGAATGGGCCAAAGCCCTCCTTGGCGTATGAGGTGGTGCGCGAGAGGAGGGATTATGGTGATCTTTGTGGTGCGGGTGCTTCTACTTCGAGACCGGCGCGGGAAAGGCTTGGGCCAAAGGTGACGGTTAAGGATCGCCTAGGGCCGAAGATCGAGGAGCCCCCAGTCGAGCTGGACGAGGATCCCGTCGAGCCCCCAGGTTTTGAGAGGACCATTCCTGCTATTAGCTCGAAGATCGTGGCGGATCGGCCTCTTGAAGATGAAGAGGCTAATCCGAAGCGACAGAAGAAAGCTTAGTGTTTCGCTTGTTTTGCTTAGGAAGTTTATTTTATTCAAATGCATGTTTTTAGATTCGAATAAAGGGTTAAGGAGGGTTGTTCCTAACTCATTCCTAGTTTGTGAAAAATTCTAAGTAAAGTAATAAAATAGAATTCATTTGCCTTTGTCTTGTCTCGTTGCCTTTGTATTGTTTTGCTTTATAATGTTCTCGACCTTTTTAAGCTTTGAACACTCGTCTTTTGTTTTAGAATCCTCGACCTTTTTAAGCTTCGGACTCATTTGTTTGATTTTTGTCTTAAATCCTCGACCTTTTTAAGCTTCGGACTCATTTGTTTGATTTTTGTCTTAAATCCTCGACCTTTTTAAGCTTCGGACTTGCGTGTTGTTTTTTTTTTTTTTTTGTGTTGACTGTGCTCTTGACCTTTTTAAGCTTCGAGCGTGTCATTTTGTGAATGCGAAACCCTCGACCTTTTTAAGCTTCGGGTGCGCGTGCTAGGAAGGTCGGTTGTGCTCTTGGCGAGCTGCCTACGTATCTGTGTTTCAAATACAGAATCAAACCGGTGTAGTTCGTGTGATTCGGTTGAGCCTTTTGCAAAGCTGCCTACGTATCCATAGTGCGTGGAATCAAACCGAGCGTAGTTCACCCATGCGAGAGTGAGTTTTGTTTGTGTGAAATACATTGCAAATTTGTCTATGTTTAGGGGTAGTATTTCTTGAGTTGATCAAGATTTGTTGGTAATCGGAAGTCCTGACCGTCAAGGTCGGTTAGTTTTACGGCTCCTCCGGGAAGGATTTCCTTGACCAGAAATGCGGTCCGCCCAATTGGGTTTGAATTTCCTCTTGGGTCGACCGTAATGGTGCTCTGACCGATTTGAGTACTAAGTCACCCACTTTGATATTTCGTGGCTTGACCCGTTTGTTGTATCTTGGCGTTGTGGCGAGATTGGTACATTAAATCGTACTTAGTGAATGTAATCGTCTTTCGTCTAGGAGGATGAGTTGTTCATAGCGTTCGTGCCCATTCGGCCAGGAATGTCCGCTTCCATGAGAATCCGCAGGATTGCATTTCGATTTCTACAGGTTGAGCGGCTTCCATTCCGTAGGTTAGGAAATAGGCGTCATACGGTGGGTGTACGTATGGTGGTGCGATATCCCCATAATGCAAATGGGATTTTGTTGGGCCAGTCGTGGCAGGTATCGATCATCTTTTTGAGGATTGATACGACGGTTTGTTCTTTGCCTCGGCCGCTGGATTGGTTTGTGGTCGATAGGGTGATGATTTGTGTCGTTGTATTTTGTATTTAAGGAGAAGTGGTTCGACTTCCCCTTGAAAGTGTGTGCCTTGATCGCTTATAAACTCGTGGGGTATGCCGTAGCGACAAATGATGTTGTTTTGTATGAATTTTGCAACTTCTTTTGTGCCCAGCGTACGATACGATGCGGCTTCGACCCATTTGGTGAAATAGTCGATGGCCACGAGGATGAAGCAGTGTCCTCCTGCTCCCACGGGTTGTACCTTGCCAATGACGTCGATTCCCCAGGTCGAGAAAGGCCATGGCGAAGTTAGACTGTAAAGTGGTGAAGGGGGTGCGTGTTGTACATTTGCAAAGATTTGGCAGTTGTGACAATGTTTGACGTATTTTGCACAATCGGCTTCCATGGTGGTCCAATACCATCCTAGCCTTATAATTTGTTTGCACATGGCTCGTGCGTTCATGTGTGGTCCGCACTCGCCATCGTGTACTTGGGATATGATCTCGTGTCCCTTTTTATGGTCGACGCACAAGAGTAGTGTGCCTTGAGGCGTCTTTTTGAGTAGTTTGCCCATTTCCATCACGAATTGTGACGATAATAGGCGTAGGGCTCGTTTGCCCCGCTTGTCGGTGTTTGGTGGGTATTCACCGTTTGTTTTGTAGTTGATGATTGCTTGGTACCAAGGATCGGTTTGTTCTTCCTCGGCTTCGATGTCACAGATGTATGCAGGTTCGTTCCGTCGTTCCACGACAATGGGTAGGGTTTCCATTCCCGGGGGTATGTTGATTAGTGATGCGAGTTTGGATAATGCGTCGGCGAATTGGTTTTCTTCGCGCGGGAGGTGTATGAACTCTACGTGATAGAATTCGTTGATGAGCTCTTGTATCTTGCTTTGGTATAGTGCTAGGTTTTCATTAAGTATCTTCCATGCTCCGGATACTTGGTTGATTATGAGGGAGGAGTCCCCATAGACCTTTATGTTGCGGGCGTTGAGTACAAGCGCTGCTTGGAGACCGTGCAAGCATGCTTCGTATTCTGCGGCGTTATTTGTTACGTCGAAGTCCAGTTTAATGGATAAGGGTGTGTGTTCGCCATTTGGGGATATGAGAAGTATTCCTACTCCACATCCTCGATAGTTGGATGAACCATCGAAGTATAATTCCCATTGTTCTTGATCAATGTTGTAAATCCCATCGTCTGGAAGGGATGTTGTGTCGGTGATTGGTTCCTCGTCGATTGCATTTTCTGGCTAGAAATCGGAGACCGCCGTCCCTTGATTGCTTTGAGGGGTACGTACTTAAGGTCGAATTCGGCTAGGAGCAATGTCCATCTGGCCATTCGTCCGTTAAGCACAGGTTTCTCGAAGAGGTATTTTGCGGGGTCCATTTTGGAGTAGACCTTCGTTTGGTGTGCTAGCATATAGTGACGGAGTTTTTTGGATGACCATACTAAGGCTAGACAACTTTTCTCGACGGGTGAATATCGGGTTTCGTAATCGAGAAACTTCTTGCTTATGTAGTAGATTGCGTGTTCTTCGCCGTTCGTTTCTTGAGCGAGCATGGCGCCCATGGCGGTAGGAGTTGTTGTGAGGTATAAGGATAAAGGTAGATCCTTTTGAGGTGGTCGTAGAACTGGCGGATTGGTTAATAATTCTTTGACCTTGTCAAATGCTTTTTGACATTCTTCGTCCCATTCAACGTGGTCGGTTTTCTTGAGCTTCTTGAAAACTGGTTCGCATATCATGGTGAGCTTGCTTATGAAACGTGAGATGTATTGAATTTGGCCCAAGAAGCTTCGAATTTCGTCGAGGTTCTTCGGGGGTTGCATTTCGAGAATTGCTTTGACTTTCGAGGGGTCGACCTCGATGCCTCTCTGGCTTACTACGTGTCCTAGTAGTTTACCGGATTTGACTCCAAAAGTACATTTTTGGGGATTGAGGCGCATTTTGTATTGTCGTAGGCGAGTGAAGAACTTGCGGAGGTTAGTGATGTGACCACTCCTCTCCGTTGACTTCACGATCATGTCGTCGACATAAACTTCGACTTCTTTGTGCATCATGTCATGTAAAAGGGTTGTAGCGGTGCGTTGGTATGTGGCACCGGCATTGATTAGGCCGAAGGGCATGACCGTGTAGCAGTATGTGCCCCACGGTGTAATGAAGGATGTTTTTGCCATGTCCTCGCAGGCCATTTTGATTTGATTATAGCCTGCGTAGCCGTCCATGAAGGATAGGAGGGCGTGGTCGGCAGTGTTGTCGACTAGGACGTCCACATGAGGTAATGGGAAGTCATCTTTTGGACTGGCTTTGTTCAGGTCGCGAAAGTCAACGCATACCCGAATCTTGCCATTCTTTTTCAAGACTGGGACCATGTTTGAGACCCATTCAGGATACTCGATGACTTGGATGAAACCGGCTTGTAGTTGCTTCTCGATTTCTTCCTTCACCATAAGGGACCATTCGGGACGTAGTCTCCTTAGTTTTTGTTTGATTGGTTTGTATCCGGGTTTGATAGGGATGCGGTGTTCGGCTATGCTTCGTTCGATTCCGGGCATATCCTTGTATGACCATGCGAATACGTCCTTGAATTCGCTTAGGAGTTGTGTAAATTGGGCGCGCTCGTCTTCGTTCAGTGAGGCACCTAGTTGTAATTCCCTTGGTTCTTCGGGGGTTCCCACGTTTATGGTTATGGTTTCCTCGATGATAGGGTCTTGTGTTTTAGGAGAGACAATGTTTGCAATGTATTTGTTTAATGATTCATTAGTTTGTTCATTTTCATCGCATGAGTTAGTGTCTTTTGTGTTTTGTGATTTGTTGGTTGCTTGTTGATTTTTGTTTATTTGTTCTTTGTTGTTTGTTTTAGCTTGAGACAAGACGTAAGCAAATTTATTCATTTCATTAATTTGAGAAGAATTATTCGACAAATCAGAAAATTGCTTGGAGCTAGCCTCCGTAAAAAGAAAGTCTAAATTGAAACTAGAATCTAAGATAGATGGGTCGACAGATGACCCGACACTAGGATTATTAGAGACTAAAAGAATTTCTTCTTCTTCTTCTTCGTCGTCTTCACTGCTGGAGGAGCTGCTTGAGCTGCTCGGGGTGCTCGGGGTGCTTGGGTTGCTTGAGTTGCTTTTGTTTTTGAGGTTGGTGATGTGTTCGAAAAGTGGTCCTTCGCCGGTGATAAGCTGGAAGTGGTGACCCTGTGCATCGGTCCATTTCAGCGTTTTATACCATCCGTTGAGTGTTTTGTCGGTGGCGTCGGCTATGAGTAGGTTGGGGACGAAGCGGCGATCTCGCATGATTGCGGAGACAATTTCTTCATTCTCGGTGCTCGGTGAGGCCTCAGGTGTTTTAGGCTCGACCTCACTAGAGTAGCAGTCTTCAGATGATTGGATGGTGTTCCGAAGGGAGGTGTTCCCGTCGACCATTCCTCCGGAGGTGAAATACGCTTTTAGGTCGAGAATATAGGGTCGTAGGGTGACCTTGTGGGTTGATTTTCGTCTTTGGACTTCCTTGACCATTTGTTCTTGGTCATTGTGCTTGGGTTCGTAGCCTAGGCCCATAGTGAGCCAAAGGCTGTTGTTGTTTTTGGTTTTAAAGGGTTTGTAGGTTTTGATGGGTGTATGTGTGATGGCGCCGACTTCAAAGTCGAAGCCGCATAAGTCTTCTGCGGGTTCAGCCACGATTTCCGCAGAATTGGGCTCTTTCGGTGTATCGAAAAGGGCTCGAAAGTTTGATGCGTTCAAGGTTATGATTTCCTCGTTAAGAGGGATCTTAACTTTTTGGTGTAGGGTAGAGGTCACGGCTTTGGTGGAGTGAATCCACGGGCGTCCTAGAAGTATGTTATATGAAGGGGTCATGTCGATGACTTGGAACTCAACCTTTCTTTCTATGGGACCACTGCGTATGTGAAGGGAAATGGTTCCTTTCACGTGACGTCGGGTTCCATCGAAAGCTTTGACTCCATCCATGCTTGGTGTGAAGTCTTTATCAGACAGGCCGAGGCGGTGTGCGGTTGCTAATGGTAGTACGTTGACTGCGGACCCGTTGTCGACGAGGGACACGGGTAAGGTTTTCTTCAAACACTCTACACTGATATAGAGAGCAAGGTTGTGACTTGGTCCAAACGGCGGTAGGTCGTCGTTTGAGAACGTGATAGCCCCCGGTAGCCAATCTCTTGTCACATGGCTAATCATTTGATTTGGGGAGATTTCAGAATCCGCGCAAGCTATTTGTAAGGCACGAATGAATGCATTCCTATGTTCCGCTGAGTCCCGAAGGAGGGCCCAGATTGAAACGTCAGCCTTTGTGCGAGTGAGTTGCTTTTGAAGCACCTCACTCGTGTTCGGCGGTGGAATTACGGGTGCGGAGGGTGTGCTTGTGGAAGGAGCGTCTTCCTGGACTACGGTCTTGCCTTTCTCGGCCGCGGTCGCTTTTTGAGCATATTCGTCAGTGAAGATATTTTGATAGGGACGACCAGAGCGTGTGAGGTGTGAGACCTCGTCTTGATCCTTCTTTTCGGGCTGCTCGCCCTCCTTGTCTTGACTTTTGTTTTCGGGCTGCTTGCCCTTTTGATCTTGACCTTTGGTTTTGGACTTTTTGCTTTTCTTCTTCCCCTTTTTGTTCCTTTTGTTTGAGGAGGAAGTGATTGAGAGTTGGGCTACCGTCTTGTTAATGGGTGGCCATTCCTCTTCTTCGTCGTCACTAAACCAAACGCCGTTGATTTGGTTATCATCGGGTGTGGTCAAGTAGGAGCAGTCTATGACCGGGTCTGATTCGACGAGGGTCGCATAGTTTTGGGCTCGGATGCCGATCTCAACGAGTTCTTCGAAGTTGTCGGCATCTTCATAGTCGAAATGCTTTTGCCATTTGGGTTGTAGACTGTTGAGGAATATGTGCATGAGTTCATTTTCATGTGGAGCGTTTGGACATTGGGCAAGTAGTCCTCTCCATCGTGTGAGGTATTGGGTAAAATCTTCCTCGTCTCTTTGACGTGGACCTGCGACGGCATAGAGGGAGGAGACATGCTTGTCGGCCTTGTTCTTAGCGAGTTGCTCTAGGCGATCAACTTCGATTCGATGCGAGGCCTTCAAGTTGCCGATGTCTTTGGTGAGTTGGTTAATACGGTTACGGAGAATTCTCAGTTTGTGGGGGTTAGCCATTTTCGTGGTGCGTTTGAAGTGAGGGGTGACGACACTTTTCATAGTACGACGAGTATCCATCTGCAGCCTGCATTTCACTTCGTATATTAGTGACTCGACTCGACCCACTAGACTCGCATTCATTTTAAACACTCATTTTAGCTCATTTCTTAGTTTAGAAAGACCCTTTTATGTTTTGAAAAAGAGGAGATTTTCGAAGAGGTTTTAGCTAAAAGGAAGCTTTTGAGGCGAGTACGCGTGCGCACGTCTCGTCTCGATGTTAAAGTGTTTTGCTTTGCATCCGTCGAACTGGTATCGATGATTTGCCGAGGTGAGCTCGAGTCGGATGTGTAAAAGAGAGTGGATTCGGCTCGAGAGTGGTTAGCAAGTCGAGCCGAGGATGTTAAAAGTAGAGCCTAGGCCGTGTGACCTAGGAGATTGAAATCCACGAGCTTGGGTTTTAATCCTTGCTCGGGTTTTTGCTCGTTAGTGAAAAAGGGAATTTTGAAAAGCTTATTTCAAAAATTCGCGAGAGTTTTGTTTGAAAAGTGTTAGATGTTAGGTTCATTTATCTTTGAAACGTTTAAGCGAGTTTTCGAAGATTTGAATGCATATGCTCATTTGAAAAGGGACTATGGAGTGCATAGCCTCGAACTTGTACGTATGACTCGACTCAAAGGGTAGGGTCAAGTCGGGTACACCTCCAACTACCTCGAGTACGCTTTGGCAGATACTTAACCCCTCTATTTCCTTACGCCGGAGCGATAGGTTTTCTAGAGGGAGCACTGGGGCGGTCGAGATAGTCGTTTACGGCAAGCCGTGGAGGGGAGAGAGGAAAGTTAGTCCTGCACGTGCTTTATCGAGTGGACAAGCCTGCGTGTTGGAACCACCTCTCAAGGGTGCAAAGGGTGCCTAGATTCCAAAAGGAATGGACTCTAAACGAATGTGCATAGCTCAAATATGTATACTTGGATTGTTCTAAGCTTTCAAGTTTCACCTCTTTATTTTTAAAAAGAAAAAGCTAGTTTTAAGTTTTAAAAATAAGATCTCCCCAGCGGAGTCGCCAAACTGTGGAACCCGGGAACCGCCGTCGAGGGACCCAACTCGGCGTCTTGCTTAAGGGCGGATTTAAAGTTAAAAAAAGATTAAGTTAGAAAAACCTTTAAGAATCAGATGGAGTCGCCACCTATTTATCGCGGAAAATAGGAACCTGCTACCATGTTCTAAGCTAAAAACATGTCCTAGATTTTGGAGCACGACACCCCTAGATCTAAGGCTTGTGAAACCAGTTGGATTCTAAAGTGAGGGTACTTTAGAAAAGGAGTTAATTCAAATAATGATTTATGAAAACCTTTTAGAAAAGCCTATGTAAAAATAGCCTCTACTGACCTAGAACAATCCTTGTAAGATGATAATTGAGCTAATGTTATCGCTACGTACAAGTGCGATAAGTTTGTAAAAGAATGCAGATGCAGATGCAAAAAGATTGATTAAAACCCTCAGTTTAGCATGTTTAACTTGTTAACGAAAACGGTTCAGTTAAAGGTCGAATTCATTGTTTAAGTTGATTTAATGCAAAGGAAAGGGTGCAAGATGCATGCAAATAAAATAAAGTTCAATTGTCCATTGGTTTATTTTATAAGGGTCAGTTGCTTATGCGACTTTGGCGTGTCATCGGATATGGAGTGTACCCGAAGTAATAAGAACACTTGGAAGGCAAGCGCGCTCGGGTGCCAAAGCCGGGGGGGGCGCTAGAGTGTAGTCCCCTTTGTTAGTCCATAAAAGATAAGAAAAAGCTTTGATCCAAGTGGATCGGTACCTACCTGGTCCTGACGCTTCAGATCTGGGCAGAGCTTCGCTTCTTGAACTAAAAAGGAGGATGAATTCAACACGGGATGGTGTGTTGAACTCAAGAATTGGGTGCTTGAGGCTTTGAGAGAGTTTGGGAGTGTATTAGATGAGAATGTTGTGAATGAATGATGTGTGAGAGATGTGAAAGATCGTCTCCGAAGCTGGGTATAGGGGGGTATATATACTAAAAACCTCGGAGAAATTAGGAAAGCAGAGGATAAAAACAGGCCAAGGAACCGCATAGGCTTATGCGGTTGCCAGGGCAAACCGCATAAGCTTATGCGGTTTCCCCTCCAAACCGCATAGGCTTATGCGGTTTGAAGGGGTGGTTTTTTGTGTAGTTTCCAAGTTTCGGCTCAACGCAATCTTTGAAGGATTACGTGATAATCCTTGCTTGCTCGTCAAGAAAGAGCCTAGGGTTTGCTGGGATATTTTGCTAGGGTTTTTGTGAGGGCCAGGGCTTTGGAGTGCGGGCCAAAGGCTTGGGTTTGGGCTCGGTTTTAGGCCCGAGACCCGGAAAAATGAAAAAGGTGTATTGTGTTGCATTTTGTGAATCGAGGTAAGACGTGAAGCCGTATTTTGTGTAGGGAGAGGCTAAGGGAAGGTTTAGCCGCTAGGCCTAAATTTAGGAATTTAGGAATGCTGAATTAGACCTTGTTAATGTAAAAGGACTAATTGTAGTGCAAATGCGAAGCTCATGCCAAATGAAGCAGGACAAGGACCAAGCTAGACTCCAAATGGACAAAATGGACATGTATTTAAATGCGATGTGATGCGACCTAAGACATTTAACATTTCAAACGACTCAAAATGAATTCGACATTAGTTAGAACCGTTTAAGTTAGCGTTAAACATGCGTAATAAAAGTCCGTGTTACATCACAGGGTTTTGTTTGGGAGGGTACGGATATGGGTATCCACACAAGGAATTCAGATCGAAAGATATTCACTTGTTGAAAGTAAGTCGTTGTCTCATTTCACTAATACGTCAATTCAAGTCGAAAGATATTGAACGTTTAAGTATCAAAACCTTTTTAATATGCTCAGAATTTTGTTTATCTTTTGCATTAGTGGGGGATTGTTGGAAGTAATGCAAAGGTTAGTAATGTTGTCTACATTATAAAGAAAAACCTTTCATTGTCTCGTAAGAGTATCTTTGCATTCTCTCCACTAATTGCATATTTATGGTGCATGATTATGACCATTAACATCATGGTTATGAGTTATGACCATTAACATCATGGTTATGAGTTATGACCATTAACATCATGGTTATGAGTTATGACTATTAACATCATGGTTGACCCATGTTTATGGTAGTGTATTAGTGGTTATGCCATTTAGTTATGGTGCTAATTACACACTATAAATATGGGAAGTGTAGTCATTTGAGAAACACACATCTTCCATAATCTTACTACATTCTCTATGATAATTTTGAGCATACCATATGAGTTTCGACTCCTAATTGTTGAGTACACAACTTTTAGGAGTGTTGTGTGACCTTGGGGGACGACGCCCATGTCAATTTGTACCGTAGTCGGGGCGATTTCATTTCTCATTCAGTGGCCTCCATACCACGACACAACAACACTTATTCTCTCAATATATATTCGCCCCTATAGTGACCCGATATTTCTAAGACTTTGGAACCATGTCTGTTCCATAGCCGTTAATGTGGTAGGAAACACCTTGCACCACGCATAATCTGAAGCTCGCACATCATCATGTCAGATTCATACGTGACTAGGTGCTTGTGAGGGTTAGTCATCCCGTTATATTGTACGATCGACATCTTTATCTTTGACACTGGATATTCCAAGATCGATGTGGCAAGCGGTGTCTTTATCATTACCTTTGCCCCCATTGGTGGAGTGTTGGCATGAAATCCTGGCCTCGTCTTGGTAGAGGTTGAACTCCTCGGTTTATAACTCGACTCCCCCATCTGAGGATGGCCCTGCTCCTGGAGTTCTTGGTTTGTTTTCTCCGTCAACATATTCGAAGTGGTTTCGTGGGGTCACATGGCTGGTGGACTTTCCGACATCCTTCTTAGAACTCTTCTACTTTCTTTGTGTTGGGGTGAAGGTTACTCCGGAGAAGGTCGAGTTTCTAGCCGCTCTTCCTTGAGCACCTTCCCTTGGCGTACTTGCGCTTGATATTTCCTCGCCCATGACTTTTCGTTATCCCCACAAATGACGCCAATTGTTTTGAGCATATTACACACGACCTTAAGTCTTGGAGAACGTCAGTTACACTCAGCTTAATCCTTTTCAAATCATGTATAACGAACAAACATAGCCTCGAAGGTGTGTAAGGAAAACCCCTCCAATGCTTAAGTCAATACTTGCGACTAAAGGGAGAATTTAGAGAGAAAACGACCAAATGATACCTTTTTTTTATGTGTTTTTGTGAATACCTTGAGCAATTGACTTCTTCTAGTATCTATAACCTTGCATCAATGTCCTCTTATGATTTGTGTTAGTGGAAAGCGGTCACTTTGTCTTTTAGCGTTAGCGTTTTCCTTTAGTGAGTCCCCTTAGACAAACTCGGACTACCTTGTCTAGTTGTCCCTCATAGTGGGTTTGCCGGGGTTTGTAGGCAAACCGTATGACATGCCAACCATATGCCCCAAAATGGTGTTGGTAATTTAAGTGTAATTACCGGTTCATTTAGCGTGACTCAGATTTGGTTCATGGATGGGTAAATTCGATTTAATATAATCTAAGTTTGGGAAGTACGGAGTGTATGCTTATATATAATTATTTACGAATTTACGGTATAGTCTTTTATTTTGAATGACTATGATGGAATTAAATGTGACGGGATTGTTGAAGAGTCACAACTCTTGGGAAACAATGTATCCCTGTCTCACTGTACTTCTATTTATATAGAAGTGGTATTAGAGAAAAAGAGTACACAGAATCATTTTTATCTTTGTTTTTCTCTGCATCAATGAACGTATAACAAAATACACATAAAAACTTCTGAATTACATCTCTGTTTTCTTGTACCTGAATTCAGAGGACATCGTCTTATCTCAATAGAAAATTCGGTACAACCCTGGCACTGATATAGGGTCGAATTGTTCTATTAGGAAAGCGTAAGTCGATTCGGTGTGGTTATCATTGTCAATTTCCATTCGTCTGTATACCAAGTTTCTAACAATCTAATATAACAATTCTTAAAATTTAAAGATGACGAATGTCAGGGCAATGACAATGAATTGCCGAAGTAGTTTCGATTTTGGATCAAAGATGTAATCATTACGGTACATGGTGTTGAATATAATGTCGGCAATTATAACTTCAGTTTCAAGGAATTGGTTATTGGATTTTGTTTCATATGTCGTGGATTTGGGGCGCAAAATTGAAAGGGGGTTGAATGTGTATGTTTTGTATTCCTACACGCAAGCGTTACAAAACACCAGAAAAGAGATAAGTAAAATAATTTTCTTATGCATTATGACTGTGATCATTTGTGTATCTCTTTTTGTTACACATTGATATGTGTTTTATTTTAATAACTTTTTTAATGTGTTTTATGTTCAGTACATGAGTTGACTCACATGTGGTTTTATTTCATGGGTGTGTTAGTTTGATTTTGATGTTATCCTGATGTTGTAACTCCATATGCTACAGTGTGAATATTGCATATACAAAAGGTGTAGATGTTGGTTAAATGGCGTTTTTAGTATGACATTTTTTTTTGTTATTATCATGTGATGATGGTGTACTATGGCACTGTGTGAAATACTAGTGTGTTGATTTTACACTTGTAAATGTGAATATTTCTGTTAAATCTCTCCCTTTGATATGATATACGGTACTACAGAATTGAGCGGTGTCATACAAATTTTTATATGGCTCAATAGCAAAATATATCGGTTTGAATTAATGTTTTACATCCGTTAATTTCGAGGTTTGAGATTTTTAATACTTCGTTTGATTCAATGTTAAATCAAGGACATATAAAATGTTGTCGAAATTCTATTAAATTTCATTGCGGAGAAGCACTGTGATATTTCACAAATGATGATAAGTAATTCCATTTAAGTTTTGATGCGTGTGATTGTGATAAAGTTTGTCTTCATTTTTGTTTGGCAGTTTATGTGTACATTTTATTGTTTTGTCATTATGGATGAAGGCACACCTTTGTATGCATAGTCAGCCACATTTGTTTTTGTGAAGGGATCACAGTTTTGATATTGTGCATGTGACAATTCAATTATCTGTTATCTTGCATTGACCGAATTTACATTATGGAGTTTGAGTGTTTGACGGTAGTGTTTAATGCTTTGATTTTTGATGTGTTTTTGATGCTATGATCACTAGTGTCATCATATATGTACGTAATCATATGAAGTGAGAAGGATATTTTCTCATGAATAAGAGTGATATTTTTGTTTACAAGGGTGAACAATGGTCATGTCAAATTTTATGATTATGATATTCTACGAGACGACTTGTGATAGTTCTGATGAAAATATTAAAGTCATGACGGGTATTTGGTCTTGATGAAACTAATGTTAATATTACTCTGTATTATCTTAATGCTTGAAATTGATTTATTTATGATGATCTCGGTTTAGATGGTTTGTAATAACCAAAGGGAGATTGTTGATTTATATGGTTTTATCCATGGAGAAAGAAAATAATTTTATAAAACTAAATTGATAAGTCCGCTTATGGAATAGTCATTTGTTGTGTGATGATTATTGGGTAACTTTTGACATTAATCTAAGTCAAAAATTTGTTAACATGTTCTTCTATTGAAAACATGGGGGAGGTTAATATAATCCTCGGTATTAGGATCATGGTGAGAATGATGATTATTATTCTCTAATAAGTGCTCTTAAAGGTTGAGTGTGATGTTTATTGTATATGGTTAAAGTGATATCATATTCATGGTTATACAAACAATTAATTGTTATGCGGTTAAAATTGAGTAGGGACACTAATTAAACTAGTACTCATCGTTGGCAAACAATTAAACATGTGAATAAAATAAATACTCCCTCCTCTTCAATATGTTTATCACATTTGGTTTTGGCACAAAGTTTAATAAAAATAAATATAATACTAATGTACCCACAAGTGGATTGTAAACCCAAAAATAAAAAAGATTATTATGACATTAGGCTAATTAAACTTAGCTTTTTACATTAAAATATCCCCATCATCAAATATGCAAGTGGGAGTGTGGGAAGTTGTACCACAGTACATACACATGTAGCAGCAAAATGCAGTACATAATTACGGAGTACTTCTACAAGTTGGAGGGAATTACAAAGTTTGAAATTTTGACAACAAAAGAGAGCCTGATTTACAAAATGAGGGAGTTCATATTATTCCCAGCAAAAGTAGTGCATTAAATACAAATAGACATTCAATGTTCTTCATTTACTCCTCTGCCTTCCCCATCCAAGTCTTTATTTAATTTACTCCATTTAGTCCACAGAATCTACACCTCAACAAAACAAAAAATCAGAGCCACATTCAAACATTAAATGAGAGGGCCAAATTTGAGAGACGATGAAAGAAACCAAATTGTGACAATCCTTTTTGAGTCATCTCGAAAAGGCAAAATACAACATGGAAGATTTAGTGAACTAGCAACACAATTTCATGTACATAGGAGAACAATATGGAAGTTATGGAAAACAGCAAAAAAGCAAAGAGACGATGGAGTTCAGATAAATGTGAACTCTCGTATTCCTGGAAAAGCTGGCAAGGAAGCTCAAATATGCCCTATCGATAAGATTGCCAAGTACCATTATCGAAACGAGGCACTGTACACAGCCTAGCAAAAGAAATTGGTTGTAATCCAAGCACGGTGACTAGATGGGTTCAAAAAGGGCTGATCAAAAGCCATACATCAGCTGTACATCCAACCTTAACTCAAGACAACAAATTTCTCAGGTTACATTTTGTCATGAGCAAGTTATATTTTGATCAAATACTCAATCGCCTGAAATTCAAAGATATGAGTACCACCATTCACCTTGATGAAAAATGGTTCAACATGACGAAAGCTACACAAAGGTACTATCTTGTCAATGGGGAAAATGTGCCTTATCGATCATGTAAAAATAAAACATTCATCATCAAAATAATGTTCATAGCTGCTGTGTCAAGACCAATGTACGCAGAAAATGGAGACGTTCTATTTGATGGGAAGATTGGCATCTTCCCATTTACATTTGAAGAACCAGCAAAACGAAAGTCAAAGAATAGAGAAGCAGGCACTATGGTGACTAAACCGATTGAATCGGTTAACAGAGCAGTGATCAAAGAGTATTTAATCAACAAAATCATCCCAGCAATCAAGAGTAAATAGCCAGAATCAGCATCAAAGAACATCGTCATACAACAAGACAATGCAAGGCCACACTTACACGGTAATGATCCAGATTTTATACAAGCGGCTACATCGGACGGGTTCAATATACAGTTAAAACAACAACCAGCAAATTCTCCTGACTTGAATGTCTTAGATTTAGGGTTTTTTAGGTCTATACAAAGTTTGCAATCATCAAAGGTCGCTAAACCGCTGATGAATCGGTCAAGAATGTACAGCGTGACGATTTAAAATTTGAAGCCTGATTGTTTAAACGATGTGTGGCTAAGTTTGCAAGCATGCATGATTGAGATAATGAAAAGAAGAGGTCATAACGACTACCCGCTACCCCATTTGAAGAAAGCCGCAGCTAGAAGAAGCGAGCACGTTACCGAGATTTGGTCGTTAGTGAAGAATTAGTAGCCAGAATGCATGCAATTCTTGACAATGAAGAGCAAAAGACAACGATTTAGAAGAGATTATCACGATCTTGGTGCATAGGAATACTCCGTATTATTTTTTGTAACTCTGATCATCCAGTTCTAAGTTGCTTTTCCATTGCTTATGCATACCTTTTCAATGAAATGGCATGTGTACGCAATAGAAAATTAGAATCGTGTAGAAATCGAATAATATTTTGTAGTCATAAGGACATAAATGCATTTAGTAGTCGTGATAACATTTTGTATGGAATTTATAGCTATATGTATTATGCAATTAAGTACAGAGTATGCAGTTTCAATGTCAGTTTCACGCACTTTGCAAATTCATACAGAGTATTTGTAGCAAAATCGATTTGTTGTGTCGTTTTTAGCATGCAGAGTACTCCGTATATGAAACTCGACTCGTTTTTAGTAACTTCAGCATACTAACTCTCGGACATTCCTAGTTCATAATATGTCATAATTGAGAAACCAATTGACAACATAAAAACGTGAAAATACACCCACATCAAATATAGTAAGAGCATCGACAATGTGTGAGTATCAGCACCAAAAACAACAAATGACAGCCCTAATAACAGCAAACACAACAAAAATAGCTAACCCATCAATACAATATACAATCAGTACGTTCATCAATAACAAAATTGAAAAATCAACATTTTGACATGAAATTAAATTAAACGAACAAATACCGTAAATGAAAAGAACGAAGTAATTAAAGAGTGCAGGTTAGATGTAAACCTCCTCATTTGTAGAGGAGATCTTTCATTTCGGACTCCACATCGAAAGGCAGTCATAGAAATTTTTGCCCTACTACCTGGCGACATAGGAGGTACCTCACTTTCAGTGTTTGCTCGATTTGGTTTTAGTCCAAGGTACTCGAGAACCTCCGCAAAGTCATTCCAAAGGCAAAGGATACCACACCATCATAATGTCACCATCTCAACCCACTCGAGGGGTGGAAGATTTAGATCAATAGCTGGTGGCCTGAAATTAAGATCAAAATTATGTGGAGTTTTTTTTATGATTTCATCAAATTGGATAAGAGAAGGTAATATTTTTGGTGTTTCCATTGTAGATCTGTTCATTTTATTTTTTGGGTTTTAGGGTAAAGTAAAGTGAAGAAGGAGACGAGGGGTAGGAGATGAGTAGGTGAGTTCATATTTTAATTGATACTCAATATTTATATGTAGGGTTATTTTTTGGAGGGAATATTTAGTTGGGCTTAACCCAAAATTAGAGACCCACAAACGTTTTGACAAAAATATTAAAGTTAATCACAAGTCCCAAAATAGAAATGTGATAAAAATTCTGAAAATTCCCAAAATGGAAAGTGTGATAAACATATTGAAGAGGAGGGAGTAACTAAATATATTGGAACCATGGTTTATGGTTTGTCCTATGTTGGATTCTTGCGGTTTTTGAAAGATTGTAATGCAAATTGAATAGCCAAATAATGTAGATGGGTACATTTTCTACAATTGGTGGTGTATTATTACTTAGATAAGGTATCATTGGTTTATGGACTTCTAAGGAATGAATTTGCATGTTAATTTAGACATTAAAGTTGAAAATCGTAGTGTTAATTAGCTATAGCCGGTAAAAGGTTAAGTTGCTAGAGAATTAATCTACGAGTTATTTTTTATGTTTTGATCAATTTTACTCAAATTTATGGTAACAGTTTTTAATTGACTAAGTTTATAGTCAAGAGTATAACGGTGATCGCGACACCGGGGTTTTAGAAATAACATAGTGCATTTGTTATCATGAATAGGGTGATTTTGATTGTTTTGTGAGATCTCAATTCTAGTTGATCAATTTGCGCGCACAAGGATCAACTAGGGACTACTTGTTATAAAGTTGGTTGGCGGGATGAGAAGAAAACCCGAACAAATCTTTAATGATTGGATACCCAATTCCCTTCTAATACAACGTTAGAGGCTGAATTCAATGTGGAAGGCCAATTATTAACGATTGGAGCACACAAGTTTATTTATCCCGAAGGTGTGTGCCTAGACTTGCATGTTGTAAGGTTGAAGTATATCTTCTTAATTGATCTTTTGAAAAAGTGTGTTTGCAAGGACACGATAAAAAGAATCAACCTATGTGAACATGAAGTATAGTCGCTTCAAAGGAGTTTGGGTTTGACTCCTGAAATGTTCATGAATAGATATGGGACACTAGGCTGTAAATAAGTGTCGGTTTTGTAATTTTGGAAGTAAACTTAATTTATGTGTGAGTTATCTTCATGTATTCAAAATGTGTAGACGGGTTCAATGCTAAGTCAAACCATAATACTCGAATATTTGGAATGTGTAACTTCACTAAGTGGGAATTCAATCTCCGTGACATTTCCATTTATGCATAAATTGGTATATTTGTTAGTTATTTTAAATTTGAATTACGCTTAAATGGGGGAGGATTGTTGGTAATTTAAGTGTAATTACCGGTTCATTTAGCGTGACTCAGATTTGGTTCATGGATGGGTAAATTCGATTTAATACAATGGAAACGAGGCCTTGGAGAGCACATGGTGCGGGAGCATTGGAAACACAGCAATAATAAAGCCTTCTAGGGCACGATTCCGACCATCTGAATGGAACCACAGTAGAAACGCAGGCACGTTTCTCAATATCTGGCAGGAAACGCAGACACGTTTCCTACTGTCTAACTGGAAACGCAGAAGGAAACACAGGCTTTGAAGGTTCCTGGAAACTCACAGGAAACGCAGACGCGCTTTCCCACAGACTAACTTGGAAATTTGGAAAGCGTGTACAGCTCAACATGCTTTCCTTAAATTAGTCCGTAGGAATCAGCTAGTATAACTTTAATTATTCTTAGTTTATTTTCTTTATTTACTTGCAAATAAAGTAGGAAAATTTCCTAATTGTGTTAGGAATAATCTAGTTGATTTTATTTAATTTTCTTAGTATGTTTCCTAAATAGAATTAGGAAAGTCTTAGTTGATGAATAATTTGGTTTTCTAATTATATTAGGACCAATATAGTTGTTTAGAGTACTATAAATAAGGTTGGATTGTGACCTTATTTCATATCTTATCATACATTGAATTATCAATAAAGTTTTATACTTTGCCTAAACTTGCGAGTTTAAACCCATGAATTCTTTCTTGCGAGATTGATTTCAAACTCTTCCTTGCGAGGTTGAGATTTAGCTAATCAAGTGATTTCCTTGCGAGGATTGATCAAGATTGCTTGCTTATCCGTTCTTGTTATCAAGAACTTGCATTATCCATCTTATTTGCAACCTCACGTTGCGTTTCCACCCAAAAACAGCAAACCTCACGTTGCTTACATATCCAAAGTTACAAATTTCGCTGCTAGTTTTTGAAGAACCTACGCGTTCTATATCAAATTGGTTATCAGAGCTCGATTCTTGATTTATTTTTCAATAAATCTGTCTTGGGCAGCTTAAAACAATGGAAGAGAATTCTGGTCAAGATAAGCCGTGGATGGAAGACATGAATTCCATGCAGAAGGAGCTAAGTCAGTTGACATACATGGTGAAGCACATGTATAAAAGTGGTTATAAGAAACCAAAGAACCCAAATATAAGTGATGATGAAAGGTCGATTGAATCTGAAGAAGAAGAACGACCGAGAGGAAGAAAGATCACTAAGAACGATGATGATCGAGGTCTCAAACTCGACATTCCATATTTTAAAGGTGACATGGATCCGGAGAGTTTCTTGGATTGGATTCGACAAGCCGAGAGAATCTTTGAGTATAAGAAGTATGATGATAGGAAGCAATTTAAGGTTGCAACGTTGAAACTCACCAAATATGCTTCTTTATGGTATGAAAACCTAAAAAAACAAAGGAGGAGAGAAGGAAAGCCGAAGATCGAATCTTGGGTTAAGTTGAAGAAGCACCTTATGAAACGTTTCTTGCCTCGTGATTATGAGCAAGAAAACTACTTGAAACTACAATCTTTGATGCAATAAAACTTGTCCGTGACTGAATACATCAAAGAATTTGAGAGGATAACAATCTTATGCGATCTTGAGGAGAAAAAAGAGCTGAGAATCGCAAGATTCATCAAGGGCCTAACACCCTCGCTTGCGGCCAAAGTTGAAATTCAGAATTTTGATGGTTTTAATGATGTATGCAGGTTAGCTTTAAAATTTGAGAAACAAGAGAAGGCACGAAAGACTAATCCTTATTCAAGAGGAGTGGTCATTGGTTCGTGTTCTCAAGCTAGAGACGCTCCAAGCAAGCCTGAGGAAACTCCAAAAGAGGAATCTCGAGACAAAGGAAAGGGAATCGCTATGGAGACTAAAGGAAACTCAATGAGGCGGTGCTTTAAGTGTCAAGGCTATGGTCACATAGCAAACGAGTGTCCTCTAAAGAGAGCACTCACGGTTCAAGAATTGGAAGGGTTGGTTCCTAGCTTTGTCACGCCTAAGGAGAATGAAGAAACGGAAGACAAAGAGGGAGTGGTTTATGATTTGGATCCCTTAAAGGAAGATGAATGCTTGGTGCTTAGAAACCTTCATGTGGAAGCGAGCACGGCTGAAACGGAACAAGTTGATCCGTTTATAGAAGGAAATATTGACTCTTTTGATGAAGTTATTGAAAAGGATGAGTTTGTTCACTTCGTGGTTGAAGCGAAGCTCATTGATAATCTTATGATGATTGCTAATGAGAAATCCAGGAGTATGTCTAAGGATGATCATGGTGATCCTAATCTGAATTTGGAATCTTTTCAATTATCAGATGTTTGTGCACGAGGGGAAGAAACTGCAACCCACAAAAAAAGATTCAAGAAAAGACGCAAGCTCGGAATGTATGAGTTAAATTGGGATAATCATGGAAAGCCTAAGAAGAAGAAGACTAAACTGCTAGTTTGGATTGAAGATGATGAGCTTAAAGATCAATTTCATATCCACTTAAGTTTTCAAATTGTTGTTTCTTGTTTTTTGTTTCCAAGATTTGTGGTTCATCCAGGAGGTCATTGGTCCAAGAATCGGGACGATTCTTTTTTAAAGAAGGGGAGAATGATGCAGGAGCAGTGGGAACACAATGGAAACGAGGCCTTGGAGAGCACATGGTGCGGGAGCATTGGAAACACAGCAATAATAAAGCCTTCTAGGGCACGATTCCGACCATCTGAATGGAACCACAGTAGAAACGCAGGCACGTTTCTCAATATCTGGCAGGAAACGCAGACACGTTTCCTACTGTCTAACTGGAAACGCAGAAGGAAACACAGGCTTTGAAGGTTCCTGGAAACTCACAGGAAACGCAGACGCGTTTCCCACAGACTAACTGGAAACGCTGGAAAACGTGTACAGCTCAACATGTTTTCCTTAAATTAGTCCGTAGGAATCAGCTAGTATAACTTTAATTATTCTTAGTTTATTTTCTTTATTTACTTGCAAATAAAGTAGGAAAATTTCCTAATTGTGTTAGGAATAATCTAGTTGATTTTATTTAATTTTCTTAGTATGTTTCCTAAATAGAATTAGGAAAGTCTTAGTTGATGAATAATTTGGTTTCCTAATTATATTAGGACCAATATAGTTGTTTAGAGTACTATAAATAAGGTTGGATTGTGACCTTATTTCATATCTTATCATACATTGAATTATCAATAAAGTTTTATACTTTGTCTAAACTTGCGAGTTTAAACCCTTGAATTCTTTCTTGCGAGATTGATTTCAAACTCTTCCTTGCGAGGTTGAGATTTAGCTAATCAAGTGATTTCCTTGCGAGGATTGATCAAGATTGCTTGCTTATCCGTTCTTGTTATCAAGAACTTGCATTATCCATCTTATTTGCAACCTCACGTTGCGTTTCCACCCAAAAACAGCAAACCTCACGTTGCTTACATATCCAAAGTTACAAATTCCGCTGCTAGTTTTTGAAGAACCTACGCGTTCTATATCATAATTATTTACGAATTTACGGTATAGTCTTTTATTTTGAATGACTATGATGAAATTAAATGTGACGGGATTGTTGAAGAGTCACAACTCTTTGGAAACAATGTATCCCTGTCTCACTGTACTTCTATTTATATAGAAGTGGCATTAGAGAAAAAGAGTACACAGAATCATTTTTATCTTTGCTTTTCTCTGCATCAATGAACGTATAACAAAATACACATAAAAACTTCTGAATTACATCTCTGTTTTCTTGTGCCTGAATTCAGAGGACACCGTCTTATCTCAATAGGAAATTCGGTACAACCCTGACACTGATATAGGGTCGAATTGTACGTTCTATTAGGAAAGCGTAAGTCGATTCGGTGTGGTTATCATTGTCAATTTTCATTCGTCTGTATACCAAGTTTCTACAAATGGTAAGTTGCACGGTTTACCTACTTAGAGCTGCTGACATAGATCTCCAAGCGTAAGGATCATGCAGTCTTAGATGTCTACAGCTAACCTACCTCGTCAATTATTGTAATGCAAATATATTTATCATTGCCAAAAGCCGAGACGGCCGAAGAGTAAACAAGCTCAAACCATCCATGAGTGAACAATTTATGCTAATGTTTCTATGCATAGAATATGGGCATTAATTCTTGGACCAAACTTGCCATGCACTTCATATCCAATACTTCTATATTGTTACGTGGGCTTTGATATCCCGAATTCAAACCCAAGAAGGTGAAATCTACAAGCAAATGGCCTTGAATTTGGATCGCACTAATTACTCCGTTTGTATGTGATAAAAGTATTTAACTTTTTTTTTTTTTTTGTTACAAATGTGATAAAAGTATAACACTAAGATAAATTATTTTACGACAACTTTTTTATAGGACTGTTTTACCATAATTTTTAGTAAGATAAAACTAATAAGTAGTTCCTCATAATTATTCATTTTTAATCGGTATTTATATGAATTTTATAAAAGAAGTATCACTCATTCAATTTGTCGGTCTACTCCCCAGTAGATTTTATTCTATTTTATTTTTATTTTTAATTATTTTTACTTTCTAAAGTAAAAGGTTTGACTAATAAATATAATACACCTTCCTAAGACCATCCCCATCCAGAAATCAACTTAACTAAGTCACCATTCAATTTTACTCTTAATCACATCAAATTTAGTTTCACACACTATTCAACCCCCATCCAATAAAATCACCATCTAAATCACTAACACACTTTTTAATCATTTCTTACATTTTGTACCCCACCAAACCCTTTCTTTTAATTTTTTACTTTTATCTACTCAATTTCATTTTAATTTTTTATGTATTATAGTTATAAATTAAAAAAATACAATATAATAAATTAATTATTTTTGCTTTGATATTACACAAATAATAAATTTTAAATTAAAATAATATACTAAAAAATGTGATAATAATTTCCTTGATAATAAAATCGGTGCAACAAGATCTTATCACGTGCTTTATTAATATATATATTATTAAGTTATAATTATATCTTAAATCTTCGAAAAAAAATCATAGTGCAAATCACTTGGTTAATAATATTTGAATATTGAAAGAATAATTAGTATATGAAATACTCCTTGTATGTCATTGATAAAAAATAAAAAAAGAGAATAGAGAATAGAAAAAAAAAAAAAAAGAGGAGAAATAAAAGTGTGACAGTGCACAAACATTTGCTTCAGAAGTGTGACAGTGCACAAAAAAAGAGGAGAAATAATAGGTGCAAAAGAGGGTCACCAAAAACACTGTTGAGTCAAGTGATGACCCAGTTTTACATTTTTAGCCTATTGAGTCACATTAATCCTTTGCTTAATCAATACTTAACTTGACACTTTTGCCATGACCTACCCCCATGACTCTTGCATGGGGATGGTCTAAGTAAAAGAAAATCTAAAACCTAAATACACGTCATATCTTGCACTCGATTGCAACAACTTGTTACTTTTAATACGTATTTAATAACATATACGGAGTAAACACTTAATAAGTGTATTTATTCACATAATCAAATTAATATATTTAAAAATTTAGGTTACATATATGTTAAATAAATTACCTAATAAAATAAACCTATTTATAAAATAAAATGGGTATATTGATATAACATATAGTCATTTTTTTATTTTCTTATATCATAAATTAATTTCCAACCTATGTAAAATGAAATATGAGCTTTAATATTATAAATATACTAGGTCAATACCCGTGCATAAATGCACGGGCATGTATAGACATATTTATTAGTTAACTGAAATAAATTAATGATTTATTTAAGTTTTTTTTAATTAAAAATAAGGATAATGATAATATAATTATCGTAATCAATTACTATATTTAACCCGTTCAAGCCATATATGTTTATATGGATCAACAGTCGGAATCCAATAAAAATGTTCAACCCATCTTAGGATTAAAATATTGTATCAAAATATAGGCTAGTCTTGTGTTCTTCTCTAGCTATAGTAATTTAATTTAAAATAGTATAATTAGGCAACATCATTTTAGTACGAATTGGAATTATATTGCATAAATGTATCATAAATGTTGGAGTAAATGAATTAGGATCGACCTATTTGCGGAAAAAAAAAACATGTGTTGAGCTTAATGTAGATATTAGTCATAGAACATATTTATATTATTATAATATTATGTATGAGTTTTAACATTTACGGAAATCTTGATCAAATAGAAAACAGAAAGACTTTTAAAATTTTTAATTTTAAATTCAACTAACCCGTGTCAAAATTTTGATTTAATTACGTTAAAAGGCTATAAAATAAATTAATAGAATGAAATACAATTAAATTTTTATATATGGAGGCAAAATGAAATTACAGTAAATAGTTTAAATGGTAAATAAGAAATATATGTTAAAGTGTTCAATGGTCAGAACTCCTATAAAAATATATGATTTGTAAATGGAAAATCAATATATAACAATAGTTCATAGTCTTCTTTTTAAGTAACAAAATATTATGTAAAATAATATAATATTGATCAATTTAGGAAACATAACAAATGTTAAATTAGGCATGAATTAGTTTGGCGGGAAAAATTTTTGGGAATGGTTTTTGCTTTATATAATTAATATTGATGCATCAATGCATGTCTGATTACATTAATGAAGATGTGAATTCAAGTAAATGAATACACAACTTCCATACAACTTATGAATATGTACTTTTGAGATTAAAAATAGTTAAATAGGACACCTACAGTATTTAAGCAGAATCTATCAATGTATATAATTATATTATATAACTTGATACAAAGTAATAATTTTGTATCATTTAAGTGTTCTTTTATTGCTTTGACATTTATCCTTTATTTCTGTGGCGAAGTCGTGATGAGTTCAAAAATAGCAGCCATGGGTGGTAATTGATTCAATTGGATTAGATCACAGGTTAAAACATATGAATTTACATTCCTAGAATTATGGTTAATTAAAATTTTATATTGCTACATTATAATTATGACTCAGTCAAATGGTAATTTTTTTATTTTAATTTGTTACGAGTAGATTTTCGGGTTAGATTTCGAAAGGAGTTTAAAAACTAAATCGTGAATTGTATCTATTTAATTGTCAGGGGTAATAAAGAAAGAGTTAATATTTCATAATTCTTGAATAATATTTGAATTAAATTTTTAATAAATTAAGAATGTTATTGCCTAGATTTATTTCGTATGTTTTTTTAGCCATTAAATTATTTATTATCCATTTAATTTTCATTTTTAAAAATATTATCAAACTTTCACATATATACTAGCTCAACTTTGCACCGATATTTATCTGATCAAAAGAAATAAAATAGAATGATTTTAAAAAGAAAAACAGTAAACAAAACTTCACCACTAACAACCTCGGTACTTGACATGCGAGCTACAATCTTTTTTTGTTTTTCTTTTTTTTTTTTTAAATAAATTTTAAAATTGAGTTATATTCCTTCCTTACTAAAGTTTCACGAGTCGGGTTTGTTTAACCTTCCTTTTTACCTACCGGTTAAAATTGGACATAGTTTATAATTAGAATTAAAATGATTTTTCGATTGTCAGGATTACTCTCTGATTTTTTTTGAGTCAAAATTTTTTTCGGTAAATGAGTGTCAATTAAAATTATTCCTGTCAGTTATAAACTAAATTTGAAAGTAAAAAAATGCTTATAAACTTACATTTGAAACAAGAAACACTTAATCGAAACTTGAGATACTCAACTAATGAGTGTCGATAAATTTAAGCCGATATCTATTAGCCGAAGTAATACTTTTATTTTAAATCCGATCAATAATTAATCCGAGAGACCGAATTGCAACCACCTTTACTAACACAATACATACAAACAAGACGATGTAGGTAGGTAGCTAGGGAGAGTAGTGAAGGACAATAATGATTAGTGTTGCATATGAAGGCATGCAGCTTCCGTACATGGTTCCTGTACAACCAAAATGCGGTACAACCACTGAACCACGACGCGAAAATGATATGCAACTCACTTCTAAAGCTTGTTAATCATGTTTCCTAGCTTCTCACCTTTTTCTCTCTATTATTACTTCCTCAAATTATTGCATCTACTACTACATTTGTACAACTAACAAGTGGGGTGTACTTATGTAGTGTAGTGGACTCAAATTATTAGTGACTTTTTAAAAAGTGTAAATTTTCAAATAAGATTCATTTGTCATTTTTGAACATTGATCAAACATTATATCTCATGATAGAAAGTATTTTTAGAGTAATTTTTGAAGACTTTCGTGCAATAGGTTAATTTGAAAGTAAGCGGTATGGAAAAAAAAGTTAAAATAAAAGTGTAGGGAAAGAAAACCGTTAATGTGGGCTTTATGAGGGTTAGCATAAATAATAATCGTGAAGTTTAAGGGTATATGATAGATTTCCAAAAACATTGAGGTACAACACGGAAAAGTGAAGAACAAAAGGAACAAGTCAAGCACATGACTGTGTATATGTGGATATGCACTAGACTAAGCTGCCGAAAAAAAAACACTTTATTTAGGGCTCGCCTAATATCTGTAAAGGTTCTTTGATAATTGTTCGCTTGTTTTGGTCTTTAGATTTGAGTTTTTGACTATTCTGCACATGTGAAATGTATACTTTAATACTATTTTTCTTTAGCGTAAAAAGGATTTACAGATGTCATTTGGTATGCGTGGGTCATGTGGTAGGATGTGGTTAGACAAAATGTGATTTGTTCCCTCAGGATTAAGGGTGTTTATTGTTTATAGGCAACTTGAAGAGTGTGACTTGTCTAAATCTATGGTCATGGTAAGATGGAATGGCTGTCTAAATAATGTCAATGTATATAAATATTGCAAATGATGTTGAAGGGAAGAAGTAAGCTAGATAACTTTTTTTTTTTTTGGGTATGAGAGGAGGCGCAAGGGCATTACTTCCGGGGAGAAGGGATTCAAATGTAGGACCTAATACCTAGTAATAAGATACTATATAACCCGAGTTTTCAAATTAATACTTTTTCCCTTTCAATACAATTACAACATTTTTAATGGGTATAAAAATCAAGAAAATAATTTTATGTGTGTGATGAGAGAGAAAAAATAGTGGTGTATAATGCGGTATGTGAGAGTCATTTTTGAAAATGTTAGAACTCTACTACTGTCCTTATATTTTATAGGAGGCTTATTCGAAGAGAATTAAAGAAGAGCCCAACGCCAACCCGAATAAAGCTGGGTTCGACCTCAACGACTGTTACAAAAAATAGGGCGGTGTAGGAGTTGGCAATTCCGACTAAATCCTTTACCAAGACATCAAGCATAGGCAATCGTCGTTGACTAAAAGCAGTTGTATGCTCGAAATTGTCACCCAACTTGAAGATCGTATTGCTGATTATGAAGGTCGTATTGTTAATTAAGAAGGTCGCATTGCTGATCAAGTCGATGAACTTAGAACGCTCAAGGAACAAATGATGATGATGCAGACCTACTTTCAAGAGTGTGACCCCGACATTTGCCCCCACAAATCCCGACCCTAGAGATCTCTTTGGCGGAAGCGGTGATGGAGCGTCTTCTGGGTTTCAGGTGTAGGTTTATATGGTTGTGACTGTTAGCTTGATGATGGTGTGTGCTGTGATCAAGTATTGAACTTGTGAAGTATGAATTTGTGTGTTATGAAAAAGTATTAAACTGGTTTAATCGGTTTTAAAAATTGTTTGTATGATATGAAATTTCTTTTGCAAATGTTGTTGTTGGTACTGTTGTGGTTGTTTACATTGACATTTGCAGGATTCTTTGGATTAAGGTGCGGTGGTAGAAGTGGTATATAGAAAAATTCATAGGCGACCGAAAATTAACAGCTAGCGACTGAAAAATCAGTCGCATGGAACAAAATATAGGCTACTGTATTCTGCCTAGAAAAGAAAAAGGCGACTGAAAAGGAAGGGGACTAAAATTTCGGTCGCCATTTGGAATGAAAATGGCGACTAACGTGAGGACTGGTGACCGATTTTTGGTCGCCCATGGCATGAAAATGGCGATTGAAGTCGATTGCCCTTTCCCCTTTTTTGGGTCGACTTGTGTTGGTCAACTAACTTATGTCGCCCTCCTATTTTGTTGTAGTGTAAGAGGGACTATTGGTTCACCCCGAATAAGTAAACACTAATTCTTAATTAAGACTGTCTAACGATAAAATAATCGTGAGACTTCTCACAACAACTTTTTTTTGGGTTGGTCAAAGATGAGGCGCTAGGGCATTACAACGTGGGAGAGGGGATTCAAATATGAAACATATTTCTCAGGATACCTCAGTCTTGACCACTAAGTCAGGACATCGTCGGTTGCAAACAATTTTAATTATAAAGCTACATTTGGTGGTAATCTTTCGTAATTAGTAGGTCTCACGTTGTAAGATGATCTTACGGCCATATGCAGATTGGGTGAAGCATCACCTGCATCCATCACCCGGTTTCACCCGGTCCACCCGATCCGTTTTTCACCCGGTTTATACACCACCCGCATCTAATCTATCCATCATCCGCGGATGAAATGGATGGATCGGGTGAAAATTGGGTGAGCTAAATTAATTTTCCGAAAAAAGACAAAATTTTGCCCGTGAAGATACAAAATACGTCAAACTTAAACAAATTTCGTGAAAAAACTAGTTTCTAACGTTACACTAAAATAAACGATAATTCTTTGGTATTAAAGGTTTGTTTACTTTTTTTGATTTAGTGATTAGCTTTGTTTTTTCATTTTAACAACTTATTCCTATATATGACTTAAAAACTAAGATTATATACGGAGTAGTATATCCGTATAATATTTATAGAGATTTTCTTAAACGGGTGATTACGGATCAGGTGACGGGTGAATGACGGATCAGATGGACTTCTACTCGAATCAGACTCGGTTTTTCACTCGATCCATCCATCATACGTTTCTCACTCATTTAACTCAGATTTTCGTCCATCCATTTGTATCGGGTTGATCGGTTATTAACGGGATTCGGTTGAAATTGACATCCCTACTTACAGCAGACCTACTGAAATATACTTCCTCTATTCAAATTCTATAAATTTACCTTTTGTACGTAATGCACATTTTCTTTTATTCATATCTTTAGTTACATATTAAAAAAAATTATAAAAATTAGACATTAATAATGCACTCGAATAAACGATTAAAACAAAATCACATATAACTATTTTTTTTTATATGTTAGAAGTTATATTAAAAATTATTTTCACTTATAAATAGTATCCAAAAATTCAACCGTATAGAATCCGCCAACGGAACGGAGGAAGTAAATAGGAACTGCGCGAAAAGGCTACAGGTACATGTGATGTACCTAAGCCATTGGTACATGACCAATAGATGGGTGCCACGTGGAAAATTAAAAAAAAAACTGATAATTAATTTAGGTTAATTAAGTTCCCTCCATCCTCTTTCATTTCAAATTCAAAATTTAAACTAATTAAAACTTCCTTTAAAAACCATCCAACTTCCTTCCATAATTACTAATTAGATTTCCTATTTTATTTAGATTGAATTTAGAAACAATAATATTTTCTTTAAAAATATATTCCGTTAATTTATTAAAATATTGAAAGGTTTTATTTTTTTAAATTTTATTCTACTAATATGAGTTTGTGTTCTTCCCCAAATTAATTTAGGGTTTATGTATTTGTTTGTTTTGTCAATTAAATCAAATTAATTTCCGAATTGATTACAATTGAGTATATTATTTGATTTGATTCCATTATTGTTATTATTAAGATTTGGTTGTTGCTTGTAAATTTTAACTTTGAGAATTAGTAATTTAAAAAAAAAAAAAAGATCAAAAAGAGTACCCAAGAGGTTTGAACCTTGGACATTTGGTTGTTTGGGTAATCTTTTGTATGACGTTGAATCCAGTGGACCAAGTCATATCAGCACGTCCTTATTTCGTTTGCATTTGTACATATAGTTTAATTTTAGTTAATTTTTTTTAATTAACTAAAATCCGATTTGTAGTTAATTTTTTTTAATTAACAGTTTAATTGGTATTTGCAATTTATCATTAATTATTTATTCGTTTAATTGAGTCTTTTAATATGTTTTGTAATTTTCAATGTCATTATTATTAAAATTAGGGTTTCTATGTGACTCTTAAGTTTTTTTTTTTAAGTTTTTTTTTTAATATTTCGTTTTTTTGGTCTTTTCGTTTTAGGGTTCATGTGAATTGTTAAAAATATAATTGCAAATTGCAGATTTAAATTACGCAAAGTGAAGAACACAACCATGAATTATAAAACATTAAACAAACTTTATTAATCATAAAAGACTACAAACTTTTGATTAAACGTTCAAAATAGGATATATTTATGGAGTAAAAAAAAGTCAGGATTATCGTAAAAGACCATCAGCGTCCTTCTTTATGGAGTAAAAAAAGTCAGGATTATCGATTTTCATTTTTACAAAATATTGTTCCAACGCAGCGGCGTCACCATGTAATCGCTCCAACCGTCTTTCTAAATTAACAAGGTTCCTTAAATCACGACGATTGAACGGTAAATTCTCGTGACCACCAGCCTCCATAACCATAGCATTAAAATTCTTCGTAATAGGAATCTCGGCACGATCATTAAGCATAATACGTTTCTTAAAATATTCACCTATAGCCCTCGCACTAACCGTAAAACGACTATTTTCGGGATCAAGGTCGTGGTTATGATCTAATCGACACGACCTTATTACAAACAACTCATTCTCTACTGATGCTTCAAAGAATACCTTACACCCGGTTACGTTCGAATTCTCACTTCGTTTTCTCCCTCCTTTTTTACAAGCAAGACGAAGCATTTTCATCATATGATACCGAGGCTCCTTATTCCCACCATACTGACGACCAACTCCTGCTTCTCGATATTCTTCCATTAAATTATTCGACCAAGTATATATTTCAAAAACCTTCTTCATAGCGTAATCAAAGCAAAACGCGGCAAAAGAGTCACAATTTTCAAAACTCATGCCGACAGAGGGTTCAGTGACTTCTACGTTGTTAGCGTTTTGACCTTCAAGCGTTATAACGGCTTGCTCCATCAGATTACTCGGTTGCGCATTAGACTCAATTTCTTGAACTTCGTTTGCATCCTCTAAGATTGGTAACGAATTGCTGTCAGATTCAACTTCTTCATCGTAATCCACATTCAAATCGAAAATTTCTTCCAAAATCCCAGCCATTGTATGATTAATTTAATAATTATAATAACTGACCTTTCAATTCCTTTAAAATTTAGGGTTTATGTTTACTGGTTTTTTTTTTTGGGGGGGGAAGGTTAGGGATGAAGTTAATTATGGAGGAAATAATTAAATTATTGACAAAATAATCCTAATTATTTATTCCTAATTAATATTCCTAATTAATCCTCAAAATATTTTTGGCGCAAAATATTTTTGGCGCAAAACATACAATTTAGGCGGAAAAAAATTTGGCACTAAACACCCACTAACTCCCGCCTAAAACTAATGAAATTACTTATTAAATTAATTGCCACGTGTCAGTTTTTAATTGGTCATGTACCAATGGCTTTGGTACATGGCATGTACTTGTAACAGCTTCCGAAACTGCGTAGGTTGTAATGAATCCAATAATTAGTTGATACAAATATGTTAGTCAAAGGGTCAACAAAATATCTTAGAAGTTTGATATCGTGATGGGATTGATTTGTAACATGGACAACCTAATTGTAGGATCTCATCATGATTAAACCAAACTCTGATATTTCTACGAATGATTATTTGTTCCGCAAATATTTGTAGTTTGTACAAGACCGTCTCGTATATGTAAGTCCTGACTTACATAAGAATTAGTGATCTATTTACATTTAATATACTCCATCTATTCCAAATTAATTGTCCCCTTTCTATTTTGGGATGATTTAAGGGATGGTAATGAAAATAAAAAAATTTTGAAAATAAATTGTTAAAATATACTCCCTCCTTATCATAATGTTTATCACATTTACCTTTTTTAGAGTCAACCATTTAAAAGTTTGACCGTCAATATTTTAAAATGTATAAATAATGAGAATATAGCAACAGGATATTCACATTTGTCGTTAAAACATCTTTTCAAAAATTATATTTTCAACGAAAAACGTCATCTACGGCCAAAGAAAAAGACGGTCAAACTATGACGTTAGAGACCGTGTATAAAGTAAATGTGATAAACATTGTAATGAGGAGGGAGTACTAAATATAGAAATGGGACAATTAATTTGGGAAAAAAATTTAGTGGAAATGGGACAATTAATTTGGGATGGAGGGAGTATATAATTGAGGATGTCTTAACTTAGTGGTTAAGATTAAGATTGAGATATCTGTGATGATAAGTTACAGTTTCGATCCCCCCCACGTTGTATCGCCTTTATGGCTCATATTGGACCAAATAAAAAAATAATATATATATTTAGAATTTTAAAATAATGAACTTAAACATTAAAGAGTCTTATTTTAGACTTTAATCACATAAACAATCTCACACAAAACTTAAAGCATGTTATCGACTTGTCGTAACTTTATTATTCTTACTTATTTTATTAAATCTTTCTGAAAACTTATGCAACTATTGATTTGGCACTTACCATTATTATAGTGAACATATTATGGTTTTTTTAGAGGAGGGGAAAAAAATAGGCTAAGGTTAAGGAGTATTTGATGAATAAACAAGAAATTAGCTAAGTGAAGCAAGCATTAGTTTACCATTAGGGTTTATACGGTTGCCATTCTAATTATTTCCATTAGAATTCTAAAAACCCTAAGGGAGAGTTTGGTAAGGGGGTTTCAGGAAAGGAAAAGGGAATAGAACAGTCTAATTCCTTTAGTCATTGTTTGTTTGGAGTTTTTTGTCATTCCCTTTCCTTAATTTGCCTTTTGAGTATTCCTTTTGCTTCTGAATTTCTTACCCCTTCCCCCTCCTCTTACTCATTTTTATCCCTCTCTATTCTCTCCTTCTATATACATCTCACTCACCAATTTCAAAAAAAAAAAAAAAAAAAAAAACAAAACCTAATCAACTCTGGTGACCCACTGTTACGGTGCACCACCGACGACCCACCACCGGCGACCTATCTCTGCGGCCCCACTGAAGCGTTTTGGCCGCCTCCTGAGGCCTCACAGCCGCCTCCTGCGGCCCCACAACCGCCTACTTGAGGTCTCACTTCGGCGACCTCCTTTCCCCTTTCATCCGTCCAAGTTGTTGTCAGCCTCCTGCCGGTCAGATTTGCCGTTTTATTTTTATTTTATTTTTGTTATAATATGTGTTAGATATGATATTATACATAATAGGCATAAAAACTTGCTCTTTTTATGAATTTTATCTAAAGTGTTTGTTGTGTTTATGAATTCGGGTGATAATTATTTTGTTATCGCAATTAAATTTGTCCATTTTATGGGAATGTTGCTAAATTGTTATTTTTTGTATTTATATTAACTTCTTGGAAAAAAAATTTGAATTTATTTAAAATAAATCAATGAGTACATTTATGAAAGTAAAAATAACTTCATTTAAAAAAAAAAAATAGTTTGATTCCCTTGTTTCATCCCAAACGGTAACAAAAAGAATTTACAAGAATACCACTTCCTTTCCAAGTTGTACCAAACAACAACCTAAATTTAGGGTAATCTCATTCTTTTCCCTCTGATTCTCTTTCTGATTCTTTTTCCCTTTCCCCTGCACATACCAAACGCCCTCTAATTTCTTTCTCCCTCCATCCCAAAATAAGTATCCCTTTCTATTTTGGGAGGATTTAAAGGATGATAATGAAAATGAGAAAATTTTGAAAATCCTTTGTTAAAACTTTGTATAAATAGAAAGGAGACACTTATTTTGGGAAAAATTTTAATGAAAAAGGGACACTTATTTTGAAATGGAGGGAATAATAGTTAATACGTGTCTCTTCTACCGTGGACGTATTGCGTACGTAATTGTATGCCCATTTAACCATCTTTACTTAAGCGAGCACTACAAACGCAACGCTTATTATTGTCGTTTGGTTGATTAAAGGATTACAATTCCATAAAAAACTAGTGTTATGCCCGTGCAAATTGTACATGTATGTTCTTTGTGAAATTCAAGTAAAAACATTTGAATAATGAAGTCGTTATATGATGGGTTTAATAAAGGCATCTTTTGAAAAAATTAAAGTGTATATGTATTACTCAAAAACTCTTAAAAGAACGAAATTATATGACAAACAACCATAATTAATTGAAAAATTCAAAGCATTGCAGAAAACGTCAAGATAAAAAGAAAGTAATACAACAATAATATGATAAACGTACTATAATTTCTCAAAAACTTACTATATAAACTACGTTATTGTTAACTATTTAAGACCTATCGGCGGCACAATTGATCGTGGATTATCAATAAAGCTAGAATGCTTATTGATACCGGGGGAAAGATCCTTGAAAGCGAAGTCGGATCGCAACTCACAATCTTCAGACCCTTTTTAGTGGTCTTTTGAAATGACCAGTATAAATTAGTGTCATTCAAAAACACCTAAAAAACTAAATTATATGATAAATAACAATTTTATGCCCGTAGAAAATATCATTATTATATGACAAAAAATAACAATTTTATGCTCGTGCAAAATAACATTATTATATGACAAATAACAATTTTATACCCGTACAAATAACAATTTTATGCCCCTGCAAATTATCATTATTTTACGACAAACAACAATTTTATGTCCGTACAAATAACAACTTTATGACCGTGCAAATTATCATTATTGTATGACAAATAACAATTTTGTGCCCCTACTGATAACAATTTTATGTATGTGCAAATTTGTGCCCCTAGATGACAAATAACAATTTTATGCCCGTACATATAACAAATTTATGTATGTGCAAATTATCATTAATATATGACAAATAACAATTCTATGATCGTTCGATTTTATGCCCGTGCAAATTGCAAAAAAAACATTTTTTTAATGTATGATTTTTTGCCCTTGCAAATTGCAAAAGACTTCTTGTTTAATTTATTTTTCTAAGTATAATTTAAATAGTACATATGTCATATATAAAATTTAAAAAGTAAAATATTCAATACTCCCTCCGTCCCGGTCATTTGTTTACACTTTCTATTTTAGGGTGTACGGGTCATTTGTTTACATTTCTATAAATGGTCGTGGGCCCATAGTACTTTAACCAATTACATCTATTAGTTTCTATAAAGTGGGCCCTTTATTGTACTTTTCTTATTATTTTATTGGTTTTTTCTTTATCTCTCTCATCACATTAATAAACGTGTATAAAGTAAACGTAAACAAATCACCGAAACGGAGGGAGTACTTCGTACATTGTAACAATATTATAAAATTTAAAAACTAAAATATTAATAACATACCCGTGCAATTTGCACGGGCATAACACTTAAAATTAATTTTAAATATTACTCTATCATTTATATATTACTTGGAATTAATATTTCAAAACTTATTATTTTTCATGTTTAAAATGACAAATAATCAGAAAGATTATTTGCATAACTTTAATGTTATTTAATAACATTGTTTTACAAAAAGGTCTTAACTAAAAATGTTTTTTAAAATTCAATAAGTCAAACGGATTATCCGTTTTAAACTTAAAACGGGTTAAAGGACCCTATAGTGGCGGGCCAAAGGACCCTATTGTGGCGGTTTTGGTACGACGTATAAATGGGGGACGTATAAACTATTCGTGTCGGTTCAAAAAACCGCCACCATAGAATGAACATACAATGGCGGTTTTTAAATAAACCGACACCATAGACTACACATACAGTGGCGGTTTGAGTTAAAAACGCCACCATAGACTACACATACAATGGCGGTTTGAGTTAAAAACGCCACCATAGACTACATATACAGTGGCGGTTTGAGTTAAAAACGCCACCATAGACTACACATACAATGGCGGTTTGAGTTAAAAACGCCACCATAGACTACACATACAATGGCGGTTTGAGTTAAAAACGCCACCATAGACTACATATACAGTGGCGGTTTTATTATAAACCGACACCAAAAAGGTTAAATAAAATGACTGTTTTTGTTAAAACCGCCACTATAGATCTAATGAAAGTTGTCTATTATGTCGCTTTTGCAACCGCCACAATCGATTTTTTTTTTTTTTTAAAAAATATATTTAATTATTTCGTAGCCTATATTCGTAATTCCTACAAACATATATAACCACAATCTCCCAAGGTACTAATATAAATGCATATATGATAAGAAAACGTCAATGCTCAATGTAGATCAAATACACATAAATAATAGTGTACTAATACAAAAACAAGTTAGACTGAATTAACTAAGCCAGCTCTCTATTACACTACACCTACAAACAACCTGGTTTGAGCTGGTTAAACTCTTTAAAATCACCTACACATATCGTCACCTTGGGTATAATATAATAATGCACCTGCAAAAAGTTTAAATGAGATCATGTAAGAAATTGCAAGCGGGCAATTTTAAATTTAAAAAAAGAATTAAAAGTAACAAGAGGAATACGATAGCACAATAATTTACGTAGCAACCCCCATGAGAACAAAGGGTGGCAGCAACTTCTAACCTGACAATAATAAAGTTTGGCTGTGATATCAAGCACAATAATTGACAATTTAACGCACTGGAAAAGACATACATTCATACATTTTAATAGAACCATTATTTTCAAGACGTAAGGCGAAGGCGAAGGCGAAAATAAAACTAACAATAAAAAAAAAAAAATCACCATTAGGGATGTGGACGAGATTAACACCAGTAGAAGATAAAGCCTCTTGGCTCGATCGATTTAGGCATGACTAATAAATTCATCAACTCTTTGAAGGTAAGAAAAGTCACGTTTTCCGTACATCCAACTTCTATCCATACTATAATGCATACAAAGATATATTAAATTACAGACAACTAAATTAAAACACACAAAACATGAATAAAACAGAGATGAGAACATCGACAAGATTTGATAATGAAATTGTAAAAGAATAACATAACAGAAAAACAGAGAGCAACATAAAGACTCAAAAACATAACAAAACCACATAAGTTTAACAAAAAAAAGAAATAACACTCAGAAAACAGAGAGATCAACAACAATAACCTAAAAAATTTGAGTGTATACTATAATTGTGCGTGATGGGTATGACGTAAATGGATGGGCAGGTAATATACCAGCAGTCTATAAAGTGATGCCAGCAAATTAGAAAAAATGAGAGACCACAATGCGCATATGATAGGGAAGGAATAGTCGATTAACTTCACAATATATAAGCCGTGCATTCTACACCTTAAGTATTGTACACTTTGTATCTTGTAAATATAATGATACGGAAGGAATAGTCGATTTACTTCACAAAAAATAAGCACACAAACGGGTGAAAAAAGACTAAACACTTTAGGCCTTGCTTAAACGAAGTTAGTTACCTCAGCACAGATAAACCCTAGCTCAAAATCAGTGTGGATTGTTCCTGACTTGTGGAGCCTTAGTGTGTCGCCTGATTTGACAAAGATTTAACTCCGAAATGACATAGAACAACGTGGTTTAACACGATAGCAGTGAGCGTATCAGGACTCATACTGGTGAGTTACAGGTACCATTTAACATCTCACCGATTACAAGTAACTGATTTTCGCACACAAATGCTACTTTTCATAAATCTCACTTGCTTAATTAATCAAGCATGTGACAAACACTTGTGTAAAAAGTAATAAAACAATCAGCCTAACATGAACGAGACTAAACACAGAGTTGTTGAAACAATTCAGCTCAAGAAACCCGAATTAGAGTAGAGCACAATAGCTTTAACAGCAAATCGACACTATTACATACAATCATACATTATCCCAAATAATAAATTTGCAGCCGAGGTATTATATATCACCAACGACACTGATACGCCAAAATAAGTTCCTCACAACTGCATTTCAAGGCCCGATTATCCAAGATCGAATTGCGAAAATCAATTCCGTGATCCATACAAATGCCGCGTCGATTAGTCAATTGTTTAATATGACGTTACATAAGCGAAAAGAAGTAAACGAGACTAAGTGACTCAAATAGAGAGAGTATTATAGTAGTGGGGATAAAAACCTTGAGTTTTCGGAGAGATCCAGTGATTTCTTCAGTTAGGAGGACTTGAACAGGAGCAGGCTCGAATCTGTGAAGTTTTTTCATTAGCTTTCAGGAGATCCAACTTAAATAGTACAGAATTATCGACCAATAATGAAGGACATGGGATCACAACAGTTCTTTCGTATATAAAATTAAGTCTGGCACTCAACGGTCTAACAAAGTAGATGCTCCTCTTCTTTCCCCACAACAAAGTCGAAGACGAAGAATTACAAAATTCAAAATTTCGTATAAGTACTTACTTTCGTTTTGGTCACAACACTTATTACAAGAATAGTAACCACAATGACCACATAAGATTGATAAGAACAATTTGGCAACAAAGACCGCGATAACTGTGAGAAACTGGGTATGTTGTTTGACACTCTTACTTTGTAGTCGGCAGAAAAGCAAAGATAGGTATATTCGTATATGTAATTAATGACGGCTTAGAGTAAAATTAAGCAGCCAACGTTGTTTATTACCTCCGTCATCATCGCTGTCATCAATATCCCAATAAGGCGGAGAAGTCGAGGGGGTGCCATTCTCAACCTGCTCTGAAAACCGCCACTCCGCCAATCTGGATTCAAAGGCCGCCGAATGACAACGTTGTCCGCTTGATAATCCACCCGCCAATCTCCCACCAGCAGTTTCCTCACTCACAATCGTCACCATATCCGAACCCTAAAACCGTCCCTCCACACCCTCTCAGCTCTTTTTTTCACTGCAACAAGTATCAACAACATCACCGTTTCAATAAACATTGACCAAGCAAGTAACTAGTAGACAGTACACACAAAATGTTTCACACATCAAGTAAATGCAAAACTAGTTAACATCAGTGACAACTTCATAAACATCAATAACGAAACAAAAATATGACATCAATCGAAAAAGAGGAGGTATGAAGAGACTTGACCAAGGTCGATTGCGAGTCTCAGACGATTTTTCTCAAGACAATCCGTAAAGGTGTCCTAGACTCCTGACAACAACAATGAATAAACACATCAAAATTCCAGAAAAAAATCGTATTTTTCGAAATCATTGCTTTGAAGCTATCAATTTAACAAACCGAAAAATCAACGCAACCCCTAAATAGGAAAAATTAAAAACCTGATTTAACCAGAAGAAGCGATATATTGAAAAAAAACCCTAAATTGGTGAAATTTAAAAGCTAAATCATCCTAAACTGAAGCAATTTATCAAAAAACGAAAGATAAAAACCCTAAATTAGAGAAACTAGTAACCTAAATCGACCTTAGAAAAAGAAATGGCAAACCTGGCGGATGGAAGAGGCAAATAATGAGGCGATGAAGGTGACCAGGGTCGTCGGTGGAGCAGATCTGGAGGACATCTGGAGGACATCGGTGGAGCAGATCTGAAAGATGAAGATGAAGGAGTGTGGTGTTATGTTTGGAGTCAAAATGTTTTAAAGCGAAGAGGTAATTAAGCTAACAATGTTAAAAGCTTTTGTGTCGGTTTTAAGAATAACCGCCACATTAAGCTAACAACTTGTGACTAAATTACGTCGGTTTGTGTTAGAACCGCCACAAAAGATAAATTTGTGGCGGTTTTTACCACAACCGCCACAATTTCTTAATTTTTTGGTGTCTGTTTGAAAAAAAACAGCCACTTTAGGTTAATTGCTTGCGCTCAATATACGTCGGTTTGTGTTAGAACCGCCACAAAAGATAAATTTGTGGCGGTTTTTACCACAACCGCCACAATTTCTTAATTTTTTGGTGTCGGTTTTTGCAAGAACCGCCACAAAAGGCCTACCTCACCACCTTTTGTGTCGTTTTTGTTAGAACCGCCACTAAAGCCTCGACACAATAGGTGTTTTTTCTACTAGTGTAAATACTCATCCACTTGCACACATAAGACAAAACACTCTACTTTTTCCTACACTTTTTACTTTTGTCTTATCTTAACTATTTGACCCGTCTTAACTTAAGACGGATATACCCGTTTTATATGAGAATTTGTGTTTAAAATTACTCTGTCTATAACAATGGCCCAGCAAAATTTCTCGAACCCATTTTCACCACTAACCTTAATTTTCACGATCAAACCCTACTATATTTACTCGCCTACTTTGTAAGTAAATACATAATCTTTATGTAATCTTTGCAATCATAATCGCCCTTCCACAACTCAATCCTCCTACCTACTCCACATATTAAACTCATATTAAATTGATATCAATAAGCCCTAGATTTCGAATGTTCTCTCCGCTATGCATCTACATCCGTTGTGCCGTGTCGTTCCTCACTGACGACCACCATGGATCATTGTTGACCTGCCTTCGACAACCACCGTGAATCTCGAAAGTTCTCTATGTCGTCTCTCACAGGTTTTTACTGATCGTCGCCTCCAACGCGTCAATTTTAGATGTTAAATATTCGTTTATATGTCTGTTCTAGTTCTAAATATTGTAGATTTAAATTTATTATCTTCGTTTTTAATAAATATAATAGAAATTTAAATTACGTTTTGAGGATATTTAGTTTCAAATTTACCGAAACAGTTGCATATAATGTTTTGGAATTGTTTAGATATTATACTTAAATTTATTTTTGACATTTTTTTAATTTACTTTTTTTTTCCAGATCCAATCTGCTGTAGAGAAATTGGTCTCACCAAATTTGAAATCAAATATACGTCATTGTCTATACAAATTAACTTCAATCCATACTTTTTTTTTCCTCAATTTTTTAAATTAATCCATTATTCGAGATTGTTGCCATTTTGTTTTTTCGAGTTTGAGATTGTATATAGGATTGTGAAAGTTGTGTTTTAGGCAAATCAAGAATTTGTTATTAGTTTGTAATTATGTAATTTATATTTTTTAATCTGTACTATAATTATTTTGTATTGTGCAATTATATTATTTTGTTATTATAAAGAGTATTTATTAAAATTATTCTATGAATTAGGAGTTATTTCAGAAATGTTAAAATAGATAAATTAATTGTGAGAATATAGTGGAGGGCCCCACTTTGAAAGTCAACAAACATCCACAAGCTGACATGTGTCCCTGTGGTTGTTGCATTGTAAGTATGATATTAAATTCAAGTCATTTTGAAAAAAGTGTTTGATTAACTATGTAAGAAGTAATTCTGTCAGAATTCACAATTACCAAGTGGGCTAAGTAAACCGAATCCCCCATTATGTAGGTACTCAAAATTTCCGAAAACTTAAAATGCCTACATTATTGTTCAAAAATGTTGGCAATCAAACAACTCTTCAATTTTTAAATTATCGAATTTTGCTATGCCTATCTTTATATAGGTAACTAATACCCCGTCTGTGACGTAAGGAAAGTCGATACTCATTTATCATTAGAGGGTTTTGCTACATAGGAACAAAGGTAACACACACTTCAAACTTCGAGAAAAGGAACAAATATATTAATTTTCGCTATCCCAGATTGCGTATCGTTTTAATGTTTAAAAATAAAAATTACCTTGGCTATTTCATGTTAAATGATTATTCAATAGGAAAATTAAATTAAATACATGTGATTTTGAGAAAAAAGTTTTAAATTAGTTATGTACTCCGTAAAAAATAAGATTCCACTCGTATTTTGTTGGAATATATATACTCACATATAAGAGTCCCACATTAATGGTGAATGTGAGAGTAATGTGATTTATAAAGTCCAAAAGTTCTCATACCATTGCCAATTGGTTTTGGGAAATGTGGATCACCTTTGAACTTGTGAGGTGGACTCGCTCTCTCTTCACTCGGGCTTGGACATGCCCGTTTCATGGTTTAACATGTTCTTTTTGGCATAAAGGAACTAAGCTTTTTGAAGCTGCTCCTATTGAAATTGAAAACTACGAGTTTAGAAATTGAAAACTGGTTTTTCTAAATTTCATGGTTTCATGGTTCAACGTATTCGTCCGTGTTAAATTCCACGGGCCTGAGCCACACCCGAGAGTATGAGAGAGTCCGCTTATAAGGTTTAGGAGGTTCCATCCTAAAACCAATTGGCAATAGGAGGAGTAGCCCCTAGCCTTATAAACAAGACCAACTCTCATCTCATAACCGATGTGGATTGATGTGGAATTTATATTAGTCGATCCATCTCCAACACGCCTCACATGCGAGCCCACTTTTAAAACTGCATCGGGGGCACTTGCCCTCTTCCAAATTGCATAACGCAAACTGGGGGGAAATTTTGTCCTCTCTTCCAGCTGCACAAAGGCCCAGTTTAACGAGAGTCCCAGGTCACACAACCATGGGCTTTGATACCATGTGAAATCAGAGACGGGCCCGAGCCACACCCACAAGTGGTAGAGAGAAAGCCCACCTCATAGGCCCAAGGGGTTCCATCCTAAAACCAATTGGCAATAGGAGGAGTAGCCCTTAGGCTTTATAAGGTGGACATTTCAACTCTCCACAACCGATGTGGGACTTACATGTGGGAATATAATAAGGGATTCTTCACACTCCCCCCACACATGTAAGCCCATTAACAAGCCTTATACTGGAGCCCAACAATGGTGGGATTCTTCTCCATGGCATACAAAGCCGAACCGGATGGATGATTTTAACAAACACGAGATAACGTGTAACCCATTAAATTCGGCGGCATATAATTGGCCCGGTTTCATATCGAAGAGACCCAGGATATAACCATGGGCTCTGATACCATGTTAAATTCCACGGGCCTGGGCCACACCCGAGAGTATGAGAGAGTCCGCTTATAAGGTTTAGGAGGTTCCATCCTAAAACCAATTGGCAATAGGAGGAGTAGCCCCTAGCCTTATAAACAAGACCAACTCTCATCTCATAACCGATGTGGGACGCAATGTGAGAATTTATATTAGGCTGGATCCATCTCCAACAGTCCGTCACTTGGATACGGTCAATATACTCCAATCCCCCCCCCCCCCCTCCTCAAACTCATGGCAATTTGGAAAATTTCCATGAGTTTGCAAAGGAAAAAAAAATCATCAATCTTGCGTTAATGTTATAGAAGTGTAATTAGTTAGCGCGTTATGGCTGATACAACATCAACATTTTCTTTTTCGTTGAACCGAGGAACGCCATTCTTTTCGGACCTCGGCATATTTTCTTCAAGGGAACGCCGTTCTTTTCGAATCCTAAAATTTAAGAAAACTAAAAAACGTCGTTTTCGGACCTTGGATTTTTGTCAAGCGGGGAACACATTTCAAACCCGCTGATTTTCACTTACGAGAAACATGTTCTCGACCACATTAAATCCTGAAGAGTATGAATGTGGTTACAACCCATCGTCTTGGTGTAATCTTGAACCTTTATAAACAAACATTGCCAATTTATCTAACAATCTTAACATTTATGGAGTGCAAACCGTCATCATAATCAAGGCGTTTGCCATCTCCAAGATGATTAAGCGGTGATGTTACCGCACCATAAAATCTTGATGCAATGCATACAATGAAACACACTCCGTACAAGACGGACAATTATTATTAATTCTGGCACAAATGGCAATACAGTATAAGGTTTGGGAACAAAGAAATAGGGCATGGTGTGAGGGTGTAGTTGAGAGACCTCTGTATGTAGTGAGGAAAATTGTACAGGAGCTAAAGCTTCATATTAATGTCGAGGGTGATACGAATGGTCTATAGTAGATAAAGAGTGGTGGAAGAGTGTGATGTAAATGTGTGTTTGTATTGGTTTTGATTGATTAAATGAAAGCTTACATTTCAACAAAAAAAAGAAACACACTCCGTACATAAGATTTCTTCATGAGAGAATAGTCTAAAAAATGCAATTTCAAGAAATCAACAATGCTGCCTTCTTTTTGTTTAGTTTTGACAATTTTTTTTAATGCAATTAATGAACGTTAATGTTCATGGGGAAGAATGGCATGAATATGATACTCCATACAATGTTGATCATGATGCATTATTATTATTACTATTATTATTTTATGCAGCGGAATTTGTTTGGGTCTCAAGAGCCGTGATGGCTCTGATACCATGTTAAATTACACAATGCAAATAATATAAGTGTAATTATCATTCATGAATTGCATAATCGTTGGTTACAACACACTTATATTTATATACAACATGAAGGGTAGTTATATTGACACGTACTTATCCTTCACCAAAGGGACATGTTGTTTCGCCAAGGTTCAACGTATTCGTCCGTCACTTGGATACGGTCAATATACTCCAATAATGTGACAACCTTTTACATCAAATCGAGAAGCTTGTAACGATGTTAATTTCTGAATTCTTGATTACAAGTTATGACCAAAGTAAAACTTTTTTCAGCAAAATGAAGGGTAACACAAACAAAGTTGCGAACCTCAAAAATATCGGGTGAATTATCCCATTGTGTAGCACGAGTAGTTAGTTTGATTGACAAAAATATATACTCCGTAGATGAAAAACATTTAATTTCACGAGGTTAAGTAGTGACAAGGTAGCAGAAGACAAGGATTAAGGCCATAAAATTAAAAGACAGACGACAATTAGATTCCTTGAATAGTTTAAGCTTTGAATGACTGAAGAAACCTGTTTGAATTGCTGACAGAATATATTTCATTTAAGTCATCAGAAATCAATTTTGTTACCTACCGTAGTAATAATAATTCACCACACCAACCCCTTTGCTTTTGGTTTTGTTGTAGAGGATGCTATTTATGTTACACAGAAAACAACCTAACTATACTTCGTACCATTTTCTTTAACACTAGGGACCATTTGCATGTGGCCTTTCCCTTGCTTTCGTTTTGTGTTTTACACTTTTACTTAATTTTAATTTATGCGCGTTTTTAGCGGGCCCGTTAAAAACTGATCGACGACCTACATAAATCATTCTAATTCGACCTATGTGTTTGGAAGTTATATATGAGGAATTTGATATGCCGTGCGTGACCTAAAACGCCAAAACAACACACGGAGTATATATCATTGTTATCATTATGTGTTGGTGTGTAATGTGGTGCGTTAGACGGTTCTAGCTCTACTCGTGTTCCCTCGAGTGGAGAAGGGTCTCATAAAGTAGGGGGTTTTTGAATTTATGTCGTGTCGAGGTTGGAAGGTATGAGATATGTCTAGTTGAAGTGACATGTCGAAGTAACCTACTAACCTAGGTATAAGTATGAATGAAAGTAGCTCAAGATGTTGATTGTTGTGCAGTTCGCCAGTATTCGTATTCTTTAACCGCTATATTCCTATTCCCTAAACCGCGTAAAAGTCTTGTACCCGTCTCAAACAATCTACTCCCTCTATTCAAACAAATAGGCAAAACAGCTTAGGTAAGAAGGATTCAATAATTATTATTTCATACATTTGCTCATAGTTGATCAAAACCTCCGATCTAACAAAAGGATGTCACATCCTCACTATCTAATTGAACCACAGAGCTACAAATTACCTAAAATTACAACACTTCTGGAGTTAAACAAAAGTACTAAAACAACACTAAATTCGAGCACACTCGCTATGAAACTAACATTAGTGCATCTATCAAATAAAAAGTCGGACAACGATATAGCACCACCGAATAGTACGTAGCATCTGATTCAGGTACCACCGATCGAGAGAAGGTGGTGCTGCTATTACCATTCGAGACCTCTATCTCATTTTCCTAAAAACATTTCTCGACAAGAGAAACTAGAGAACAGTGAAAGAGAAAAGGGGAGCAAAATTTACATAATGGAACAACTCTCGGTATTTTCATCACTGAAGTAAGAGGTATACGGGTCATGGTACCCTGGCGGAGGGACCATGGGAGGTGCATACCCTACACCCATGGGTGGTCTTCCATACATCATGTTCATCGGTTGCGGCGCCGGCATTCCATACCCGTCACCGCCCCCGCCGTTCATTCTTTGTTGGTTCATCATCATCATCGCCATGTATTGTTGTTGTTGTTGTTGTGGGTTCAAGTATGGGCCTCCAGGACTTGGGCCCATTCCTTGGCCCATACCCATTCCCATTCCAGGATGGTATCCGCTGCCGCCACCACCAATACCGCCGCCAATTCCGGCGTTCATCATGTGTGGAGCGGGCATGCCAGCAGCAGGTCCCATTTGACCCATTTGGTGGTTCCCCATTTGGCTCATGTTAAAGTTATTTAACCCTTTGCCATGGTGCAAGTTGTCCATCATCTCATGGGACACTCCAAGCCCGCCGCCACCTCCACCACCTCCACCGCCACCGCCTTTCTTACCACCGCCGCCACCACCGTTGTTTTGGTTGTTATTACCTCCCCCTTGGTGGGCCCCACCCTTTTTCTTACCCCCACCACCGTCGTTCTTCCCATTATTATCATTCCCTCCACCGCCACCACCCTTCCCAATTTTAACCTCCCCACCACCTTTCTTCCCACCACCACCGCCGCCTCCATTTTTATCTTTCCCATCACCGCCACCATTTTTATCTTTAGCCCCACCGCTTCCCTTAGTTTTTCCACCGTCTTTACCATCCTTTTTACTATCACCACCCTTCTTACTTTCACCACCACCACCACCTAACATACCTTTCAACATACTCGCCACCCCACCACCACCACCACCACCACCACTTTTCTTACCGCCACCACCGCCTTCTTTCCCCTTCTTCTCACCACCACCACCACCACCGCCTTTACCCTTCTTATCCCCACCACCTTTCCCTCCATTATTACCCCCCATAATAGGCACATTATTCTTCACAGGACCACCATACATCTCATCCTCGAACTCATCCTCATACTCATCATCAAACCCATCATCACTAAACTCCTCATCATCCTCCTCATCATACTCATCCTCACGCAAATCAAACTTCACGCTTTTTGTCGGCATTTTAGCTCCCCCTTTCGCCTGCTGCTGCATCTGTTGATGTTGCATCTGTTGCTGCTTCATCTGTTGTTGCTTCATCTGCTGCATCTGTTGCTGCACATGCTGCTGCATCTGCTGCTGTTGTTGTTGTTGTTGCCCGCCTTTCTGCTGATCTTTTCCGCCCTTTTGACCCTTGTTGCCACCATTGTTATTGTTCCCAAGTTTGCCTCCATCATTTGGAAAACCGACAAACTGGTTGTTGTTAATATTCGAGGCCTTTGAAGACGGTGACCATAACTCGGCATGTTTGCCATTTTTCTCGAGCTTTTTAATCAGCGTTTTCGGGTCTGCGCTCCCCGTTACTGTCACTTTCCCTTGCTCTGAATCTATGCTTGTTGTATACACGCCTGAAAAATTGACAAATTATTACATTTTTTTTAGTAAATCTCGCTTTCACACAAAAATTAATTTAATTTTTGTATCGAAAAAGACAAGACCGTCGTATACATATAACATTCAAATGAAATACTTTATTTATTACATATAATAGCAAATGAAATGAGTCTATTTTATGCATAAATCGATTTTATTTGAGTGAATAGTTAGCCTCGATTATGACCGTTTCAAACTAAACATAAATTAATAAAAATAAAAATAATAAATGAAATAAAAAGTCAGACAGAAGATTCAAAAAAATAAAAACAGATCTAATTAGAAACAAAGACTAAATTAATTACCATCAATCTTCTGGAGTATTTTCTTCACTTTACTCTTACACCCATCACAGTGTATGTTTACTCTAAGAACACAACTCTGCAACAAAAAAATCATAAATCAAAAACAACATAAATAAAACAAACAAAAATGGACCAAATAAAATACGGAGTATAAATCTTAAGTTTTTCCATATAATTAACTCCTTTTTTTCACTAGAATTCAATTTAAAGACTATTCACAAAAACCAACTTGCATGTTTCTTCTATTTTAATTAAAAAAAAAAGTAAAAAAAAAAAGTAAAGAAAGAAATGAAGGTAAATAGAAGAGATGAAAGTAGAAAGAATGAAACTTTACCAAAAATGAACAAAAAACAGAGAGAAAGGAATACCTGGGTTTTGAGAATGTCTTGCTTATTACTCATATTTTTTATTTTAGGGAGATAAAAAAGTGAAGTGAAGTGAAAATAGATCTGAAGAAATTAAAAAGTTTCAGAGGAAACTGAAACTATTTTAAATTAAAAGGAAAAAAACAGGGGAAATGAAAACTTGGAAAATAAAAATGCACAGTAGTTTCAGTTATGTACTACAGGTCTACAGTCTACAGCAGTAGTAGAAGTAGTATACATGAATTTAAGTGAAATTTTTAAAGAAGAAGAAGAAGGAAAAAAAAAAGAGTAAAAAATTGAGTGTAAATTTTGAGGGAGAGAAAGAGAGACGCGGTTTAAAGAGGGAGTCAGTGGAGTGAATGAGATGTCGACAGTCATCGAAGCTGTCCTCTTAATAATTTCATTTTCTTTACCGTTTTTTATTTTATTTATTTTTAAGAAAAAAAAAAAACTTCATCCGTACCGATTATTTGTTTACTCTTTTCATTTAGGGGTTACAAGTCATTTGTTTACACTTTCAAATTTGTCAAGAATTGACCTATATGAATGTGGGTCCCTTTTATAAATAAAGTCAATTAAACCGTAACAAATATAAGTGGGTCCCATTTATATTTTCTTTTATATTTTTATGTTATTTATTCAACTTTTTCATTATCTCTCCTTACATCGATAACTATGTAAAAAGCAAATGTAAATAAATCACCGAAACGGAGAGAGTAAGTTGATTTTGGTAAAATCAATCTATCTTGTTCTTTTGGAGGAGTAAGAAAAGAAAATTAGGTTGATTTACGGTAAAATTAATTCGTCCACCTCGAAAAAATAGGACATGAGTACCCTAAATTTCTTTTAAGAATCTCGGTTATAGTCAGTGTTTTAAGAACAGGTCCAAAGTCATCAAATTTATTAATCTCACTAAACAATGCCTATAACCGAGATTCTTAAAATAAGAAAAATCAATTTTAACATGTTCAATAGGGGTGTGCAATATAAACCGAATCTTTAAGCTGAAAATCAGACACTTTAACGGTTCAGTTCTCCGAACCGACATTGAACCGTTAAGGCAAACGATAAACGATTTGGTTTAAGTTCGCGATTTTTCTTAACCGTTAAACAATTTTATCATTTTTTTGTGAAATTTTCCCTGTAAAATTACATTTTGTTGTCATCAAAATTAATTTTATGTGTTATCATGGTTTATTTTGACTCGATATGATTTTCATCAAATTTAATTCACTTACGGCGTTACGTTATATGAAATGACAAAAACAAAATTTATTTAAAAAAAAAAAACTCTTTTTTCAAAAATAACGGTTCACGGTTAACTGCGAGCCAAACCATTAGGCCGTTCTTTTCGGCTTACAAGAGCTCACTAGTGGAAAAAACCCCAATAGTGGCGGTTAAAAGGACCCTATAGTGGCGGTTATGGTAAGACGTATACAGGGGGGACGTATATTAGAGCCGAACTTATTAGAGCCGAACTTATAGGAGCTGAACTTATAAGAGCCGAACTTATAGAAACTGAAATCTGTACAAATTAAAACTTGTTGGGGTTTATAAGAGGTGAACTTATAAAAGTTGTACTTATAAGAGTTGAACTCAGAGGAGCTGAGCCAAAACTATAAGAGATGAAATTAAGCTGAAAAGAACATGACCTTAATAAGTTGAACCAAACTGCACTGAGCTGTTACTTAATGATTCGATTTGGGTTCAGCCTGAGGTCGAGACTAACCGCAACATTTAACGATTTGGTGTATTGAACAGTTAATGAACACCCCTAATGTTCAATGACATATGAGATTTATCAAGGGACTTTTCGAATTCATTTTAGTGAACTAATAGCACAAAGGTTATCCCTCTATAACAACCAATAATGATATTGGTAATTTCTAAAAGTCTAATTGCAACGATACCTTCTCTAAGAATAAGGGGGCGTTTGGTATGTGCAGAGGAAAGAGAAAAGGAATCAGAATGGGAAACAGGGAGAAAAGAATGGGATTACCCTGAATTTAGGTTGCTGTTTGGTGCAGTCTGGAAAGGGATTCATAATCCTGTCAATTCCCTTTGTAGCTGTTTGGTACGAATCAAGGGAATGAAACTATTTTTTTTAGTTGAAGTTATTTTTTTTACTTTTAATTGTAATTATTGATTTAATCTTAATTAAAATCATATTTTTTTTTTCCAAAGAACTACAAACAAGAAAATTACTAATTTACGAACATTGCCATAAAATGCAAATTTGATTGCGATAACAAAATAATTGTTCATAATACGAACACATCGTAACAACAAAAGTACATGTTCGGTGACAAAATAATTGTTCATAATACGAACACACCGTCACAACAAAAGTACATGTTCGGTGACAAAATAATTGTTGATAATACGAACACACCGTAACAACAAAATATCGCAATGAAGTACATGTTCTAAATTATAGAGTTCAACAAACATGCCATACTCAAACACTTAAATACCGCCACCATTGTCTCCAATAAGTTCGGTGACAAACAAGCTTTTCATGGCATCCGGACACTCGTAAAAAAGAAGGAGCTTGCTTGGTTGCTCAATCAAAACTTGAGCCACTTTAAGTGCTTGAGATGGAGTTATTCCTTCTAAAGAAAGAACATGAGGCAACACATTCTTTTTCATGTCAACTTCTTTCTTTTTCATCTCGGCTTCTTCTTTTTCACGCTCATTAGCACTTGACATTACATTTGCCATCGTAGAGAGATGAACATTCATATCATTCATAAAGGATTGTAAGCTAGCCAACTCAGAAGAAATATAATCATCCAAATAAATAATATAATACACAATCATAATAACAATATATTAACAACACAATCACAATCATTCAAATTTATAATAACACACATAATAACAATATAATCATACAAATATAATCATCCAAATAAATAATATAACATATATAACAATAATAATAATACTAATAATAATAACAATAACAATAATAAAAAATTTAAAAAAAAAAAAAAAAAAAAACAGCAGATCTGCCAAAAACGGGGAGGGGAAGCACGGTGGCAGGGAGGCCGCCGGAGGCCGAGGATGTCGGTGAGAGGGCCACCGGAAAATACTAACCGGAAAAAAAAAAAACAAAATAAAAAAAGAAAAGATAAATGGCAGATCTGCCAAATAAAAGGGGAGGGGAAGCAGTATGTGAGAGGGCCACCGAGCAGCAGGACGCCGCCGACGGAGGCGGCAGGAAGGCCGCCTGAGCATCATAAGGCCGCCGGTGTAACACCCGGTGTTGTCCGAGGTTATTCGGGCCGGGTTCCCCGTTGAAGTGGTCCATGTAATGAGCTCAAGTGACCTAGTGCTTAAAAGGATTGTAAGTGCTACTCATATCAACAAGATGCATCTTTTTTTCTGGTGGCTCATCTTAAGAACTCTTCAGTTAAGCGTGCTTGCTGGAGAGTAGTCTTAGGATGGGTGACCTCCTGGGAAGTTTCCAGGATGCGCACGAGTGAGGACAAAGTGCGCTGGAAAGGACCCGTGTTGGTTTGTGGGCGATGTACGCAGCCTGGCGAGCTACCGTGACTAATATTTCGGCTTTCAGTAGGGGCCGGGGTGTTACAAATGGTATCAGAGCAACCCGGCGACCGTGTGGTCGAATCCTAGGTACGCACCTAGCCGTGTGGTCGAATCCTAGGTACGCACCTAGCTGGGGAGGATTCTGGAATGCTATATTGTATGTAGCTACCAGGCGCAACGAGGACGTTGCGTTCTTTAAGTGGTGGTGTGTAACACCCGGTGTTGTCCGAGGTTATTCGGGCCGGGTTCCCCGTTGAAGTGGTCCATGTAATGAGCTCAAGTGACCTAGTGCTTAAAAGGATTGTAAGTGCTACTCATATCAACAAGATGCATCTTCTACGGTGGCTCATCTTAAGAACTCTTGATTAGCGTGCTTCTTTGGAGAGTAGTCTTAGGATGGGTGACCTCCTGGGAAGTTTCCGAGGATGCGCACGAGTGAGGACAAAGTGTTGGAAAGGACCGTGTTGGTTTGTGGGCGATGCACGCACTGGCGAGCCACCGTGACTAATATTTCTGGCCAAGAGGGGTAAGATACAATGAGCGAAAGAAGTCACTGGAAATGGCAAAGTGCGACAGGAAAAAAAAAAAAAAAAGAGGAAAACCTTCTCACGGTGGAGGAGGGTGCACTTAGGTCGCCGGAGAGGGTGGTGGCCGCCGGAGTAGCTGCCGGAAGGAGAAGGGTTTAGGGTTTTTTTTTATTAATGGAAAGTGAGGAAGAGAGAAGGGAGAATGGAGAAGAATGAAAAGCAGTAAGAGGGGGGGGAGGGGGGATTGAAATTAGGAGGGATAAGTGGATTGTGAAAAGGGAATTGAGGCTAAGGGAATGACAAAAATTTGCAAACAAACATCAAGTAAGGGAATCAGGCCATTTGAATCCCTTTCTCATTCCTGAAACCCTCCAACCAAACGCCCCCTAAGTACATCTGTCATTGAAACGTTATTCTAACCACAGGTTTTAGCTCTAAGTAGCAAAACTCTTCTATTATGATCCCTTATGGTTAAAATCTAAACCCGCTTTCTTATTATATAGCTTAGATCCATCAAAGCTAAGTTTGACGAAACTTTTTAAAGGCTTAGATCCATCCAAGAGTGGAGAGGGTATGCAATCCATTGAGTTATTGCATTCACACCAGCTAAAAAATTATCAAAAACAAATTTATTTCTAACAAATCATAACTACAAAATAAGAGAGTTTTATAAAAACACAAATTCTCATATAAAACCGTCTCACGCGTGCGACGGGGTATTTTCAACAAAAATGTGCCTACTTTAGGGTTTAAAGTGACTATTTTAACGTTTAAAGTGACCATTTTATGGAGCTTTAAAGTGGTCACATTTAACGTTAAAGTAGACACTTTAAGCATTAAAATAGTCACATTTTACTCCTAAGAACTCCGTCGCATGCGTGAAACGGTTTTATGCAAGACTTGCACATTATAAAAAAGACTTCATAGGAATATATTTCTTAAATTAATTCAATTTAACTGATAAGGGGTTGTTTGATCATGAAAATGTTTAAAGAAACTAATAATATCATGTAAACCTAATTTTTGGCATATAATGTGCAAAAAAAATAAAATACATAAAAAAAGAGATGATCAACTTACGCAAGATGGTGATTAAAGAAGAAAGAGTGTCTAGAAATAGGGTCATGAGAGCAATTAAGTTTTATCCTTAGTAGTGAGGCCATCAACACTTTTCCAAGGAAACCTTATCCCATCTTGTCAATGATATTGCTAAATTTAGTGAGTTTGACAATCTGGTTTTTTCATTCAGTATTTGACATATTTAATGTACATGACACGATTAGGTTTCGACCAAAGGGCAAACGCATAATGACATAACATAAGACTACATAAGGCTTCGGCCAAGTTACAGCTATATACATAAGCAACACATAAGACCTAGCACCAAAGATTTAAACGTCGGAGGTAACCGCATATATACTTACTCATCGAGGTCACCGTCAAGAAAGGCATTATGAACATCCATTTTGTATAGATATCGAATTTTATGACCGCTACAGCAAGGAAAGTTCTAACCATGGTCATTTTAGCGACAGGAGCGAAAGTCGCATCATAATCCACTCCCGCTGTCTGATAATTATCAAAGACGACCAAACAAGCTTTAAGTCATTCGGTAGTAAGAAACCAATTTTTGTTTTATTTTTTTACATCCATATGCTCCTGAGAGCTGTATTTCTCGGGGATATGAATCCAAGGTCTAGGTCCATTATCAACTAGAGATATGATATTCGCGGCCACTGCGTCACAAACCTTCATCTTCGAGGAATCTTTGAAAGTACATAAAGCACAGGGTCAAGTGATATAGTTGGAGTATAGATGACGCAACCCACTGTCGTCGACGCACAAATTTGTGTGCCATTGGCAAGCCAACTATACGACTTAGTACACGTGGAATACGACAAACTCATAACTAATTAACTACCAGTGACGTGGTGACCGGTGATAACACCCTAGGCTGTATCAATTAACCACTCACCAGAGAGAGTGTGGGAGGAGGTATTAGACCATCCACATTGGGTGACCACTTTAAAGTGGTCACCCATTAAAATAATGGAGTTTTATTCTTTTACAATGTTTATAACCTATTATTTTTTTTACCCATTCCCATTAGTAACCACATTGACCACTTTTTTAAAAATCATAACTTAGGATCAGTTTTTTCCAGCTTATTTTCAGCTCATTTCGCTTCGGGCCTCGGCCACTGGCCTGGGCTTCGCTTTAGTTCACCCATCTGGCCTGGGCTTTAGTTCACCACCACTTTGGGCCTCAGCGCTTTAATTCAGCTTTATTCAGTTCAACACAACTATATTTTTTTAAATTAAACTTCATTCATTTCGATTCGATTCAGCCATTCGATTCGATTCTGGCCTGATTGATTCGATTGATTCGATTGATTGATCACTTAACCGAAAGAATAGTGTGGATACCCATATCCGTACCCTCCCAAAACACGCCCTATGATGTAACAGACTTCTTATACGCATGCTTTAACGTTGACTTAAACGGTTCTAATTATGTCGAATTCGTATTAAAGTCGTTTGAAGTGTTAAAATGAGTTGAGTCGCTAAACATCACGCTTAAATAAATGTTCAATTGTCCATTTCGAGTCTAGCTTGATTCGCGTCTCGTTTCATCTGGCATGAGCTTTCACATCGCATTACAATTGAACCTTTTACATTAACAAGGCTCAATTCAACGTTCCTAAATTCCTAAATTTAGGCCTGGTGGCTAAAACCTTTATTTAGCATCTTCTTACACAAAATACGGCCTCACGGGTCATCTCATTTCATAAAACACTACAAAATGCACCTCTTTTATATTTTCGGGTCTCGGGCCCAGAACCGAGCCCAAACCCGCCTTAGACCCGCACTCCAAGGCCCTAAGCACCTCACAAAATATCTTGGAGAGCCTCCAAACAGTATCTTGACGTCCAAGCCAAGTATACTGTATTTTTCCGAAATATGTCAAACCAAATTTAGGAAATACAGGTTTGAAACCTGTGGATACCCACATCCGTATCTCCCGCCAAAAACCCAGTGATGTAACAATGGACTTTTATTGCATGCTTTTATGTTGACTTAAATGGTTCTAACTATGACGAATTCAGGTTAAATGCTTTAAAATGCAAATGAGGTTTCTTTATGGGTCATCACTCTTAGTGTCCTTAGGTCTAGCGTCTAGCTTGTCTCAAGTTCAGGTCCTAATCGGCATGCGCACACCCCTTTTTAGACACTTTAGTCTAATTGATCCTTTTACATTAACAAGGTTCAATTCGATTCACCTAAATCCCCCAATTTAGGCCCAGCCTCTAAAACCATCTTTTAGGACTGGCAAACACCTAGGATAGTCTCACGGAATGTCCTAATTCACAAAATGCTACAAAATACACCTTTTTTACATTTTCAGGGCTCGGGCCCAGAACCGAGCCCAAACCCATGCCTGGCCCGCTTCCCAAGGTCCAGGATAACCTAAACAAACCCTCAAGTCAGCCACAACAACGTAACTTAGAGCTCAAGCAAGAATATACCGTATATCCTAAGATATAATTTAGAAATATACGGAGAAAAGAGGATAATGCCCGCCCTACCAATCGCAAGGGGCCTTGCGATTAGGGCAGGCAGCCGCAAGAGCCCTTGCGATTGCCCCCACTACCCGAAAATTAAGCAAAAAAAACGCAAGAAACCCGTTTCAAATAAAAAATCCAACCGTTGTTTCCTTGGCCGTTGTTTATAATCAAAAACAACGCAAAAAAAATATACGAAACCGTTTTTTATATCAAAAATATCGTTTTATAGAAATTTGGCGGTTTTGATTAAATAAAACGGTTTTTTACAAAAAACCGTTTTTTAAAAACATTAAAAAAAACGGTTTTTAACAAAAAACCGTTTTTTTTAATATTAAAAAAAACGGTTTTTTAAAAAAACCGTTTTAAATAATATTAAAAAAAACGGTTTTTTTAAAAAACCGTTTTTTTAATAATTATTAAAAAAAAACGGTTTTTTTTAAAAAACCGTTTTAAATAATCCAATTTTTTTTTAAAAAAAATAAAATTACGAAATTGCTATAATTACATATAAATTATCCAAATACAATTTATATAAATTATCAAAATACAATTTATATAAATTATCAAAAATTTCTAGATACAATTTATATAAATTATCAAAAAATTTCTTTTTGCAAACGAAAATGAAAATTGAATACACCTTGATTATACTTCATCTTCTTCCTCACTTTCATCTCTCTCTTCTCATTATACTTCATCTTCTTCCTCATCTTCTTCTTTCTTTAACTCCATTAACAACACCAACAACAAAATAAACAACAACAATAACATCAACATTGACAACAACAACAACAACAACAACAACCGTAACAACAACAAGAACAACAACAATGACATACATACAATAAAATCAAACAAAAAAACGAAATTAGGGAATAAAAAGAATGAAGAATACATAAAACGAATAAAAAACGAACCCTTTTAATGAATATAAATTAGGGCTTAGCAAATTTCGAACAAAGTAAACTTTAAACTTAAATTAAACAATGAACAATATTGAAACTAATATAAATGAAAGGTTGTTTCGAATAAAATTAGATTAAAGAATACGAATGAAAAAAAAATGAAGTAGAAGAGAGTGTTTGATTAAAGAATACAAATGAAAAATAAGAAGCGGTAAAAATAAATACACTAAGGCAAAAATAAAAAACGTTTGATCTTCCTAGTAGCGCCAACATTAAAAAAATTCAAATTCAAAACAAAAAAACGGTTTTTTTTAAAAAAACCATTTTAAATAATAAAAAAAAAACGGTTTTTTTAAAAAAACCGTTTTAAATAATAAAACAAAACGGTTTTTTTAAAAAAACCGTTTTAAATAATTCAATTTTTTATAATAACATATAAATTATGAAATTGCTATAATTACGTATAAATTATCCAAATACAATTTATATAAATTATCAAAATACAATTTATATAAATTATAACGTATTTATTTTAAAAAGTATTTGAAAAATGGTTTTTATTTTAAAACTTTTAAAATGTTATTTAAAACCGTTTTTATTAATTAACTTAAAAAATATGATATATAAAATCATTAATATATTTATCAATGCAGAAAATATGAAGTTTTTTAAAATTTACAAAATCTGTTATATATTCAAAATATTAATTAAATTTTGTAACCAAATTCTACAAATATTTTTTTCTTATTAATATTGGAGAAAAGTACATAGCTTTTAAGGTAAAAAATTAGGATACATATATATTATGAGTATAGTTATTTAAAACGAATTAGTATTGAATAATTTAGTTCTTTTTGGTTTTTAATTAAATTGTTAAAATGTTATTTAAAGTCCACATTAAAAACAACAAAAAAATTGTTAAAAACTGTTTTTCTAAAAAAAAATTAATAATTCGTTTTAAAATTATTAAAAATAACAGTTTTTTTTAAAAAACATTAAAAAAAACGGTTTTTAACAAAAAACCGTTTTTTTTAATATTAAAAAAAACGGTTTTTTAAAAAAACCGTTTTAAATAATCCAATTTTTTTTTAAAAAAAAATAAAATTACGAAATTGCTATAATTACATATAAATTATCCAAATACAATTTATATAAATTATCAAAATACAATTTATATAAATTATCAAAAATTTCTAGATACAATTTATATAAATTATCAAAAAAAAAATTAATAATTAAAAATAACAGTTTTTCTAAAAAAAAAATTTAATAATTAAAAAAATTATTAAAAATAACGGTTTTTTCTAAAAAACCGTTTTTTTTAATTATTAATTTTTTTTTTATTATTAGTATTAAAAAAAACGGTTTTTATGTGTAAAAACCGTTTTTTTTAATATACAAAAAAACGGTTTTTATGAAATAACCGTTTTTTTTAATGTTAATTAAATATAACGCTTTTTTAATTACGAAACCGTTATTTAAAGTCTAACTAAACACAACACATTTTAATAAAAACCGTTATTAATAACCCTCCCGTTGTTTTTAATGATTTTTTCGTTGTTTTTAGTGATGAGTAGTTTGATTTGGCGCCTATAATTTTTACAACGGAAATTTTAATTGCGTTGTTTATAATATTATAAACAACGGCAAGGTTAATTTGTGTTGTTTTTGCTCCGTTGTTTTTGCTCAGATTTGTAGTAGTGCCCAGGCATTCGCAAGGTGCCTTGCGACTCCCACGTCCGGTTTTATCCTTTAGGGTTTCCTAATTCTTGACGAACTCTACACTATAAATACAACCCTCCCTTCATTCGTTTGAGGACAGAATTCAACAATCAATTCACAGCACAATTTCACAACTCTCTCACAAAAGCCTCACACATAAACACCTTTAGAATTCTTCATTTTCTAGTGTTGAATTCTTCCCTCGAAGCGAAGCGTTGCCGGTTTCCTGACTTGAGACAGGTAGGTCTTAATCCTAACATGGATTAAGATTTTCTTTACTTCTTTGACTAGCAAGGGCCTACATTAGGCTCACCTCGACTTTGGTACGCGAGTCTGCTTTTCATAAGGCGGCCATGCACCTCGAATACACACCCTATTCGTAACACCTTTCCAAAGTCGCATAAACAACTGACCTCTTTAAAATAAATCAATGGACAATTGAACGTTTATTTTATTGCATGCATTTAGAAAATCCTCATCTTGCATCTGAATCACTTAAAATGAATTCGTCATTAAACTGAACTGTCTTCGTTAACAAGTTAAGCATGCTTAACTGAGGGTTTTAAACAATCTCTTTTTACATTTGCATTCTTTTCACAATTTATATCGCACTCGTACGTAGCGAATTACTTAGACTCATGTATGATTATTTGCATTGTTCTCAAGTCTAGTAGAGGCTATCTTTTGATAGGCTTTTCCAAAAGATCTTTCATAAAACATTATTTTGAACTATACTTTAGAAAAGTACCCTCACCCGAATCCGAATCTGGTTTCACAATAACCTTAGACGGATAGGTGTCGACGTGCCTTGAACTCTAAGACGTGTCTTTGAGTATGAGGACACGGAGGCGGGTTCTAAATTTCCCTCATAATTTAGTGGCGGCTCCAAAACAGTTTTAAAAGGTTTTTTTGTACTTAATCTTTTTAACTTTACGCCCTTAGCAAGACGTCGAGTGGTTCCATGTTAATCCCGGTACCTACAGTTGGCGACTCCGCTGGGGATTGGTTTTATTTTTAAAACTAAAATTAGCTTTTTCTTTTTAAAAAATAAAAATGAGACTTGAACGACTTGAGAACAATCAACATACATGAACTAAGCATATCCGTTAGAGTCGAATCTAGTCGGATTCACACACCAACACCCCGAGAGGTGGTTCTAAACGCAGGCATCGTCCATTCGACGAGGCACGTACTGGACTAACCTTCCTCTCACCCCTCCACGGCTTGCCGTAGCAAACTGATTTGACCGCCTCAGGGCTTCCTTCGTATCCTACACGTTTTACTGTGTAGGCGAAGGGCTAAAGCACCTGCCAAAGCGTACTCAAATCAGTTGGAGGCGTACGAGACTTGACCAAACGACCAAGAGTCATACGTATGATTGCGAGGCTATACAATATAGTCTTTTTCAAAATTCATTTGCATATTTTCGAAAAGACGCCTTAAATTTTCAAAAATAATCGAACTAACAAAACTAACAAGCTAACGCTTTTCAAACAAAATAATCACGAACTTTTGAAATAAACATTTTTCAAATTTTCCTTTTACAAAACTAGCAAAACCCGAGTCAAGGTTTTCAACCCCAACTCGTGGATTTCATTCTTTAGGCCTCACGGTTTAAATCCTTTTTAACATCCTCGACTCGTCTAAACCCGAGTCGATTCCTTTTTACGCATCCATCTTTAGCCCACGACAACATACCGTCATTCGGGCTAAGTGGATGCAAAGCAAAATCTTTTAACATCGAGATGAGCTGCGCGCACGCATTCTCGTCTCAAAAACACTCCTAGCATATTTTCGAAAACTTCCTTCTTTTTCAAAACCTAAAAGAGTCTTTTTTCAAACGAAATGAGCTAAAATGAACGTGTAAATGAATGTGTCAGTCGGGTCTGTCGCGTAGCTGATGCACTCCATGCAAATGTAGGGAATTTCAACTGGATACTCGCCGCACCCAAAACCACGCCTTGAAGATGTCCAAGCTAAACAAACTAGAAGCACTCCGTAGCCGGATCAACCAACTCACCAAGGATATTGACGACTTGAAGGCCTTGCATCAAGCTGAAGTCGAACGTTTGGAAGAACGCACCAAAAACAAGGCCGACAAGCATGTCTCCCTCTACACTCTCGCGACCCAACGTCAAAAGGACAATGAAGACTTCACTTACTATCTCGCTCGATGGAGGAAACTGCTCTCACAGATTCCAAACCATCCACACGAAGACGAACTTATGTACACATTCATCAACAGCCTACGACCCTCGTGTCAATCCTACTTCGGAGATATGAACATCCGAAACTTTGAGCAAATCGCTAAGTTTGGTACTAAAATGGAGGAGGACCTTACATTCTGCGCCATGTCCAGTTATGACGACCTCAGCGACTCGCCGGATTACATCCCCACAACCAAGAGCTACTCTGACACTCCCGCCATTATTAAGACAACACCCCTTAAGACTAGGACGAGCTTTGACCCTCTGTACATGTCTTACACAGAAGCATTCTGGAAATTAGTTGAAAAGAAATGCCTACAACCGGTTGGGCCTACTAGCGAACCGCCCAATCACAAGAAGTCAAGATCTTGGAATCCCAACGCCTTCTGTGCATATCACCGAGGTAAGGGGCATGATACCGAACATTGTATCAAGCTTAAGCATGCCATTCAAGATCTCCTTGATCAAGGAAGGCTCGAGATACCCCACACAGGCGGATGGCTGTCCAACAAAGGTAGCTCAGCAAATAATACAACCACCGTGGGATCGGCTCTCACTATGAATCGCCCAAATCCTTCCAATTCAAGCGACGATCAAACCAACAACTTCTCATTCAGCGACGAGGAAAGGGAATGGCTTTGGCCAAAGCAAGCCCAACATAATGAAACAATCTATCTCACCGTCCCTCAACCACCCAATGAGGACAGCCCTCAGCACAATCAGGCAGATGCTTTAGAACCACCTTACCTGGTCGGCAACCCGATTATCAACGCAGTAGGTGAAGGTGATCCTTTGCACCTACCTACACCTCCAAAGCAGAGATGTAGGAGAACTACAGCCAGGCCGGAATCAAGGGAGAACACGAAGAGGAGGAAATTCTTTTAGGACATAATTCTCTAAGTGTCGGGTCATCTGTCGACCCATCTTCTAGTTTTAGCTTAGACTTTTTATTTTCGGAGGCTAGCTCCAGCTCTTCTCCTAAATTGTCAAACAATTCTTCTTCTTTAATGAATAATACAGATAAGTTTGCTTACGTCTCGTCTCAAGCTAAAAACAAACAAATAAACAACGAACAACAAACAAAATTTAAACGAACGAACAAAAAACCACAACACATAAATCCGTGCGATAAAAATGAACTAACGAATGAACAATCGTTAATTAAATACATTGCAAACATCGTAAGCAACCCAACGCAGGACCCGGTCATCGAGGATACCATAACCATTAACATAGAAACCCCCGAGGAACCAAGGGAGCTGCAACTAGGCGCTTCACTGAGTGAGGAAGAACGCACAAACTTTACCCAACTCATAACCGAGTTCAAGGACGTCTTTGCATGGTCATATAAGGACATGCCCGGCATCGACAGAAGCATAGCCGAACACCATATCCCTATCAAACTCGGTTTCAAACCCGTCAAACAAAAGCTAAGGAGACTACGACCCAAATGGCCCCTTATGGTCAAGGAGGAAATCGAGAAGCAATTACAAGCCAGTTTCATCCAAGTCGTCGAGTACTCAGATTGGGTCTCAAACATGGTCCCAGTTCTAAAGAAAAACGGCAAGATACGAGTATGCGTCGACTTTCGCGATCTAAAAAAGGCAAGTCCAAAGGACGACTTCCCACTACCGCACGTAGACGTCCTAGTCCACAACACCGCCGATCATGCCCTTCTATCCTTCATGGACGGGTATGCAGGATACAATCAAATCAAGATGGCCCGTGAGGACATGGCCAAGACCACATTCATTACACCATGGGGCACGTACTGCTACACGGTCATGCCTTTTGGTCTAATCAACGCAGGAGCGACTTATCAACGCACCGTGACTACACTTATACACGACATGATGCACAAGGAGGTTGAAGTATATGTAGACGACATGATCGTCAAATCCAAGGAGAGAAGCGATCACATAGCCAACCTCCGCAAGTTCTTCACACGACTCCGCCAATACAAGATGCGTCTCAATCCCCAAAAATGTACATTTGGAGTAAAATCCGGCAAGCTACTAGGACCCGTAGTGAGCCAAAGAGGCATCGAGGTCGACCCCTCGAAGATAAAGGCAATAATGGCAATGCAACCCCCTAAGAACCTGGACGAAATTCGAAGCTTCTTAGGTCAAATCCAATACATCTCCCGCTTCATAAGCAAACTAACCATGATATGTGAACCAATCTTCAAAAAGCTGAAGAAGACCGACCACGTGGAATGGGACGAAGCGTGCCAACAAGCATTTGATAAGGTTAAGGAGTTGTTATCCAACCCCCCAGTCCTAAGACCACCACAAAAGGACCTACCCTTGTCACTCTATCTCAGAACAACATCAACTGCAATGGGCGCCATGCTCGCCCAGGAAGTCAACGGCGACGAACATCCAATTTATTACATCAGAAAGAAGTTTCTCGACTACGAAACTCGATACGCGCCCGTCGAGAAAAGTTGCTTGGCATTAGTGTGGGCATCCAAAAAGCTCCGTCACTATATGTTGGCACATCAAACGAAGGTCTACTCAAAAATGGACCCCGTCAAGTACCTTTTCGAGAAACCCGTGCCAAATGGACGCATGGCACGATGGACCCTATTCCTAGCCGAATTTGACATTGTCTACGTTCCCCTCAAAGCCATCAAAGGACGAGCAGTCTCAGATTTTCTCGCCGATCACGCAATCGACGAAGAACCCATCATCGACACCACATCATTCCCCGACGAAGGGATATACAACATAAACGAAAAACAATGGGAAATGTACTTCGACGGTTCATCAAATTACCGAGGCTGTGGAATAGAAATACTACTCATTTTCCCGAACGGTGAACATACACCCCTTTCCATCAAATTGGACTTTGATGTGACGAACAACGCCGCAGAATATGAGGCATGCTTGCATGGACTACAGGCCGCACTCATACTAAATGCAAGGAATCTACGAGTATACGGGGATTCCTCGCTAATCATCAACCAAGTATCTGGAGCATGGATATCACGAAAACCTCGCACTATACCAAAGCAAAATCCAAGAACTTGTCGCCAAATTCTACCGCGTAAAGTTCTTACACCTACCCCGCGAAGAAAACCAATTCGCAGACGCCTTATCTAAACTGGCGTCACTACTAAACATCCCCCCGGGAATACAGACCATTCCCATCGTTGTGGAACGAAGCAGCGAACCCGCATACATATGTGACATCGAAGCCGAGGGAGAACAAACCGAACCTTGGTACCAAGCGATAATCAACTTCAAACAAGACGGAGAATATCCGCCAAACACTGACAAACGTGGCAGAAGAGCTCTCCGACTTCTAGCATCACAATTCGTGCTGGAAGTGGACAAACTACTCAAGAAAACGCCCCAGGGTACATTACTCTTGTGCGTTGATCACAACAAAGGACGAGAGATTATATCTCAAGTCCATGACGGCGAGTGCGAACCGCACATGAATGCTCGAGCCCTATGCAAACAAATTCTCAGGCTAGGATGGTATTGGACCACCATGGAAGCCGACTGCGCGAAATATGTGAAACATTGCCATAATTGCCAAATTTTCGCAAATGTACAACACGTACCCCCTTCACCTTTATACAGCCTCACATCGCCATGGCCATTCTCTACATGGGGAATCGACGTCATCGGCAAAGTACACCCGGTTGGAGCAGGAGGACACTGCTTCATCCTCGTGGCCATCGATTATTTCACGAAATGGGTCGAAGCCGCGTCATACCGTAAGCTTGACACAAAAGAGGTCGCCCGCTTTATACAAAACAATATCATATGCAGATACGGTATACCTCATGAGCTGATCAGCGATCAAGGCTCACATTTCCGAGGAGAAGTCGAACCCATCCTCACCAAGTACAACATCCAAAGACATAGATCATCACCATACCGACCCCAAACCAACGGAGCGGTAGAAGCTGCAAACAAGACTGTCGTCACCATCCTCAAAAAGATGATTGACACCTGCCACGACTGGCCACACAAGATTCCCTTCGCCCTATGGGGATATCGAACCACAATACGCACACCAACAGGGATGACACCCTACTTCCTAACCTACGGCATGGAAGCTGTACAACCTGTAGAAATCGAAATGCAATCACTTCGAATTCTAATTGAAGCAAATATACCAGAAGCAGAATGGGCACGCGAATGATATGAACAACTCATCCTCCTAGACGAGCGACGCTTACACTCATTAAGCACCGTTCGCATGTACCAGTCAAGACTACAACGCGCATACAATAAACGGGTCAAACCGCGCAACATCAACGTGGGTGATTTGGTCCTCAAATCAGTAAAGGCACCACTACAGGTCGACCCAAGAGGGAAATTCAAACCTAATTGGGCCGGACCATACTTGGTTAAAGAAATCCTTCCCGGAGGAGCTGCAAGGCTAACTGATCTCGACGGCGAAGAATTCAACTTGCCCACCAACCTCGATCAGCTTAAGAAATACTACCCTTAGGCTTCGAACAACTTTGCAATGTATTTCACAACAAACACGACACAACGCACGGACGAACTACGCTGGTTTGATTCCACGAAAGTGGATACGTAGGCAGTTTCGCAAGAAACCCAACCGAAATCACGAACTACGCCGGTTTGATTCTATGTAAAACATAGATACGTAGGCAGCTTTTCAAAGCGCAACCGAACTTCTTTGCACGCACACCCAAAGCTTAAAAAGGTCAAGGGCGATGCACTCACAAAATGACACGCTCAAAGCTTAAAAAAGTCGAGAGCACAGTCAACACAAAATGCATAAGTCTAAAGCTTAAAAAGGTCGAAGACTTAAAACAAAAACATATATCCGAAGCTTAAAAAGGTCAAGGATAAACACGAAACGAAAGAGACGAGACAATAAGCAAACACTTTCTTTATTAGTCATTTTGAAAATGTTTACATTTTAAGTAAAGAGTTTAAAACTAGCTTTCAAACTCATTTTATTCATTGAACAATTAAATAAATAAAAAATTCTTTGAATAAAACATCTATGGTCTAAGTCTAAATATCCTTCCTACGACGCTTTGGATGCTCCTCTTCATCTTCATCCTTGGAAACATCCGCACGAACAACAACCGACGCAATCACCGGATTTGGGACAATCCTCTCGAATCCTGGGGGCTCAGCAGGGTCCTCTCCAGCAGCATCATCAACCTTCTCGCCCAAACGATCCTTCACGGTCACCTTAGGTCCGAGTCGCTCTCCAAGTGGCCTAGATGAAGACGCTTCCGCGCTCGAACTCGCTAAGTCACCATAGTCTCGTCTCCCTCGCACCGCCGCATGCGCCAACGATGGCCTTGGACCCATCTGTTCACGCCTTTGCATGTTCTCCCTATCCCGAGGATCCAAGGAAATGCACCACCTCGAATAGAAACCCGAGACACGAGTAGTCTCAGAACCAGCAGGTCGAGCCCAAGTCACTCGATCAGACCATCCGCGCACCCAAGCATCAATCATCCGGTTGTTCAGAACAACCGACTCGCATATACGAGTGTCCTGCGCTGGAATAACCTGTGCCAGACCAATCTCCCTCCTCAACCGATGAGGGTGGATCCATACACCTCGCTCGAACCCACACAACATTATCCCATTAGCCGCATCCGCAACCGACGGTGCCGTGATGTGTCGAATGGACCACCACGACACAACCCACCTTATCGTCCTCTCCCGAACAAACACTTGGAAGTAGTTCACTGACCGCTCCCGAGGCATGGCCCAATGAAGACCACGGGTCGTCACCCCAGCCGGAACATACACGTCACCTCCAGGTGGAGCCAACACACGCAGACGCTCCATCAGCCAAATCTGCAGAATCCTAGCACATCAACGATACGAGCTTAGACGATTCGCATGGCGGTCGTCCAGGCCTAGTATAGTCTCAGCCAGGATCAAAGCTGAAGGATCGTGACCCAGCTCCATCTCCTCCATGACCCGTGCATACCTAGCATGACCATGCACACCATCTTCCATCGATCCAGCAAAGCAGTACCGGTGTAGCAAGCAAAACCCAAGGGCTCTCCTCCTAGACCGAGCAGAAATGCTCACATCACTCAAGTTCATGTAACGCTCGCACAAACGTCGCATGTTCACTACACCTCCCTCAAAAAAGCCATCAACATGAGCATTAGTCATCGAGAGATACTGTCGCAATCTCCCGTTATATCCAAACTCACTCCTGACTACTACGGGAGTAGTACGGTTAGCCCATCCTGCAATAGCCGAAAACTCCTCCAGCAACGGACGATAAAACCGGCAGTCCAAGCCGCAAGGCACCTTGCGATTGGAGGAGCTCGCAAGACCCCTTGCGATTACCAGCCCCATTCGCAACACACGTTGCGATTCCTAAGGGCGGCTTCATCCCCAAATTTCCATATTTTCGACTTTCCCAATCCTAGCATGCATGCAATTACGACGTACATCTTAATTGGGCTCCCTAATTCGGGCCTAATTACAAACAATCGAACATGGATCCATCACAAATGATGACTAATCCGATCACAACACGCTTTATTTTATAGTTCGTTAACGCTCATTTCGAATTTTAAACATCCAAAATGAACATTTTTAAACACGTTTTCAACAAAGCATTTTTCAAAAGCAAAGTCTTCCACTCGGGAATCATTTTCAAATTTTTTTCTAGCTACTAACTAAATAGGTACACGAAGAAATAGAAAGTACGAATGCAACGGAGACGACTACAAGTTCAAGCTACAAAGCGACTAAGGGTGACGACGACGGAGCTCATCAACCTCCCTCTGAAGACGAGCCACCTCCGCCTCGGGCTCGACATTAACCGAGTCACCGCTTCCGCCAAGCCATCCTCCAAATGACGGGTCAGTCGCCACAACTTCTTGTGGACGTCCTTCGCAACCTGCACAAGACATTTTCAAGCACATTTTACTCCATTTTGCCTTAAATATAAACTAATTTAAGTCAAACTACGGGGGTAAACCCGAAACACGACCATTTTCTACTCCATTTTGCCTTAAATATACACTAATTTAAGTCAAACTAAGAGGGTAATTTTCAACCTTTTCCCAACACAAAAGCCTTTCTGCTCCATTTTGCCTTAATTTCATACCAATTAAGACAAACTACGGGGGGCTAAACCTCAAACTCGAACCTTCAAACCCAAAAGTTTCATTTTGACTACAGTTTCATTAAACTACAGTCAAACTCAGGGGACTAACACAAAAACATGCTCACACTAAAAGTTTGCCCTTCGTTATCCATACCTCGGTCAAACTGGGGGCTTACACAGATATACAGATGACAAGTTACAAAAACCATACCTTCTTCACCTTGTCACCCCAACCATCCATCCCGGCATCTGTAATCACCGGCAGGTACTCAGGCACGTGCCAGGTCTCCCGTGTCCCGGCATTATCCTATTCTACCGTAGTAGGAAAATCTGGGGGCTGGAACGCCAAGTCAGCGTCAGGCACCTACAACATAAAACACAACAAAATTTAGGGAATATTTTTCACAAATTTTTACTCTAGACAAAAGATACACGAACGAACGAAGCGTACCTCGATAGGCCCACTAGCAAGTCTACCTCACGCGAACTACGTGTAATCCAGCTGACGAAGGAGGAGACTCTCTGACTCCCCCTCAAGATGCAGCTGCCTCTGCTGCCGAGACAAGACCCGTGCCTCGAAAAGAACCTTAGGTGGATCAAGAGGCACGACGAAGTCAGGATGCCTCGTCTGAACCGCCAGACGCTCACCCAAGTACCAAACATACCCATACGGCGTAGCTAAGTACAACCGTTGGGAGTCACGCTCCCGGAAACGCACCCACAACCCCTCAGGAACGTCCGTGTACTGCTCCCACGGACGCGGGCGGAACTACAACAGAAGAAGACATGTCAAACACATTTTCAAGCAAAATCATCTAAATACACGTTATTTAGAAGGTTTCAGTACGTACCTGACCACCTCTCAGCTGGTTCAGCTGGCCTTGAACAAAGTCGTACGACCAGTCAAACCCGATGCGACTACAAGTACCCCTTGTCCACACCGCGGGATACTTCTTCTCCATCTTCATCGCCTCCTCGGGCAGGAAGAAGGGTAAGTGACTGTTGATCCAACAATACACAAGAAACATAAACAAGTTAGCACGAGTATACAACATTTTGAGCAAATCAACTGAAGACAAGAACAACGTACCTCCAACAACAAGCCAGGAGACACGATGGGAATCCTAGACCCCTCGCCAATCTTCCGTGGCCTCACAGCATCCATGCAGAAACGGATGCACAAACCCAAGGCCGGGGACACCCAGTCGTACGCCCCGATCGCACTCCAATCCAGAAGATACATCAGCACCGACGTAGCAGCCCGCTCTCCCTTCTCGTCACTCCAAGCTCCAGGACCATCCTCAGTCTTCCCCTCGAAGTACTCCATGATGTAGCTCGTCTTGACAGAATTAGGCGCCTTTCCCTGATAAGGCACCTCCAAACCAGCACCAACAGCCTCAAGCACCACCTTGTCATCGATGGGTGGCGCCAAGGCAATGTCCATGTCACGGTCGCCGAAGGGCAGACCCGTGATGATAGCATACGCAGACAAGGTAATGCCTGCCTCGAACCCCGGCAAATGGAACGTCGTGGTGTGGATACCCATATCCGTACCCTCCCAAAAAAAACCCTGTGATGTAACACGGACTTTTATTACGCATGTTTTATCGTTGACTTAAACGGTTCTAATAATGTCGAATTCATTTTGAGTCGTTTTAAAATGTTAAATGATTTTAGGTCGCTTCTCATCACACTTAAATAAACGTTCATTTTGTCCATTTGGAGTCTAGCTTGGTCCTCGTCCTGCTTCATTTGGCATGAGCTTCGCATTTGCACTACAATTAGCCCTTTTACATTAACAAGGTCTAATTCAGCATTCCTAAATTTAGGCCCGGTGGCTAAATCCCCCCTTTAGTCTCCTCTTACACAAAATATAGCCTCACGGGTTACCTTGTTTCACAAAATGTTACAAAATACACCTCTTTCATTTTCCCGGGTCTCGGGCCCAAAACCGAGCCCAAACCCGCCTTTGGCCCGCACCCCAAAGCCCTGAACATCATAAATATCTCAGAAATATCCCAGGTGTTTTCTTGACGTGCAAGCTCGAGATTATACTGTATCTTTTAGAGATATAATCAAACCGGAACTAGGAAACTAAGCTAAAAGCCACACCTCCAAACCGCATAAGCTTATGCGGTTTAGGGGCCAAACTGCATAAGCCTATGCGGTTTACCCTACAAACCGCATAGAGCTATGCGGTTTCCAGGCCTGGTTTTATCCCCAGATTTCCTAATTTCTCCGAGGTTTTTAGTATATATATTCCCCTATACCTGACCTCGAAACACACAATTTACAACCAGAATTCACAGCATACACACTTCAAAACTCTCTCAAAGCCTCACGCACTCAAATCCTTGAGTTCAACACACCATCCCGTGTTGAATTCATCCTCCTTTTAAGTTCAAGAAACGAAACTCTGCCCAGATCTGAAGCGCCAGGACAAGGTAGGTATCGATTCACTCGGATCAAAGCTTTTTCTTATTTTCTATGGACTAACAAAGGAGACTACACTTTAGCGCCCCCCCCCCCCCCCCCGGCTTTGGCACCGAGCGCGCTTGCCTTCCAAGTGTTCTTATTACTTGGGTACACTCCATATCCGATGACACGCCAAAGTCGCATAAGAATCGAACCTTATAAAATAAACCAATGGACAATTGAACTTTATTTTATTTGCATGCATCTTGCACCTTCTTATTTTGCATTAAATCAACTTAAACAATGAATTCGACCTTTAACTGAACCGTTTTCGTTAACAAGTTAAACATGCTAAACTGAGGGTTTAATCAATCTTTTTTTGCATTTGCATCTGCATTCTTTTACAAATTCTTTTGCACTTGTACGTAGCGATAACATTAGCTCAATTATCATCTTACTTGGATTGTTCTAGGTCAGTAGAGGCTATTTTTACATAGGCTTTTCTAAAAGATTTTCATAAATCATTAATTGAATTACTCTTTTTTCTAAAGTACCTCACTTTAGAATCCATTCTGGTTTCACAGCCTTAGATCTAGGGGTGTCGGCGTGCTCCAAAATCTAGGACATGTCTTTAGGCTTAGGACATGATAGCAGGTTCCTAATTTCCGCGATAATTAGGTGGCGACTCCAAAATAGTTTTAAAGGTTTTTCTAAATTAGTCTTTTTAACTTAATCCGCCCTTACGCAAGACGCCGAGTTGGGTCCCTCGTCCGATCCCGGGTTCCACACGTGGTCGTATCCCAATACCGGTCAAGAAACGCTCGAATAACCCTCAAGTTCGCCGTGGTCCGGCTATCTATAATCTGGACCCAACGCTCGACCAACGGGCCCAAAGCACACCTATCAATCATTTCCCTCGCCCTGGGAGACAAGACATTTTGATATGCCCAGATAACAGACGAAATCCCAGAGAAGGTCCTCATGTACCCAATCGGCAGCCCAGTGAGGGCCCGATGTGACAAGTGACGCTCACGGTCCGCCAACAGGGTGTGACCATCCCAATTCTTCGCAAAGGGACGGTCAACATGCGGACCATGACTCGCACGGCCTCTAGCACGAGACCCTGAAGCCTGTGAAGACTCACCCTCCTCCATGGCCTCTACCTCTCGCTCCTCCTCACCAATCACACCACCATGACGCCCACGAGCGCCCATACCTCGTCCACGACCCCTCCGGGTCGGAAAGTCAACGGATCTAGGAGAAGGATCCCTCGCACTAAAAGCACGACGCAAACTCGAACCACCAGGAGTAGTAGGCTCCTCAGGCCCAGAGCGATGCTCGAGCGAGGCTGAGCCCTCGTCGTAGGAGGTCCAGACCAATCCTCATCTACGACATTTCAAGAACATAAACATTTACAAGACGAAGACACAGAAGTAACGACAATCCAACAAGAACACCCTACACAGGGCCCTTTCAGGCCTAATTCACAATTTCGCTGAAAGCCTCTCTATACACATCAAAATTTCAACTTGATGGTTTCTATACACTACATTAACCTTCAATTACACCCCAGAGCAATTAATTGCATTTTGAACTTACCGATCAAAAACCCCTAATTTTGACCAAGTTCTCCATTTTAATCAACTTTAAACCTCAATTTAAAGGACGATTACTAGCATTTTTCAAAAACTAACACTATACACATACTATACTAGTCAAGGGGAACCTATGACGAAGTTTAATTGCAATTCCGAGACCGAAAATCCGGGTCCGATTTTTGGGTCGGGACCATTTCATACGAAATTGGTCCAAAAACGTCTCAAACAATATACATTTCACACATACATTCAAGAATAGCATAATACAAGAGAATGGTATCGTTCTCTAGTAATCAAACGGCAAATTTCAAGCAAAAAGACAGTTTTTCATTAAAAATGTCTTTTCCACATTTCAAGAGCGATCTAACAATTTACAACATCAAAATACATAACAACAAGTTAAATGGAGTGTTACCTTGATCCATTTTGAAGCAAAGCAAGAAAAATGAGCGAAAACGGTCTTGAAATCGCAAGGAATCGGTTTTAAGAGAGAAAAGTCGAAAATGGGAAAATGAAGTTATAACTCGGTATTTCCGTGTTTTATAATGAGCAAAAAGCCCAGGACCCTAATCGCAAGGACGCTTGCGATTTGGGGAAAGAGCCGCAAGGACGCTTGCGATTCCAGCTTTGGGCATTTTCGTGTTTTTCCTATTTTTAGGTCTAGTTTGGATTTCTAGTCCACTTTTAGCCCTTGTAGACACTTTCTCACGTTACGTCGCTCGGTTAAGGCATCACCTAAAGTCCGCCACACACACTCTTCAACGAGTTTAAGCATCATACACAACCTTTGCGTTTACACACAAGCACTAAGCATAAGCATTTTCCCTCGGACGATAATTCCCGGCGGGCGTCAGCACTCTTCACGAGACGAAGCACCAGCACAAGCGCTAGCACGAAGCATAAGCACCTGCGCTCTTTCACGAGACCAAGCACTTGCGCTCTTTTACGAGACCAAGCATCTGCGCTCTTTCACGAGACCAAGCAACAGCAATAGCACGCAAAGGCATTCAGCGGGCAGGCATGCCCTTACAAGTATGCAAGGACCGTCATGTCCCTAAACATGTTTGTCCCTCCCCGGATAAGCCCGGTTCGGAGTCCTCGTCTTACCCATGGACACATACACCGCACCGCTGATAACATCGAGACTGTAACGGTACGGATGTTGTCGTGTAGTTTGACTTTCGCTTTGGTCCTAAGCTCGGTCAAACTAGGGGCTCTGTGGATACCCACATCTGTACCTCCCGCCAAAAACCCAGTGATGTAACAATGGACTTTTATTGCATGCTTTTATGTTGACTTAAATGGTTCTAACTATGACGAATTCAGGTTAAATGCTTTAAAATGCAAATGAGGTTTCTTTATGGGTCATCACTCTTAGTGTCCTTAGGTCTAGAGTTTAGCTTGTCTCAAGTTCAGGTCCTAATCGGCATGCGCACACCCCTTTTTAGACACTTTAGTCTAATTGATCCTTTTACATTAACAAGGTTCAATTCGATTCACCTAAATCCCCCAATTTAGGCCCAGCCTCTAAAACCATCTTTTAGGACTGGCAAACACCTAGGATAGTCTCACGGAATGTCCTATTTCACAAAATGCTACAAAATACACCCTTTTTACATTTTCAGGGCTCGGGCCCAGAACCGAGCCCAAACCCATGCCTGGCCCGCTTCCCAAGGTCCAGAATAACCTAAACAAACCCTCAAGTCAGCCACAACAATGTAACTTAGAGCTCAAGCAAGAATATACCGTATATCCTAAGATATAATTTAGAAATATACGGAGAAAAGAGGATAATGCCCGCCCTACCAATCGCAAGGGGCCTTGCGATTAGGGCAGGCAGCCGCAAGAGCCCTTACGATTGCCCCAGGCATTCGCAAGGTGCCTTGCGACTCCCACGTCCAGTTTTATCCTTTAGGGTTTCCTAATTCTTGACGAGCTCTACACTATAAATACAACCCTTCCTTCATTCGTTTGAGGACATAATTCAACAATCAATTCACATCACAATTTCACAACTCTCTCACAAAAGCCTCACGCATAAACACCTTTAGAATTCTTCATTTTCTAGTGTTGAATTCTTCCCTTGAAGCGAAGCGCTGCCGGTTTCCTGACTTGAGACAGGTAGGTCTTAATCCTAACATGGATTAAGGTTTTCTTTACTTCTTTGACTAGCAAGGGCCTACATTAGGCTCACCTCGACTTTGGTAAGCGAGTCTGCTTTTCATAAGGCGGCCATGCACCTCGAATACACACCCTATTCGTAACACCTTTCCAAAGTTGCATAAACAACTGACATCTTTAAAATAAATCAATGGACAATTGAACGTTTATTTTATTGCACGCATTTAGCAAATCCTCATCTTGCATCTAAATCACTTAAAATGAATTCGTCATTAAACTGAACTGCCTTCGTTAACAAGTTAAGCATGCTTAACTGAGGATTTTAAACAATCTCTTTTTACATTTGCATTCTTTTTACAATTTATATCGCACTCGTACGTAGCGAATTACTTAGACTCATGTATGATTATTTGCATTGTTCTCAAGTCTAGTAGAGGCTATCTTTTGATAGGCTTTTCCAAAAGATCTTTCATAAAAACATTATTTTGAACTATACTTTAGAAAAGTACCCTCACCCGAATCCGAATCTGGTTTCACAATAACCTTAGACGGATAGGTGTCGACGTGCCTTAAACTCTAAGACGTGTCTTTGAGCATGAGGACACGGAGGCGGGTTCTAAATTTCCCTCATAATTTAGTGGCGGCTCCAAAACAGTTTCAAAAGGTTTTTTTGTACTTAATCTTTTTAACTTTACGCCCTTAGCAAGACGTCGAGTGGTTCCATGTTAATCCCGGTACCTACAAAACCAGACCAACAAACCGCATAGCCTATTGCGGTTTGTTGGGCAAACCGCATTGCCTTTTGCGGTTTGCTGGTCAAACCGCATAGCCTTGTGCGGTTTGCCTGCCTGGTTTTATCCGGATTTTTCTAATTTCTTCGAGGTTTTTAGTATATATACTCCCCTATATCCGACCTCATAACACACAATTCACAATCACAATACAATCAGCTCTCAAGCTCTCCCACAAAGCCTCAAGCACTCAAATTCTTAGGTTCAACACACCATCTCGTGTTGAATTCCTCCTTTTAGTTCAAGAAGCGAAGCTCCGCCCGTTTTGAAGCATCGAGACAAGATAGGTACCGATCCACTTGGATCAAAGCTTTTCTTATTTTCTATGGACTAACAAAGGGGACTACACTCCCCCCCCACCCCCCGACTTTGGCACTGAGCCCGCTTGCAGTCAAGTGGTCTTATTACTTCGGGTACACACCATATCCGATGACACCGCCAAAGTCACATAAGTAACCGACCCTTTTAAACTAAACCAATGGACAATTGAACTTTATTTTAATTGTATGCATCATGAACCTTCTTATTTTTGCATTAAAACAACTTAACAATGAATTCGACATTTAACTGAACCATTTTCATTAACAAGTTAAGCATGCTAAACTGAGGGTTTTAAACAATCTTTTTGCATATGCATTTGCACTCTTTTACAAACTTTTTCGCACTTGTACGTAACGATTACATTAGCTCAAATATCTCTAAACACGGATTGTTCAAAGGCTAGTAGAGGCTATTTTCTAAAATAGGCTTTTCTAAAAGGTTTTCATAAAACATTAATTGAATTAATCTTAGGAAAAGTACCCTCACCCCGAATTCATCTGGTCTCATACACCTAGATTTAGGGGTGTCGGTGTGCTCCAAAATCTAGGACGTGTTCTACAGCTTAGGATATGTTAGCAGGTTCGTAGTTATCGCGTTAATTAGGTGGCGACTCCAAAACAGTTTTAAAAGGTTTTTCTAACTTAATCTTTTTAACTTTAAGCGCCCTTATGCAAGACATCGAGTTGGGTCCCCGCACCCCGGGTTCCACAAATAGGTTCTTAATTTTTTGTCTGCACAATTATATTTTACACTTTAATTTCTATTATAGAATTTGAATATTTTTTTTACAATACACGAAAAAGATTATGGAGTACAATTTTTGTGCTTGTATAGTTGTATATATATGCAATTTTTACATTATATGATTAGATAGTTAAATTTTAATAAATTCAAAAGTATATTAAATGTGTGTTGTATTTGTAGATAATTAAAAAATGAAAGTATTGGTATAATTTTTGTGTTTTTTGAATTTGTAGAATTAATGTTATTATCTTTTAAAAAGAAAATTATGTTTTTGAAAAAGAAAGAAAAAAAATGCCAGCAAATAAGAAATTGACACATAAGTGTTGAACCCTAAGCATTGCAGTGGTCCTGCAAACAACATTAGCATGCAACGTTCCTGCCAAATTTATGAATAATTTTATTTTTTTTAATTTTTTTGGTGTTCTTGACCACTACCCAAAAGCACTAAGACCATCCCCATTGCTTGACCATATTTAAGATGGTCATTAATTAAAAAAATACAATTTTATTTCTTTTGAGTGTTCATGACCTACTTTAATTTTTATCCCTCCCATTAGCAACCATTTACTTTTCAACTCTCTTTCATTTTTTTTATTTTATCAAACATATATCATCAATTATATTTATATAAATATAAGGAAAATTAATTTAATATATTCAAATATATGTTCTACAATGTATATGAATAAACCTTGAACTTTTAAATTATGCAAGATTATTTATTGGCTGAAAATTAGAGTTAAAATAATTTTTCAAACTATATTAAATGTGGTCTTCATTTGTAGAGAAAAAAAATGAATATTTTTACACTTTTCAAATTTTTTAAATTATTATAATTTTAGATAAATGAATTGCAAAGAAGAACATTTATCCTTTTGAAAAGAAAAAAAAGTGATATTGTGGAACCCGGGATCGAGGGGACCCAACTCAGCGTCTAGCATAAGGGCGCTTAAAGTTAAAAAGATTAAGTTAAAAAAACCTTTAAAACTGTTTTGGAGTCGCCACCTAATTATCGCCGAAATTAGGAACCTGCTAACATGTCCTAAGCTATAGAACACGTCCTAGATTTTGGAGTACGCCGACACCCTTAAATCTAAGGTTGTGAAACCAGAATAGATTCGGGGTGAGGGTACTTAACTAAAGATTAATTCAATTAATGATTTATGAAAACCTTTTAGAAAAGCCTATTTAGAAAATAGTCTCTACTAGCCTTGAACAATCCATGTTTAATGATATTTGAGCTATTGTTATCGCTACGTACAAGTGCGAAAAAGTTTGTAAAAGAAGTGCAAATGCATATGCAAAAAGATTGTTTAAAACCCTCATTTTAGCATGCTTAACTTGTTAATGAAAACGGTTCAGTTAATGGTCGAATTCATTGTTAAAGTGTTTTAATGCAAAAGTAAGAAGGGTGCAAGATGCATACAATTAAAATAAAGTTCAATTGTCCATTGGTTTATTTTAAAAGGGTCGGTTGCTTATGCGACTTTGGCGTGTCATCGTATATGGTGTGTACCCGAAGTAATAAGCCTACTTGGCGGCAAGCGGGCTCGGTTGCCAAAAGCGGGGAGGGGGCTAAAGTGTAGTCCCCTTTGTTAGTCCATAGAAAATAAGAAAAAGCTTTGATCCAAGTGGATCGGTACCTACCTTGTCTTGACGCTTCAGATCCGGCAGAGCTTCGCTTCTTGAACTAAAAAGGATGAATTCAACATGGGATGGTGTGCTGAACTCAAGGATTTGGGTGCTTGAGGCTTTGTGAGATTGCTGGTGAATTATGATTGTGAATTGTGTGTGTATACCATGCTAGACGGTATCTTTTATGGGACCCATGTGTGGGTACTAAACCTAGGAATAAAGGTTGTGAGAAGAGGTGTCTTTCTTGTGTGGAAAACTTGTGTGAAAGGGGTCGTGCAAGGGGGTGTATATATAGGAGAATAGCCGAGAGAAATTAGGAAACCCGGGACTAAAACCGCCCCTACAAACCGCATAGAGGGTGGCGGTTTGCAGGTGAAACCGCATGGAGTTGTGCGGTTTGGGTGAGGAGCCGCAAAGGCTGTTTTGGTTTGACAGTCGGGTTTTAGCTTCGTGTTTTCGTATTTCCTTAATCCGGATTACCAAATCTTGGAAATATTCGACACAATCTCCTTGCTTGTGCTCCAAGTAGACCGAGTATGACCTACTAGAAGGCTTTGTGGGTGATTTCTTGGGCCTTGGGAAGCGGGCCAAGAATGTGTTTGGGCTCAGTTTTGGCCCGAGACCCGAAAATGTGAAAAAGGTGTATTTGCTTGTATTTTGTGAAATAAGATGACCCGTGAGGTCGTATTTCTCAAATGGGGATGCTAAATAGCGGATTTAGCCACCGGGCCTAAATGTAAGGAATTTAGGAATGCTGAATTGGGCCTCATTAATGTAAAAGGGCCAATTGTAGTGCAATGCGAAGCTCATGCCAGATGAAGCGAGACGCGGACCAAGCTAGACTTTAAATGGACAAAATGAACATTTATTTAAGCGTGATGTGAAGCGAGCCGACTCATTTTAACATTTCAAACGACTCAATATGAATTCGACATAGTTAGAACCGTTAAAGTTAACGTTAAAGCATGCGTAATAAAAGTCCGTGTTACATCACAGGGTTTGGTTTGGGAGTGTACGGATATGGGTATCTACAGAGCCCCCAGTTTGACTGAGCTCGGACTAGAGCGCTAGTCAAACTCCACGACAATATCCGGACCATCACAGTCTCGATATCGTCAGCAGAATGAAGCATGTGCCCATGGGTGAGGCGAAGACTCCGAACCGGGCTATCCGGGGCGGGACGTGTGCATTTAAGGACATGGCTGTTCGTACATACTGTAAGGGCCTGCCGGCCTGCTGAGTGCTGTTGCTGATGTTGATGCCGTTGTTGTTGCATAGTACCGTTGTTTATGCTGTACTTTGTGCTGTTGTTGATGTTGTGCTTTGTGTTGATGTTGTGCTGGGTCTCGCCGAGGAGCGCAGGTGCTTAGTGTAGTATCCGCTCGAGAAGTGCTAGTCTGCCGGGGAAGGATGTATATGCATGGTCTCGCCGAGGAGCGCAGGTGTAGTTGTAGTTGTTCGGTCTCGTGAAAGAGTGATGATGTCTCGTCTTGTAACGGGTGCAGGTGTATGTCGACCGGGAATTATCGTCCGAGGAAAGTGTATGTGTTCATGTATACTGCTTCGTGTAATTGCAAATGTGTTTGCGTCTTGTAGTTGTATAGTTGATAAGCTAAATTCGCATCACCTAATCAAAAATAGACCGAACTAAACACTAGGGTAGCTAGGGCAACTCGAGATCGTATCCACAGGGAGATAGTCGCAATGTTGGTTACTTTTGGAGTGATTCTAGTCACGGTTCGAGTATTGAGAGGTTGGCTAAAGCTAGAGTGAAAGATAAGGGTTTAAACTTATAGGAGAAAGGTCTAGGAAGTCGGGGTTAGCATAGGTTTAGCTAGGATTAAGGATAGTGATCGGGTTGAGTCGGGAATCGCATGTGCTAAGGATAATGCTCGGCCTCTCGGTCCTAAGCGTCCTCTAGGTCTCAGTAACGGGCTCTCGCTACTTACTACCGAGGGTCCTATTGGTTAGTCTCGTGCCCTACCTTAAACTAGGATTTCGTTCTTAAGTTTAAGGGTGCTAAACGCTTGCTAAACCTTGGCCAAAGGGTTAACAAACACATACGAACAAGACCACCAAAGACACATGTAAAACCTTAACCAAAACATCACCAAAATCATCCTAAACTAATCACCCATGATCACTCTTTCTCCCTAGATAAGAGACTACTCACACATGATGAAATTTGACAATAAAAACAAGGGAAATGGAAGAAGACATGATCAAACACAAAATGAATTGAAATTGAAATGAAAATAGAAGAGAAATACAATAGCAAATCAGAAAAACTCCAAGAACAAATGGATGAATTCAACAACGAAAAGCAAATAGATGATCAAACTAGTGTAATCCGAGTCGGGAATTGAAAGTACAAAATATAAAAAGTATATGATCCTAGGTTTTTGAGAGAGAAATGTTTAAAGTGTTCTATAAACAATGTAAAAAGATAGGCCTCGAATAATGACCAAAACCCTCTTAAAATAGACGAACAATTTAAGCACACGAGGAGTCGGGGGCCGTCCCAAGGGGTCGGGATGAGTGCCCCGTCCGGTACAAGGCAGCTTGTTGGTCCCAAGCCTACGGGACAGCTGTCCCGAGAGTTACAGCCCAAGTCTCCAAATTTCACTTAACTTTTCTTGCATTGTTTGTCGTCCCAAGGCATAGGGACGAGGCCTAGGTCGTCCCAAGGGGTAGGGACGAGGTCTAAAGTGATTATATGAGCTTCACATCCCGTCCCAAGGTCCCAGGACGGCTTCAAACATCAAAACATGTCTCGTACGCAACCGAAACGGCACGAAACCAACTCGAAACATCACATAGCGATCTCGGGACTTCAAAGTAATGACCAAACTAGATTCCATCCTCCTAATTAGTGCGTGTACCTACAAAATAGACACAAGAGCACCACAGAAACACGCGGAGGCAAAATAGGAAACGAAATGCAAATAAAGGCACCCGAAATGACGAAAATCGCTAGTGAACAAGGGGGCTATAAGTATATATATAAATGACACATCAATAGTGCTTAGACTTGCTGTATGTGCTGATGTAGATGCTTTGTGTTTATGCTCCGCTGAGGAAGTCGAAGGATGACTCGTTCAGGATGCTTTGTAGAGGTGTATTTGCTACGGTCCACTGAGGAGAATGCCGCAGTGATGTAGGTCAGTGATTTGTTGGGAGATGTGTGTAATTGCGATTTTGCTAGGAATGTCTTCTGATCCGTTGGGGATGTGAGACGTGCACATGTATATGTTTTGGACTCCGTGGGGAAATTTTGTGAAGGTACGGGCTGCATGCCACCTGTAAAGGAATGTGCTGCGTATTCCTGTGTTTGCGCCGTATATTAAATGTTAATATACGTGCGTGGCGGACTTTAGGTGACGCCTTAACCGAGGCTCGGAACATACTTGGAGGTGCATGTGCTGGCGCTTGTGGCGGACTGTAGGTGACGCCTTAACCATCAAAGCTTACGTGAATGAAGAAAAATACTTAGGCTTGGCAATGAATCGACGAGCCCGAGATGGAGAGAAGACGTGGAACAAAACATGCCTCAGAAATGGCCTTGTTGACTAGTGATTCTTCCGGGGAATCTCTTATCAATTGGCGACTTCGAGCGTGAACTCATTCGTACATGTTGCGGTTTCGAACCCGGAAAAATTCAAATCTCGCGATTTTCTTTTCCGAATTTCTTCAAATTTTGTCTGCTTTCGCCATGAAACGTGGTATCATTGCGATTCGTTTGGATTCACGTGATACATGTCTCTTGGACTCTGGATGCATGGTGCCTGGACTCATATCCGAGCGGTTGGTGCGTGGACCTATGTTCGGGTGGATGTTGTTTGATGCACACATGAAAGTGTTATGCTTTTAGCGTGCATGCTCGTGTTTGTAGCGGTTCTGGAGGTGTCACTCAACCGTAGACGTGTGTGTTGATGCAGATGTTATGTTCTCGTAAGGAAGCTGCTAGGGGCGTACCATGTTAGCCCCTAGTTTGCAAGAAACTGAAATGTGAAAAATTACCCAATTTTCGTGATTGAGGATGGGTGTATGTGAGCCCCCAGTTTGACTGAGTTATAATGTATAACGATAATCAAACTATGTGAACAAGGCTGTTAGTGTGTTAGTAGAAGTTGTTTCTGGATTACCCCCTCGAGTTTGACTAAGTTTTGTTTGAAAACTGAATCAAAGTGAAGTGGAAGATGTGCTTGGGAGAAGGAGTTTTTGGGTTACCCCCTCGAGTTTGACTAAGTTTTGAATGAAAACTGAGTCAAAGTGAAGTGCAGGATGTGCATTAGGAGAATGAGTTTTTGGGTTACCCCTCGAGTTTGACTAAGTTTTGAATGAAAACTGAGTCAAAGTGAGGTGCAGGATGTGCATTAGGAGAAGGGTGTTTTTGTATTACCCCCTCGAGTTTGACTAAGTTTGGAATGAAAACTGAGTCAAAGTGAAGAGTATGGTGTGTGGTTTCAAAATTTCCTCCGTAGTTTGGCTTAATTTGATTGAAATTAAGGCAAAATGGAGAAGAACGCTGTTGTTTTGAAATTCCCCCCCTAAGTTTGGCTAAATTTGATTGAAATTAAGGCAAAATGGAGAAGAACGATGTTGTCGAACTTGAAGTTGCTTTTGTCGTCTTTCGCTTCCGTGCTCTGTTGTGCTTCCGTGGACCTGCGTAGTTAGTAGGCTCGGGTTTGAAAGTGAAATGATTCCCGATTGGGATGTTTGGATTAAAATGCTTTTGTTGAAACATTATTTTTGTGAAAGATTCATTTTAGTTGTCGAAATGAGCTTTAAAAATGAACACTTGAAATGTCGGTTGTAAGTGTGAGCTAGAGTTGTAAAGACCGTGGAGGGTCACTTGGGTGCGAAGGTTGAAAAGCCTCCAGTTGTCGAGGACGAGAATTCGGTGGAATCTCATTTTTTGAGACAACACGGAGTGGGATGTAATGCTTGATTCGGTTGTGCTTTGCGTAAGCTGCCTACGTATCCATGTATGTGGAATCAAACCGGCGTAGTTCGATATTGCTTTCACTCAAAATGTGTTAACTCGAATGTTGAGTTAAATTCGAAGAATGCTTTTGTTCAAAATGTATTAACTCGAGTGCTGAGTTAAATTTTGGAAAAGCTTGGACTTCGAAGTTTCGAGATGCATTTCAAAGATTTGAGATGCATTTTCGAAAGATACATTTTGCTTGCGCGAAAGGGTGTTTTTGCAAAAGTAAAGTGCAAAGTGCTTTTATATTAACTCGAGTGTTGAGTTAATTTCGAAAGATGATTAGCTATTTTGAGGGTGCGTTGCCTCGTGCATGTTTGAAAAAAGTGTGTCGCCCCGTGGGAGCGTTTTCAAAACTGAAAAGTTTTGAAAGGAGCGGTTTAAATGTCGCTAAATTGTTTGATTGGAAGAGAATTAACTCGATGTGTGAGTCGATGTTTATGGAATGCTTAAAATGCCGAAAAGTTTGCATGACAGAGACGAATCGTATGCGTGACTTAAGACTCGACGGTTGCATGGATGCCACATTCGGGAACACGGGCGTTGTTGGAGCCCCCAGTGGTGCTTGCTTGTCTGCGGTGGGATGCTGTTGTTCCTGCAAAACAGAGTTAGACCAAAAAGCAGAGTACTACTCCTAAGTTTATGACAACTTTGCCTCGACGCATTCGTTTTGGACGCCTCGATAAAGAAACAGTTTGCCTTTGAATTTTGTGATTTTGAAGTGGACACGTCCTTAGCTTGGTGAGCTTTGGACGGAAGAATGTTTTGTGGATTTTTGTAAAACGTTGGTTGAGCTCGGGAGAGCGGCCTACGTATCCGTGGGTACGAAATCAAACCTAGCGTAGTTCCGAAGGTGCATGTTTAAGGACCTGCCGGTCCGTGAAGTGTTTGTGTTTTGCTTTTTGTGTAAAGGTGCACGTTTAAGAACATGCCGGCCCATGAAGCGTGTTTGTTTTTGTAAAAGAGTGTGATGGTGCACGTTCAAGGGCATGCCGGCCCAGGAAGCGTGTTTGTTTTTGTAAAAGAGTGTGAAGGTGCACGTTTAAGGGCATGCCGGCCCAGGAAGCGTGTTTGTTTTTGTAAAAGAGTGTGAAGGTGCACGTTTAAGGGCATGCCGGCCCAGGAAGCGTGTTATATGTTTAACCTCGATACATTGCATCCTAAGGGTAAGTTCTCCTTAGTTGATTTTGGCTTCTTGTTTGCTGCTTCTGCTGAGTCTTTGATTTGAACTTTCAAAGATTTGGCTGTTTGTTTGTGGGCTTCGATGCTTCTTGCTCTGCTTCTTGATTTGCTACTTGTTAGAAGGCGTTTGCTTTGTTCCTTGTCTAAAAGCTTCGAGGCTTTGTTTTGCCTTTTGCTTCTTTTGTCTTTGCCTTTTTTGCTTTTGTGGTCTTGTATTCTCGTTTGTGTTTGGAAATTCGTCGCGCCCTTTGTGGCTTGGGCTCGAGTTTTGACTTTGCTAAACTTTACAGTGGGAAGGTTGCATGTGATCGTATGTCTATCACGCCGGACTCCTCTGACAAGGTCGTTTGCTTATTAGGCACGCGATCGAGTACGCGGAGGGCGATCCAGGAATACTCGTACTTTTGGTCGCGATCAAGTTCATGACCACTATGGAGCTCCAAATTAATGGATTCTCCTCCAAAAGCAGTGGAGTAGTAGACCACAAGCAGACTACCGGACCTTAGGTGTTTAGTCGCCGAAGGCCCTCCTTGTCTTTGTTTTTGTCTTGAGTTGGTGTTGTCTTGGACCTTTGTACCCATCCAAGACCTCCTTCGGATAGCTACTCGTAGGATGCAATGTATGTTGGTGCAAAATGTGTTTTGTATGTGAGTAAAATGGGGAGCTAAGTTGTAGGCAAACTTATTCCTTTATCGATTTGTTAAAATGTCGTACGTCAAATACTCGGTTGTCCTAGACTAATTGAGTTTGACTCGTTGCTTAAAAACTCGACCCGTATTGAAAACATTGCAAGCCGCTTGATGAGATCCGTGAGAACGTGGTTGGTGCCTTGATGGATGCTTCGCTGGATGCTCGAGACGCACATGTCTCAGATGTGGTTGATGTTTGCGTCGGGACTCGGTTCACGTATACGTAGATTCGACTTTGGTTTTGCAAAAGTTTTATTTTGGGCGAAAAGCAGGATGTTTTGTTGAGCAGAAATGCGTTGTCACATTTTGGCTCGATGCAAAAGCTGTTTTGAGATCGAATCTGATAAGCCTGTGTTAACGGTGTGTCGTTATGGGCTTGTCGTTGGATTACGATGAAAACGTG